>CM077674.1:30250215-30850215 GCA_039707655.1 Elymus sibiricus
ATACATGACAAAGATTCAACAAAAATCCATATATCGAACAATATTATTTTAACTTCGTACTTTTATTTTCTTTTGAGTAAAATACACTGGAGGTCCTAAAAGTATTCCAAGTGTGTCAAGTAGGTCCTAAAAGTTCGAAATCGTTCACCGCGGGTCCTATATGTGTATTTTACCCGCGACATTTAGGACCTACTTGACACACTTGGAATACTTTTAGGACCCGCGGTGAACGACTTACACACATTTAGGACACGCGGTGAACGATTTCAAACTTTTAGGACCTACTCCCTCCGTCCGAAAAAGCTTGTCCCAAGCTTGTCCCTCAAATGGATGTATCTAGCACCAACAAGCTTTTTCGGACGGAGGGAGTACTTGACACACTTGGAATACTTTTAGGACCTCCAGTGTATTATTTGCAAAAGAGGAATCAATGTGAGAGAACCGCGTATCTGATATATCATATATTACAAAAAATATCCAAGGATGTATGTACAGAATCCTAATCAAACACATGTTTAACATTAATCAACGTTCAAAAAAGCGCTGAGCGCTAAGCGAGCGGTGAGGCACTGCCTAGAGGAACTGCTGCTTAAGCGGGCTTAAGCGCCGCTTAAGCGCTCAGAGCAAAATCGTACGGACGCCGTACGGACAGGATACAGGGGAGGCAAGCTGGGCATATATAAGCATACTATAGCTGTATTTTTGTACTCTTAAGCATATAATGCTACAATTCCAAGGAAAGGGTGGATTAATACCTTGATTTGCTGCCTCGGTTTTGCTCCCTTTTCTCCAAGTCCTTTCTCCAAGAGCTACATGCACAAAGAACGAAAATATGAGCAAGCAAATAACAACAAGCAATACTATTCAATTATCAAACAAGCAATATTATCTAGCATTCTAGCTTTGCAAATATAAGACCTACACCTACATGACATATTACATAACATTAATAGTTCCATAGTGGCATCGTCTCACACAATATTACAAGACATAAATAGGTAGAGGTTCCAAGTTCCGTAGTGGCATAGTCCCACACACACACAACATAACAAAACACACAACAGTGAATAATGATAATTGAAAGGTAGATAGCATGATGCCATCATCTCTCTATGATCATGAAATGATCACTCAATACGTATCATCATCCTCATACTCAACGTCATCCTCAACCACATCTTCTTCCTCGGAGTCGAACTCCGCTTCCTCAAGATCCCTTGGGTTCACCCTTGAACTCCTACGAGGTGCGAGTTGATCTTGTGTTCCCATTGCTTCTCCTATCACATCATATGGTATCCCCGATGTCGGATGCACACCTTGATCTCCATCCTCCTCATCTCTAAAAACAACCAATGCATGATCGTCCCCTCCTTCAAACAGCCAACCTTGAGCTTCGGAAGCATCGGTGCTTAGAAGAGAATCAGCTTTCTTCTTATCCTTTAACCTTTGTTTCTTGGACAACATCCTTGTATTGAATTGCACAAAGACCATATTGTTGAGGCGATCCGTTGTTAGCCTATTTCTTCTCTTGGTGTGAATCTGCAAGTAAAAGAAATATTTAGAGTTGAGATTGAGAGTATGAATAATGCAAATTGAGAGTAAAGTAGTTAACCATTTCATAGACGCTCCAATTCCTTTCACAACCGGAAGAGCTTGAAGTCAACGCTAGGATCCTCATAGCCATCTTTTGCAATGAAGGAACTTCTGTTCCATAGAGCTTCCACCATCCAACTGAGAAATAGAAAGAAATCAATATGACGAAGTAAGCAGCAGCTACTTCGCCTAGCAACCGCAGCTAGCAGCAGCCTCAACTAGCAGCAAGCCAGCAACAGCTAGTTAGCAGCAGCAGCAGCACCTAGCTCGCAGCAGCAGCTAACAGGCAGCAGCAGCAGCAGCAGCTAACAGGCAGCAGCTAGCAGCAGCAAGCATAGTAGCATACACAAGCACATACATAAGCTGCTTACCGGGATTGTAATCCGCCCTTTCCCATGAAGTTGCAAGCTTTTTTTTGAAAGGTCCTTCCATATTTTCATATTTGTGTATGTCCTCATTGACCGATTGATAACAAGAATCATAATCATCACTTCCAAAGAATTGCTCCGCACATTCCATGAAGTTTGCGGTAATGTGTGGATCCTCAAAAATTTCCTTGTTAGCATAAGCATAGTGTGGATTCAAGAGATATGCGGTCCTGTGCAATGGACTATCAAGCCTTCCTTTCAACTTCTTCTCAATAATGGCAATAGTCTCTTTGTAGTTCTTCTCATTATTTCCAAATGCTTCCTTGATCTTGCTCTTTGCCTTCAACAATTCTCCATAAAGCCAAGCCATAGATGGCTTGACATCCCCATCAACCAAACGAAGAAGGCTCACCAATGGCTCAAACACCTTTAAGCTAAGTGTCACTCCTTTCCAAAAGTTAGCATCCATCAAGGTGGCGGTTGCATCCTTTCCTTTCTTGGTCTTCACAATTGGCATCTCTTCCCATGCTCTATCAACCACCATAGCCCGTAGAGCATCTCTCTTTTCCGCCAAGCTTTGCAAAGTAAGGAAATTGGAAGCAAATCTAGTCACCCCCGGCCTTATGATATCTCTCCTCTTTGTGCATTTCCTCATATATGCCAATGTCTTGTGATGCGCATAGATGAAGATAGTGACATTCTTTGCTTGATCAACTATGGACTTGAACCTTTTGATGTTGCCAATTCCTTGGAGCATCAAGTTGATGGTGTGAGTTGCACAAGAGCTCCAAAATATCTTTGGCCTCTTCTCAAGCAACAACTTCTTGGCTCCCATGTTATTGGAAGCATTGTCCGTACAAACTTGCATCACATGTTCAGCCCCTACGTCCTCAATTGCTTTGTCCACTAGATCAAATATGACTTCCCCGGTATGTGACACATCCGAAGTCTCCTTTGACTTGATGAAAGAAGTTCCTCCACTACAATGCATGCACACGTTCATTATGCTCCTCCTCTTCATGTCCGTCCATGCATCGGTCATAATGGTGCACCCAAGCTTGATCTTTTGCACTTCACGTTCATCTAGCAAAGTCTTGGTTCTTGCATATTCCTCACTCAACAACTTCTCACGAAGATCAAATTGACTAGGAGGCTCATACCCGGGGCCAAACTTTCCAATAGCCTCACACATTTGCTTGAACTCATCATTGTCAAGAGCATTGAATGGTATTGCTACAAACAAAAACAACAAGAAGTAACAACCAATTAATTAGTTAGGCATCATGGTGTCAAACAATGCAATTGATACATAAAAGCAGTAGGTGAGAGTTTACCATGTGTATACACCCATCTAGCAACATATTGTGAAGCTTGATGCACTCTCTCCCTAAATAGAGCCTCGTTCATACTTAGTTGCCTCATGGCTTCATCCTTGCTTGATTTGCCATCAATAGGACGCACAAACTTGTCCATTGGGCCTACTTTGTTAGGATCCGAGCTTGAGCTCCCAACACATACTTCCTCTCTTGCGCTTGAGCTTGAGATATGCACATCATCTCTAATATCTTGATCACGCTGCCTCTTTGCCGACTTCGTCACTGTGACATTCTCAAGAGCTTTCTTGCATTCCTCCATGGCTTCCGGTGTAGCTTTATTGCATTTGGACACAACATTCTTGCTTCTTGCAACGTGTTGCTTCAAACGGAAAATCCCTCCGGTGCTAATATGGCCACAAAAGTCACACTTGACCTTGCTCTTGTTGGTTGGATCGCAATATTTGCCGTACTTCCAGCCAACATCGTTCGAGTTGCCCTTCAATGCCCATGCTACCTCGGGCACAGCCCCCTCCCTGGTTGCGTCGACATCAATGACATCGTCCATGGTATGGTACCTACAAAAAAGCAGCCAAAAGCAATCAGCAAGCAGCCAAGCAAAGTACAATCAGCTAAGCAGTAAGCAAGCTTAAGTTAAACAGCAGCAGGCCAACAACAAGCTTAAACAGCAGCAGGCAGCCAAGCAAACATATTCAGCTAAGCAATAAGCAAGTTTAAACAGCAGCAGGCCAACAGCAAGCTTAAACAGCAGCAGGCAACCATGCACTAGCAAGCTTAGGGCCTTAGGCGGCAGCAGATCTACATGTCTAATTAATCCAGCTAAATCCCACTATGAGACCACACAATCTAGTAATCTACACACTATGAGACCAGTAGGCTACTAGCTAAATCCCCTAGCCCAGATGAGAAGAAAGGGGATCGGGAATACCTGAGGGGCGGCGGCCGGCGGCGAGAAGGTCGAGCTCGATCTGGAGTTCTGGACGGAGAGGGGACGACGGGGACGAGCTGCCTGACTGGAGGAAGGGGACGACCTCCTGGTTGCGCGGAGGGAGAAGGGGAGAGCGGCGCCGGAGAAGCTTCAGCGGCGGCGCAGGAGCAGCTTCATCAGGGGAAACGAGGTGCGCCGCCTCTCTTCCCTCTCTGTCTCGGGTGTGGGGGAGTGACCGACTGGGGAGCCAAAGAACCCAATCTGCTCGTTTTCCCTCCCACCTAGCCCTAATTTTTCCTTCTCCCGCCTATGGGCCGTGGACGCTTTTCCTTCTCCCGCCTATGGGCCGTGGACGCGCAGCGGGACGCTTTTCTACGCCTTTCCTCGCTTCCGCGCGCGTACGCGTACGCTCACCGCTTAAGCGCAACGCCTAATTACGCTTAGCGCTAAACCACCCGCTCAGGCCTGAAACGGAGCGGAAGGCCACCGCCTCGCTCAATTTTTCGCTTAAGCGCAACTAAGCGTACGCTTTTTTTAACGTTGACATTAATTAATATCATTCATCACCCTACTTTAGAAACTCTAAACACATTTTCCAACTAAGAAAATTCTAGAGCAAGAGATAAGATAAGATGCTAATTAAATAATGAGACAGAGAAAATGCTTAAAAAAACTAAGATTTGAAGGTTACACACAAATGGCCTCAACCATTTGGGGTATTTTGGAAAATTAATCACACAGCCCTCTTAAAAAATATTGGTATTTTCTCTAGTATGCTTCTGTAATTACATAACAGTGAGTAGTGAGAGAGATCAATCGTACTTAATGACGCAAACAAATGAAATATGCTACTTTAATTTGATCATCAAAATATTCCTCATGAAAAGGAAAATAGCTTGACATCAAATACAGAAAATAACTAACATCATTCCAATTTCCAAGCTATGCCTAAGAACCTGATAAAATGTGATAACAAGCATAATCATAGGTTTACATCACGTGGCGGCGGGTAATTTGTGGGAGGATTAGAGTGGAGGGATAATTGTGGAAAGTAATATGTTGATCCCCTGGACCTCCGTGACGCGACTATGGACGACTATGGATGCATACAGATTGACAACCCATTCATCCACTGCTGGATGCACCATCGGGAGCCGGTATGTTACAGTTTATTGCCTATGCTCAGTATTTTTTTTCATCGAACCACAGTAGCATGTCATGCAGAAACTTTCAAGTTCATTTGATAACACTAAGTATAAGAATAGATGATGGAATTAGTACAAGAAGCTTTTGTGTTCGTACGAGGAACCAACAAGTTAGGACTACTGAAAATAAGTAAAACTACTAGCAATCGACCAGTTAACCTTATATTACCCAGGACTTGACAAATAAGAAATTCTAAAAAGCTAGGTAAATTATCTATTAAGTGTACTGATATATTTATTTATTTTGCTGTATTTGACTTGGTAAGTTCAAAACCAGACTGATTATGTTTCTGTTTTATATATGGAGGATATATTGTTATTTTGAGCGTAGTGCATAAATATTTGCCTGTATATCAATGTTAGGTTGGAGGCTTGCAAATGTAGGCCCCGGTTATATTGCATTCCATCACAAATACAAGGTTTATACTGGGGTTTCTAGTTACATTTCGACATCATAATAACAGTATGACATCTCTCCTGCTTAAAAAAAGAGTAAGGTTCTGTCGTACGTCGCGTTTTCATCCAACCCTCCACACCCCACCCTCACGTATGCTCTCTCTCCCCACCCACATCCTTCGTTTCCGGTTTTATTGATTTTTTTCCCACCGTTTTTCCTTAAAAACCGCCTCAACTGCCCCACATCTTATTGACTTACCAAATAAAAGTTTCTTTGGTAAGTCAATAAGTATTGATTCAATTGGCAGATAAAGTCTACTTTTAAGTATGTAATCACATTAATAATAAAATGACAGGTAAATCACGGCCATTACATACAAAATATTTATGCCCCTGTTGCAACGCACGGGCAATTATCTACTATATACTTAACAAAAGTAGCCTTAAAAATGAGAGTTATTTGCAGAAGAGAAGCGAATTAACAAGGGGAGTTTATCCCAAAGAAAAGGAACCTTATTGCAATGTTAGTCCCAAAATATATCAAATGAGCTGCCAAAACAATAAAATGCACAAGTTATTGGTGGAGAATTAGTGACGATATCATCATCTACAAAAATAATGACAATATGCATGACAATTCAACAATGTAGTATCATGCAAATAGAGATTTTTTAGCTCCAATCCAAAAATTAGCCTCACAATGATGTTAATGAAATCATGAATCATTTGAGTATCTTAAGAGGTTGTGGGTGGGCTTGGGAAACCCATGCGATGAGGAGGACAAGGATTTCTTCTACGCCTCGACCACTATCACCATTGGCAACGGGGCTCGCGCTCCCTTTTGGGAATCCCCGTGGCTCAATGGGTGCAAGCCAAAGGACATCGCCCCGCTGATTTTTGGGGCTTCCAAGAGGCAGAATAGGAAAGTCAAGGAGGCCTTGTTTGACGACGCTTGGATCAACAAGATTGATATGATGACCGCCTTCACCTATGACCATCTTCGGCAATCCGTTATCCTTTGGACTTGCCTGCGTGGGATCCACCTTTCCGAGGCGGAGGAAGATACCATTTTATGGAAGCATACTGCCAATGGGGATTACTCTGCGTCCTCTACGTATAACGTGCAATTCTTGACCATCACTTGTACCGACATGAACAAGGTGGTTTGGAAACCTTGGGCCCCTCCGAAAGTAAAATTCTTTGCTTGGCTTGCCATCCAAAATAGGCTTTGGACGTCTAACCGCTTGACCAAGAGGGCATGGCCAAACGACGGCCCTTGCCCGCTTTGCAAGAGAGAGCAAGAATCCGTTGAGCACCTCTTCTTCAAATGTCGATACACTCTGAGACTTTGGGCTTTGGTCAATGAATGGCTTCATCTTGAGAGTGTCGACACTTCCATTTGGGCAACTTGAAGGAGCATCAAAGATTGGTGGATCGACATGGCTTCTACCCGAAGAATTCATCTCACTATGCTTGTGAGTTCGACCATTTGGGGTAAAAGGAACGCGCGTGTCTTCCGGAACCACTGTGCCCCATTCGTTCATCCTCCTCGATGCCATCAAGAGAGGGGCAAGGCTTTGGGCCATTGCGGGTGCGAAATATTTGGGCCAAATCATGCCGCGAGAGTAGTGACCTTGTACTTTATCCTTTGATTTGTTTCTTGTAACTCTTGTCCAACTCCTCCTTAATTAATAGATGAGGCAAATCTTTTGCCTCTGTTTCGAAAAAAAAAAGGGTCTGTGATCTCTCAATTCATGAATGATGTCGATCAGGCTAAACGAATGCATGTTCGTCATTAATTCCACATATATAACATGCATCCCAACTAAATATATGTATTTCATTACTCTTTTTCCCACAGAAGATCCGTCACAGGGGTACCAAAAGGGGCGGGAACTACTGTAGATGTTCACTGCATTGCATGTACTATGTGATTACCAGCGACATACTAGTGTACTACTCCCTCCGTTTCATAATGTAGTGCGTATAGATTTTTTGAAAAGTCAAACTTTGCAAACTTTGACCAAGTTTATAGAGAAAACTATTCATATCTACAATATCAAATAAATAAAATATGAAACTACGTCTTATGATGAATCTAACGATATATGTTTGGCATTCTAGATGTAAATGTTTATCTCCAAAAGTTTGGTCAAAGTTTGTGACGTTTGACTTTTCTAAAAATCTACATGCACTACATTATGGAACGGAGGGAGTATGAACTAGCTAGAGTTTGCAACCGCAAGTTAGATGCATATCGCTGACGCGCACTGTCAGCAACATTTGCATCTATACAAGTCGGGTAGTTGGGTGTGTTTGCAGACTAGTACAAGTGCATACATATGCATTAAAGTGAAGTAGTCAGTTCAAGATAGTGTTCGTTCGTACACAGCAAACTTTAACTATTTGTGACTGATGGATTGATGGGTGCTGGGCCAGCTCTTGTACGAACTAACAGCGTGTCCAAGATCCAAACAAAAGCAAGCTATAGGGATCACGTTGCCTCCACTGCTAGGTACTCCCTTGTGAAAAAATTAATAAGTTCTTGAGAGAGAGAAAGAGTGGTAGTGGACATATCTATTTCATGTGTAGCCGGCCAGTGCTGCCCTTGATAAACAAATCTCGAAGCGAAACAGAGATTAAGCAGAAAAAATTAACAAGTTCTTGAGAGAGAGAGGGGTAGTGGCCATATGTATTTCATGTGTACGGCCGGCCAGTGCTGCCGTTGATAAACAAATCTCGAAGCGAAACAGAGATTAAGCAGAAGCGGAGAGCCGGTAGAGGCGGTGGTGGACATATGTATGGATGGAGGGATTGGCTACGTACTCTGCCGCGGAGGCGTACTCGTAGAGGCGGCCGCGCGGGGAGAAGACGACGAGAGCGACCTCGGCGTCGCAGAGCACGCCCAGCTCGAACGCCTTCTTCATCAGCCCTCTCCGCCGCTTCGAGAACGTCACCTGCCGGCTGGTCGCGTCCTCGATCCGCCGCATCTCCCGCCGACCCCTCCTTCCAGTCGTCGTGTTCCTCGCTACCGCGGCCGTATCCACGGTCCGCTGCTGCTGGACGCCTTCGCCTCCCTCAACAGGCGCCATGGACGGACGGACGGATGGATGGATCTAGGAAGTGGAGTATAGCAGCGGCGGCCGCCAGAGACGAGGGATTTTTTGGGGGTGAAAAGGAGGGGATTTTGTTACTTAGAAAGGAAAGGCTCCGAGGACGGGGGAAGGAGGCCGCCCCACAAATGGCCACACCTGGTTGGACCGGACGACACTACCACGTACGTAGTACTCTAGTACTACTCCTCGTCTCCTCCCACTCATATGTGTAGGTATATGTGTACCTCAGATTGATTCCCCACACTCTCTCCTTTCCCAATTGGCTCTTATATATTGCTATCCCTATTTCCTTCGTCCAGATTTATTGCGCTCCCTTTATTTTGGGTTAAACTTTGATCATCTATGTAATTAACAATATGACATATATGCTTAAAAAGTATACTATTGGATTTGTGTTCGAAAGAGATTTCGCACAGTATAATTTTTGTGACGTATAATTCATATTTTATTAGTGAAACTTATGATTAAAATTTGACCAAAAATAAGAGCAGGCCTAATAAACCCGGACGGAGAATGCACCTCGTTGGTCTCCACAAAAGTGAAGACTACTGCCAACACAGAACTTAGTCCCATGCTAATTTGATTATGGGGGAAGAACTATTCTAGCAAAGACTAGATTAGGTTTACCTAGGAAAGATTTCGTTAGGATATTGTACTAGATAATGTCTAATAATGCGTGACATGACCCGTCAACACGCCGACGGGTGACCACAGACTGATATTAATGTCAGTAGCAATAGATGACCGTAGAGAGGCGCATATATACATCTCTATATGCTCCCGGTGGTTGCGGAGTTAACATATCATGTACTTTATTTTTAAGATTCGTGTACGTGGTCCCGATAAGATAAGAGCAAAACTATTCAGAAGATTCTGCACAAACATTTTTTTTAATTACTTATTTCGTGCTTTTAGTCTTTTTTATGAGAGGGCCTATATTGCTTCGGCCAATGCCTTGTTATACCACTACTCGTCGCCTGACCAACTCGAGCCCACATAATGCCCAACAAAACTATTAAAAAAGGTAGAGTGAGAGTTGAGCTTGTTCAGCTCTTTGAGGGGCAATGAATCTATTTATGAATATGATAATTGCTACTCCCTCCGTTCCATAATTCTCGTCGTGGTTTTAGTTTTTATGGAATGGAGGGAATACCATGCAACGCGACACCCAATGCGACGAGGACACTATTGGATCATTTATTTTAGCGAGTTTTTTTTATCAAAGATGTTATCAAGTTAACAATAACTGAAAAAAAAGCTTAGTACTATTCCCTCCGTTCTACAATGTAGTGCATATAGATTCTTTGGAAAGTCAAACCTCACAAACTTTGACTAAGTTTGTGAAGAAAAACATTTACATCTAGAATGTCAAACATATATCATTAGATTCATCATAAGATAGTTTCATATTATATATATTTTATATTGTACATATAAAATAGTTTTCTCTATAAACTTGATCAAAGTTTGCAAAGTTTGACTTTTTAAAAAATCTATGCGCACTGCATTATGGAACGGAGGGAGTACTAAAACTGTACGAAGGCATGCATGCATCTAGGCTACTTTTTTAAAGTAGGCTGATGCAGCTAGACTGGACCAACGCCTGCATGCTGTGCTAGCATGCTCGTCCCAAAATAATTTCAGTACGAATTCAACGTTCATGCACCGCAACCTCAAAAGACAAGCATCTGACTTGACTTGGATAGATGCAGCGTGTCTGTGTACAGTGTGCACGTGGTTTACTACTCCCCAGAAAGGGCAACTGGTTGTCACCCACTCGCAGCGGCTAATTTTTTTTAAATAATACATTTTTTTAAAAAAATTACAGAAATAATACACGAATTTGAAAATTTTCAAAAATAGAATCCAGTCGGCTGGAGCTAAGCCGATAGGCCACGTGGCAGGTTCAGTCGGCTACGGCTAAGCCGACAGGACACGTGGCAGCTTCTGATTTGCCCGAACACGTCGACCGTCGCGTTGGATTCGCCAGTCGGCCTGGCGCGCTGCAGTCGGCTGCGGCCCAGACGACAGGGTTCCAGTCGGCCCCGGCGCAGCCGACAGGCCGTCCAATCGGCCGGGGCGTGGCCGACAGGGGCCTGGCTGCCCACCCGCGCCTTCTCTCCTTCCCTCCTCCTTTTCTCCTTCCCTTCTTCTCCTTATCTCCTTCCTCTTGCGCCCGTGAGCTCTCGTTCTTCCTCTTCTTGCTCTCTCTCTCAGTCTCTCGTAACCCCCCGTCGATCTCCTCACTGGTCCATCCATTTTTGCATCCAACCCACAGAAAGAGTAGATCATAGCCAACTCCGGTGGCCTACGGTATTTTTTTTTCCAATAGGATAGTTTTTTTTCTCGTTCAAGTGAGGTGAGGAGGAGGCATGGTTGAGGTGGTTGAACCATGGTAGAGGTGGTGGTGAGGAGGAGTTGCTGCTGGGGAGGAAGAGGTGGTGAGCAGGAGGAGGAGGTGCGGCTGAGTTGAAGAGAGAAGCAAGAAGCAGTGGCACACGCGTCGAAGGTATACCTATGTCGTCAAAAAATTTCTCTGAGTTGTACATATTTTGAAAAATTAATGTCAGTATTTTTAGTTGCTCCGGGTAATATTTCGTGTTATATGTGCATGTCAAATATTTAGGTCTGTTAGTATTTTTAGTTGCTCCGGTAATATTTCGTGTTATATGTGCATGTCAAATATTTAGGTCTGTTAGTATTTTTAGTTGCTCCGGTAATATTCCGTGTTATATGTGCATGTCAAATATTTAGGTCAGTCAATATTTTTAGTTGCTCCGGTAATATCCTGTGTTATATGTGCATGTCAAATATTTAGGTCTGTCAGTATTTTTAGTTGCTCCGGTAATATCCCGTGTTATATGTGCATGTCAAATATTTAGGTCTGTCAAATATTTAGGTATGTCAGTATTTTTAGTTGCTCCGGTAATATCCATAATATATTAAGTTGTTTCAATATTTAGCTTCGTTAATATTCCCTAATCTATGTACTTGTCAAATATTTAGGAGTGTGAATATATGTAGTTTGTCATGTTGTTTAACAGTTGTCTGTCCATGTTAAAAAAAATTATAGGTGAGCCGAGATGTCTGATATAGTGAAGTTCATATTTTTCTACGGTCCTGGTAATGTCCAAACAAATGAGATTGGGGTTGATCTGAGTGAATTTGAGCACATAGAGGTGGCACTGACCGACCCTCAAACATGGTCTCTTAGTCAGTTGAAAGAATGGGTGACAGCATGTTTAGGGCTGAATACTGAAACACAGACCGTGGGTGTTCATGCATTGTGGACCCGGTCAAGTTCGAATGTCTTCTTCTATTTGAGGCCAGTAGAGAGGGATTCTCAGTGGGTGCGCTGGTTACAAGGTTGCGAAACAAGGGGATGCAATCCTTGTGCCTTAGTGCTTCCCGTTCTGAAGGAGGTAATTGCGCCTGAAGGCCAGGGTGGTAACGATCCTGGGCAAAGCAGTGACGGGATGATGTTATCTGTGTCAAATGATGGAGATGATGGTTATGAACAAGGGCAGAGTAGTCAGGTAGAAGGAGGAAATGGCGATGGTTATTACAGTGGCGAGGCGGACGCGGACGAGGTAGATGGGCACATGCAGAACATCATGGAAGAAGAAGACACCGATATTGAAAGTGGTCATGCAGATAATTCTGACGAGTCAGATGAAGAAGAAAATGCAGAGGAGGTCCCGATTCCTGCTTCTTGGAATCATGACTTCTCATCTGCAATGACCGTGAACGATGGTCATGATTCTGCCTGGCAATATCACCAAAACAACATTGCGACCGGTGCTATGTATCCCAACAAAGAAGCTCTGAAGGACGCAATAATAAATTGGGCAATGTCCACGCAAAGGGTTTTCATAGCTGAGGTGTCCAGTCAGCAATACTTGACAATGGTATGCAAGAATGCAGGTTGTCCTGCCAGGGTGCACGGCTATCTCCCTAAGTATGGCACAAGTTGGGTGATCAGTGACCTAGTTCATCACACATGTCTTATTCCCTGCATCCCTCAAGATCATCCCAACCTTTCATCCACGCTTATTGCGAGGTTGTTTTATAGTGAGATAGTGGAGAGCAAAGCGATGGAAGTTAAGGCTATCCAGACAAAAGTATTCGTCAGGTTCAGGTACAGAATTTCTTACGGCAAGGCTTGGAGGGCTAAGCAAAAGGCGCTTGAGAGCAGATTTGGTTCTTATTTCGATGCATATGACTCAGTTGTCCGGCTCCTCCAGACGCTAAAGGACAGGAATCTGGGCACCTATGTCGACATCGAAGACCTCTTCATGCCAGAGTTCCCAACTGTGAGGGTGCTGCATCGACTGTTCTTCTCTTTCGGTGTATGCATCGAAGCTTTCAGGCACTGTCGACCGGTGATATGTGTAGATGGCACTTTTCTGACTGGCAAGTACAAGGGTCAGATCCTGACAGCCATTGGTCAAGACGGCCAAAATCAAATAGTCCCACTGGCATTTGCTTTTGTTGAGAGTGAGAACATTGGAAGTTGGACATGGTTCTTCAGGCAACTGAAAATATCAGTTGTGAAGGATAAGCCCAATGTGTGCATCCTTCATGACAGACATGCAGGTATACTCAGTGCGATAAAGACACTGACAAACCCTGGCCCTGAGGAACAAACTCCATGGCAGGACTTGCAGAGCCGTTGGTGCATGCGCCATCTGGGGGCTAATTTCTTCTCGCAGTTCAGAAATAAGAGCCTGATGAATCTATTCAAAAAACTATGCAAGCAGAACCAGCTATGGAAGTACAATTTGATACGTGACAGACTTAATGTGTGCACGCGGAGACACGTTAGGGACAGGAAAGCTGCAAGAGATGCAGCGGTCAGGGCACATGTTGAAGCAGTAGCAGCACAGTTAGCAACAGGACCAGCTGCCGTGGAGGAGGAGTCCGTTGGGCTTTGTGACTTGCCAGGATTTGTCCCACCTGGTACTAGGAGAAGGCTCGGGAGGTCGATTAAAACCTTCGAGCAGTGGATAGAGCATGAGCCTCTGGAGAGGTGGTCTTTGCTGCATGACACACATGGAGCAAGGTACGGTGTCATGACTACCAACCTCGCAGAAACATACAACTTTGTCCTCAGAGGAAACCGGGCATTGCCACTTACAGCCATCGTTTAGGGTATTTTCTATGGCACCGTGAAGTACTTCAGAGATAGACGTCAAAAGGCAGAGCAACATATGTTGAACAACCCAAACACACGTTACTGTGAAAGGATTATGAAGTACATGGAAGAAAAGATGGAAAAAGCCAGGTCACACACTGTAGTCCCCATTGGTAATCAAGAAAGAAGGTTTGAGGTCCGCTTAGCTAACAACAAATTCGGCTGTGCAAATGAGCTGAGGACGCATGAGGTGAAAATTGGAAATGAAGTCTGGCCAACATGTGAGTGCACATGCAACAAACCGAAGTTGCTTCACCTACCATGCTCCCATGTACTTGCTGCTTGCGGGCAGCTTGGAATGGACGCAATCTCGTTTGTGACTCCATATTTTCTGAAAGAGTCCGTCCTCAATACTTGGACAGGTGAGTTGCTGGGATTTCGCTCAATGGGTAACTTCAGCACCGTTAATCCTGATGAAAGGCGGTACATTCCAGACCCAGAGAATATGCGAACAAGTAGAGGCAGACGACAATGTCATCGCATCCGGAATGATATGGATGAATCTGAAGCGGGAGGCCCCACTATGCAATGCATTTTATGCAATGAAATTGGCCATAGGGACACTAATTGTCCCACTTTCGGCACTGCCAGTGGTACTGGGAGTGGACGAGGCAACCGGGGACGAGGAAGCAGAGGAGGAAGAGGAGGAAGAGGAGGAAGAGGGAGAGGAAGAACCTAGGCTGCACTAAGTTCTAAATTTGTATTCAGTGTGGCATTAACTTCTAAATTTGTATTAAGTGTGACACTAAGTTCTAAATTTGTATTCAGTGTGGAACTATGTTGAACTTTGTATTAAATATGCCACTAAGTTTGAAATTTGTATTAATTGTGGCAATATGTTTGAAATTTGTATGTGCAGGAATGACAGAAATGTCGTTGCTTAATCCGGAAATTGATAGTAAACATCGTGCGGCGATAGGTTATGAGCGCCAGCTTGAGCCCCTGTGCACTCGCACTCAAAGGGAAGACTGGATGATACACGAGGGATGGGTTGAACGGTACGTGCTTTATTTATTTGTTTCAATCACGTATATTGATGGGACGTACTAACTGAATTGCCCTAACATGCAGGTTGAAATGGGCTGGCCTATTACCTTTCGCGCGGCTGGTTGAGCGCACGGATACCTCCAGACGCGTCGCCATCGACACCTCTTTGCTCACGTGCTTAGTGGACCGGTGGAGGCCTGAGACCCACACGTTTCACTTCCGCTGGGGAGAGATGGCTCCTACTCTGCAGGATGTGTCACTTTTGCTGGGACTACCGTTGGCAGGTCATGCCATCGGACCGTTGGAGGCACCGGCTCGTTGGCAGGAAGATTTTGCACAACGTTTCGCGGGTCTTTATGACGGTGCTCCGGCTCTGGCATCAGAGCATCACGGACCTAAGTATGATTGGTTGCTCCATTTCCAGGTTAGTTCCCCTGCCTCATACCATTGCAGGCGGCTGAGGCGGGACCCTTGTCCGTACGACGGCGCGTGGTTCTGTACGGAGGGGCGAACCTTCGGTCGACACGCAAGGGCGTACTAGGACCACCGCGAGCGGCCCGGAGACCGATCCAGACCCGTGGTCCGGTCTGCTAAACAATAAAAAAATAAAAGGCACGCTGTGTTAAAAAAAAAAGTACATCGGAAGTGCCGTACCTGCAAACACACCAACGATCATAGACGCGGACTGAATTCAGACGGATCCGCTGGAGACCAACGCCGGCCTGTTCCAAGCAAATCCGATGGAGACCAACACCTACCGGATCCAAGACACTAAGGGCCCGTTCGGATCCTCTCCACGAGCCAGCTTCCCAGAATACCTGCATGAATCGATCCCGAACGCTCCAGCTTCGCGGAGACGAGGATCCAGCCAATGCAAATTTCGCGGAGACGAGAAAGCTTCGCTAAAACGAGAAGTTGGAGTTCGATGAAATTACATGGGAATGCCACCGCTAAGTTGCGTACCAGTTCGATGAGCCTCCCGATTTCTTTTCTCCCGAGCTCTCGTACGAACCAGCCAGTAGACGTGGGCGCATCAGGGTCATCCACATCCTTCACTCCGAATTGGGCCTGCAGCCCATGTCACCATCTGTGTTCCCTAATAGCCCATGTCCACACCATTCGCTCCAAACAGCCCTGTACCCCAGCGCTAGCCCATGAGAAGCTGGCCACAGCCTCCCGAACGCACGCAGCTCCTCACGGGAAGCTGGAAGCGTGGATTTCCTGAACCTGGAGAGGTTCAGAACGGGGCGTAAAACTCCCTAAAGAAAGGACGTGAGCCTCCCGCCAGCGAGGGACCGGAGTCCGCCGCACCTCCAAGACACATAGAGCCACCGGAGGCGGGGTGGACCGCCGACGGCGTTGACAAGAGGGGCGAAAACTCTAATCGCATCTAGATCGCCCGTGAAGGGGGAGGGGAGGGGTGAAACAAATAACAAACTATGAATGCTTTTCTGATTGCCGAATTTTATTGGACGCAAGAACTCCTAGTTAAACAAGTTTGTTTTATTTTCTACTTTCAAAAAAATTGTTTTGTTTCCTTTATGTTAGTACTCCTAGTCTCTTCTTCTTTTTGTGGAAAGGACCTCAGAATTCTATTGAAACCAAGCAATGGAACAAAGCACCCCAACATAGAAGAAAATAGCAAACAAGTCCCTGGAGAACCAACCCACCTCCCCATCCACCGCGGGCTGCCGGCGCGACCCCGCTACCACTGCCGCCGCTCTCACCCAGAGTCGGCGTGACCTTAGAATCTGCAGCCGGATTGAATGCGGCCGGGAAATCTTCAGCCTCGCCCCTAGAGGACCAGCACACCGGAGAGAGAGGAAGGCTGGCCATCGCTTCACCACGCCAGCGACCACACATCCCTGAAGTCCTCGGAAAGCTCCTGTACAGGCGACGAAGACAGCTAGCGCCAGCCACTAGCTCGTCACCGCACCACCCCCAGCACCCCCAAAGCATGGCCAGGATCAGCCATAGCATGGCGAAGACGGGATCGAGGGACAAAATCTCCACCAGCCGGCCGTCGCCTCCGCCGCGAAGACCGCACCTGGAGCACTAGAGCCCCCCGAATCGACGAATCTGGGAGCAGAAGGACCTCACACTAGTAGAAAATAGGGCATTAGTCCCGGTTTTGCAACCGGGATTAAGCAATCGAGACTAAGCAATCGGGACTAAAGGCCCCCACTTTTAGTCCCGGTTGTGTTACGAACCGGGACTAAAGGAGCTCCACGTGTCCGCTGTGGGGCGCCCAGGCAGGAGGACCTTTAGTCCCGGTTGGTAACACCGACCGGGACTAAAAGGCAGCCACGCGTCAGCACCTGCCAAGCGCTGGGGTTTTTGTTTTTGTTTTTGTTTTTGTTTTGAAATGAGGGGTTTAGGGTTTTGGAGGGTTTAGGGGTTTCATATTGTGTTTCCCCCTTTTCTTTTTGTGTTTACCATTCAATTCTTTTACATTTAGGGTTTTCGTTTTTATTTTACGTTTTCCATTCAACTCGACGCTAGCTACTACATATAGCAATGAAGGAACCATTACACAAATCGTCATGAATATAGAGAGAAATGACCTCTCTTTCTCCGTGCTTGGTCGAACAACAAGTTTTCGTATATCTATTCGACGCTACTACGTATAGTACACGTTCATGCATATATACAATGTAACATCTCTTACGATCCCTAATATCTAATTACCAACATTACTACCAATTCTTGATGGTATTCTCCGGTTTTATTTATGATCTCTTGAAGGAAGAATCCCGCCAATTCCTCTTGAATTGCTCGTATGCGAGCCTTTGGTAGGAGTTCGTCCCGCTTCCGTTCGATCTAATTTAAAAAAGGGGGTCAATATATATATATATATATATGAATGAAACTCAACACAATTGATGGTAATAAAATAAATTTGTGAATATTGTTTACGTACTTCAAGTTTTTCAAGAAATCTGCCCGTCTCAGAGGTCGTCTGGCGAATGAACTCGCAAACGTAGTATCCACATAAGTTATTCCCGGATCCCTACCTCGAGCACTTTACGAGAATAGAGTTCAATCAAAATAATAATCAAGCATGATAGTGGTATTGAAACTAGAATCAAAGAGATGCGCGGACCTAGCTAGTACTACTTACACTGACTTGTTCAAATCGCAGCTCCTCTCTTCATTCACCCCTAATCTGCTTGGTGAACTCTTTACAAACCCTGCCCGGCAAAGAAAATGAAAAAAGGAGTTATTAATTACTTGATATCAGGAAATGAACGATAGTTGCTGATATAGTGCGATAATGATTGAAATTATCTCTGGAGAATTTTTTTCAGGTCCGCCCACATCTCAGGATCTTTACGTAACGAGTCCATGACAAGTACTTTTCCTGCGTCAAACTGAATGACTAGCAGAATAAAGGGGAACCTGCGCATGCATAGCTCATCAATTACACTTAACATCGAGTAAGCGAAACAGAATGATGTGTACAAGACAGTATAACACTCACTGGAAGTTGTAAGGAAATACTATTTCCCTTTTGGTTTGTTGTTTAATTAACGTCCTTAGCAAGTTCTTCTCTGTATCCTTGGCGTTCCATTTTACAGGATATTCATGAATAGTATTTGGGTTAATGAACCCAATGTCATAGATTTGTCTTCTTTTGCATTCGAGGATCTTCTTTCTGCATAATATATATAGTGAGGATAATTATACATGCAATGAACGAGCTGAGCTAGAGACTTAATTACAGAAATGATACTTACAAACAATAGCAACCGACGATAGATTTGTCGATGGCGTCTTGATTGTATAACTGAAATAATTCTTCAAATTCAATGAAAATCTCCTCGTCTCCATTGAAGTAATGCTCATCTTTAATTCCCGCAATGATATAGCTGCTCCCTTGCTTTGAGGCTTCCAAGTACCAGTCATGCAATATTTGCATCATCGTTGGTAGATGCGGGAGCTCCTCAGGTCTGACGAGAGGCTTCCCGTGCTCGAATTTAAAGGCTAACTCAGCCATTTCGAACTGTACCTGATCGCCTAAGTAATCACCAAGAGTGAAACCAGGATCAGCGGCCGCTACCCCCGGATCATTAGCGATATCGGTAAACACCTTGAGCGGGGGGCACGATTGGTTTTTCTGTTAGCCGAGCTAGGGAATTGTTTTCCCCCTTGCACTACTGCTACTTCCCGACCGCTGCTGTGGATCTCTATATGACTTTACAATAGAGCGGTCATAGTTTCATAGCAGCGGAGGCGGCGGTGGTTTTGTAAGGTTTTCCAGCAAGCGCCTCGCTTTTACCGGATCTATTTTCTCCGTTGGATCTGGACGGGTCGGTGCAAGCTGGCGTTTCACGTCGGCAGCCACGATCTCCTTGGTTTCCTCCTCAGTCATGTCGTATGGTTACTTGGCAAGAGCCTTCTTGATGCTACCTGCTCTGGATTTCTTCGCTGTTGTACTACTAGCCGCCGGAGCGGCGGCGGATCTCTTCCGCCAGTGCTAAGGCGGCGGAGGAGGCGGAGTCAGCTAATGCGGCGGATTCTGCTGAGGGGCCTCCTCCGGCGGAGTCCGCTGACGCGGCGGAGACAGCTGAGGCGGCGTAGTGTGCTGACGCGGCGGAGATGGCTGAGGCAGCGGAGACGGCTGAGGCACCGAAGATAGAGCTGGACTGTGAGGAGTCTGCTGAGGGGCCTCCTCCGGCTGAGTCTGCTGACGCGGCGTCCAGTATGGAAGCACGATGCGTTCCTTTCTCCATAGAATGGAAGTCCTTATGGCATCTCCCAGATGAGTCTCCCCTTCACCTGTAGGGTACTCAAGCTCGAGCTGCTCAAATCCGTTGGTAACTCATCCACCCCGACAACAGCATAGCCATCTGGAATCGGAGAGCAATGGTAAGTTCCATCAGGTACACGAGGTAAGGCATAGTGATACGTCTCCAACGTATCTATAATTTATGAAGTATTCATGCCATATTTATAACAATTCTATATGGTTTTGGTATGATTTGATTAGAACTAACCCGGACTGACGCTGTTTTCAGCAGAACTACCGTGGTGTTGTTTTTTGTGCAGAAATGAAAGTTTTCCAAATGAGCTGAAACTTTTTGGAGATTTTTTATTGGACAAATAAAAAATATTGGCACCAAGACCCACTTGAGGGGGGCCACCCAGTGCCCACGAGGCACCAGGGCGTGCCACCCCCCAGGCGCGCCCTAGTACCTCGTGGGGCCCACGTGGCTCCGTTTCGCGTGATTCCAACGCTGAAAAATCATATATATTCAGAAACCCCCGAAAGTTAACCTAGATGAGTTTTTACGCCGCCGCAAGCCTCTGTACCAGAGAGATCCCATCTACAGCCCTTTTCCGGCAAACTGCCGGAGGGGGGAAGGCATCACCGGAGGCCATCTTCATCATCCCGGCGGTCTCCTTGATGAGGAGGGAGTAGTTCACCCTCGGGGCTGAGGGTTTGTACCAGTATCTATGTGTTTGATCTCTCTCTCTCTCGTGTTCTTGAGATGGCACGATCTTGATGTATCGCAAGCTTTGTTGATATAGATTAATCATATGGAGTTTTCCCCTCTCTATCTTCTTGTGATGAATTGAGTTTTCCCTTTGAAGTTTTCTTATTAGATTGAGTCTTTAAGGATTTGAGAACACTTGATGTATGTCTTGCATATGGAATATCTGTGGTGACAATGGGATATTCACTTGATGTATGTTTTGGTGATCAACTTGCGGGTTCCGTGACCTTGGGGATCTATGCATAAGGGTTGGCACACGTTTTCGTCTTGACTTTCCGGTAGAAACTTTGGGGCACTCTTTGAAGTTCTTTGTGTTGGTTTGAATAGATGAATCTGAGATTGTGTGATGCATATCGTATAATCAAACCCGTGGGTACTCGTGGTGACATTGGAGTGCCTAGGTGACATTAGGGTTTTGGTTGATGTGTATCTTAAGGTGTTATTCTAGTACGAACTCTAGGGCTGTTCGTGACAATTAATGGGGATGGCTCATAAGATTGATCGGGAAGGATAACTTTGAGGTGGTTTCGTACCCTACAACAATTTCTTCGTTTGTTCTCCGCTATTTGTGACTTTGGAGTGAACTCTTTGTCGCACGTGAGGGATTTACATATGATTCAACTATGTCAACAATGTTGGGAGATCGCACTAGTGAAAGTATGAACCCTAGGCCTTGTTTCTAAGCATTGCAATACCGTTTTTATACCCATTTACTATTTGCTACCTTGCTGTTTTTATATTTTTAGATTACAAAAACCTATATCTACTATCCATACTACACTTTTATCACCATCTCTTCGCCGAACTAGTGCACCTATACAATTTACCATTGTATTGGGTGTGTTGGGGACACAAGAGATTTCTTGTATTTGGTTGCAGGGTTGTTTGAGAGATACCATATTCAACCTACGCCTCCCACGGATTGATAAACCTTAGGTCATCCACTTGAGGGAAAATTGCTACTGTCCTACAAAACTCTGCGCTTGGATGCCCAACACGAGTCTACAAGAATAAGTTGTGTAGTAGACATCAAGCTCTTTTCTGGCGCCGTTGCCGGGGAGGTGAGTGCTTGAAGGTATATCTTTAGATCTTGCAATTCAATCTTTTAGTTTCTTGTTTTATCACTAGTTTGGTTTATAAAAGAAAACTACAAAAAAATGGAATTGAGGTTGCCTCATGTTATTCATCTTTATAATGTCTTTCTTGAAAATAAGGATTCCGATAATTGTGCTCAATTGATAGAAGAAGAATTCAATGAAATGTTTGGCATAAAATCTTTGAATGATGAGCATGATTGCAATGTTGTTAATATGAATTCTTTGAATACCCATGATGCTAATGATATTCAAACCTACAAGCTTGGGGATGCTATGTGTGATGAAGATGATATTTTTACTCCCCCAAGTTTTGATGAGAAAATTTATTATGATGATAACATGCCTCCTATTTATGATGATCATTGTGATGACTTGTATGCTATAAAGAATAATGATAACCATGAAACTTGTCATCATGATTTTAATGTTCAATTTGATTATGCCAATCAAGTATCTCATGACAATTATTTTGTTGAGTTTGCTCCCACTATTATGAATGAGAAGAAAATTGCTTATGTGGAGAGTAGTAAGATTTCTATGCTTATGTATCATGACAAGAATGCTTTGTGTGATGGATATATTGTTGAATTTCTTCATGATGCTACTGAAAATTATTTTGAGAGAGGAATATATGCTTCTACATATTTTAATAATATCAAGTTTCCTCTCTATGCGTTGAAAGTTTTGAAGTCATGCTTGTTTGGCCTTCCTATGCTAGTTGATTCTTGCTCCCATAAACTATTTTCTCACAAAATCCCTATGCATAGGAAGTGGGTTAGGCTTAAATGTGCTAGTCATATGCTTCATGATGCTCTCTTCGTGTTTCAATTCTTTACTTTTATGTGAGCATCATTAAAATTATCATGCCTAGCTAAAAAATGCATTAAAGAAAAGCGCTTGTTGGGAGACAACCCAATATATATCCTTTCTGTTTTAGTGTTTTCACATGATTAAGCTACTGTTGTAATCATGTTTTATATGTTTTGTTTCAATAAAGTGCCAAGTAAAACCTTTGGGATAGTGTGGATACTTGTTGATTCAATTCTGTGCAAAAACAGAAACTTTTGCCTCCAGTGTTTAATTTCTCAGATTTTACTGGAGCATCAAAAAATTCTGAAATTTTTATACAGCATTGATATGCAAATTTTTGACATTTTCCTAATTTTTCAGAATTTTTAGAGTTCCATAAATATGGTAGTTGCTCAGATCATTACAGACTGTTCTGTTTTTGACAGATTCTGTTTTCAATGCATAGTTTGCTTGTCTTAATGTTTCCATAGCTTATATTATGAGATATAAATTGTGGAAATGATAGAATACAGAAGGCATTATATGGGAAAAATTGTGAATCTTGTCTTGGACAGTACCTAAGTGATGGTTTATTCTTTATCATACTAACCGTTCTCACGAAGTTCCGTTAAGTTTTGTGTGATTGAAGTTTTCAAGTTTTGGGTGAGATATCGATATGAGGAAAATAAGGAGCGGCAAGACCCTAAGCTTGGGGATGCCCAAGTCACCCCAAGGTAATATTCAAGGAAGACCCAAGCAACTAAGCTTGGGGATGCCCCGGAAGGCATCCCCCCTTTCGTCTTCAACACTATCGGTAACCTCACTTGGAGCTATATTTTTATTCGTCACATAATATGAGTTTTGCTTGGAGCGTAATTTTCTTCTGTTGATATTTGTTTTGTGTTATCAATAATTATGTTTTGTATCTTTTAGTTCAATAAAATGCCAATTGTAGCCTTTACCATGCTTAGTTTACAAGTTCATGTGTTGCTGTTTGAAAACAGAAAGTTTTCTGTTATGTCCAGAATATTCCTGTATAGTCAGAACATGATAAAAATCTGAAATTTTTACACAGTAAGAATGAATGAGTTATCTGTCACGTGGTAATTTTTCAGAATTTTTGGAGTTAGGGAAGTATGGATTCTTATTCACCTTTTACAGACTGTTCTGTTTTGGCAGATTGCTGTTATAGTTGCATTGTTTGCATATGTTTGCATGTTTAATGTTTCTATTTGAGGATAGGAGTATTAAATATGAAGAGGCATTTAGTATGCAATGTTTAATTATAATTTTTGTGATTTGCTACAGTACAGAATGTTAAGGTTTTGAGTTGATTTATACTAACTTATCTCACGAGTTCTTGTTGAGTTTTGTGTGGATGAAGTTTTTAAGATTTATAGAAACCGTGATATGAGAGGAATTAAGGAGACACAAAAGCTCAAGCTTGGGGATGCCCAAGGCATCCCAATATAATATTTCAAGAAGTCTCAAGCATCTAAGCTTGGGGATGCCCCGGTTGGCATCCCACCTTTCTTCTTCAACAACTATCGGTCAGTTTTGGTTGAGCCTAAGTTTTTGCTTCTTCACATGATATGTGCTATTCTTGGAATGTCATTTTATTTTGTTTTCTTTGCTGTTTGAATAAAATAATAAGACCTGAAATTTTTAAATGAGAGAGAGTCCTTACATAGCTACTTAATTGTTTCACTACTCATTGATCTTCGCTTATATATTTTGGAGTAATGGTAATGGTAATGGTAATTTGCACAAGATATATTTTGGAGTAATGGTAATGGTAATGGTAATGGTAATTTGCACAAGATATATTTTGGAGAGAGTCTTTAATTCTCATGCTTCACTTATATCTTTTTGAGAGTTAATAATAGTAATGGTAATTTGCACAAGATATGAATATTCGAGAGGGATATAATAAAAACTTTCACATAGATCATTGGATATGATAAGTGTGATCCCTTGCAATGAAAATAATGAAAGAGATCATATGCTAATCTTATGGAAAGTAATGACATTACATAAAGAAAAGTATAAGTGGTAAAATTTATTGGAGGTTAACAAGCATAGCATTAGTCAATGATGCAATTCATGAAAAAGTTAATAAGGGAAGAGAAGATTCACATGCAAATATACTATCTTGGATATCTTTTATGATTGTGAGCCCCCATTAAGTATTTTATGTCAAAGTGTTGACGTTGGACAAGGAAGAAAACGTAATGAATTATGTTTGTTCATATTCACATAGAAGTTATATTGTTATAGATCCTCCAACATGTGGTGCTTGCCCAATATCTTTGCTAGCCAAAAATCCGCACTAAGTAGAAATACTACTTGTGCATCCAAAAACCCTTAAACCCAGTTTCTTGCCATGAGAGTCCACCATATCTACCTATGGATTGAATAAGATCCTTCAAGTAAGTTGTCATCGGTGCAAAAAAGCAATAAAAATTGCTCCTAAAATATGTATGATCTTTTATTGTAATGGAAATAAGCGTTGTACGAACTTGTGATGGTAAAGAAATAAAAGCGACGGACTGCATAATAAAGGTTGCTATCACAAGGGGCAATATAACGTGACGTTCCTTTGCATTAAGGGCTTGTGCATCCAAAAATAAAAAGCGCATGACAACCTCTTCTTCCCTCTGTGAAGGGCCTATCTTTTACTTTTATGCATTTACTTTTATGTATTTACTTTTTATGCAAGAGTCAATAGTGTTCTCCTCTACTTCCTTTTTATTTTTCTCTTTTGCAAGCATCATGTGGTGGGGAAAGATCTAGGCACATATATCCAGTTGGATATGAGTGATCATGAGTTATTATTGTTGACATCACCCTTGAGGTGAATAAGTTGGGAGGCGAAATCACAAGCCCCTATCTTTCTATGTGTCTGGCTGAAACTTTTGCTCCATATATATGTCGTGAGTGTTAGAAATCATAGAAGACTAAATGATGGTTGAGTATGTGGACTTGCTAAAAAGCTCCTACATGAGACCCTTCCTGAAAATATGATGAATTGCAATTGCATTGTTGACTAGAATAGTTTGTTAGTTTCCAAGAAAGTTTATGCCTTATACTTCATTGTTGTGATGAATTGTTACTTGCTCATGAGAAGTTTTATGATAATAAATATTGCTGTTATAATAATGATCTTGCTTTGAATCATTCAAGTCCAATGTCCATGCTATAAAAGAAAAGATTATATGATGATTATGATAGGTAGCATTCCACATCAAAATTTCTGTTTTTAATTGCTACTTTATCATGATGACTTTTATGAGAGAAAGTTGTTGTTATGATGCTAGGAAAAGTGATTGAAATTATCATTGATCAAACTTATGCACTATGCTAGCATTCACACTTCATAAATTATTTCTTTTATCATTTACCTACTCGAGGACGAGTAGGAATTAAGCTTGGGGATGCTGATACGTCTCCAACGTATCTATAATTTATGAAGTATTCATGCCATATTTATAACAATTCTATATGGTTTTGGTATGATTTGATTAGAACTAACCCGGACTGACGCTGTTTTCAGCAGAACTACCGTGGTGTTGTTTTTTGTGCAGAAATGAAAGTTTTCCAAATGAGCTGAAACTTTTTGGAGATTTTTTATTGGACAAATAAAAAATATTGGCACCAAGACCCACTGGAGAGGGGCCACCCAGTGCCCACGAGGCACCAGGGCGCGCCACCCCCCCAGGCGCGCCCTGGTACCTCGTGGGGCCCACGTGGCTCCGTTTCGCGTGATTCCAACGCTGAAAAATCATATATATTCAGAAACCCCCGAAAGTTAACCTAGATAAGTTTTTACGCCGCCGCAAGCCTCTATACCAGAGAGATCCCATCTACAACCCATTTCCGGCACCCTGCCGGAGGAGGGAAGGCATCACCGGAGGCCATCTTCATCATCCCGGCGGTCTCCTTGATGAGGAGGGAGTAGTTCACCCTCGGGGCTGAGGGTTTGTACCAGTAGCTATGTGTTTGATCTCTCTCTCTCTCTCGTGTTCTTGAGATGGCACGATCTTGATGTATCGCGAGCTTTGTTGATATAGATTAATCATATGGAGTTTTCCCCTCTCTATCTTCTTGTGATGAATTGAGTTTTCCCTTTGAAGTTTTCTTATCGGATTGAGTCTTTAAGGATTTCAGAACACTTGATGTATGTCTTGCATATGGAATATCTGTGGTGACAATGGGATATTCACTTGAGTCACTTGATGTATGTTTTGGTGCACTAGTGCAGAATCGGCCTATAGTGCCGGTTCGTAAGGGCCTTTAGTCCCGGTTCAGGAACCGGCACTAAAGGGGGGGGACTAAAGCCCCCCCCCCTTTAGTCCCGGTTCAACACGGCCCGGGACCAAAGGCCCACCACGTGGCACGAGCCGGCGCCGGGGGCTGGGGGACCTTTAGTCCCGGTTGGTAACACCAACCGGGACTAAAAGTATTTCATTTAATTCTGGGTTTATGAATTATGGTTTATTTTTCCTTTTAATTTTGTGTTTTCCATTTAATTCTTTTTCATTTCAAACATATTTTACGCTACTACATACTGTACACGTTATGCATATATATAAATAGAATTTCTCGTAGAACCGATCATATATATATCATCGAATTTCTCGTACGACCATTCACATACACATATATATATACAATTTGGTATATACAATTTCTCCTACAATTTGCGGATCATTACATGCAGGCATTACAGCTTGTAATGGTATTCTCCTTTGGGATCTATGACCTGGTCGAGCAAAAATCCCGCTATTTCCTCTTGAATTGCTCGTATGCGATCCGTTGGTAGGAGCTTGCCCCGCATCTCCGACAGCTTTAAAGGAGATCAAGATGAATATATTAGTTGTGTGTATATATATTAGATCATGATAAAAAAATTGTGGATAGTGTTCTGGCAAACGTACCCAAAGTTGTCTTTCAGATTTTTCCATTTCGGACGTCATCATGCGAATGGTCTCGCAAACGTAGTATGCGCATAAATTATTCCCCGGCGCCTGGCTCAGCCACTTTACGAGAATAAAATTCAATCAGATAATAATTAATCAAGCATGATAATGGTATTGAAACTAGAATTAATCAAGCCAGCTAGTACTCCCTTCGTCCGAAAAAGCTTGTCCCAAGCTTGTGCCTCAAATGGATGTATCTAGCACTAACTTGGTGCTAGATACATCCATTTGAGAGACAAGCTTTTTCGGACGGAGGGAGTACTACTTAATTACCTTGGGTCACACCCATTTCAGCTGTTGTTTCCATTCGCCGGTGACCTCTTTGATGAACTTTTGCCAAGCCCTGCCCGCCGGCAAAGAAAATGAATAAAGGAGTTATTAATTAGTTGATATCAGGAAATGAACTAAAGAGGCCGACATAGTGCGATAATGATTGAAATTACCTGTCGACCATCCCCTTCATGATTTCGTATTCGGATGGGTCTTTATATAGTGAGTCCAGTACTTGAACTTTTCCCTTGTCAACTTCAATGATTAACAAGATCCAGTGGAAACTGCATGCGCACATGTTTGTATAATTAATCGGGCATGTGCATAACTCATCAACTACACTTATTAACATCTAGTAAGCAAAAATAGAATTTGTAGTACAAGATATAGTAACACTCACCCGAAGTTGTAAGGAAGTAGTATTTCTGGTTGGGTGTTTAGTCGCTTCAAAAACTCTAGCAAGCTGATCTCTGTGTCTTTTCTCGACCATTCAATTGACCATGTCTCTTGATTAATCGTATTTGGGTCAATGAACCCAATGCCATAGCGTGTAGCTTTTTTCATTTCATACATCTTCATTCTGCATAATACCACAGAAAAGAATATAGTGAGGATAATTACAGGTAATGAACGAGCACAGCTAGCTAGAGACTTAAATTACAGAAAGAAATCACTTACAGACAATAGCAACTGACGATAGATTTGTCGATTGCGTCTTGATTGAATAACTGAAACATCTCTTCAAACTCAACCACAAATCTTTTGCATTGAAGTAATGCTCTTCCTTGACTTTCACCATGAGGGACTCTCGATCGGTCTTTGCTGCTTCTATCATGTACCACTTATGCAAATTGTACATTCTCGTTGGTAGAAGCGGGACCTGCTCAGGCTTGACCAGAGGTTGGCCGCGGGCATATTTCCATCTTAGTTCCTCCTCTTTAAACACGGGGAGTTCCTCGGTGCCTAGGAGTTGTTCAATAGTGAGACCGGCCTCTTTAGCCTACCTTCTATGATCGTCGGTTATTACCAGATGATGGGCGGTACTCACATGTGTTTGTACAATGAGCGGGGGGATCGATTGCACTGCCTGTTCTCCCAGCTGGGGAACAGTTTTCCCGCTTTTTTTTGCCAACTGCTTGGCTCGAGCTCGAGCTCGACTCCTTTTGTTGTGCCTAATATAACTTCTTGATACAACGCTCATAGTCTGAGTCCATATGCTTGACAGCCGGTTGAGCATTATCAATAAAGTGTCGTATGACATCCTCACGTACTTTCTCCTTTGGCGGCGGGGGCGGTTTCGGTCCAAAATGGGCCTTCAATTGGGCAGCCACTTCGGCTTTGGTTTCCTCTTCAGTCAGGTGGTAAGGCAATTTCGGAAGAGGCTTGAGGCTTGGACCATATTTGTATTTCTTGCCTGTTGTACCGCTAGCCGTCGTAGCTGCGGCGCCTCTCTTCTGCTGTTGCCTAGGCGGCGGAGACGGCTGACGCGGTGCCGGACTTGGAGGAGGAGGAGTCGGCTGACTCGGTGCCGGACTTGGAGGAGGAGGAGTCGGCTGACGCGGTGCCGGACTTGGAGGAGGAGGAGTCGGCTGACGCGGTGCCGGACTTGGAGGAGGAGGAGGAGGAGTCGACTGACGCGGCGGCGGACTTGGAGGAGTAGGAGTCGGCTGACGCGGTGGCGGACTTGTTGCAGCAGGAGTCGGTGGCCTTGGAAAGACGATGCAATCCTTTTTCCATAGAATGATACGATGTATGGCCTCTCCCAGTGTGCTCTCCTCGTCACCTCCAGGAATGTCAAGCTGTAGCTCGTAATATCCTAACATCACTTCATCAACCCCGACACGAGCATAGCCAGCTGGAATCGGATTGCAATGGAAGGTTGCTTCAGGGGGATTTGTTAAAGCATAGCCGTCCGCCACCTTCATGTATAGGTTCTTCACTTTCATCTGTAGCTCACAAGTAGTCCTATCTTTGATATCATCCACAGGGTATCTAGCCAGCAGTGCATCATCGGCCGGGGTGGAACCCACGCTGCTTCTCGGCATAGATGGGACGGTGCTATCCAATGCTGGATCGATCTGCTCCTGCTGCCGCTGAGACGCCCTTTCCTGGCTAAGTGAGTCGATCTGCTCCTGCTGCCGCCTGAAAGCGCGTTCCAACTCCAAGTGCTTTGATTCCAGGCCTTCAAGGCGGAGTGCTTTCTTCTTCCTCTGCTCCTCCTCCAGCTTCCTCTTCTGCTCCTCCTGCTGCTTCTTTCTCGCACGGCTTCTGTAATCGGCATTCCAATCCGCAAACCCCTCAAACCACGGAACAACGCCTTTGCCTCCTGTTCTTCCCGGGTGTTCAGGATTCTTCAGGGCGCGCGTAAGCTCGTCGTTCTCTCTGTTGGGCGTGAACACCCCCGTTCGAGCTTCTTCTATTGCAACAAGTAAATTGTCCTGAGCTTTTTTAAGACTTGCCCGCTCCATAATCAGCCCTGTCTCTGGGTCCAACTTCCCCCCATGCGCATAAAACCAAGTCCTGCACCTGGGGGGCCAGTCCAATGTAACTGGAGTGACCCCTGCATCCATCATCTTTTGCTGAGCGAGATCCCACTTAGGCAGGGCCACCTGGTAGCCACCTGGCCCCAGAGTATGGTGCCACTTCTTTTTCGCAGCATTAATCTTGTTTTGTCTCGACCGTTCCTGAGCTAGTTCCGATTCCTTGAACTTCACGAAATCGTCCTAGTGATCTCTTGCCTTCTCCAGTGTTCCATTGAATTCTGGAGTCTGCTTTCCTGCTCTGACATACGCGGCCCATATATTTTTCTTGTGGTTGTTGAATGCTATCGCCATCTTCTTAAGAGCACTCTTCCTGACTTTCGCCAGATCTGCATCTGTCAAATGATCTGGTAGGGTGAAATGTGACATGAGCGATTCCCAAAGCAGATCTTTTGCTCTTTCGTCGACAAAAGTAACTCCTGGATCTCCCTTTGCTGGCTTTTTCCATTCTTGAACGGAGATCGGGATTTGGTCCCTGACAATAACTCCGCATTGACGAGTGAACTTGGTCGCATTCTTCTTAGGTTCAAGCGGTTCGCCATTTGATTTGATGGCATCGATGTTGTACTTTACGCCAGCCTGCAACCTTTTGGTCGGGCCTCGAACTGCCCTGCCGCTTGTAGAAGATTTGCTCGATCCGGAGGGCTAAAAGAAGAAAGATCGATTTGTTAATATATACAAATCAATTAATACATGTAATGATCACCGGATGGCTTATATAATAAATATACCTCGTCGGTCTTTGTTATTTGAAGAACATTTCCTTCGTCATCATTGTTGTCACCTTCATCTATTCGTTCGTCTTCATGAAACATCATACCCTCACCCGTAGTGTTCAGATATTGCGAGCCGTCATCATGATCATCTGGGCTTGGGGAGCGTATGATGTCGAACAGAGCCTCTTCTCCTTCTCTGCCGGTATTGTCCATAGCTTTTTATTTAACTAATCCAGAAGAAAGATAAAACAATTTAGTATTCAAATTAGAATGCATGCAATCTATAAGGAAAAACTGAATCATAGTAGATAATATGCATCTCGAATAATCCAGATAATACGCATCATCGAATATAATCTCGAATACATCGTCTAGAATATTATCGAATAATATAATCTCGAATACATCGTCTCGAATATAATCTCGAATACATCTCGAGTATTATCACTAATACATCACGGATATTATCATATATATAACATCACTAGCTAATACAGATCGAATATTATTGAAGAATCTAGTTCACTCGCGGTTCCTGAGGCGCGGGCGGTGGACACCCAAAGAGAAGGAACCATCATAGGATCATAGCTCGGGTGAGACACCTGAAGAACCTGCCAGGTATTGGAGAACCTGACGTCCAACGCATCCATGTAGCGACGGACGTGCTCGTCCTCCTCCCTGACACGGCGACGTACCACCTCCGGCGGGGCCGGCTGCCTCCGCACCGAAAGTGGCCCACACGAACGCCACCAAAGAAGCTCCGGGTCGACGACGGGACCCGGGGCCGGGTTCCTCACCAAGCTGCGCGCCCCTGAAGGTAGCACCTCCGAGTGCCAGCCCGGCGGAGCCAAGTCCCGAACGTGGCGCCTCTGAAGCAGGACGTCGTCGCGAACGAGTCGACGACGAGGATGCGGGCCGGGCATCGTTGACGTCGAGAACAAATTCTTATGAAAAAAAATTCCTATATATGCAATGTCATTTTATTAGGAAATTTTGAGCAAAATATCCTCTTTTCAATTATAATGTCCCATGCCTAGGTTATAACTACCCTAATAATTAATATTCCTTTCTCAAAAAATTCCGAAACTTTTCCCACTTATATATAGTCCTTCTAACAAATATATATATGGTCAACTTTTTCCTATGCAACTTTTTTATATGCAATTTTTTTCTATACTATGATATACAACATTATATAAAATTAAAAAACAGAAAAAGAAACACTAATTAAGCATACTTCTATACATCCATTAAAAAACAGAAAAACAACATTATATAAAAAAAATTCTATACTAATTAAACACTAATTATATCCATCTAACATGCATTCATATATACATATATAATAGTGAAAAAATAATCATCTAAAACAACTAAAACATCTAAATAAAACATCAAACATTCATGCATACATGTATAAAAAAAACTAGTGAAAAAAAAATCGCCGGAGGGGGCGGCCGCGCGAGCTCACAGCGGACGGACGGCGGCGTCGAGGTGCAGGGGCGCGGACGGACGGCGACGGCGACGGCGAGGTGTGCAGGGGCGCGGCGGCAACGACGTCGAGGTGCGGCAGAGGCGCGGACGGACGGCGGCGTCGAGGTGCGGTAGGGGCGCGGACGGACGGACGGCGGCGTCGAGGTGCGGTAGGGGCGCGGACGGACGGACGGCGACGTCGAGGGGCAGGGGCACGCGGACGGACGGCGATGGCGAGCTCCGGCAGCCTGGCGGCGTGGTGGTACGTTCGGTGTCGTCGAGAAGAAAGGCAGATTTGGGGAAAAATTCGTAAGTGTTGTATATATAGGACGCACCTTTAGTCCCGGTTGGAGCCACCAACCGTGACTAAAGGGTGAAATTTGGCCAGGCAGAGCGGCGGGAAGACAAGCCTTTAGTCGCGGTTGGTGGCTCCAACCGCGACTAAAGGGGGGTCTGTAGTCGCGGTTGGAGCCACCAACCACGACTAAAGGTGGTGTGCCAGGCGAGGGGCGCGGTGGATGTTTAGTCCCACCTCGCTAGTTGAGAGGAGCTCGCACCGGTTTATAAGCCCCGCCGCGGCTACGGTGTCGAGCTCCTCTCTAATGCAGGCCTTCTGGGCCTACCGCACCTGTGCCGGCCAGTGGGGCCTACGGGCCGTACGGGCCTGCATCCTGGCCCAACTAGAGGTATGGTTTCTAGTCGTATGCAGGCCGTGGCGGCCCAATAGGCGGGCTTTTTTTTAATTTATTTATTTTTTTGTATTTTTTGTTTTCTGCTTTATTTATTTTCTTTTGTTTCTGAGTTGTTTTTTGCTTTATTTAGAGTTTCTTTGTGAATCTTTTTGCTTTAGGTAATTTTTTTTATAAACTTTCTGGTAGTGCTAGTAGTTTTCAAATTTGAATAGTTTAAATTTGAATTATTTGAAATTTGTGTGAATCACTAGTTTGTGAATAACTTTACTTTAAAAATAGATTTTTCAGTGATTCTTTTTTCTGCTGTTTAATATTAGTGTGTTTTATCATTATATTCAATTTGGTAATTCTTAGGTTATTGAAAAAAACGAAATGCCTTTGTAACAGACGAGTTTTCGTCAGAAACCTTGATACTTTGAAAGAGATTGTCCAGTTTGTACACGAAGTGCATCCAGATTTTGCCGTAACCCTCTCAACTTTTTAGCACATGCTATGTGGGTGAAATGATGATACCATGCCAACTTTCAACCTTTTCAGAGTTCATTTGTAGTGCTTTTCAATTTCAGGGTCATTTAGCTCAAAAAAATCAGTAAATGCATGAAAAATAGCAAATGAAGTCAGAAAGGGTTGAAAATTGATGACGTGGCTTCGAATGGTGCATACTGAACGCACAAAAAGTCTGGTGTTGAAATAAGTTTAAAAAAATGAAATGCCTTTGTAACAGATGAGTTTTCGTCTGAAACCCTGATACTTCGAAAGAGATTGTCCATTTTGTACACGAAGTGCATCCAGTTTTTGCCGTAACCCTCTCAACTTTTTAGCACATGCTATGTGGGTGAAATGATGATACCATGCCAACTTTCAACCTTTTCAGAGTTCATTTGTAGTGCTTTTCAATTTCAGGGTCATTTAGCTCAAAAAATCAGTAAATGCATGAAAAATAGCAAATGAAGTGAGAAAGGGTTGAAAATTGATGACGTGGCTTTGGACATAATATTTCTTCGCGTTTCAAATGCCAAAACACATAAGTACCCTAACTATTACAAAGATTCCCTCCGGTTTGTCCGAAGTGGGACTTTCCAGATATATAAGTCCGGAAACTCACTAGAGAAGAAAATGATGACAGTGAAGCCGGTCACATCCCAGAGTGGGATCTTTGGGTATAAAACTTTTTCTTCGCGTGTGTCCCTTTGCGCCGTAACCATGGACAATCTTCATCGTTTAACTTGATGCTCGGGTCAATCTTCACTGTGAAGGGAGCAATTTCATGAAACTTTTCATAATCTTCTGACATGTCTGTCTTGTCCTCCACTCCGATGATGTTTCTTTTCCCTGAAAGAACTATGTGGCGTTTTGGCTCATCGTATGATGTATTCGCTTCCTTCTCTTTTCTTTTTCTCGGCTTGGTAGACATGTCCTTCACATAGAAAACCTGCGCCACATCATTGGCTAGGACGAATGGTTCGTCTGCGTACCCAAGATTGTTGAGATCCACTGTTGTCATTCCGTACTGCGGGTCTTCCTTTACCCCACCTCCTGTCAGATTGACCCATTTGCACCGAAACAAAGGGACCTTCAAACCACGTCCATAGTCAAGTTCCCATATCTCCTCTATGTAACCATAATATGTGTCCTTTGGCCTATTGGTGTTTGCTGCATCAAAGCTGACACCACTGTTTTGGTTGGTGCTCTTTTTATCTTGGGCGATCGTGTAAAATGTATTCCCATTTATCTCGTACCCTTTGAAAGTAAATATAGTCGAAGATGGTAACTTGGACAACAAGTACAGCTCTTCTGTAACAGTGTCGTCATGCATGAGACGTGTGTGCAACCAACCGGCGAAAGTCCCCGTTTGTTCATGTGTAATCCAGTCGTCAGACTGCTCCGGGTGTTTGGAGCGTAGAATATTCTTGTGTTCCTCGATATACGGTGCCACCAAGGCGGAACTTTGTAGAACTGTGTAGTGTGCTTGCGCCCAAGAATGCCCGTCATGGCATATTATTGAATTCTTTCCTAGCGTGCCTTTTCCACCCAGTCTGCCCTCATGCCGCGATTCAGGAACACCAATCGGCTTAAGGTCAGGAATAAAGTCAACACAAAACTCAATGACCTCCTCTGTTTCATGGCCCTTGGAGATGCTTCCTTCTGGCCTAGCACGGTTATGAACATATTTATTTAAGACTCCCATGAACCTCTCAAAGGGGAACATATTGTGTAGAAATACAGGACCCAGAATGGCAATCTCTTCGACTAGGTGAACTAGGACGTGCGTCATGATATTGAAGAAGGATGGTGGGAACACCAACTCGAAACTGACAAGACATTGCACCAAATCATTCTCTAACCTTGGTATGATTTCTGGATCGATTACCTTCTGAGAGATTGCATTGAGGAATGCACATAGCTTGACAATGGCTAATCGAACGTTTTCCGGTAGAAGCCCCCTCAATGCAACCGGAAGCAGTTGCGTCATAATCACGTGGCAGTCATGAGACTTTAGGTTCTAGAACTTTTTCTCTGCCATATTTATTATTCCCTTTATATTCGACGAGAAGCCAGACGGGACCTTCATACTGAGCAGGCATTCGAAGAAGATTTCCTTCTCTTCTTTGGTAAGAGCGTAGCTGGCATGACCCTGATACTTCTTTGGATCCATGCCATCTTTTCCGTGCATACGTTGCTGGTCCTCCCGTGCCTCCGGTGTATCTTTTGTCTTCTCATACACGCCCAAGAAGCCTAGCAGGTTCACGCAAAGATTCTTCGTCACGTGCATCACGTCAATTGCAGAGCGGACATCTAGGTCTTTCCAATAGGGTAGGTCCCAAAATATAGATTTCTTCTTCCACATGGGTGCGCGTCCGTCAGCGTCATTCGGAACAGATTGTCCGCCAGGACCCTTTCCAAAGATTACTTTTAAATCCTTGACCATATCAAGTATATCATCACCAGTACGGTGGCGAGGCTTCTTCCGGTGATCTGCCTCACCTTTGAAATGCTTGCCTTTCTTTCTTACGGGATGCCTGCTCGGAAGAAATCGATGATGTCCCAGGTACACATTCTTCTTACATTTATCCAAATATATACTGTCGGTATCATCTAAATAGTGCGTGCATGCGTGGTATCCCTTGTTTGTCTGTCCTGAAAGGTTACTGAGAGTAGTCCAATCATTGATGGTTACAAACAGCAACGCTCGCAGGTCAAATTCCTGCTGTTTGCGCTCATCCCACGCACGTACACCTTCTGTACTCCACAGCTCTAAAAGTTCTTCAACTAATGTCCTTAGGTACACATCAATGTCGTTGCCGGGTTGCTTGGGGCCTTGGATGAGCACTGGCATCATAATGAACTTCCGCTTCATGCACAACCAAGGAGGAAGGTTATAGATACATAGAGTCACAGGCCATGTGCTATGATTGCTGCTCTGCTCCCCAAAAGGATTAATGCCATCTGCACTTAAACCAAACCATATGTTCCTTGCGTCATCTGCAAAGTCCTTCCACTTTCTCTCGATTTTTCTCCACTGCGATCCGTCAGCGGGTACTCTCAACTTCCCGTCTTTCTTACGGTCTTCTTTGTGCCATCGCATCAACTTGGCATGCTCTTTGTTTTGAAACAAACGTTTCAACCGTGGCATTATAGGAGCATACCACATCACCTTGGCAGGAATCTTCTTCCTGGGGCGCTCGCCCTCAACATCACCAGGGTCATCGTGGCTGATCTTATAGCGCAATGCACCACATACCGGGCATGCATTCAAATCCTCGTACTCACCGCGGTAGAGGATGCAGTCATTAGGGCATGCATGTATCTTCTGCACCTCTAATCCTAGAGGGCAGACAGCCTTCTTTGCTTCGTACATACTGTTGGGCAATTCGTTGTCCTTTGGAAGCTTCTTCTTTAACATTATCAGCAACTTTTCAAATCCCTTATCAGATACACCATTCGGACGAGGGCCCACGGGGACGGATATCAAAACCATGCCACTATGTATAACAAACAACGTACGGGTAAGAAAATTATACAAGTAACTATCTAAATCACACAAACATGATTTTATTTTTATAAAAAGGATAAGAACAAGAGGCTCACCAAGGTGGTGCCGGCGACGGGACGGTGCGGGCGATCGACGGTGGTTAGGACGAGGACGGGAAGGCACTAAGTAAACCACACCTACACATCCAAACTAAGAAGTTAATTTGAGCTCAAATTGCATATAAATCAAATAAACTACCACATATAAATACTCCCAAACTAAAACCCACAAATCACTATACTTATAGAGCATTGCAAGACCTCGAGCAATGAGAGATGAAAGGACAAAGTTGCTAACCTTTGTGAACACTTGGATGGATGGGGTGCCTCCAAATCTTGACAAATTTTGGCAAAAATGGAGGATGAGCTTGAGGAAGAGGGGAAGAACAGAGAGGAGAGGAAAGGGGAAGAACAGAGAGCTAGGGCTGGATGAAGGGTTTATATAGGAGCATCTTTAGTCCCGGTTCGTTACACAAACCGGGACTAAAGGTGAGCCTCTAGTACCGGTTCGTGACACGAACCGGGACTAAAGGTGATCGTGGGGCCCCAGCCTGACACCAGCCTGCCACCACCCCTTTAGTCCCGGTTCGTGTCACGAACCGGTACTAGAGGTTCAACACGAACCGGGACTAATGATGCCCGCCCCCCTAGCCATTGGAACCGGGACTAATGGTCACATTAGTACCGGTCCATTTCCAAACCGGGACTAATGGGGCTCACGTAAAGTCCTTTTTCTACTAGTGGTGATCAACTTGCGGGTTCCGTGACCTTGGGGATCTATGCATAAGGGTTGGCACACGTTTTCGTCTTGACTTTCCGGTAGAAACTTTGGGGCACTCTTTGAAGTTCTTTGTATTGGTTTGAATAGATGAATCTGAGATTGTGTGATGCATATCCTATAATCAAACCCGTGGGTACTCGTGGTGACATTGGAGTGCCTAGGTGATATTAGGGTTTTGGTTGATGTGTATCTTAAGGTGTTATTCTAGTACGAACTCTAGGGCTGTTCGTGACAATTAATGGGGATGGCTCATAAGATTGATCGGGAAGGATAACTTTGAGGTGGTTTCGTACCCTACAACAATTTCTTCGTTTGTTCTCCGCTATTTGTGACTTTGGAGTGAACTCTTTGTCGCACGTGAGGGATTTACATATGATTCAACTATGTCAACAATGTTGGGAGATCGCACAAGTGAAAGTATGAACCCTAGGCCTTGTTTCTAAGCATTGCAATACCATTTTTATACCCGTTTACTATTTGCTACCTTGCTGTTTTTATATTTTCAGATTACAAAAACCTATATGTACTATCCATACTACACTTTTATCACCATCTCTTCGCCGAACTAGTGCACCTATACAATTTACCATTGTATTGGGTGTGTTGGGGACACAAGAGATTTCTTGTATTTGGTTGCAGGGTTGTCTGAGAGATACCATCTTCAACCTACGCCTCCCACAGATTGATAAACCTTAGGTCATCCACTTGAGGGAAAATTGCTACTGTCCTACAAAACTCTGCGCTTGGAGGCCCAACACGAGTCTACAAGAATAAGTTGTGTAGTAGACATCACATAGCCGACCGCCACCTTCAAGGTTATGTTCATGCATTTCGCATGTAGATCACAATGTTCCCTCTCCGTGATATCATCCACGGGGTAGCGATCAGGAGCCGTGATATCATCTATGGGCGGCCGAATGAGCTCTGTGGAAGCCACGCTGCTTTTCCGCTGAGATGGTGGGGTAGCTCCGTGGGAAGTATCGAATGAAGGATCTTCGTGCCGCTGAGATGATGGGCCGGTAGCTCGCTGGCTGTTAAGTGCCTCTATTTGCTTCTCCTGCAACGCTAATCTTTCTTCTACCTTTTGCAGCCGGTCTGCATCCTCTTTCTTCTTTCTCCCTCGGCCTCTATAAGTGTCTCTGCTGTCAGGAAACCCAACCTTCCACGGAACGGAGCCTGATGTGCCTCGTGTTCGTCTAGGGTCTTTAGGATTCCCGAGGGCGCGTGACAGCTCGTCCTTCTCTCTGTCGGGATGGAACTTCCCTTCCTGCACGTCCTGGATTGCATCCTGAATGTTTTTGACGGGTGTTGCAAGTTAAGCTTTCGTATAAACACACTTCCCTGTTTCTGGGTGCAAAGTTCCCCCATGCCCGAAGAACCAAGTCCTTGCCCATTCGGGCCAGTTCAATGTCTCTGGATGGATCCCTTTATCAAGCAGGTCGTTCTCAGCTTTGTCCCACGTAGGCCGGGCAACCTTGTAGCCACCTGACCCCGTAACATGATGATATTCCTTCTTTGCAGCATTTTACTTATTTATCAGTGATCTTTTCTTACCTTTCTCCGATGTCTTGTACGCCACAAATGCGGGCCAGTGATCTTTCATCTTCTCATATTGACTGGTGAATGTTGGAGTCTTCTCTTTCAGGACAAACTTTTCGTGCAATCTTTTCTTCCAGTTCTTCAATTGTTCGGCCATCTTCTTAAGAGCCCATGCCTTGACTTTTCGCACTACAACATTGCTATTTGGATCCACCTCTGGCGGTAGGCTGAAATTTGTCATGAGCGTATTCCAAAGCTCATCTTTGGATCTATCGTCGACATAAGAAACTCCATCGTCCGCCTTTGGCTTATTCCATTCTTGAGTGCTGATCGGGATGCTGTCCCTAACAACAACTCCGCACTGACTTATAAATCGGTCTGCGGTCCGCTTGGGAGCAGTCGGTTTGCCATCTGCAGCGATTTCTTTGATCGTGAACCTTTCATTCTCGCCCAACCTTTTCTTCGGGCCTCGTCTCTTTACAAAAGGTTGGCTCGATCCAGAGGGCTAAAAGAAGAAAGAAGCGTTAACATATGTACATACAAATCAATTAATGCATCTAGTCAGCAGGCTTAATTAATATACCTCGCCGGACTTTGTAACAGTTAAGGATCCAACACCGCCGGAGCCATCATCTTCTCCCTCCATTCGATCACTGGAGCCGTCATCCTCTCTTCCCTCACCATCGGAGTCGTTGAGAAACTGTGAGGTGATATCATCACCTCCGTCGCGGATTATATCCCCCAACATCTCTTCTTGTTCTAAGTCTCTGTCGTGTTCTATAGTTTCTACAAATATTACAACATGGCAATTTTTAACCATGGGAGATAAGCTGTTTTTCAGACTTAATGAAATCTGGGAATGCAAAACAGTAACATTATGATGACAACTTGAGAGCAAGATTGAGTCATGCTACAGCAACTTTACATGGCAACCAAGGGCGTGGCATCAATGTACACATTACATAGACCAAATCACAAGAAGGAATCATATGCATATGAGCAATGGATTAGTGGCAAACATCATGCAAAGTTGACAAGTTTTATAACAGTCAGTTTTAGACTTAGCAGTTTTTCAGCAAATGTAAAACAAAGTTTATTCATTAAATACCAGCAGCAAATAGACATTAACATGCACCAAACACATGTACAAAGTTTATTCATGTCGATCGTCGGGGACGACTCCTCCGGCGATCGTCGAGGACTCCTCCCCCCTCATGTCAAAGTTATACCGAAGTTATCGGGGTTATGTTTTAACGCCCCCCCCTCATGTCGAAGTTATACCGAAGTTATCGGGGTTATGTTTTAACGACCCCCCCCCCCATGTCTAAGTCAATGAACAACATGAAAATTTCTAAGTCAATGAACAACTCTGAATTTTTTTACATGTACTCCTACAACATGAAAATTTCTAATTGATTGCTAACCTGTTTGCTAAACTTTTATGCTTCATTTATATGAAGATCAATTATCGAATATAACTATGTTCGCGATATGAGGCATTGGACATCTATCTATCACATTGAGTATATGTATCTAAAAACCTAGTAAAACTACACAAAACAAACAAAAAAATTCAGCCATCTCCATCTCATCTCATCCATCTCCATCTCATCTCACCTCAATGAACAAAAATTTATATTACACATGAAAATATCACAAATTCATTACATGCGCTGGGAACAAAAATTTATATTACACATGAAAAAAATGAGTTTGATCATGATTAATGCTATAAAACATTTGCATAAATATTACACATGAATAATATCAATGACTTTGAGAACATGAATAATGCTATAAAAATGACTTTGATCAAAAATAAATTTTGCGGGGATATTTTTGCACATCTGAAACTATCAATTATGTTCTCAACATGATCTGAAACAAATATCACTAATTAAAAAAAAATGCCGGCGTCGGCCAGCAGAGGGGAATTGAACGGCGGCAGCTCACACAGCGGGGGCGGCGTTGCCGGGGAGCGGGGGCGGCGAGGCTCGGGGAGGAGGGCGATCGAGGAGGTCAGGCGAGCGGGGGCGGCGACGACGAGGACGGGCTCGGGGGCGGCGACGAGGAGCGGGCTCGGGGGCGGCGATGCTCGGGGAGGAGGGCGAGGAGGTCCGGCGACGGTCAGCGGGCTCGGGGATGGCTCGGAGGCGACGGCGATCTCCGGCAGCCTGGCGGCGTCGTGGTGTGGTTCAGCGTCGGGGGTTGGACTGGAGAGGAAGATTGGGGGGGAGGGAGAAGGCGCAGTTAAATACCCACAGCTTTAGTCCCGGTTGTTGCCCCCAACCAGGACTAAAGGCCTCCCTTTAGTCCCGGTCCGAGCCACCAACCGGGACTAAAGCTAAATTTGAGCAGCCCAAAGGGCGCGAAACCCAGGCCTTTAGTTCCGGTTGGTGCCACGGACCGGGACTAAAGGGAGGCCTTTAATCCCGGTTGGTGGCACCAACCGGGACTAATTCTCGTTCGGCACCGCCCCCCGCCAGCGCGTCGCAAGTTTAGTCCCACCTCGCCGAGCGACGGGCGCGCCGACCAGCTTAAATAGCCGCGTCGTGCAGCCGTTCCGAACTCCTCGAAACACAATGCCGCCGCTTGCCCTGTGGTTGACCCAGCCGCTGGGCCGTTCGTGTGCCCGATTCACCGCCCGAGTTGCCTGCGGGCTTGATTTGGACGGTTTATTCGCTGGTTGAACGGCGGTCCAGCAGCTGCGGTCGGGCTTCTTTTTTTATTTTTTTTACTTTTTTTTAATTTTTTAATTTTTTTACTTTTTTTAGTACTTAATGAAAAATCGTTCAAATAATCAGTATTAAAAATCAGTGAAGTAAAATAAACAGTATAGAATATCTGTGAACTAAAATAACCTTAATCAGAAAACAACCTCATTGACATAACATCATAAAAATATGCCATTAGAATATAAATAAAAATTCCGAAAGAGTGCCATTACAAAATCAAAATTGTACGAAGTACCGAGCACGGCACTTTTATTTAGTTGCCAATAATGAAAAATCATCTGCCATTACAATATCAAAATGGGACAAAGTACCGACCGCGACACTTTTATTTAGTTGCCAAAAATGAAAAATCATGTGGCATTACAATAAAGAAAGAACGTAATATCCAACACCACATCCTCCCATTAATATCTTCGGCATGATTTTAAGAATCCTTTCCTTCACCGTTTCCATCGTGTTGCACTCTGAAAATAGTATTTCAGCGAGAATGCGTCCCCTTAAAGAATTAATCTCGTTATGGTCAAAGTCATATGTCCACTCGTCTCCGTCCCAGTGTTCAACGCATTTGATCGTGAAAAGACCACAAGAGACTCTGAAAAAATAACGCAAGTCAAGTATGATGGAGCACACAATTACATATGCATCTGAAACTGCATTTGCATTCTGTTTTTGGTTTTAGACCTTTTTTGGATATTTTAGTTTTAGTTTTTTTTAAACAGATTCAAAATCAGTAGCATACATGCCTAGTTTTCATTTAATTCTTTTTGCTATTAAAGTTTTTAACAAAAAATACTTTATGAAAATTTTAGTTGCATAAATTTTATATAGTTTTAAGTTAATATTATTTTGATCATAGCTAGAGTTTTATAAAAACTTTTTAGTTGATTCTTTTTGCTATTGAAGAATATTATAGTTTTGTTTTAGTTGATCATAACTAAAATTCTAGCATGTCACAAATGCCATGTTTGATGATCTTGCCAAGTCTCATGGCTTGGAGAACAAGATAACATCATCAAATTCCCTTGAAACCATCTCTGTCCATTTTCTAATTTGAGCAACTTAACATTGCTAAACATGTCTAAATGAGCTCAAACTTGGTACACCTGCTAAAATGGTCTAAATATTTGCATTGATTAACTCCTCTGTATAATTAAAATACTAAAAGGATATGAATAATTGAAATTTCATAACATAATAAATAATTATTCTAAAATCATGTTTCAAATGACAAAATGTCCTATCTAGCTCTTACAAGGATTCCCTCCGGTTTGTCCGAAGTGGCACTTTCCAGCTATAAGTCCGGACAACTCACAGTAGAGAGAAAGTGATGGCGGTGAAGCCGGTCACATCCCAGAGTGGGATCTTTTGGGGTATAAAACTATTTCTTCGCGTGTGTCCCTTGCTTATTGCGCCGTAACCATGGATAATATTCATCATTTAACAGGATGCTTGGGTCAGTCTTCACTGTGAAGGAAGGAATTTCATGAAACTTTTCATAATCTTCTGACATGTCTGTCTTGTCCTCCACTCCCACAATGTTTCTTTTCCCTGAACGAACTATGTGGCGCTTTGGCTCATCGTATGATGTATTCGCTTTCTTATCTTTTCTTTTTCTCGGTTTGGTAGACATGTCCTTCACATAGAAAACCTGTGCCACATCATTGGCTAGGACGAATGGTTCGTTTGTGTACCCAAGATTGTTGAGATCCACTATTGTCATTCCGTACTGTGGGTCTACCTGTACCCCGCCTCCTGTCAGATTGACCCATTTGCACCGAAACAAATGGACCTTAAAACCACGTCCATAGTCAAGTTCCCATATCTCTTCTATGTAACCATAATATGTGTCCTTTGCCCTATTGGTGTTTGCTGCATCAAAGCGGACACCACTGTTTTGGTTGGTGCTCTTTTTATCTTGGGCGATCGTGTAAAATGTATTCTCATTTATCTCGTACCCTTGGAAAGTCAATACAGTCGAAGATGGTGTCCTGGCCAACAAGTACAGCTCATCTCCAACAGTGGTGTTACCCATGAGATGTGTTTGCAACCAACCGCCGAAAGTCCCCATGTGTTCACGTGTAATCCAGTCGTCAGACTGCTCCGGGTGTTTGGAGCGTAAAATATTCTTGTGTTCATTGATATACGGGGCAACCAAGGTAGAATTTTGTAGAACTGTGTAGTGTGCTTGCGCCCAAGAATGCCCGTCCCTACATATTATTGCTTTCGGTCCTAGCGTGCCTTTTCCACCCGGTTTCCCCTCATGCCGCGATTCAGGAACACCAATCGGCTTAAGGTCAGGAATAAAGTCAAAACAAAACTCAATGACCTCCTCTGTTTCGTGGCCCTTGGAGATGCTTCCTTCTGGCCTAGCACGCTTATGAACATATTTTTTTAAGACTCCCATGAACCTCTCAAAGGGGAACATATTGTGTAGAAATACAGGACACAGAATTGCAATCTCATCGACTAGGTGAACTAGGACGTGCGTCATAATATTGAAGAAGGATGGTGGGAACACCAACTCGAAACTGACAAGACATTGGACCAAATCATTCTGTAACCTTGGTAGGATTTCTGGATCGATTACCTTCTTTGCTTCGTATGTACTGTCAGGCAATTCGTTATCCTTTGGAAGCTTCTTCTTCATTATTTTCAGTAGCTTCCCAAATCCCTTGTCGGATAAACCATTCTCTGCCTTCCATTGCAGCAATTCCAGTGTGGTACCGAGCTTTGTGTTGCCATCTTCGCAATTCGGGTACAACCGTTTTTTGTGATGCTCTAACATGCGATCGAACTTCAACTTCTCCCTTTCACTTTCGCATTCTCTCTGTGCATCAACAATGACCCGGCGAAGATCATCAGCGGGCACATCTGGTGCCTCTTGATCTTCAGATTCCCCCGTTGCAGTATCACCGTATTCAGGGAACATAGAATAGTTGTCATCATCCTCTTCTTCTTCATTGTCTTCCATCATAACCCCTCTTTCTCCGTGCTTGGTCCAATAATTATAGTGGGGCATGAAACCCTTCTCAAGCAGGTGGAAGTGAAGGGTTTTCGAGGAAGAGTAATCCTTCGTATTCTCACAGACAACACATGGATAGTACATAAAACCATTCTGCTTGTTTGCCTTAGCCACATCGATAAAATTATGCAGGCCCGTAATGTATTCGGAAGTGCGTCGGTCACCGTACATCCATTGCCGGTTCATCTGCATTATGTAATTAAGTATATGAAAAACCATTACAGAACATCATGAATAGAAAAATGACCAAATTAATACAAGTTCATCATCACATTAAAACCAAAGTACAGTAGTGATCAAATGTTATTACTGCAAAAATAAATACATAAAGTTCATACATAGTTCTCATAAAACAACATACAACTATGTAAAACATTTAAATGCAACAACAAATGCGATCAAAATCGCAACTAAGGTAGCAATTGATCCAACAGCATAATGATACAAAGCCTCTTTATCAATGACATATTTTCTAATCTTTCTAATCTTCAAGCGCATTGCATCCATCTGGATCTTGTGTAGATCGACGACATCGGCAACATGCAACTCCAATTTCATCTTCTCTTCTTCAATTCATTTCAATTTTTCTTTCAAATAATTGTTTTCTTTTTCAACTAAATTTAACCTCTCGACAAGAGGGTCGGTTGGAATTTCCGGTTCACATACTTCCTAGATAAAAACATCTATGTCAAGTTGGTCGGCATAATTGTCATAAACACTAAATGAAACAAATAGTTATAAAATATAATATACCACATCCGAATCATAGACCGGACGAGAGCCGACGGGGGCGGATATCAAAACCATGGCACTATATAATAACAAACAATAATACAAGTAAGAAAATTATACAAGTAGCTATGTAAATCATACAAGTAAGAATTTGTTCTTTAAAAAAAAGATAAGAACAAGAGGCTCACCACGGTGGTGCCGGCGACGAGATCGGCGCAGGCGATCGACGGCGGTGAGGACAGGGACGGGGACGGGACGGCACCCTACACATGAGCAAACTAAGAAATTAATTTGAGCTCAAATTGTGCATCTAAATCAAATAAACTCCCACATACACTCCTTCACTAAAACCCACAAACCACTCTACTTTTAGAGCATATGAAATGAGCTAAACTAGCAGTGAGAGATGAAAGGATGAAGTTGCTAACCTTTTAGAACACTTGGATAGTTGGTGCACCGCCAAATCTAGACAAATCTTGAGGAAAATGGAGCTTGGAGGTCGAGCTTGGAGGAAAAACAAAGGAGAAAGCTTAAATGTGGCTCGGGCATTTCATCGAACACCTCATGTGCATAAGAAGTGAGAACAGAGTAGCACACACACCTCCCACCTTCTACGGCCAAAAAACAGAGGAGAGGACGGGCAGGGACGAGGATATATATAGGCATCTTTTTAGCCCCGGTTGGTGTCTAGAACCGGGACTGAAGACTAACCTTTAGTCCCGATTGGAGACACCAACCGGGACTAAAGGGAGCGAGGCCCTTTAGTCCCGGTTGGTGTCTGGAACCGGGACTAAAGGTCCCAGTCGAACCGGGACTGATGCCTGCCGAGGCCCGGCCGGCGTCCTAGCCGCTCGAACCGGGACTGATGCTCACATTAGTCCCGGTTCGTAACATGACCGGGACTATTGCTCTGATCTGGTCAGAACCAAAGCCCTGTTTTTTACTAGTGTCAAGCTCCAAGAGAATGGCCACCAGACGATGCACCGACATCGGAAACACCGCCACCCTGAGAGCTATCAGCCACAAACCACGACCACACCACCTCATACACCCCACACCGTCGTTGGATGAAGCTTCGGTGCGACGACAACAGTGCAGGAGGACAAAATCTCCAAGGCGCACGGCCGCCGGCGTCGCCACGGCAACCACCCGAGGGGCACCAGTACACGCCGGACCACCAGATCCGCGCGCACCACGAGCCGTCAACTCCCCGACGAATCGAACCACCTCGCCGGAAAGGGGCCAGAGCGACAACACCCTTAATCTTTCGAGTATTTTACTGTGTTTTTAGGATCAAGGAGGTTAGTATGAAGTTTTTTTTTTGAAGGCAGGTTAGTATGAAGTTAACCATAACCTGCTAACGAAAAAACCAAAGCTTAGTACTACTAAACTGAACTGAACCAACGCATGCATGCATTAATCAATTTGTCATGCGCCGTCGATTCGGTCATCGAACCGAACCAACGCGTGGATGCAACTAAGACGCATGCATGCTGTGCTAGTATGCTCGTCTCAAAAGGATTTTAGTAGCAAATTAAACGTGCATGCATCGCGACCTCAAAAGACAAGCATCTGATCTGACTTATTCTAGTAGTATATCTGTGTGTGCACTTTGTTTACTACTCCCCAGAAAACCCATTCGCAACGGGCACAAAAGAGAAGCATTGCAGGCGGCTGAGGTGGGACCCTTGTCCGTACGACCGGGCGCGTGGTTCTTTTTTTTTTCTTTTTTGTGTGGCAATTCAGAGAGCTTTATTAAAAGAAAGCACTTCTAGAACAATCAGCCAAAAGATTGGTCACTGGAAAGCTTGGGGTATCGTCAAGCCAGCATTCGGTCATATTCAAAAGTCAAGCCAGCATTCGGTCACATTCAAAGTGCAAGCACGCTTAGCACAAAGATGAGCCGGAATGTTTGCTGTCCTGATTACATGAAGAATATCAAACAGGATAAAATCCGTATCTAGCTCTCCAATTTCATCTAAGATAGGAGCCACAATTGAACAAGAATTGTGGCAAGTGTCCCAGAGTGAAACAAACTCTAGACAATCAATCTCCATGATCACATGAGAAAAACCTCTCAGCTTGGCGAATTTGACACCAAAGACATTGAGAGCCGAGTTAGAAAGATCAAGGAACGGCGCGACAGGTACAAGGTCGATAATGTTGTTGCAAAACCTGTAGCAACTACAGTTGACCCTCATCTCCTAGCTCTATACAAAAAGCTATCTGACCTTGTGGGTATTGATAAGCCAATTAATGAGCTGATAAAGATCCTGTCCAAGGGGATTCACATGCCTGATAAAAATCCCAAGATAGTCTCCATTGTTGGATTTGGAGGGTTGGGCAAGACAACCCTTGCAAAAGCATTGTATGAGAAGCTTAGCAAAACATGCCAGTGTCAAGGTTTTGTTCCAGTGGTTCAGAATCTAAAGCCAAGGAAAGTTCTTATGGACATAGTCCATGAACATGACAAGGAGTTGTACAAAGCTGCAAAAACAATGGATGAAAGGCAGCTGATCAACGAGTTGCAAAAGTTCCTTGCAGGCAAGAGGTACGCGTTAAATCACCTTGTGCTTTGTGTTGTGGTGACATGTTAGTGAAAACACTAGTAGGAGTGTAGTTATTAGCATATATACTATGTCAAAGCACCCAAAATAATACAATGTGACTATGGGCTTTGGTCAAAAAAAAAGAAGGAAAGAAATATCTGATTTATTCTCTTAATGATATTTTTATTTAGATTCATCTACTCCGAAGTGTAACATGTACAACAGTATAAACAACATTTGCCGTTAGTTTTCTTTTCACATATAAATTTATGATTTATATTATTCGACAAATATAATAAGTGCGTAAAAAGGAAAGCCAACACTATATTAGTATAATATAATATCTACAAGGGAACTAGGTAAGATATAGTAACAGGTTGTGCCCAGTACAAATATTTATGCACGATCAGAGTATATATGCATTGAGAGGTAACTGTGGCACCACACTAATGGCTTGTGTTCTTTTATTTAGAATCCTGCAAATCAAGGAGGCTCTAAAGTTGACATGTATTTTATACAATCATTTTACCATTCTTAATGCCTCTTTTGTTCTGATATGTTGGTGTGCTTCTTGTTCTAGAGGCAGTACGTTATATAGTTTTCGAAAATTAAAGTTTTTGCCTTCTCATCTAAATAGGTACTTTATTGTTATCGATGACATATGGGATAAACCTACATGGGAAATAATTAAGTGTGCTTTCATGGATAGTCATCCGGAAAGTAGAATAATCATAACTACCTGTATTGTTGAAGTTGCCATAGAAGTTGGTGGTGTCTATCACATGGACAAACTTTCTGATGATAACTCCAAAATATTATTCTATAAAAGAACATGTGGTAGTGAAGGAGTAAGTCAAGAGAACCAACCTGCTGAAGTGATTAACAAGATTTTAAAGAAGTGTGGTGGAGTGCCATTAGCTATCATTACAATAGCTAGCTTGCTTGTTGGTAAACAGAGTGATGACTGGTCTAAGGTATATGATGCCATTGCTTTTGGGCATAAAGACAACGAAGTTGTTCATAACACAAGAAAGATATTGTCCTTTAGCTATTATGATCTACCATCCCATCTAAAGACATGTTTATTGTATCTAAGTATGTTTCCTGAAGATAGCTTTATTGAGAAAACCACACTCATATGGAGGTGGGTCTCTGAAGGTTTTGTCCCAGACAAAGAAGGGGTGGGGTCATTTGAGTTAGGAGAGATCTATTTCAATGAGCTAGTAAATAAAAGCATGATCCAGTGGATAGATCCTGATGAAGAAGAGGATAAGCCATGTGGTTGTCATGTGCATGACATGGTAATCGATCTCATCCGCACCATATCAAATGAGGTAAACTTTGTTAGAGCATCATGGTACATGTTTGAGAGGAAAGCCAACCAACAAGGTTCGCAGATTAGCACTTCACAAGAGAAGTGGGGAACACAACTCTAGCATTGAAAGGGAACATGTGAGGACACTTAATGTTATCATGTGCAGCGATATTAGGCCCCTGCTTTTGGGTTTCAAAGTATTACGTGTGCTAGTTATAGAGGGTTGTAATTTTCCGGATGGTCATATTCTTGACCATCTTGGGAAGTTGGTCCAGCTGAGGTACCTAGGACTAGTGAGGACGTCAGTCAAGCTCCCGGAAGGAATAGGATATGATCTGAAGCTTCTTGAGATATTGGATGGAAGGGGAGGTTTGATAAGTGAGCTGCCGCCATCTGTTGGTGAGCTAAGGAATTTGAGGTGCTTGTGGGCTGATGAGGATACAGTGATGAAGGGTGAGATAGGTAAACTGACGTGCCTTGAAGAGCTGCAGCTATATTCGGTGGAGAAGTGCCCAAACTTCTGCACGGAGGTGGGGAAGCTGACAAAGCTAAGGGTGCTCGAGATCTATTTCGCTGAAATAGATGAGTCCGCAGGCAAGGCTCTGATGGAATCTCTGCGTAACCTGCACAAGACCCATAATCTGACGGTCATGGATGATGGTGGTTATGCTGAGTATTCGGTTGTCCTCAATCATAGCTTGGAAGACTTGGCACCCTGTACAAAGCTGTACTAGTTAGTTCTGCTTAGCATAGTTATACCGAGGGTGCCGTCATGGATCAATCATTTAAGTGTTCCACTCCTTTCTCGTCTATGGCTGCATGTGGATGCGGTAGAAGTTCGGGATGTTCAAACTATCGGCAGGTTGCCGTCGCTCCTCTTTCTTGTTCTCTGGAGTAAGGAGGAAAAGAACATATCATATACTTTTGGCAGCAATGAGTTTCACAAGCTGAGATGGTTGTTCACGAAGAAGATAGAGATTGCTGTTGGAGAAGGAGCATTGCCGATGCTTGAAGCGCTGGGATACAGTGCAAGCGCTGAAAGAAAGGACGCTGCCAGCTTGGTGCCGTGGAGGAGAAATAGCTGCCCTTTGCTGAAGGACGTCATCTGTTGGCTTGACTGCACTAACAGAAGCTACAGGGAAGTAAAGGAAGGGAAGCAAGCGCTGAGGCAGGCTTCTGGCACCCGTCCCAATGCTGAGTATCTTGAGCTCGACATAAGAAAAGAAAACTATGATAAGAAGGCAGGTAAATTCATTGATAATCTCAAGTGGATCATACATGGTTTGGACAGACCCGAGGATGTGGCCCGTCCTGCTGCATACCAGGAAGAAAGGACACGTCGCATGATTAGATCACTCGAGAGAAGATTACGTGACGCCGCGGAGCCTCGAGTAGGGAGGTATGGTTAACAAGAGATACGTGACCTTGTTACCAAATTCAAGAGTTTGGTACATGTTGATGCAGGTACCGACCAGGATGAGATACGTACATACCACTGTCCATCATATGGATCGATATATTACTGTATTTATATATACATGTGTATATATCATGTCGCTGATGGCCGGCTGGCCGGTTTATGTCTAATTCATCTACAGGTGGGCAAAATCGATGCCACGGATAGTGAGGACAACGACGATGAAGAAAGGATACGTCGCATGATTATATCACTCAAGAGAAGCGCTGCGGAGCCTCGGTTGGGGAGGTACCGCCAACAAAAGATACGTGGCCTTGTTACCAAATTCAAGAGTTGGCTACAAGAGAGAAGCTCTGTACGTACATATCACACCATCCATCATATCGATCGATCGCTGAATTTATACATGTGTAAACATCATGTCGCTGAGGACCGGCTGGACATTTTTTTTATTATAAATCTCCAGGCGGGCAAAAGTGATGCCACGGATGAAGATTATTATTACGACGACTACGACGATGGTACCGACCAATCAGAGGTGATGGTACACACTACATCATATTGATTCAGACGCTATATATATGGAAATCCACATATCATGTTACTGATGGTTGGCCGGCTGGTTTATGTGTAATTAATCCAGGCAGACGATGGTGAAGCCACTAGCAGTGGGGATCAGCAGGAGGAGGGGGGCAGCCAACCTTGAATCTCACTATTTCTCTTTCTTCCGTCATGCCATGTATCTCAAGCTGGTAAACTGGCAGCCTCTGTCTCTCGCTTTCTCCCACTTGTATCCACATATGTCCACTTCTTTATATTGGCGTTAGGCTGGATGCCACTTAACTAACTGCTCTTCTCATTTCGAATTTTAACAAATTAATACTGATAATTTTTCTAAGCAAGTCCCCAATGTAATTTCAATGTTTGTAAGCAGATTGTTTTTGGAGATTCCAATTCCCCAATTAAGAAATACATAGCTATCCATCTGTACGGTTTTACCTTTTAATTATGAATCCACACCCATAAACTTTCTGCTTACAGGATGCTGGACATCTTGAAGGCTTCTACGGTCTTATTGTCACCACTTGCAAGACAACATCAGCTTGTTTCGTCCATGGGTGCGATGAAAATCACAAAAGAAAATCGGTTTCTCCTTCAGCATTAGACTGGGATGCAAAAGAAAAAATGAAAAAAATATTCAAAATCATGAAATTTTTTATTTTATTTAGAGATAGAGAGCTTTTGGGGGGCGAATATTTTTTTTTACAAATTTATGTTTGTACCAAGAAAAATAAAATGAAAAAATGTTTATTATGTTTGTAGCTTATGGCTCGTACTTATTTGATAAATACAAAACCCAAAAAAAATGTCTTCATTATTTTTTCGGTGTTTTTTTCTTTTTTGGGAGGGTGGGTGGGGAACTCCGCCTATGCCATTGTAAGGTGACACTTATAATCACATAGCCGGTCTCAAGCCCGGAAAAAGGAGGAGAGACCACCCATGTGCTTTTAGATGGTAATATATATGTTATGTTGACTTAACGTATTATGGTTGAAGCAGAGCCAAAACATAGTATTGATGTTAACTCCAACTCACGCAGCCGCCGCCTCCTCCAAAACAAGCTAGGGTTTGTGCCTCTCGCCGGCTCCGCCGAAGGTCCGCCTCGTCCTCGGTGGCCCTAGGACCATGGGGGCGCGGTGGATCCTGGCAAGGGCCGGCGGGAGGGCTCCGTTGTTAGTCGTTTCTTTGAGTTTTGTTAGGGTTTGTGTCCTGCTCAGGAAGGCGAGACGGCGGCGGCTCCCTGAAGATGGAATAAAGGTCTCCCCACCTAGCCCCCGTTTCGGTGGTGCGTCTAGCATCGTTGGTGGGCATGTGGAGGTGTGTCTCCGGCGAATCTATCCTCGGTGGATTTGCTCGGATCTGGTTGTTCTTCGTCTATGTTTGTGTGTCTTCGGGTTGGATCCTTTCGATCTACGTTATTCTTCATCGGCGACGATTGCTGTTCTGGTGCGCTGGTCCTATGGGGCCTTAGCACGACGACTTCCCGACTGTCTACTACAACAAGTTGTGCCCGACTCCGGCGAGGGAGGGGCGATGACGGCGGCGCGCCTTCGGCTCGCTTCAGTGCTTGTAGTCGTCGCTAGGTGGTCTACGGATCTGGATGTAATTTTTATTATTTCTGGTGTTCGTTGTACTGCAATGATTGAAGATGAATAGATCGGAAGTTTTCTCGCAAAAAAAAAAGATCATGGTTGAAATGCAAGAAGCATTTAGGAGAAATATTATTCCGTTAGTTTCAGATGAAAGAGCTGCCTTCTTTTTCTTTTAGATAATGAAATAAACATTTGTTGTATCAAAGGTCTGCATGTGGAAAAAAATTCTATGAGACCAGGTCTCATTCTGCAACAAATGAGACCCACTCGGATGGTTGCCACGTGGCCTTTACAATCTCAAAGCATGACTCCCATCTCCCACCAGTTTTCAATCCCAGGTAGTGATCCCGCTGTATACGTATCCTAACTGTTGTATGACACATACGTACACAACTCCCACCATCGACTTAGGGTTCACTCGTTCTCCTGTTGCTCTCGACCATGGCGGTGCCGAGCGACCTCGTCGTCGGCTGCCACACGGCAGCACAGAGCACACTACCAAGTCTTCTCGTTCATGGCCGCGCCGAACGACCTCGTTGCCGGCGGCCGTACGCGACCTTGCTGGCCAGGCGGACTCCTTCTCGACGGCGGCCACGCGGCAAGACGTCGTCGTGGGTCGCAGGACCAACTCCTCGTCGACGGTGGCCGCGCGCCAAGATGCATTGAACTGCTCCATGCTGTTGCATTCGCTCACGCCGGCAGAACGTCATCAGCAGGACCAACGCCTCGTCGACGTTTGCATTGGCCTGCCCCATGCTGCTCTACCTGAAACACCATCAACTCAACCTGATAGCTTGTGCATATCAGAAGTTCATGAGTGCCCACTAATCGCTGTAGGCAGTATAATCGTTATCAGTGCATGAGTACGTACTTGCTGGGATGTAGGATTCGTGTGTATCAGATCCATGTACTGCTATGAATTTTTTCTGAACTACTATGAATTTTTTCCATGTACATTTGGTTGCTCAGAATGAATATTTTCCGAGTGATTGGTGTGTATGAAATTCATATGCATACGTCAGTGAGTTCAGGCTGAATATATACTGCTCCATGCACATTTGGTTGCTGGAATCGATCAAGGGCTAGCATGGGACTACCAAAGCCGTCGAAAAGGAGTCCGCCCGGGCAGCAACGTTGCGTGCGGCCGCCATGGTGGAGCAGTCCGACTGGCCGCCGGCGACGAGGCCGTTCGGCGTGGCCATTGACGAGAAGTCTTGGTAGTGTGCAGCCGTGTGGCCACCGGCGATGAGGTCGCTCGGTGCCGCCATGGTTGAGAGCAACAGGAGAACGAGTGAACCCGAAGTCGATCGTGGGAGTTGTGTACGTATGTGTCATACAACAGTTAGGATACGTATATAGTGGGGATCACTACCTGGGACTGAAAACTGGTGGGAGATGGGATTCATGCTTTGAGATTATAAAGGACACGTGGCAACCATCTGAGTGGGTCTCATTTGTCACAGAATGAGACCCGGTCTCATAGAATTTTTTTCCGTCTGCATGTTCAAGCCAATGAATCTCCATTAAGGCGCTCAATCATAGTGAGTAAAGACACTAACTCACTCATTAGATTTCTATTATTCCGGTCATATCGAAGCTATTTATTCATTGGTTTCTCACTAATACATGTATTCTTTGTTCTTCAATCTTTTCTATGAAGCACTATTTTTGACTTTTCTATGAAGTACATCTCGTCTTTCAAGGAGTCGTTTACTTGCTTTCCTGGCGGCTGCTTGTGTTATACTATGTCTTATTGTTCAAGTTTTGACTTGCTTGTGTATCTGCTGATAATCAGTTACAACATATATACGTGTTCCATACAGTGTACTTTTCTAGCTTCTGGAGCACAAGGATTCGAAGCGTATCGAAGACGTGAAGGATGGCGAAGATTTGAAGGATGCCAAAGGATTAGGTTTTTCTTTTTTTTCTATGGTAATAAATTCTAAGTTCAAAAATTGTTAATGCTCCAATATTCCTCCACTTTTCAAGCTCGGTTGTTGAGACAGAGTATAATATACACTACTCTGGTAGACTGGTACAGAAGGAGCACTACATATGGAATTTTGTGTTTGCAACTAAGAATGTTTTTAACAAAGCTTTCTATAAAACTAAAGTATTGTAATACTACAATAATTTAGCATGTAGGTACAAAATACCGCGGTTTTGACATAACAGAGTATTTTGGAGTATTGAGAATACCGTGGACCTGTTTGGCAAGTTTTTATGCACCAACGTATAAATAGCTATCTAGCCATTTGAAGTAGTTTTCAAACGTGCACATTGCTATCTAGTTTCAGACGTGCCGCATTGCTAGCTAGCCAGATGTTGCAAACTGATGAACAGCCATGCACAGAACACTCACATGCACAAGCTAGATAAGTGAAATACTCTGCTTACTGCAGTAGTTGCGTGTGAAGAAGTAAAGGAACTGCAGGTACTGAATTTAGAAGTCACGCATATCTTTCTACTAGTACATACACTTCTTTTGTCATTTGCCTGAAGCATGCATTCCTGTCCAGAACCCAAATGCTAGCTTTGCCTTGCGCACGCATTCAACGACACCTAACCTAACCAATCTGGACTGTCCATCCTTAGCTTTCATTTGTCTGACCACTATCTTGAGATCAGCAGCGAACCAAGCTTATGTTTTTCAGAAGTGTCTATGTTCTTTTTCTTGTTATTTTACAGACTGGCTTCTGCAAATGCCATAAGAAGCATCTATCTGCAGAAAAAGTGGAACCACAATCCTGCAGCAGAAGCAGATTACTCAGCATATACGGTTCTTCTTCCCAACATATACAGGTCGCAAACAGTGATGATTCATTGATATACTATAGTAATATCCTAGTCCAGTGCAGAGTATAACTAGCTTCTTGTCTGCTTGAAACTGGCTAAAAAATGCAAGTTAGTCCTTGAAACTGTCGTCGCCCGGTGCATAGTATAAAGCAATACATTCGTTACAGCTATACAGCTCGCGTACCTTCATTATCCCTTCATTAATTCGAAGAAAGTAGGAAAATCTTTTGCTCAATCAGTCCGAAGATGCATTAATTTCATCTCTTTTAGTATCTTTCACTGCTTGTCTGCTTGTGTGTTTTTGGCATGGTTGATCTTCTGCTACTGCTAAGCTAAATAGCTAATACTGGACGATTTGGTTTCAGAAACAAGCTATGTGCATGTAACTGTACTGTGAAGGCCGCCCTGCACCATAATAGGCATCTCTTCCTCATTGGACTTTGTTGTTGCAGATGCCGCTGAACCCAATGGGACTGGAAGCAACAATCCTGGAGGCCTTTCTCCTGCGCATCGAATCCACCTGCAAACTGCATGAAACACTGTCGACGATTTTCATACAAACAGAAATTTTTGACCGTTATATATCTGAATCACAAATCATGCATAAGCTCAAGCATATCCACATTTTTTTTGGAAAAGGAAGTTAAAACCCTCGGCCTCTGCATCAATCGATGCATACGGCCCTCTTTATTAATTATTCAACAAAGGTCTGACAAAAACATATATCAAGCCATCCGAAGCCACCACTCACACCTACAAACTCGATAATGTGAAGTGCTCTCACTTCTCATATCTAAAACCGGTGTCGTCGCCGATCCATCCACATAACGTATCGGAACCTACAACCGGTGCAGCAAACCTAAAGCGTACACCACATGCACACGTTTTAGAGGCCGCCATCATCCTCGAACCGCTGACCCATCTTCAGTAAAGAGATCCGCATCATCCTTGCCAGTCCGTCCATCCGTCGACGCCACCACGGCGCCCAACGGCACCACCTCCCTGCGCGCAAACTGCTGAGCACGTCGCGGTCACCGCCGGTACACCGCAGCACCATGCCGCCAAGTAGCACTAGCTGACACAGCTTGAAGTCTCTGGAAGATTTGTCGTGCGTAGCACCTGCCAAACAGGCATGACACAGTGTAGCACCTGTCGGTCAGGCATGACTTGACATCTCCACCGAAGCTCTATGCAAGACGAAACCGCTCCACCTCCTGCCTGCTCCCAAGAGAGAAACGACACTACAGTGCCGCCATCGTCCGATCTGGAAGTCCAAATCCTAGGGTTTCCCCCGGAGCAGCACGAGTGGGTCGACAGTAGTTACACGACGATGCCTTCATCAAAGTAACGACGCAGAACGCCGACATCGCCTGCCGACGGCTCGGTTTTCACCGGCAACTAAGGTTCCCCGACTCGCAGCCGGGACTAGATGACGGATCTCGAGATCCAACCACCCAGCCGCAGGCCGACCACCTCCGACGGAGGAGATGACCACCACCGCCGGCTGTACCGGGCAGATCAGATCTGGTCGGAGGCGCCGCGGACGTGACCACCAGGCCCTCCACGCCGCCGCTGCCGCCGATCCAAGATGGCACGCCGCCGCAACATAGCCGGCCGGAGCCGCCGACCGAACCACGCCACCGCCATCGCCGCCGCGCCGCAAAGACTGGATCGGCCGCGCCTCCACACGTTTAGGGACCCCGCACCACTCCTAAGACGCGGGAGAGAGGGAGTCCCCCGCCACCGCCGTCGGCCCCCGGGCTTAGCCCGGCGGCATCCCCCGGCGGCGGCGGAGGGAGGGGAGGAGGGAGTTCGCGGCCCGGCGGCTAGGGTTTGGGCGCCGCCCGAGTCGCCCTAGCGGGGGCGACACGGGGGCCTTCGTAGTTTGGAGATGCCATGGAGGATCTTGGGGATGACGGAGGCGTCGACAACAACCTCAAAGGCGAGAGGTATTGAGACTGCAAATTCGCCAAGCATATCCACATAAAAATTATGATACACTAGTGTTCCAGAAAATGTATACAATCCGCCAAGCAACATTCAGGAAGAAAGCACAAGTATTGACAATCTCATAGATAGCTTGGGGTCCACAGCTCAAAAGTAGGTTGTAGAAAATTACACGATGATTATATTTATGAAATAGGAAAGCTAAATTCCAAGCTTGATGGAATGATACTGTTTGAGGACAAGAAAAATATTGTTGTCAGTATGATAACAAGGCTACACATCTTCCCACTCTTAGTTCACAACGTGATGTTTTATAACTTTGTGGGATAAATTTTTGTTTTGTGCTGATAGTGCAGAGAACAATGATATAAAGGAATGTGAGGTCCATGCTAAGAACACCAAAGAAATCATATTTTGGTGCCATGACAAACTAGTATTATGATACTTTATAAGGGGCAACGGTAGGTTCCAGAAGCATTATGTTTGCTCTGCTCCGTTACTCTGAACCACACGAAAAGAATGTGGCATTTTTTTTTAAAACAAAGGTTGATTCACCTTATCAAATATATGATTTTCTGGTACACAAAATAAATACGTCTGAGGCCATAACTTAAGGTTGCAGCCCAATGATATATTCTGACCCAATGGGTGGGTTAGGCATATACCTGATCCTGATGCCGATTGCGAAATGTGTGTATCTAAGAAATAATAAACTATCTGATAAAAAAAAAAACCCATCACTTCCTTACCATAAACCGACCAAATCATAGAATCATGCAAAATCTTGATGTGTTTACATCCATTTCATGAATCTTTCAGCATGCAGTGGTTCAAGGGAAAATAGGAGGACATCTCAATTCAGATGAAAGAAAACAAAATGCTTGCACAAGTACAGATAAAACTAACAAAGTAACAAGACCATAGAGCTACATTATCATGGGACAACAATTTCCTCGCGAAGGGGCAAAGAAAATTAGTAAAATTAAATCATTTTTCTCAACAAAGTCGTACACGCGTGCTTCTATTGTTGTTGATGAAGTTGAAACTGAAACCGGAAACAGAACGAATTTATCACAAAGTGCTACTGAATGTTGGAACCCAAGCCGTCAAACTCATCTCATAGGGGATATTCTGGGTAGTGTATGGGACCCTATGATCCGAGAACCACCTCACGATCTCCATGGACTGCAGGTCGAGCCAAAAGAAACCGTCGCATGTCTTGGTGAGCACGGTGCCGCTCCTCTCGGCGAACGACACTAGGTTGAATTTGACTGGCTTCGTTGGCAGAATGCAACTTCCGCCTGCCTTGTCAAGGAACCGCAAAATTGTCTCTGTCATGTTGATCACCACACGTGGTCGTTGCTGCCACTTGGCTGTATGCTTGGATTGTGCCCAAGCCGATATCCTGTCGTCGTCGGCGACGAGCACAAGCACGTCCCCACCCACCGACGATGTTGCCAGTAGTTTTTGGTGCTGTCCGTGGTGTGGGAACCCTTTTGGGAGCTTCGTCACCATCAGCTTTGCCGCTCTGACACGGAGCTTGAGGACATAGGACCCGGCGTCAGTCAGGCACAGCCAGTGCACAGCTCCGCTGGTCACCAAGGCCTTGCTGAGGCTTCGTTGCGAGCGGCTGCCTTGTAGGTTAGGAAGCCAGGTCTCGGTGTAGAGGCCCCACCCGCCATGCTCCGACGAGAAGGTCTGGAGCTGCAGGTTGCCGCCATATTGTGACATCTTTAGATATGCCTTGACTACATGGAAATGCCGGCCAACAGAGGTGGCCCCCTTATCATCACCACTGACCAGCAAGACATAATTTACCCCAGTCGTCCTTGGGAACGCCGGTTCGGACGGCAGAGTCAGGCTCCTGCCGGTGGCCGGGTCGCACACACGGAGCTCTTCGGCCGCGCCCACACAGACGAGGACTAGACCATCGCGCGACGAGAGGGGAAAGCCTCCACTGGTGGCCGTGCGCAGCTTGGTGGCATCCGGCGCGCTGGTGTCCACCAGAAACAGCTCCTCCTTGGGCTTGGGCCAGCCGTGGGACCGGTAGATCAGATGGCCGCGCAGGAGGGGGAGCACGAAGCGGTCACTGTGCCGAAGGCGGAGGGGCCCGCCGAGGTTGATGTATTCCTTGACGCGGCAGCGCATGTCCACGCACATGGCGGCGCAGCGCACGAAGGTTGCCGGGTCGGTGCGCGCCGCAATGTCCACCAGCACGTCCAATGGCAGCGACGCTGCCTTCTGCCGCCGCACTCTTGCAGCTTGAGTCCGCGACCTGGCGCCAGCGCCAGCGCCGCCGCCGCCTGACATGGTCGATGCCTCAATGGGTGGAGCTCAGTCGGGGGCGAGATCCGATCGCGAACCGATGGACGTGCTATAATTAGCCTAGACCAGAAACGTGCATCGTAGGATCTGTTTTGGTGGATTGCAGTTTGCACGTTGACCGGTGATTTGTTTTCTAATAATAACTGCGATTTGTTTTCTATAATATAAGTGCGCACACGCTAATAATGTGCGATTGGCAGTTACCCAGTCCTGATTTTGAACTCTACGTAGTATCTTAGGATTAATTCCGGATACTTTTCAGTAAGCAAATATTGTTTCCAATGTTAGTCAAATTTGTTTCCATATAAGTGATATTTAGTTTCCGCGTTTATCAGAAAATTTGTCTTTCATAATGAATAAAAGTTGCTCCAACTTAATACTGTAATTTTTTTATTAGAAATTTCATAGAAAATATATCTTATACAAAATCAGATCACGATATTGTTTCCATCAACGGATCTACCAAACTATTTCTTCCAACGTGATAAGAATTTATTTCTGCAGAGAAGCGCAATTATTTCTGTTATCATGATTATACTACATGCTACAACAACGAATTGTTGGTGTACGTATGGATTCGATCTTCAACTTGAGGGTGTCCTCCTCCTTGACAACGTGTTCCCTTCACGCATTCAAACCACTTGGCTTGCAATGGAACCGATCGAGTCTGGTTGGTTTTCCATCGACCAAGGTTAGGGCGATAGTTCTAGCTAGTACACCCAATCTAGGGATATTGTTTGACAAAAGAAATATACCTAGCTTGTAATGTCTCAACTGTGCTGACCTCCTTGTGCAGTTTTTAATCTGAGTCCACCAAAACTGCGTCATGCCTTTTTTTGGTAGGCAAAGTTCGTTTTTGCAGCAGCTCAACATTCCAGCTGATGTTATTCCCAAGTCATGTGATTCAAAACATTCACAAATCAGAAGTTGATGTGAATTTCATGCTTATTCTCAATAACAGTAGCGGCAATGCAAAACGTATAAGATCCCCGGGGGGGGGGGGGGGGGGGGGGGGGGGGTTAGTTAATGTTAGCCTGAACTACTAGCTAGCTCTTGCACAAACTTTCTCCAACCGATGAATCAGAGGAATAGTAGGAGCATGTGCTCGTGTGAGGAAGAAAAACGAGCTGTACGCGCTAATGAACCGCACACAGAGAGCTAGCTTGTTGTAGTGCTACTAGAGAGCAATGAAGCAGATTCCCATTGAACTTGCTTGCTGTTACAAGGCTGGGCATCGGCCCTTTATATGAAGCGAGCATACACCAATAATATGAAGTTGTGAACACTAAGTAGATAGAGAAACGAAACAGAGATGATGAATTTTCTGAAGATACACACCTTTTGCAATTTGGGCAACAAAATGAAAACACTAGAACACTGTTGTTTTTTCAGGTGGAACACCATTTTCAGTAACTAAAGTAGAGCTCATGAACAAGTAGCCAAAGATAGACTGTTAGTAATGTGTCATGTACCATCCACCTAGTTAGTTCCTCACATCACAGAGCCGAGCATTGACCAGAACAAATCCACGAGTCACTGTCAAGGCATGATGCAGGTTGACTCATGACTATATATATTAGGCAATACAAAAGGTTACAGAATTAAATCCCACAAGTCCACTTCGCAGGCCACCGCATACAAAAGAGAAGAACCTACATACTGCATAGAGGGACAGTTTGAACGTCAACCGCCTTTACATGCCACACAACATACGAAAGAACCTACACCAAAAAGGCAGTTTTGTGGCTTGGACTCCGAGCAAACCCCATTCAACTCTAGCTACCTGCAAAACAATCAATGTCACCTCAGTCAACCAATTTGTAATACCTTCTCAGAGAAAAGCCAAAACTTGTATGACTCCAACCTTATTAACCATTGTACGAATTATACGAAAAAATCCAAAGCATAGTCATCCGAACACTATTTGACAAAGCTAACATCACAAACACAGAACACTGGGAAAAACAATTAGTTTATGATGGTGCACCTTCAGCTTCTATATGTAGTTGACATGTTGTCAGTGTTTTATGCTACACAAGTACATATGGTCGCAGTAGAAAGTTTCACAAGATCAGTGATTCAATGCCTCAATCAGAGGCAAAAACTTAAGTTTCTAGATTGTCAATTCATTCAAGATTTACATTGTGCATCATGTGCATATGAGAGGCTCACAGAGTACAAAATGAAAAACGTTTGGTACGTAACTAGATAGTTCAAAAACTAATCAAATTCATGCACTACAAAACTAAACAAAAAAAAATCATGCATAATCTTATAACCTGGATAACCAAGGCAAAAGGCATGCACATAGCAAAAGGATAAATTTACCTTGCCTGTCCAACAAGCATAGCACATTAGCAGATCTCATGTGTTCAAAGTTTCTGATCCACCCATTTCCACCCAACTCCCCTGCCTGCAATCAAAACAAGAATAATAAGCCAATGGAAAAACAAGGAAAAGTTGGATCAATCAGAAGGCAGGGTAAGCCTCTTTGACAAGTACATTTCCACCCATCCCCTGTCAAGTGCAAAATAGAATGATAATAATCCTTTACCAAGACATGTTAAGATTATTTAGATGTCCAGAGAAATGCATTCATCCAGAATTAATCAAGAGAGAATATGTACAAGTTATGTCCTATGAGTCCAAACAAATATGCACAGATTGAGAAACATCAGTGACAAAATGATCATTACTTAGTATTATTCTTAATTGAAGAATCAGTATATTTTTTTGAGAAGAAAAATGCATGATATTATGATTTTGATGATTAGTATCAAGATCAATCAAGATAAACATTATCTTGCAAGAAAATGTACTGAATGGAAAAACATATCAAGTTGTTTCAAAATGTCCCAATCAATTAACTATCTCACATATCAGATGGTTTCTTTATGTTCTTTTAGTGCTGTAGTTGCAAGTTTCCAATTCTAAGAGAGCAAAATACAGAAAGGGTCAACATGGAAAAAAACATGGTCAGCAATGGTTAGGCAGCAATAGCTATAGTTAAATTTCAAGAATATGCACAAGCGTGCATATCATATATTAAAGAGGAATAGGCAGGACAGCCAGTCTACAATAGCAGTTACAGACACAAGGTGTACAGGCACCTCCACCAAGCACTCATTCTAGCCTAGACCTATGCTGCCAAATGCCTACTCAACGATGCAAAGAGGGCCGAGAGGTCGCTTTTCGGCAGACCAGCCGTGCTCCAAGCTCTACCTTCCTGCAAGATTCGATGTAGGATGTCGCTAACCGAAGGGCGAGCACCATCAAAGACTATCGCGTTCCTATGCCTCCAAATTTCACACATCACGAGTGTTAGGATCGCTCGGACCTCCTTTAGGTGCTATAGTTAAATTTCTGTGCTTGATTTAATTTAGCACAGAAATAGTATAAAGAATTACATTGCCAAAAGGTCGCCAAACTGATAAAGAAACAAACTCAAATCATTCTGATAGATCTAGTCGACCCTTAATCACAAGAACAATATTACAGCAAACACAAACCAATAGTAAGTGGAATGAATCTTGCTATACACAAGGTATTTCCTGCAGTATAGAAATTTCTGTAGGGATGATGTATCCTGTTCCGCGTGCAATTTCTTTTAGAAAATCTTCCGAACCGCATTGACTCAAGTTGGAGCATGAAGTCGCCAATATATGTGGACAGAATAATCATATTTGAGTCCTCTTCATACCCCACCATCACCACCTCTTTGAGGTCGCTATGCATTCCCCTTGGGAAGAGCCGCTCCAGTTGAATGATTTTCTGCAGCAGCACCCATTGGACAACACCATGACAGTTTGATTTCCTCTTCCATACTTGGATGCTCAATTTCGACAGAACTGCAAAGCCAAGGCAACTATTATCATCTGTCCGCAACAGCTGAAAGGAGTAGCAATCAGTATGATGAGCAGCGTCCGGCTTCTTGATCACACCAAGCGTCTCCATTTCAATATCAAATGCTAGGATGTCGCCTCCAAGAAACAACCAGTAAACTGCATTCCGAATGAGGATGCTGGGCCTGAACCGAAGAATCACATCTGTAGTCACTGTCGAAACAATATTTCCCCATACACCAGAAGCCGATTCATAGAGGCAGGTTAATGCCTGTGTGTATCCGCCGCACATCAAAATCAATCTAAACGGGCTCGAGAAACAATCACCGTGCACATGCCCATCCTCGGTGTCAGCACACAGCACCGCTGCATGCCAGAGCCACATACTCTCATGTTTGGCGTTGTAGAGCCCCGGTGGAAAAGGGACGCGGTGCTGTTGGCCAGTGAGGGGATCCCATACGACGGCCACGCACCTGCAGTCATGGATCATGACGGTGAGGCCATGGCGGCAACCAAGAAAGTCCCAGTGGTTGTAGGAACTGCTGCTCTTGGGTACGGAGAAGCGCACGGCCGGGATGCAATCAGGCTTCATGATCGGAAGAGGAACAAAGTCCTGGTATGTCATAGTAGATCCTGCAAAGAAGCCCAACAGAGGAGGTTTTCGATGGTGTTTGCGATAGCGGCTGAGAAATTGTGGGTCGGAGAGGATGGTGCGCCAATGCTTGTAGACAAGCGAGACACGTGGGAGGGAGGATGGCTTCGGAGGGAGGCGGAGAATGATCTCCTGGAGGAGATCCTCATCATCTAGCAGTGCTAGCGAAGAACTAGTATTGCCGTCGTCCTTGGATATGGGGTCAGCGGGCATTGCGGAACAGCGCAGCCTTTGGGCATCCACACATGCCGTGCTTGGAATGAGATCGCCCCTGGAACCACAGCAGCAGCAAAAGAATGCAATAATTAGTGGGCGGATTTCTTCAATCAATGTGGTTGCAATCACATCAAATGTGATCAGTGACTGGTTTTCTTCAGTCAATGTGTGTTTCAAGACATTCAGCACACAATAAGCATACATCATCCATTCCCCCCTTGGACACAACAGCATACACAAACTGCGCATTTTGTCCAAAATGCAGTAATCAATGGACTGATGATCTATTTCTTACCGTTAAGGAATCTGAGCGAGATCCATGGTGTATCTATTTCCTCCCACTAGTAGGAAACAGGGCTTTGGTTCTAGCCGGATGAGAGCAATAGTCCCGGTCGCATTACGAACCGGGACTAATGTGAGCATCAGTCCCGGTTCGAGCGGCTAGGAAGCCGGCCGGGGCTCGGCAGACATCAGTCCCGGTTCGAATGGGACCTTTGGTCCCGGTTGGTGACACCAACCGGGACTAAAAGGTCTGTCTTCTGTCCCGGTTCTAGACACCAACCGAGACTAAAAAAATGCCTATATATATCCTCGCCCCTGCCAGCCCTCTCCTCTGTTTTTGGCTCATAGAAGGTGGGAGGTGTGTGCTACTTTGCTCTCCCTTCCTATGCACATGAGGTGTTCGATGAAATGCCCGAGCCACACTTAAGCTTTCTCCTCTTTCTTCTCCTCTGTTCTTCCTCCAAGCCTGTCCCCGTCCCCGTCCTCACCGTCGTCGATCGCCCGCGCCGATCTCGTCGCCGGCACCACCGTGATGAGCCTCTTGTTCTTATCTTTTTTTAAAAAGAAAAAAATTCTTACTTGTATGATTTAGGTAGCTACTTGTATAATTTTCTTACTTGTATTATTGTTTGTTATTATATAGTGCCATGGTTTTGATATCCGCCCCCGTCGGCTCTCATCCGGTCTATGATTCGGATGTGGTATATTATCTTTTATAACTATTTGTTTCATTTAGTGTTTATGACAATTATGCCGACCAACTTGACATAGATGTTTTTATCTAGAAGGTATGTGAACCGGAAATTCCAACCGACCCTCTTGTCTAGAGGTTAAATTTAGTTGAAAAAGAAAACAATTATTTAAAAGAAAAATTGAAAAGAATTGAAGAAGAGAAGATGAAATTGGAGTTGCATGTTGCCGATGTCGTCGATCTACACAAGATCCAGATGGATGCAATGCGCTTGAAGATTAGAAAGATTAGAAAATATGCCATTGATAAAGAGGCTTGGTATCATTATGCTGTTGGATCAATTATTACCTTAGTTGCAATTTTGATCGCATTTGTTGTTGCATTTAAATGTTTTACATAGTTGTATGTTGTTTTATGAGAACTATGTATGAACTTTATGTATTTATTTTTGCACTAATAACATTTGATCACTACTGTACTTTGGTTTTAATGTGATGATGAACTTGTATTAATTTGGTCATTTCTCTATTCATGATGTTCTGTAATGGTTTTTGATATACTTAATTATATAATGCAGATGAACCGGCAATGGATGTATGGTGACCGACGCACTTCCGAGTACATTATGGACCTGCATAATTATATCGATGTGGCTGAGGCAAACAGTCAGAATGGTTTTATGTATTATCCATGTGTTGTCTATGAGAATACGAAGGATTACTCTTCCTCGAAAACCCTTCACTTCCACCTGCTTAAGAAGGGTTTCATGCCCCACTATAATTGTTGGACCAAGCACGGAGAAAGAGGGGTTATGATGGAAGACAATGAAGAAGAAGAGGATGATGACAACTATCCTATGTTCCCTGAATACGGTGATACTTCAACGGGGGAAGCTGAAGATCAAAAGGCACCAGATGTGCCCGCTGATGATCTTCGCCGGGTCATTGTTGATGCACAGAGAGAATGCGAAAGTGAAAGGGAGAAGTTGAAATTCGATCGCATGTTAGAGGATCACAAAAAACGGTTGTACCCAAATTGCGAAGATGGCAAAACAAAGCTCGGTACCACATTGGAATTGCTGCAATGGAAGGCAGAGAATGGTTTATCTGACAAGGGATTTGAGAAGTTACTGAAAATAATGAAGAAGAAGCTTCCAAAGGATAACGAATTGCCTGACAGTACGTACGAAGCAAAGAAGGTTCTCTGCCCTCTAGGATTAGAGGTGCAGAAGATAAATGCATGCCCTAATGACTGCATCCTCTATCGCGGTGAGGAGTACGAGAATTTGAATGCATGCCCGGTATGCAGTGCATTGCGGTATAAGATCAGACGAGATGACCCTGGTGATGTTGAGGGCGTGCACCTCAGGAAGAGGGTTCCTGCCAAGGTGATGTGGTATGCTCCTATAATACCACGGTTAAAACGTCTATTCAGAAACAAAGAGCATGCCAAGTTGTTGCGATGGCACAAATAAGACCGTAAGAAAGACGGGATGTTGAGAGTACCCGCTGATGGGTCGCAGTGGAGAAAAATCGAGAGAAAGTGGCCGGAGTTTGCAGATGATGCAAGAAAGTTATGGTTTGGTATAAGTGCAGATGGCATTAATCCTTTTGGGGAGCAGAGCAGCAATCATAGCACCTGGCCTGTGACTCTAGGTATTTATAACCTTCCTCCGTGGTTGTGCATGAAGCGGAAGTTCATTATGATGCCAGTGCTCATCCAAGGCCCTAAGCAACCCGGCAACGACATTGATGTGTACCTAAGGCCATTAGTTGAAGAACTTTTACAGCTGTGGGATATCAAAGGTGTACGTGTGTGGGATGAGCACAAACAGCAGGAATTTGACCTACGAGCGTTGCTGTTTGTAACCATCAATGATTGACCTGCTCTTAGTAACCTTTCAGGACAGACAAACAAGGGATACAATGCATACACGCACTGTTTAGATGAGACTGAAAGTATATATTTGGACAAATGTAAGAAGAATGTGTACCTGGGACATCGTCGATTTCTTCCGACCAAGCATGCCTTAAGAAAGAAAGGCAAGCATTTCAAAGGTGAGGCAGATCACCGGAAGAAGCCTGTCCCCCGTACTGGTGATGATATATTTGATATGGTCAAGGATTTAAAAGCAATCTTTGGAAAGGGTCCTGGCGGACAATCTGTTCCGAATGACGCTGACGGACACGCACCCATGTGGAAGAAGAAATCTATATTTTGGGAGCTACCCTATTGGAAAGTCCTAGAGGTCCGCTCTGCAATCGACGTGATGCACGTGACGAAGAATCTTTGCGTGCACCTGCTAGGCTTTTTGGGCGTGTATGGGAAGACAAAAGATACACCAGAGGCACGGGAGGACCAGCAACGTATGAACAAAAAGACGGCATGTCTCCAAAGCAGTATCAAGGTCCTGCCAGCTACGCTCTTACCAAAGCAGAGAAGGAAATATTTTTTGAATGCCTGCTCAGTATCAAGGTCCCGTCTGGCTTCTCGTCGAATATAAAAGGAATAATAAATATGGCAGAGAAAAAAATCCAGAACCTAAAGTCTCATGACTGCCACGTGATTATGACGTAATCGCTTCCGGTTGCATTGAGGGGGCTTCTACCAGAAAATGTTCGATTAGCCATTATGAAACTATGTGCATTCCTCAATGCAATTTCTCAGAAGGTAATCGATCCAGAAATCCTACCAAGGTTACAGAATGATTTGGTCCAATGTCTTGTCAGTTTCGAGTTGGTGTTCCCACCATCCTTCTTCAATATTATGACGCACGTCCTAGTTCACCTAGTTGACGAGATTGCAATTCTGGGCCCTGTATTTCTACACAATATGTTCCCCTTTGAGAGGTTCATGGGAGTCTTAAAGAAATATGTTCATAACCGTGCTAGGCCAGAAGGAAGCATCTCCAAGGGCCACGAAATGGAGGAGGTCATTGAGTTTTGTGTTGACTTTATTCCTGACCTTAAGCCGGTTGGTGTTCCTGAATCGCGGCATGAGGGGAGACTGGGTGGAAAAGGCACGCTAGGACCGAAAGCAATAATATGTAGGGACGGGCATTCTTGGGCGCAAGCACACTACACAGTTCTACAAAATTCTACCTTGGTGGCCCCGTATATCAATGAACACAAGAATATTGTACGCTCCCAACACCCGGGGCAGTCTGACGACTGGATTACATGTGCACACATGTCGACTTTCGGCGGTTGGATGCAAACACATCTCATCAGTAACAACACTGTTGGAGATGAGCTATACTTGTTGGCCAGGTCACCATCTTCGACTGTATTGACTTTTCAAGGGTACGAGATAAATGGGAATACATTTTACACGATCGCCCAAGATAAAAAGAGCACCAACCAAAACAGTGGTGTCCGCTTTGATGCAGCAAACACCAATAGGGCAAAGGACACATATTATGGTTACATAGAGGAGATATGGGAACTTGATTATGGACGTGATTTTAAGGTCCCTTTTTTTCGGTGCAAATGGGTCAATCTGATAGGAGGCAGGGTACAGGTAGACCCGCAGTACGGAATGACAACAGTGGATCTCAACAATCTTGGGTACACAGACGAACCATTCGTCCTAGCCAATGATGTGGTGCAGGTTTTCTATGTGAAGGACATGTCTACCAAACCGAGAAAAAGAAAAGATAAGGAAGCGAATACATCATACGATGAGCCAAAGCGCCACATAGTTCTTTCAAGGAAAAGAAACATCGTGGGAGTGGAGGACAAGACAGACATGTCAGAAGATTATGAAAAGTTTCATGAAATTCCTCCGTTCACAGTGAACACTGACCCAAGCATCCTGTTAAATGATGAAGATTATCCATGGTTATGGCGCAATAAGCAAGGGACACACGCGAAGAAAAAGTTTTAGCTGGAAAGTGCCACTTCGGACAAACCGGAGGGAATCTTTGTAAGAGCTAGCTATGGCATTTTGGCATTTGAAACATGATTTTAGAATAATTATTTATTAAGTCATGAAATTTCAATTATTGCTATCCTTTTAGTATTTTAATTATACAGAGGAGTTAATCAATGCAATTATGTCCAAACAAAATATGAATATCTTCTGAGCATTCCAGATAAGTCGCTTGAGGTTGACATGCATAGGCCATACACACCCTCACCAGTTGTAGTGATTTCAGTCCCAAGTTTTGCAAGGTTGATTATACGCGGTTAGTCCCGGTTGGTGGCTCCATATAAAATAACAAGGTTAATATAGACATGGCTTAAACGTCTTGACATAGATGAATACAGCAGAAGCATCGGAGATGATAAGATAGAAACGTTGTATGACATAAAGTTGGAGGTCCAGATGAGGAGTTCTCTAGTTGCTTTCTGCTGAAACTGAGGACAACAAATCAGATGGCCATTCTCGAGAATAGTCTATTGTTTTGGCATATCTCATGAACATCCAGGCACCTTTCTATTATCTTACATCAGTAGTACAAACCCACATCATGAGTATGTTGGGTTACACTCAAAGGGATTTAGATTCCGGAAGAAAGATTTTGACAGCATTGATCGCTGATGTCTACTACACAACTTGTTCTTGTAGACTCGTGTTGGGCCTCCAAGCGCAGAGGTTTGTAGGACGGTAGCAATTTTCCCTCAAGTGTATGACCTAAGGTTTATCAATCCGTGGGAGGCGTAGGTTGAAGATGGTATCTCTCAAGCAACCCTGCAACCAAATACAAGAAATCTCTTGTGTCCCCAACACACCCAATACAATGGTAAATTGTATAGATGCACTAGTTCGGCGAAGAGATGGTGATAAAAGTGTAGTATGGATAGTAGATATAGGTTTTTGTAATCTGAAAATATAAAAACAGCAAGGTAGCAAAAAGTAAACGAGCATAAAAACGGTATTGCAATGCTTAAAAACAAGGCCTAGGGTTCATACTTTCACTAGTGCGATCTCCCAACATTGTTGACATAGTTGAATCATATGTAAATCCCTCATGTGCGACAAAGAGTTCACTCCAAAGTCACAAATAGCGGAGAACAAACGAAGAAATTGTTGTAGGGTACGAAACCACCTCAAAGTTATCCTTCCTGTTCAATCTTATGAGCCATCCCCATTAATTGTCACGAACAGCCCTAGAGTTCGTACTAGAATAACACCTTAAGATACACATCAACCAAAACCCTAATGTCACCTAGGCACTCCAATGTCACCACGAGTACCCACGGGTTTGATTATACGATATGCATCACACAATCTCAGATTCATCTATTCAAACCAACACAAAGAACTTCAAAGAGTGCCCCAAAGTTTCTACCGGAAAGTCAAGACGAAAACGTGTGCCAACCCTTATGCATAGATCCCCAAGGTCACGGAACCCACAAGTTGATCACCAAAACATACATCAAGTGACTCAAGTGAATATCCCATTGTCACCACAGATATTCCATATGCAAGACATACATCAAGTGTTCTCAAATCCTTAAAGACTCAATCCGATAAGAAAACTTCAAAGGGAAAACTCAATTCATCACAAGAAGATAGAGAGGGGAAAACTCCATATGATTCATCTATATCAACAAAGCTCGCGATACATCAAGATCGTGCCATCTCAAGAACACGAGAGACAGAGATAAAACACATAGCTACTGGTACAAACCCTCAGCCCCGAGGGTGAACTACTCCCTCCTCGTCATGGAGACCGCCGGGATGATGAAGATGGCCTCCGGTGATGCTTTCCCCCCTCCGGCAGGGTGCCGGAAAAGAGCTGTAGATGGGATCTCTCTGGTACAGAGGCTTGCGGCGGCGTAAAAACTCATCTAGGTTAACTTTCTGGGGTTTCTGAATATATATGATTTTTTCGCGTTGGAATCACGCGAAGAAGGGCCACAGGGGGCCCACGAGGTACCAGGGCGCGCCAGGGGGGGGTGGCGTGCCCTGGTGCCTCGTGGGGCCCCTGTGGGTCTTCTGGCCCTCTCCCGAAGCTTCTAGTGTTCTTCTGGTCCAATAAAAAATCTCCAAAAAATTTCGTTGCATTTGGACTTCGTTTGATATTGATTTTCTGCAAAGCAAAAACAGGGCAGAAAACAGCAACTGGCACTGGGCACTAGGTTAATAGGTTAGTCTCCAAAAATGATATATAATTGCTGTAAATGTATATAAAAACATCCAAGATTGATAATATAACAGCATGAATACTTCATAAATTATAGATACGTTGGAGACATATCAGCATCCCCAAGCTTAATTCCTACTCGTCCTCGAGTAGGTAAATGATAAAAGAAATAATTTATGAAGTGTGAATGCTAGCATAGTGCATAAGTTTAATCAATGATAATTTCAATCACTTTTCCTAGCATCATAACAACAACTTTTTCTCATAAAACTCAACATGATAAAGTAGCAATTAAAAACAGAAATTTTGATGTGGAATGCTACCTATCATAATCATCATATAATCTTTTCTTTTGTTGCATGGACATTGGACTTGAATGATTCAAAGCAAGCTCATTATTATAACAGCAATATTTATTATCATAAAACTTCTCATGAGCAAGTAACAATTCATCACAACAATGAAGTATAAGGCATAAACTTTCTTGGAAACTAACAAACTATTCTAGTCAACAATGCAATTGCAATTCATCATATTTTCAGGAAGGGTCTCATGTAGGAGCTTTTTAGCAAGTCCACATACTCAACCATCATTTAGTCTTCTATGATTGCTAACACTCACGACATATATATGGAGCAAAAGTTTCAGCCAGACACATAGAAAGATAGGGGCTTGTAATTTCGCCTCCTAACTTATTCACCTCAAGGGTGATGTCAACAATAATAACTCATGATCACTCATATCCAACTGGATATATGTGCCTAGATCTTTCCCCACCACATGATGCTTGCAAAAGAGAAAAATAAAAAGGAAGTAGAGGAGAGCACTATTGACTCTTGCATAAAAAATAAATTCATAAAAGTAAATGCATAAAAGTAAAAGATAGGCCCTTCGCAGAGGGAAGCAGAGGTTGTCATGCACTTTTTATTTTTGGATGCACAAGCTCTTAATGGAAAAGAACGTCACGTTATATTGCCTCTTGTGATAGCAACCTTTATTATGCAGTCCGTCGCTTTTATTTCTTTACCATCACAAGTTCGTACAACGCTTATTTCCCTTACAATAAAAGATCATACATATTTTAGGAGCAATTTTAATTGCTTTTTGCACAGATGACAACTTACTTGAAGGATCTTATTCAATCCTTAGGTAGATATAGTGGACTCTCATGACATGAAACTGGGTTTAAGGGTTTTGGCTGCACAAGTAGTATCTCTACTTAGTACGAATTTTTGGCTAGAAAAGATATTGGGCAAGCACCACATGTTGGAGGATCTATAACAATATAACTTCTATGTGAATATGAACAAACATAATTCATTACGTTGTCTTCCTTGTCCAACGTCAACACTTTGACATAAAATACTTAATGGGGGCTCACAATCATAAAAGATGTCCAAGATAGTATGTTTGCATGTGAATCTTCTCTTCCCTTATTAACTTTTTCATGAATTGCATCATTGACTAATGCTATGCTTGTTAACCTCCAATAAATTTTACCACTTATACTTTTCTTTATGTAATGTCATTACCTTCCATAAGATTAGCTTATGATCTCTTTCATTATTTTCATTGCAAGGAATCACACTTATCATATCCAATGATCTATGTGAACGTTTTTATTATATCCCTCTCGAATATTCATATCTTGTGCAAATTACCATTACTATTATTAACTCTCAAAAAGATATAAGTGAAGCATGAGAATTAAAGACAAACTACTCCAAAATATATAAGCGAAGATCAATGAGTAGTGAAACAATTAAGTAGCCATGTGAGGATTCTCTCTCATTTAAAAAAGTTTCAGATCTTGATATTTTATTCAAACAGCAAACAAAACAAAGACATAACCAAGTATAGCACACATTATGTGAACAAGTAGAAACTTGGGTTCAATCGAGACTAACCGATAGTTGATGAAGAAAAGTGATGGGGTGCCTACCGGGGCATCCCCAAGCTTGAATGCTTGTTACTTCTTGGAATATTAACTTGGGGAGCCTTGGGCGTCCCCAAGCTTTAACTGTTGTGTTTCATTAATTCTTCTCATATAATAGTTTCACTAAGTTTCAAAAACTTCATCCACACAAAACTTGACAAGAACTTGTGAGATATGTTAGTATAAATCAACTCAAAACCTTAACATTGTCTACTGTAGAAAATCACAAAAATTATAATTAAACATTGCATACTAAATTCCTCTTCATATTTAATACTCCTATCCTCAAATAGAAACATTAAACACGCAAACATATGCAAACAATGCAACTATAACAACAATCTGCCAAAACAGAACTGTCTGTAAAAGGTGAATAAGAATCCATACTTCCCTAACTCCAACAAATCTGAAAAATTACCACGTGACAGAGAACTCATTCATGCTTACTGTGTAAAAAATTCAGATTTTTATCATATTCTGACTATTCAGGAATATTCTGGACATAACAGAAAACTTTCTGTTTTCAAACAGCAACACATGAACTTGCAAACTGAGCATAGTAAAGGCTATAAATGGCATTTTATTGAACTAAAAGATACAAAACATGATTATTGATAACACCAAGTGAATATCAACAGAATAAAATGACGCTCCAAGCAAAACTCATATTATGTGACGAATAAAAATATAGCTCCAAGTGAGGTTACCGATAATGTTGAAGACGAAAGAGGGGATGCCTTCCGGGGCATCCCCAAGCTTAGTTGCTTGGGTATTCCTTGAGTATTACCTTGGGGTGCCTTTGGCATCCCCAAGCTTAGGGTCTTGCCACTCCTTATTCTCCTCATATCGATATCTCACCCAAAACATGAAAACTTCAATCACACAAAACTTAACGGAACTTCGTGAGAACGGTTAGTATGATAAAGAATAAACCATCACTTAGGTACTGTCCAAGACAAGATTCACAATTGTTCCCATATAATTCCTACTGTATTCTATCATTTCCACAATTTATATCTCATGATATAAGCCATGGAAACATTAAAACAAGCAAACTATGCATTGAAAACAGAATCTGTCAAAAACAGAACAGTCTGTAATGATCTGAGCAACTACCATATTTCTGGAACTCTAAAAATTCTGAAATATTAGGACAACGTAACCAATTTGCATATAAATACTGTATAAAAATTTCAGAATTTTTTGACTCTCCAGTAAAATCTGGGAAATTAATTACTGGAGGCAAAAGTTTCTGTTTTTGCACAGAATTGAATCAACAAGTATCCACACTATCCCAAAGGTTTTACTTGGCACTTTATTGAAAGGAAACATATAAAACATGATTACTACAGTAGATTAATCATGTGAACACACTAAAACAGAAAGTATATATATTGGGTTGTCTCCCAACAAGCGCTTTTCTTTAATGCCTTTTAGCTAGGCATGATAATTTTGAATGATGCTCACATAGAAGTAAAGAATTGAAACACAAAGAAGGCATCATGAAGCATATGACTAGCACATTTAAGCCTAACCCACTTCCTATGCATAGGGATTTTGTGAGCAAATAGTTTATGGGAACAATAATCAACTAGCATAGGAAGGCAAAACAAGTATAGTTTCAAATCTTTCAACACATAGAGAGGAAACTTGATATTATTGCAACTCCTACAAGCATATGTTCCTCCCTCATAATAATTTTCAGTAGCATCATGAATGAATTCAACAATATAGCTATCACATAAAGCATTCTTTTCATGATCCATAAGCATAATATTTTTGTTACTCTCCACACAAGCAAATTTCTTCTCATTCATAATAGTGGGAGCAAACTCAATAAAATAACTATCATGTGACACTTGATTGGCATAATCCAATTGAAAATTAAAATCATGATGACAAGTTTCATGGTTATCATTATTCTTTATAGAATACAAGTTATCACAATGATCATCATAAATAGGAGGCATGTTATCATCATAATAAAATTTTTCATCAAAACTTGGGGGAGTAAAAATATCATCTTCATCACACATAGCATCCCCAAGCTTGTAGCTTTGCATATCATTAGCATCATGGGTATTCAAAGAATTCATATTAACAACATTGCAATCATGCTCATCATTCAAAGATTTTATGCCAAACATTTCATTGAATTCTTCTTCTATCAATTGAGCTCAATTATCGGAATCCTTATTTTCAAGAAAGACATGATAAAGACGAATAATATGAGGCAACCTCAATTCCATTTTTTGTAGTTTTCTTTAATAAACCAAACTAGTGATAAAACAAGAAACTAAAAGATTCGATTGCAAGATCTAAAGATATACCTTCAAGCACTCACCTCCCCGGCAACGGCGCCAGAAAAGAGCTTGATGTCTGCAACCAAATACAAGAAATCTCTTGTGTCCCCAACACACCCAATACAATGGTAAATTGTATAGGTGCACTAGTTCGGCGAAGAGATGGTGATAAAAGTGTAGTATGGATAGTAGATATAGGTTTTTGTAATCTGAAAATATAAAAACAGCAAGGTAGCAAAAACTAAACGAGCATAAAAACGGTATTGAAATGCTTAAAACCAAGGCCTAGGGTTCATACTTTCACTAGTGCGATCTCCCAACATTGTTGACATAGTTGAATCATATGTAAATCCCTCACGTGCGACAAAGAGTTCACTCCAAAGTCACAAATAGCTGAGAACAAACAAAGAAATTGTTGTAGGGTACGAAACAACCTCAAAGTTATCCTTCCCGTTCAATCTTATGAGCCATCCCCATTAATTGTCACGAACAGCCCTAGAGTTCGTACTAGAATAACACCTTAAGATACACATCAACGAAAACCCTAATGTCACCTAGGCACTCCAATGTCACCACGAGTACCCACGGGTTTGATTATACGATATGCATCACACAATCTCAGATTCATCTATTCAAACCAACACAAAGTACTTCAAAGAGTGCCCCAAAGTTTCTACCGGAAAGTCAAGACGAAAACGTGTGCCAACCCTTATGCATAGATCCCCAAGGTCACGGAACCCGCAAGTTGATCACCAAAACATAGATCAAGTGACTCAAGTGAATATCCCATTGTCACCACAGATATTCCATATGCAAGACATACATCAAGTGTTCTCAAATCCTTAAAGACTCAATCCGATAAGAAAACTTCAAAGGGAAAACTCAATTCATCACAAGAAGATAGAGAGGGGAAAACTCCATATGATTCATCTATATCAACAAAGCTCGCGATACATCAAGATCGTGCCATCTCAAGAACACGAGAGACAGAGATAAAACACATAGCTACTGGTACAAACCCTCAGCCCCGAGGGTGAACTACTCCCTCCTCGTCATGGAGACCGCCGGGATGATGAAGATGACCTCCGGTGATGCTTTCCCCCCTCCAGCATGGTGCCGGAAAAGGGCTGTAGATGGGATCTCTCTGGTACAGAGGCTTGCGGCGGCGTAAAAACTCATCTAGGTTAACTTTCTGGGGTTTCTGAATATATATGATTTTTTGGCGTTGGAATCACGCGAAGAAGGGCCACAGGGGGCCCACGAGGTACCAGGGCGCGCCAGGGGGGGTGGCACGCCCTGGTGCCTGTGGGGCCCCTGTGGGTCTTCTGGCCCTATCCCGAAGCTTCTAGTGTTCTTCTGGTCCAATAAAAAATCTCCAAAAAGTTTCGTTGCATTTGGACTTCGTTTGATATTGATTTTCTGCAAAGCAAAAACAGGGCAGAAAACATCCAAGATACGTTGGAGACGTATCAATCGCCTTCTGTCATATTTTCAAAAATGATATATAATTGCTGTAAATGTATATAAAAACATCCAAGATTGATAATATAACAGCATGAATACTTCATAAATTATAGATACGTTGGAGACGTATCAATCGCCTTCTGTCATATTTTCAAAAACATATTGACAAACCTAATGCTGGCCCTTCAATGCGAAATGTTGCGGCAATGGTACCTATTAAAAATAACTTGATAGAACTATTTGTCACTATCTGATGAAAATCTATATCATCAAATAAAGTTATATAAAATTCTAGTTATGATCAACTAAAACAAAACTATAATATTCTTCAATAGCAAAAAGAATTAAATCAAAACTAGGCATGTATGCTACTGTTTTTGAATCTGTTTAAAAGAAAATTAAAACTAAAATATCCTAAAAAGGTCTAAAACCAAAAATTGGAATAACCGATTTAGTCCCGGTTGGTGCCCCCAACCGGGACTAAAGGCCTACCTTTAGTCCCGGTCCGAGCCACCAACCGGGACTAAAGGCCTGGGTTTCGCGCCCTTTGGGCTGCTGAAATTTAGCTTTAGTCCCGGTTGGTGGCTCGGACCGGGACTAAAGGTAGGACTTTAGTCCCGGTTGGGGGCACCAACCGGGACTAAAGCTGTGGGTATTTAACCGCGCCTTCTCCCTCCCCCCCCCAATCTTCCTCTCCACTCCAACCCCCGACGCCGAACCACACCACGATGCCGCCAGGCTGCTGGAGATCGCCGTCGCCTCCGAGCCATCCCCGACCCCGCTGACCGTCGCCGGACCTCCTCCCCGAGCATCGCCGCCCCCGAGCCCGCTCCTAGTCGCCACCCCCGAGCCCGTCCTCGTCGTCGCCGCCCCCGAGCCCCACTAGTAGAAAATAGGGCTTTGGTCCAAGCTCGATCTACACATTAGTCCCAGTTGCATTACGAACCGGGACTAATGTGAGCATTAGTCCCGGTTCGAGCGGCTAGGGCGCCCGTCGGGGCTCGGCAGGCATCAGTCCCGGTTCAAATGGGACCTTTAGTCCCGGTTGGAGACACCAACCGGGACTAAAGGGGTTCTGAAAGTTTCTTTTTTATTTTTCCATTTGTTTTCTGATTTAAATTGCTTATATCTTTTAGGATATTTGATGTTTTTGAGTGATTCTTTTTGCATTAGATTCAAAATTTTGTCTAGTTTCTGTTTGTGCCATTAGTTTTCGAATTTGAATGGTTTAAATTTGAATTTGTTCAAATTTGCTTCAAACCCTAGATTGTGAATAACTAGAGTTTAAAAATAGTTTTTAATTTAATTCTTTTTGCTCCTAGTCACATGTTAGATTGTTGTCATAGTAAGATTTATTTGGTTATTTTTAGAATAATTTAAATTAGGATATTAATTAAAACAGTACTGTTTTGCTTATATAGTTGTTTTAGTCATTTAATTGTTGTTTTTTATTATTTTTAGTTAGTTCTTTCTGTAGATTTTAACATGTTGTAATATGGTGCATATTGAATGCACAAAAAGTTTGGAGTTGAAATAAGTTTAAAAAAATGAAATGCCTTTGTAACAGATGAGTTTTCGTCCGAAACCTTGATACTTCGAAGGAGATGGTCCAGTTTGTACACGAAGTGCATCCAGTTTTTGCCGTAACCCTCTCAACTTTTTAGCACAAGCTATGTGGGTGAAATGATGATACCATGCCAAGTTTCAACCTTTTCAGAGTTCATTTGTAGTGCTTTTCAATTTCAGGGTCATTTAGCTCAAAAAAATCATTAAATGCATGAAAAATAGCAAATGAAGTTAGAAAGGGTTGACTCTGGCTTGGTTAACCTTAGTTGTGACTCTGGCTGGGACGGTGCTAGCAGATGTAGTCGACGGTAGGATTGGATGGACACCAGATGTAGTCGACGGTAGGGGTTCTGAAATTTTCAAACTCTACCCCCCCCCCGGTATCGCCATTTCAGTTTTGAAAAAAACAAAAGAAAATTATAAAAACTTGAAAAATTAAAATCCTTCGAGATGTAGTTATGTTACTACATCTACTAGTTAGAAAAATTTAAAAACATAAATTTCGACATATTTTGCAAAAAAGTGTTATGAAAAAGTAAAACGGCTATAACTTTTGCATACGATGTCGAAAAAAAACGTATAATATATCAAAATGTTCAGCACGAGAAGCCGGTTTCGATTTCAACGCCGTAGGCCATTTTGCAAATTTTTAGAATCCTCAAATTCCGAAAGGAAAAAAAGTTATCCTCAAATTTAAGTTTTTTCGAATTTTTGGTCAAACTCTGGTCAAACTGTGGTCAAACAGTGGTCAAACTACTTATTCAATAAATATTAGTGTTACTAAATAATTATTGTTTTTAGAATAATAGTTTCAAACTCAAACGGTGAAATGTGTGACATCATGCTCAAGGGCTTAATAGGATTGATATGATACATATAACAATAAGGTATAACTTCTGATAATAATAAGATTGTCATATTTGGATTCCTCACATTTTTCTGATAATAATGGATATATTATTTGTCGAATTTCGATTTACATATTTAAAGATATTAATTATGCCATATTAAATGAATAAATGGCAAAAAAATCAATAAAATAATATTATTACTTATTTTATTTTCATTGAAATTCAATATTATTATTACTTATTTTGTTTATTTTAATAATTGTTTGGAATTCAAAAAATTAAATCATGTGACATCAAGACCTAAGGGTTAATAGGATTGATAGCTTACTATTGTTAGGAAAAGAACAAGTGCAGACTTGGAAACTAGGGGCGATAGAACCAGGAAGTTAAGCGTGCTGGGGCTGGAGTAGTGAGAGGATGGGTGACCGGCCGGGAAGTTAGACAATTTGGAATGAGTGCTCCACGCTGGAGCAGTGAGGAGGGGTGATTAGAGATTAAATTGTCAAATAATTCAAAGATTTGAAAATCGGAATAAAACTTACAAATCAAAAAAATATTTAAAAAAATTTCAAAAAAAAATTTCAAATTTTTTTTTCAAAAAAATTCCTTTAGTCCCGGTTGGTAACACCAACCGGGACTAAAGGTCCTCCATCCCCCGCCCCAGACAGCGGCCACGTGGAGGGCCTTTAGTCCCGGTTCGTAATGCAACCGGGACTAAAGGGGGGGGCTTTAGTCCCGATTGCGCAGTCCCGGTTGGGCAACCGGGATTAAAGGCCCTCCCGAACCAGGACTGAAGGCCCGTTTTCTACTAGTTCCCATCCTCGTCGTCGCAGCCCCCGCTCGCCGGATCTCCTTGCCCTTCTCCCCGAGCATCGCCGCCCCCGAGCCCGCTCCTCGTCGCCGCCCCCGAGCCCGTCCTTGTCGTCGCCGCCCCCGAGCCCGTCCTCGTCGTCGCCGCCTCCGCTCGCCGGACCTCCTCGATCGCCCTCCTCCCCGAGCCTCGCCGCCCCCGCTCCCCGGCAACGCCGCCCCCGCTGTGTGAGCCGCCGCCGTTCAATTCCCCTCGATCGGGCTTATATATTTTTGTGACATAGAAATTTTTGTAACATGTACGTACGTATGTGTTTGCATTTATCACCGCGGGCTTATATAGTTGATTGCACTAAGTTTAGCAAACAATTGAGTAATTGCGGAATTATTATTACCGATCGCCGGAGGAGTCCTCGACGATCACCGGAGGAGGCCCCGACGATAGCCGGAGGAGTCGTCCCCGACGATCGCCGGTGAGGAGTCCCCGATGATTGCCGGTGATGAGTCCCCGACGATCGCCGGAGGAGTCCCCGACGATCGCCGGAGGGTTACCTAACATGCAACTAATAAAACTTGCCATTTTCTTATTTTTGTGTGATTTAATGCAAGCATCATATGAATAAACTTTGTACATGTGTTTGGTGCATTTTCATGTCTATTTGCTGCTGGTATTTTTCCCATGCCATGGTAAACATGTTTAGGCACTGTAACAAGCTTGCAAACATGCTATGATACTGTTGTTGTTTTACACTTGCTGAAAAACTGCTAAGTCTGAAACTGACTGTTATAAAACTTGTCGACTTTGCATGATGTTTGCCACTAATCCATTGCTCATATGCATATAATTCCTTCTTGTGATTTGGTCTATGTAATGTGTACTTTGATGCCATGCCCTTGGTTGCCATGTAAAGTTGATGTAGCATGACTCAATCTTGCTCTCAAGTTGTCATCATAATGTTACTGTTTTGCCATGTTGTAATATTTGCAGAAACTATGGAACACGACAGAGACTTAGAACAAGAAGAGATGTTGGGGGAAATAATCCGCGATGGACATGATGATATCACCTAATAGTTTCTCAACGACGACTCCGATGGTGAGGGAAGAGAAGATGACGGCTCCGGTGATCGAATGGAGGGAGAAGATGACGGCTCTGGCGGCGTTGGAGCCTTAACTGTTGCAAAGTCCGGCGAGGTATATTAATTAAGCCTCTGCTGACTAGATGCATTAATTGATTTGTATGTACATATATTAACGCTTCTTTCTTCTTTTAGCCCTCCGGATCGAGCCAAACTTCTATAAAGAGACGAGGCCCGAAGAAAAGGTTGGGCGAGAATGAAAGGTTCATGATCGAAGAACTCGCTGCAGATGGCAAACCGACTGCTCCCAAGCGGACCGCAGACCGATTTATAAGTCAATGCGGAGTTGTTGTTAGGGACAGCATCCCGATCAGCATTCAAGAATGGAATAAGCCAAAGGCGGATGGAGTTTCTTATGTCGACGATAGATGCAAAGATGAGCTTTGGAATACGCTCATGACAAATTTCACCCTACCGCCAGAGGTGGAGCAAAAAGTCAAGGCGTGGGCTCTTAAGAAGATGGCCCAACAATTCAACAACTGGAAGAAAAGATTGCACGAAAAGTATGTCCTGAAAGGGAAGACTCCAACATTCACCGGAGCAGATGGGAAGTTAAAAGATCACTGGCCCGCATTTGTGGAGTACAAGACATCGGAGGCAGGTAAGAAAAGGTCAAATATAAATAAGCAAAATGCTGCAAAGAAGGAATATCACCACGTTACGGGGTCAGGTGGCTACAAGGCTGCCCGGCCTAAGTGGGAGAAAGTTGAGAACGACCTGCTTGATAAAGGGATCCATCCAGAGACATTGGACTGGACCGAACGGGCAAGGACTTGGTTCTTCGGACATGGGGGAACTTTGAACCCAGAAACAGGGAAGTGTGTTTATACAAAAGCTCAACTTGCAACACCCGTCAAAGCCATTCAAGCTGCAATGAAGGACGTGCAGGAGGGGAAGTTCCATCCCGACAGAGAGAAGGACGAGCTGACACGCGGCCTCGGGAATCCTGAACACCCTGGACGAACACGAGGCACATTAGGCTCCGTTCCGTTGAAGGTTGGGTTTCTCGACAGCAGTAGCACTTACAGAAGCCGAGGGAGAAAGAAGAAACAGGATGCAGACCGGCTGCAGAAGGTAGAAGAAATAGTAACGTTGCAGCAGAAGCAAATAGAGGCACTTACCAGCCGGCGAGCTACCGGCCCATCATCTAAGCGGCACGAAGATCCTTCATTCGATACTGCCCACGGAGCTACCCCACCATCTCAGCGGAAAAGCAGCGTGGCTTCCACGAAGCTCGTTCGGCCGGCCATAGATGATATCACGACTCCTAATCGCTACCCCGTGGATTGTATCACGGAGAGGGAACATTGTGACCTACATGCGAAATGCATGAACATAACCTTGAAGGTGGCGGTCGGCTATGCCTTACCTCGTGTACCTGATGGAACTTACCATTGCTCTCCGATTCCAGATGGCTATGCTGTTGTCGGGGTGGATGAAGTTACCAACGGATTTGAGCAGCTGGAGCTTGAGTACCCTACAGGTGAAGGGGAGACTCATCTGGGAGATGCCATAAGGACTACCATTCTATGGAGAAAGGAACACATTGTGCTTCCATACTGGACGCCGCGTCAGCAGACTCAGCCGGAGGAGGCCCCTCAGCAGACTCCTCACAGTCCAGCTCTATCTCCGCTGCCTTAGCCGTCTCCGCTGCCTCAACCATCTCCGCCGCGTCAGCACACTCCGTCGCCTCAGCTGTCTCCGCCGCGTCAGCGGACTCCGCCGGAGGAGGCCCCTCAGCAGAATCCGCCGCGTCAGCTGACTCCGCCTCCTCCGCCGCCTCAGCACCGGCGGCAGAGATCCGCCGCCGCTCCGGCGGCTAGTAGTACAACAACGAAGAAATCCAGAGCAGGTAGAGTCAAGAAGGCTCCTGCCAAGTTACCATACGACATGACTGAGGAGGAAACCAAGGAGATCGTGGCTGCCGACATGAAACGCCAGCTTGCACCGACCCGTCCAGATCCAACGGAGAAAATAGATCCGGTAAAAGCGAGGCGCTTGCTGGAAAACCTTACAAAACCACCGCCACCTCCGCTGCTATCAAACTATGACCGCTCTATTGTAAAGTCATATAGAGATCCGCAGCAGCGGTCGGGAAGTAGCAGTAGTGCAAGGGGAAAAAAAATTCCCCAGCTCGGCGAACAGAAAAACCAATCATGCCCCCCGCTCAAGGTGTTTACCGATATCGCTAATGATCCGGGGGTAGCGGCCGCTGATCCTGGTTTCACTCTTGGTGATTACTTAGGCGATGAGGTACAATTCGAAATGGCTGAGTTAGCCTTTAAATTCGAGCACGGGAAGCCTCTCGTCAGACCTGAGGAGCTCCCGCATCTACCAACGATGATGCGAAGATTGCATGACTGGTACTTGGAAGCCTCAAAGCAAGGGAGCAACTATATCATTGCGGGAATTAAAGATGAGCATTACTTCAATGGAGACGAGGAGATTTTCATTGAATTTGAAGAATTATTTCAGTTATACAATCAAGACGCCATCGACAAATCTATCGTCAGTTGCTATTGTTTGTTAGTATCATTTCTGTAATTAAGTCTCTAGCTCAGCTCGTTCATTGCATGTATAATTATCCTCACTATATATATTATGCAGAAAGAAGATCCTCGAATGCAAAAGATGACAAATCTATGACATTGGGTTCATTAACCCAAATATTATTCATGAAGCTACGGTAAAATGGAACGCCAAGGATACAGAGAAGAACTTGCTAAGGGCGTTAATTAAACAACAAACCAAAAGGGAAATACTATTTCCTTACAACTTCCAGTGAGTGTTATACTGTCTTGTACACATCATTCTGTTTCGCTTACTCGATGTTAAGTGTAATTGATGAGCTATGCGTGCGCAGGTTCCACTTTATTCTGCTAGTCATTCAGTTTGACGCAGGAAAAGTACTTGTCATGGACTCGTTACGTAAAGACCCTGAGATGTGGGCGGACGTGAAAAAAATTCTTCAGAGGTAATTTCAATCATTATCGCACTATATCGGCAACTATCGTTCATTTCCTGATATCAAGTAATTAATAACTCCTTTATTCATTTTCTTTGCCGGGCAGGATTTGGAAAGAGTTCACCAAGCAGGTTAGGGGTGAATGGAGAGAGGAGCTGCGATTTGAACAACTCAGTGTAAGTAGTACTAGCTAGGTCCGCGCATCTCTTTGATTCTAGTTTCAATACCACTATCATGCTTGATTATTATTTTGATTGAACTCTATTCTCGTAAAGTGCTCGAGGCAGGGATCCGGGAATAACTTATGTGAATACTACGTTTGCGAGTTCATTCGCCAGACGACCTCTGAGACGGGCAGATTTTTTGAAAAACTTGAAGTACGTAAACAATATTCACAAATTTATTTTATTACCATCAATTGTGTTGAGTTTCATTCATATATATATATATATATATTGACCCCTTCTTTAAATTAGATCGAATGGAAGCGGGACGAACTCCTACCAAAGGCTCGCATACGAGCAATTCAAGAGGAATTGGCGGGATTCTTCCTTCAAGAGATCATAGCTAAAACCGGAGAATACCATCGAGAATTGGTAGTGAATGTTGGTAATTAGATATTAGGGATGGTAAGAGATGTTACATTGTATATATGCATGAACGTGTACTATACGTAGTAGCGTCGAATAGATATACGAAAACTTGTTGTTCGACTAAGCATGGAGAAAGAGAGGTCACTTCTCTCTATATTCATGACGATTTGTGTAATGGTTCCTTCATTGCTATATGTAGTAGCTAGCGTCGAGTTGAATGAAGAACGTAAAATAAAAACGAAAACCCTAAATGTTAAAGAATTGAATGGTAAACATAAAAAGAAAAGGGGGAAACACAATATGAAACCCCTAAACCCTCCAAAACCCTAAACCCCTCATTTAAAAAAAAACATAAACCCCGGCGCTTGGCAGGTGCTGATGCGTGGCTGCCTTTTAGTCCCGGTCGGTGTTACCAACCGGGACTAAAGGTCCTCCTGCCTGGGCGCCCCACAACGGCCACGTGGAGCTCCTTTAGTCCCGGTTCGTAACAGAACCGGGACTAAAAGTGGGGGCCTTTAGTCCCGATTGCTTAGTCCCGGTTGCAGAACCGGGACCAAAGGCCCTTAGGAACCGGGACTAATGCCGTGTTTTCTACTAGTGTCCCCCTGTCTCAGCGCTGCTCTCTTCTCTCACCCTACCGTTTAGTTGGGAGGAAAAATAGGCTAGGATTTTCCACAAGAGAAAAAACTAAACTAGTAGGAGGCGGAGAAGGGCAGGAAGGAGAAGCGATGGCCTGAGCTGGAGCCGTCGGTGGCTGCTGCAGGGGTGAGATTGTCGTCGTCGAGAACCTTGGTTACCGGGTCAGGCAGCGCTGCGGAACACGGCCGCCTTGCGGTGTCCCGAATGGGATCCGGATCGACCCTGGAAGTGAAAAGGCAGCAGCGACAAATAGAAGACATCGGCTTAATAATTTCTTCGAACACATCCAGCACACAAAACACAGACATACGTGCATCACCAGGAACAGCACAAAATGCGTAAAATGAAGAAACAGAGAAAATAGATCTTGCCTTTTGGGAATCTCAGCTGGTTCCATCATCTCTATCCCTCCCTCGGCTGTTGCAGCAGGTAACCCGTTAGGATTTAGGAGGAGAAATCAAATTAAACTAGGGTTTCCATGTAGGTAGAAAAGAAACGAAAGAACTGGAATTGATAGGAGACCGAGGAGACGAAGGAGAAGGGGTATCCTGACCTCGAATTGTGGGTGGTGGCTGCCGGCTGCCGGGGTGAGGTCTCCGACGACGCTGCCCCTTGCGCTCTTGGGTGGCGAGGAGACTGCAGTGGAGTGGAGAGCAGAGCAGAGGAGGATGAGGCGTGCGTGCCTATCAATATGAAATAATAGCCCGGATATATGGATTTGCAAACAAAACAAGGGCCCAGGAGATTAGGCACTACATGATAACGTCATTTTCTTTTCCTAGTTTTGAGAATGATGATTAGTAACGTCACTCTTAGGGCATCTACAATGGGGGCGCTAAGGACGGGTTTAAATTCTACTAGGTAGTTACGTGTTATTCCCATCTGAATCTATGATTCCAGCTGGCATCGATGCAAAAAGAGCCGCTGAGCGGCCGGTTTTTCGCTCACATGCTATCTAATATTTTCTCTCTTTTTTTCAACTCTGTGTAGCGCTTGCAAAGTTGGAACGAGGGACTCTAACACGGACGCTACACTAAACTTCGAACAGTTATTTTCCCCTGAGCACCTATGCAAGCAATTAGCATTGTAGATGCCCTTAACTGGCTCTCGGCAGATGGGAAGTGGAGATAGAAGTGGTGGAGGGAGAGGAGATTTTGGGGGAAGGTGACATTGTTGCTTTTGTGTATAATTCGAGCTATGTTGTTTCTAGTTCTGGACACAGTGGAGGGTTGTGTGTTTTTTGGAAGAATGAAATTGAACTATAGAAGTTAATTATGTGTCAAAATACCATATTGTTTGTGTTATCACAGAATCAGGGAAGGAACGGTGGCACCTTACACGTTTCTCTTTCGATTTATTGACTCATAGTGTAGCATCAAGCGATACAATCATGATGAGTACACACCCGGCCTATGCATAACTAGGATGCACACACTCAACAACACACACACATGATCAAGCCGGCAAATAGCAAAGTCATACAAGACCAAAGCTATGCCTAGGCGGAGGAAAAAAATACCCGAAGTAATGAAAATAGCGATTGACGAAATACAACAGTGACCATCGGCGCCAACCATCTCTTGACAACATCAGGACTACGAGAAAGGTTCTTCAAAAACGACGCCTTCAAAAACGTCGCCTTACACGTTTCTATGGGGATGCTAACAGAAGTATCCATTATCTCACTTGGGACATGATGAAGTTTCTTCGCAGCACAAGCACTTTGCCATGGGTATGCATCGGTGACTTCAATGAGTGTTTGCGGGTGGAGCAACAATTTGGCCCTAATGAGCACAATAGTTCTCAGATTGCGGCCTTTAGGGATGCATTGTTCTTATATGAATTATCGGACATGGGATATAAGGGAGTGGATTGGACATTTGGGAAGAGCATACATTTGATGCTCAAGCACAATGGGTACCGATGCTAACTTATTCGTTAGCTTTCTATTATTTCAGTCACATCGAAGCCCTTCATCATTGGTTTTCACACTTCTATTTTTTTTCATTCTTTAATCTTTTCTTTAAAGCGTTATGTCGCACTTTGCCAGTCATTTGTCTGAAACACTCCGCACTACATTTTGTATTGGAAGGAGTCGTTTCTTATTGTTCAAGTTTGACGAAAAAGGGTCCCCCCCGCTTTATATTATAAAGCAACCATCTTACATCCAAGCCATCGATACAAATGCACACCACACATACCCAAGGCGAGATACAAGGATGTCGTGCATCGAAACACAACCTCAACGACTACCAAGCACCTACATGATATGCAGAAAAGAACCGCTTACAGCCGACGGAGGCCACCACCCAGAGCGATCGTCCAGGAAGGTGTGTGACGAACCATGTCGGATCGAGGACTCCAAGACGATGCCTCCAAGAAGGGTACGACCACGGAATGTCGCCACCGTCCGATCCAAAGATCAAGTTTTCACCCGGAGCTAGACGGAAGGAGATGTAGCACCACGACGGAGCCTACAGGGAGGAACACGACGTCCGCGGACGACGTCACCGTCGGCCAGTATACGGACTGGGCAAGTGATGTACCCCAGTGCTTCAACCCCTCCGTCGCATCCTGTAGGATCGAAAGTATGTCTAGAGGGGGGGGGGGTTAGACTACTTGAACAAATAAAAATCTATAATTTTTCCAATTTTAGTTGTGGGCAGATTTTAGCAAGTATATCAAGTCAAGTAACACCCTACATATGCAATTCTATGAGTATAGCAGCGAAAAGTAAAACATTGCACATGTAAGTAAAGGAGGGGATCGGAGATTTTAAAAGCAATGAAGACACGATTTTTGGCGTGGTTCCGATAGGTGGTACTATCGTACGTCCACGTTGATGGAGACTTCAACCCACGAAGGGTAACGGCTGCGTGAGTTCACGGAGGGCTCCACCCATAAAGGGTCCACGAAGAAGCAACCTTGTCTATTCCACCATGGCTTACGTCCACGAAGGACTAGCCTCACTCGGGGTAGATCTTCACGAAGTAGGCGATCTCCTTGCCCTTACAAACTTCTTGGTTCAACTCCACATGATCTTGGAGGCTCCCAAGTGACACATAACCAATGTAGGAGACACCACTCTCCAAAAGGTAATAGATGGTGTTGATGATGAACTCCTTGCTCTTGTGCTTCAAGTGCTAGTCTCCCCAACACTCAAACAACTCCTCACAGATTTGGATTTGGTGGAAGAAGGATTTGAGTAGAAAGCAACTTGAGAAGGCTAGAAATCAAGGTTCAAATGGTAGGATTGCAATAACTTGATCTCAACACATGAGTAGGTGGTTCTCTCAGAAAATGTATGGTGGAAATGTAGGCACGTTCTGATGGCTCTCTTGCTTGGTAAGAGGGTGGTGGAGGGGTATACATAGCCTCCACATGAAATCCAACCATTACACACTTTTGACCAAACTCGGTGGCACCGATTTGAAATCTCGATGAGACCGACTTGTGCAAAAGATATGAACGTTTGAAGTTTCGGTGGGACCGACTGGGAACAACTCGGAGCGACCGATGTGCAATGGTAGGGCAAACCTCGTTTCGGTGGCACCGATTGCAACATCTCGGTGAGACCGAAATAATTGCAACAAGGCAACAGAAAGTTGGTCAAGCCATCTCAGTGGCACCGATTGCAAACTCGGTTAGACCGAAATAATTGCAACAGATGACAGAGAGTTGGCCAGGCCATCTCGGTGGGACCGAGATCCATATAAGTGGATCCGATTTGTTAGGGTTTGGCTTGTGGCATTGTCCTGATGAACTCGGTGGGTCCGGATGGATAGGATTCGGTGGAACCGAGTTAGAATTTGGAAATTAGGACAAGTTTAGATGGAGAAGGTGGCTGAGGGTTTTGGAGCAACATCACTAAGCACTTGAGCAATTAGATCATTATCAAAACCTCATCCCCTCTTAATAGTATTGGCTTTCCTATGGACTCAATGTGATCTTGGATCACTAAACCAAAAATGAAGAGTCTTGAGCTTTTGCCAATGTTTGTCTTTAGCATTTTGAAGGGTCCACATTCCCTAGTCCTTGCCATGCCAATCATTGAACTTCCTAAAATCTTTCACTTGAATGTTTATTAGTTCAATGAGATATATGTTGTAATGAATTACCAAAACCACCAAGGGAGCAATTGCACTTTCAATCTCCCCATTTTTGGTAATTGATGACAACATATAGATCAAAGCTTCGATAGAGGATATAATCAATGAATAGTATCATCGCTTTGAGAAGTATGTGATAAGCAAGAGCCCCCCCTAAATTTGTGCATTATTTAGAATTTGCGTTTGAATGCAAATGCACAATCGATTAGGATCATGGGTTACTCTTCCATGTCACATACAACTTGGTGGAGCGCACAAAATGATATGAATGGAATAATAAGCACTCATCACCAAAACACATGTGTATGATCATACATAGATAGAGATAAAGATAACCAATGTGCATAACATGTAGCATAGTATGATCAAACACACAAACAACCAACGTAGTATCAAGCATAAGGAACAAAGTAGCAATCACACAATCAAACACTCTCAAAAGAAATCAAATGAAGCAAAAAGCAAGACGCTCTCTCTCAAAGCCTAATGATCTATGCATATTCTCCCCCTTTGGCAACAAGTACCAAAAAGCTTGAATAGGTATAGAGCTAGTCGTCACTCTAGGCACGATCTCCGGCAGCTCCTGGAGGTGAAGATCTCTGGCTGGCAGCTCCGGTTTGCGTAGACGGCGTTGAGATCACTACGTCTGCAAAAGCTTCAGCTGAAGTCTGCTGTGCTGGTGGAGTGGACACTGGAGGTGGAACTGATGGAGCAGCAGCTGGTGCAGAAACTGTAGTTCTCACATCTGAAGTGGATATAGCAGCAGACCTTGGTGCCCTAGGCACTGTCTGAAACCTTTTGGTGGTAGGAATCTCATCACCACCGTCAGACTCTCTGACTCTATCCACATCTCTCTGAAGTGTTTCTACTATGGTCTGGATCTCTATGAGTTTGACATCAAGATCATAAAGCTTTGTTTCCACAATCCGCTCTAAGCTTGCCTGATTCTTGACAAGGTTGGCCAGACTTTGTTCAATCCTCTGGGTGGCTTCTAGCAGATAAGTCATTTGATCTGACTTGGTCTTGAGCTGAGCTGTAGATGAGCTAGGAGCTGATGCTTCCTTTGCTGCCTTGGCTGCTTTAGCTGCTTCAATCTTTGCCTGTGCCTCAGCGGAAGTAGGGTGAGATGGATCCATCACCACTACATTATCCTCAAACTCAGGAAACAGTGGAAGGTGCTCTCTGTCAAGAAGATATGTGCTCGTTCCAACCTTGGAATTGATGAGTAATTGAAAGAGCGGAGCAAAACCACATGACATCTTTTGGTCAGCTGCTGTCCTCTTTTTGGTCTCAACAATTAGGCTCATAACCTTAAATTTTTTAGGAACATCAAACAATTGCATCAAGTTGATGGAGTTTTGTAGGACAGTAGCAATTTTCCCTCAAGTGGATGACCTAAGATTTATCAATCCGTGGGAGGCGTAGGATGAAGATGGTCTCTCTCAAACAACCCTGCAATCAAATACAAGAAATCTCTTGTGTCCCCAACACACCCAATACAATGGCAAATTGTATAGGTGCACTAGTTCGGCGAAGAGATGGTGATACAAGTGTAGTATGGATAGTAGATATAGTTTTTGTAATCTGAAAATAAAAAAACAGCAAGGTAGCAACTGATAAAATGGAGCACAAACGGTATTGCAATGCTTGAAAACAAGGCCTAGGGTTCATACTTTCACTAGTGCAATCTCTCAACAGTGCTAACATATATGGATCATATAACAATCCCTCAACATGCGACAAAGAATCACTCCAAAGTTCCTATTAGCGGAGAACATAAGATAGTAATTGTTGTAGGGTACGACACCACCTCAAAGTTATCTTTTTCGATCAATCTATTGAGCCATCCCTATAAGTGTCACGAACAGCCCTAGAGTTCGTACTAAAATAACACCATATAATACGCATCAACCAACTCTAATGTCACCTAGATACTCCAATATCACCACAAGTATCCGTGAGTTGATTATTTGATATACATCAAACAACTTCAGATCATAATATTCAATCCACACAAAGAACTTCAAAGAGTGCCCCAAAATTTCTACCTGAGAAAGTAGGACAAAAACGTGCATCAACCCCTATGCAAAGATTACCCCAATGTCAGCTCGGGAATCCGTGAGTTGAATGCCAAAACATACATCAAGTGAATCAATATAATACCCCATTGTCACCACGGGTATTCATATGCAAGACATACATCAAGTGTTCTCAAATCCATAACGCTGCGTTTGGATGTCTGTATTGGGCCCTCGAATTGGATTTGGTATTGGACAACCCCCAATACAGGTGTTTGGATGTACTCTGAAACAACAGACGGAAACGATAACGAATACAGAGCAGTTTTCGCTCGCACGCGCCCACTCCTCGCGGCAATTCGGAGGGTTGCACCTCCGATTTCGGCCGTATTGACTCAAGCCCGCAAAAGAAAATGTTTCGAGCCTTTTTTTCGTACCTTCGCCCCCCACCACGAGAGACAGAAGAAGGACCGGGAGAGGACGGCGGCGCCCAGGCAGATCGAAGGCGGCGCCCAGGCAGACCCACCCGGCGGCGCAGGTCGACGCCCTTCCATTCCCTTCTTCCACCGCCGCCGATCCTTCCCGTCCTCCGGCGCCGCCACTTCCCGTTTTCCCCGGCCATGCTCGCCGCGGCTGCAGTCCCCTCCGGCGCCGCCCCTTCCCTTCCTCCCCGACACTTCGGTGGCCCACCGCCGGAGCCCGCCTCTTCTACCTCGGGCCTCCTCAACCGGCCCATCTTATCTGGCCGTAGTGGCCCTCACTGCCGCGGGAACCGGCAAGAACCAACACGGGTCCCCTTCTTCCTCCATCAGCATGGCTCCCCTTCTTCCTCCACCATTCTTCCCAACCTCCTGGTCCTCCTCTGCCCAGCTAACCACAGCTCTATTTCTTGTTCTTCCCTCCCCTGGCCTCTTGTTCTCACTCATTTGCTAATCTCCAATGTATCCTCTTGCGGGTTTGGCCTAAAAATTGGAACCCCTCTAGGCCGATCTGAGGTGTGATCATGATCCAGTTTTGTGCAACAATAAGATTGTGTATGCTAGTGTGGTGATCATCATGCAACTTTAATCTTCCTGAACTATTTGTTTTGTTACATTTAGAACTATGTCATGTTCAACTTCAACTTATTTGAACAATTGTTTTGTCAAAATTATATGGTGTCATCCTGGATTTCTAGAATAATTGATATTTTTTTGCTATATAATCATCCAATTATAGTCACACATTATATAACTTCTATTTTGATGCATATACTAATGTTGCTATGCAATTCCATGGTTTGACATCCAAACATGATTCCGTATTGAAACCTCAGTAGGATTCCGTGAGCCAATTCAATTAATACCCAAACAGCCGAATTCGTATTCATGTCGATTACAGTTTCACGGCTGAATTGGAATTGAAACGAATACAATACGGAGGCCTCCAATACAGACATCCAAACACAGCGTAAAAGTATTCAATCCGATAATGGTGAAACCTCAAAGGTAAAAACTCAATTCATCACAACAAGATAGAGTGGGAAAAACACCATATGATCCAACTATATTAACAAGGCTCGCGGTACATCAAGATCGTGCCAAATCAAGAACACGAGAGAGAGAGATCAAACACATAGCTACTAGTACATACCCCTAGCCTCGAGGGTGAACTACTCCCTCCTCGTCATGGAGACCGCCGGGATGATGAAGATGGCCTCCGGTGATGATTCCCCCCTCCGGTAGGGTGCCGGAAAAGGGCTCCAGATGAGATCGCTTCGGAACAGAGGCTTGCGGCGGCGTAAAAACTCATCTAGGTTAACTTTCGGAGATTTCTGAATATATATAATTTTTCAGCGTTGGAATCACGCAAAGAGGTGGCACAGGGGGCCCACGAGGCACCAGGGCGCGCCTGGGTGGGGGGGGTGGCGCGCCCTGGTGGCTTGTGGGGCCCCTGTGGGTCTTCTGCTGCTCCCCCGAAGCTTCCTAGGTCTGTTTCCTTCCAGAAAAAATCGTCAAAAAGTTTCGCTGCATTTGGACTTCATTTGATATGGATTTTATGGAAAACCAAAAACAAGCAGAAAACAACAACTGGCACTGGGCAGTAGGTCAATATGTTAGTCCATAAAACTCATATAAAAGCCATATAAAAGTGCACCAAAATCATACAAACCTATAATAAACATGGCATGAATACTTCATAAATTATAGATACGTTGGGGACGTATCAGCATCCCCAAGCTTAATTCCTGCTCGTCCTCGAGTAGGTAAATGATAAAAGAAATAACTTATGAAGTGTGAATGCTAGCATAGTGCATAAGTTTGATCAATAATAATTGCAATTACTTTTTCTAGCATCAATTTATATCATAAACAGTAGCTCATCTCATAAAACTTCTCATGATCAAGTAGCAAGCTATTCACATGTTTAAAGTATAGACCATAAACTTTCTTGAAAACCAGCAAACTATGTTCTCAGTCATCAAACAATTGCAACTCATCTTATTTTCAGGAAGGGTCTATGTAAGAGCTTTAATTTAGCAAATTCCACATACTCAACTATCATTTAGTCTTCCATGATTGCTAACACTCAAAGCATATTTTTAGAACAAACCGTTTCAGTCAAACACATAGGAAGATAGGGGCTTAATGTTTCGCCTCCCAACTTATTTATCTCAGGGATAATGTCAACAATAATAACTCATGATCACCTATATTCAACTGGATATATGTGCCTGGATCTTTCCCTACCACATGATGCTTGCCAACTTAGAGAATAATTGAGGTTGAAATGAGAAGAAATTATATTGACTCTTGCATAAAAGTAAATACATAAAAGTAAAAGATAGGCCCTTCGCAGAGGGAAGCAGAGGTTGTCATGCGCTTTTTATTTTTGGATGTGCAAGCTCTTAATGCAAAGGAACGTCACTTTATATTGCCCCTTGTGATAGCAACCTTTATTATGCAGTCCGTCGCTTTTATTTCTTTACCATCACAAGTTCGTACAAAGCTTATTTTCCCTTACAATAAAAGATCATACATAGTTAGGAGCAATTTTTATTGCTTTTGCACCGATGACAACTTACTTGAAGGATCTTGTTCAATCCATAGGTAGATATAGTGGACACTCATGGCAAGAAACCGGGTTTAAGGGTTTTTGGATGCACAAGTAGTATCTCTACTTAGTACGAAATTTTGGCTAGCAAAAGATCCTAAGCAAGCACCACATGTTAGAGGATCCGTAACAATATAACTTCTATGTGAATATAAACAAACATAACTCATTACGTTGTCTTCCTTGTCCAACGTCAACTACTTGATCAAGCTTGAAAATAATTAATGGGGGCTCACAATCATAGAAGATGTCCAAGATAGTATATTTATATGTGAAATCTCTCTTCCTTCAACATTCTTTCATGAATTGTTCAAGTGACCAATGCTATGTTTGCTAACTTTCAATAAATTTTACCACTTATACTTCTTATTTGTGAAGTCACTACTCCCCATGGGACAAGCATATGAAGCACATGTAATTTCAACTTTATGATATTCAATTCATTCAACAATTTACTCATAGGATGTAAGTGAAGAACAAGATTAAATGACAAACTACTCCAAAAATATATAAGTGAAGACCAAATGAGTAGTTAAGTAAATAGGTAGCTATGTGAGGACTCTCTCTCATTTAAAAATTTCAGATCTTAAGTATTTTATTCAAACAGCAAAGAAAACAAAATAAAATGACATTCCAAGAATAGCGCGTCTCATGTGAAGAAGCAAAAACTTAGGCTCAACCAAGACTAACCGATAATTGCTGATGAAGAAAGGTGGGATGCCTACCGGGGCATCCCCAAGCTTAGATGCTTGAGACTTCTTAAAATATTATATTGGGATGCTTTGGGCATCCCCAAGCTTGAGCTCTTGTGTCTCCTTAATTCCTCTCATATCACGGTTTCCCTAAATCTTAAATACTTCGTCCACACAAAACTCAACAAGAACTCGTGAGATAAGTTAGTATAAATCAACTCAAAACCTTAACATTCTCTACTGTAGCAAATGACTAAAATTATAATTAAACATTGCATACTAAATGCCTCTGCATATTTAATACTCCTATCCACAAATAGAAACATTGAACAAGCAACATATGCAAACAATGCAACTATAACCGAAAAATGCCAAAACAGAACAGTCTGTAAAGGGGGAATAAGAATTAATACTTCCCTAACTCGAAAAATTCTGAAAAATTACCACATGACAGAGAACTCATGCATGCTTACTGTGTAAAAAATTCAGATTTTTATCATGTTCTGACTATTCAGGAATATTCTGGACATAACAGAAAACTTTCTGTTTTCAAACAGCAACACATGAACTTGCAAACTGAGCATGGTAAAGGCTATAATTGGCATTTTATTGAACTAAAAGATAAAAAACATGATTATTGATAACAGCAAGCAAATATCAACAAAATAAAATGATGCTCCAAGAAAAACTCATATTATGTGACGAATAAAAATATAGCTCCAAGTAAGGTTACCGATAATGTTGAAGACGAAAGAGGGGATGCCTTCCGGGGCATCCCGAAGCTTACTTGCTTGGGTCTTCCTCGAATATTTCCTTGGGGTGCCTTGGGCATCCCCAAGTTTAGGGTCTTGCCACTCCTTATTCTCCTCATATCGATATCTCACCCAAAACTTGAAAACTTCAATCACACAAAACTTAACGGAACTTGTGAGATAGGTTTGTATGATAAAAATAAATCACCCACTTAGGTACTATCAAGACAAGTTTCATAATTGTTCTCACATAATTCCTACTGATTCTATCATTTCCACAATTTATATGACTCAATATAAGCTATGGAAACACTAAAACAAGCAAACTATGCACCGAAAACAGAATCTGTCAAAAACAGAACAGCGTGTAGTGAGCGATTTAAAAACCATACTTCTGTACCTCCAAAAATTCTAAAAAATGAGAAAAACGTAAAACATTTGTAGCACAATTCTCTGTAAAAATTTCAGAATTTTCTCACACTCCAGTAGAGATTAGAAATTCCAGCAGTGGACCCAAAAGTTTCTGTTTTTGCACAGAATCGAATCAACAAGCATCCACACTATCCCAAAGGCTTTACTTGGCACATTATTGAAAGAAAACGTATAAAACATGATTACCAAAGTATATTAATCATGTGAACACAAAAAAAACAGTAGGGGTAAATGTTGGGTTGTCTCCCAACAAGCGCTTTTCTTTAATGCCTTTTTAGCTAGGCATGATGATTTCAATGATGCTCGCATAAAAGTAAAGAATTGAAACACAAAAAGAGCATCATGAATCATATGACAAGCACATTTAAGACCAACCCACTTCCTATGCATAGGGATTTTGTGAGCAAACAATTTATGGGAGCAAGAATCAACTAGCATAGGAAGGCAAAACAAGCATAACTTCAAAACTTTCAACGCATAGAGAGCAAACTTGATATTATTGCAACACCTACAAGCATATGATCCTCTCTCATAATAATTTTCAGTAGCATCATGAATGAATTCAACAATATAACTATCAGATAAAGCATTCTTTTCATGACCTAGAAGCATAGAAACTTTATTACTCTCCACATAAGCAAATTTGTTCTCATCAAAACTTGGGGGACTAAAAATTTCATCTTCATTAGACATAGCATCCCCAAGCTTATGGCTTTGCATATCACTAGCGTCATGGATATTCAAAGAATTCATACTAGAAACATTGCAATCATGCTCATCATTCATGTATTTTATGCCAAACATTTTATTGAATTCTTCTTCTATCAATTGAGCACAATTTTCCGATCCATCATTTTCAAGAAAGACATTATAAAGATGAATAATATGTGGCAACCTCAATTCCATTTTTTTGTAGTTTTCTTTTATAAACCAAACTAGTGATAAAACAAGAAACTAAAAGATTCGATTGCAAGATCTAAAGATATACCTTCAAGCACTCACCTCCCCGGCAAGGGCGCCAGAAAAGAGCTTGCTGTCTACTACACAATTTATTCGTGTAGACTCGTGTTGGGCCTCCAAGCGCAGAGTTTTGTAGGACAGTAGCAATTTTCCCTCAAGTGTATGACCTAAGTTTTATCAATCCGTGGGAGGCGTAGGATGAAGATGGTCTCTCTCAAACAACCCTGCAATCAAATACAAGAAATCTCTTGTGTCCCCAACACACCCCATACAATGGCAAATTGTATAGGTGTACTAGTTCGGCAAAGAGATGGTGATACAAGTGTAGTATGGATAGTAGATATAGGTTTTTGTAATCTGAAAATAAAAAAACAGCAAGGTAGCAAGTGATAAAACGGAGCACAAACGGTATTGCAATGCTTGAAAACAAGGCCCAGGGTTCATACTTTCACTAGTGCAATCTCTCAACAGTGCTAACATATTTGGATCATATAACAATCCCTCAACGTGCGACAAAGAATCACTCCAAAGTTCCTATTAGCGGAGAACATAAGATAGAAATTGTTGTAGGGTACGAAACCACCACAAAGTTATCTTTTTCGATCAATCTATTGAGCCATCCCTGTAAGTGTCACGAACAGCCCTAGAGTTCGTACTAAAATAACACCATATGATACGCATCAACGAACTCTAATGTCACCTAGATACTCCAATGTCACCACAAGTATCCATGAGTTGATTATTCGATATGCATCAAACAACTTCAGATCATAATATTCAATCCACACAAAGAACTTCAAAGAGTGCCCCAAGATTTCTACCGGAGAAAGTAGGACGAAAACGTGCATCAACCCCTATGCAAAGATTACCCCAATGTCACCTCGGGAATCTGCGAGTTGAATGCCAAAACATACATCAAGTGAATCAATATAATACCCCATTGTCACCACGGGTATTCATATGCAAGACATACATCAAGTGTTCTCAAATCCATAAAAGTATTCAATCCAATAATGGTGAAACCTCAAAGGTAAAAACTCAATTCATCACAACAAGATAGAGAGGGAGAAACACCATATGATCCAACTATATTAACAAAGCTCGTGGTACATCAAGATTGTGCCAAATCAAGAACACGAGAGAGAGAGATCAAACACATAGCTACTAGTACATACCCCTAGCCTCGAGGGCGAACTACTCCCTCCTCGTCATGGAGACTGCCGGGATGATGAAGATGGCCTCCGGTGATGATTCCCCCCTCCGGTAGGGTGCCAGAAAAGAGCTCCAGATGAGATCGCTTCGGAACACAGGCTTGCGGCGGTGTAAAAACTCATCTAGGTTAACTTTCGGGGGTTTCTGAATATATATGATTTTTCAGCATTGGAATCACGCAAAGAGGTGCCACAGGGGGCCCACGAGGCACCAGGGCGCGCCTGGGGGGGGGGGGGGGGTGACGCGCCTTGGTGGCTTGTGGGGCCCCTGTGGGTCTTCTGCTGCTCCCCCGAAGCTTCCTGGGTCTGTTTCCTTCCAGAAAAAATCGTCAAAAAGTTTCACTGCATTTGGACTTCATTTGATATGGATTTTCTAGAAAACCAAAAACAAGCAGAAAACAACAAGTGGCACTGGGCACTAGGTCAATATGTTAGTCAATAAAAATCATATAAAAGCCATATAAAAGTGCACCAAAATCATACAAAACTATAATAAACATGGCATGAATACTTCATAAATTATAGATACGTTGGAGACGTATCATGGCCACGTATCATCTTGTCATCTCCTGATTTGGGCATCAAAGTGTGCCTCAAGATGGTGTTGGTGGTGGCCAAACCAGGTAGCTGATGCTTTACTGACCCTAGCTTGTGTGTCTCAAGATCCTTCTCTGGTATAGGCTTGTAGATATTTTTCATGGTATTGTGATCTTTCTTGGGCTTGGCATAGACATCAATATCATCGTCTTCTTCCTTTGGAGCTTCAAGAAGGGCAACCCATTCAGTGATGGAAGACTGGTATCTCACACCTTCTGTCATCCACACTATCTTCCCATCTGGATAGAAATGTTTTGTGGAATAAACTTGCATAATCATCTCATCACTCCATGATGTAAGCGTCCTTCCTATGAAGGTATCAACTCCATCAAGCTTGAAACTTTCATGAACATGAGGAAAGTTGTCCTCATTCTCATTAATGTACTCCCACTTGACCCATCTCATGTCACTGACTATTGGTTTCTTGTCTAGCAGCACTGTCTCATAGAAGTCTTGTTGCTCTCTGGTATGAAACCTATAGTCACAAGCTGTTCTCCTCCTGATAGAGTAAGGGTCGCTCTCTCTCCATTTCCTCAGACCATTGTCCCTTCTTGCCTTCATATCCTCTGCAATAGGATGAGTGTCATCATGATCAGGCAACTTGGGCCTTAGCTTCTTGAGCACTAGTGGCTCATCATCAACTTCAGCTTCAGGCACTGGGGCCTTGTTCTTCTCTATAGCAAAAACCTCTCTTCTGGTTCTCTTAGGTCTGGTTGTTGTAGCTTTCTTTGTCTTGGAGGAGGTGCTGGATTGCATTGCACTTGCCATAAGCTTTTGTTGCTTTGATGGAGGTGGATTTGCTGGTTCTTCCTCTTCATCAGTAGCATCATCTCTTCTCATGGAGGTTGGTTTGAAGATCACATGGGCAGTTTGTTTCCTTTCTCTCTTCTTGCCTGCAACTTTTGCTTTTGAGCCACTTGGCTCATCAAGAGTGAGTTTCATTCATTTCTTGGCTGCAGATGATTTTGACATCTTTCTAGTTACTCCTCTTTATTTTCTTGTGCCATATTCATTGGCAACAATTGCTGGCTTCTTCTTCTTGGAGGTAGCTTCCTCAGCTGCAAAATCCTCATCATCATCATCTGAATTATTCTTCTTTCTGGATCTGGTAGCAGCCTTGGCCAATTCAGGAGAGCTCCTTTCTCCTTCATAATAACTCTCCTCAGGGCTTGACCCTGCACTCAGCTCTGCTGATCTCTCTGACATGTTCTGGCTATCACTTGCTTCAGACATCTTGCAAACAGACCCTGTGAATAGATTGGTGTGGGCAGAGTAGATGAGTTATCACAAAAAGACAGCTGGTTTTTGAAAAAAGGGAGTTCAAATCTTAGTTTCAACTTTTCACAGAAGGGATTTCGGATCCTCCGAGTTGATCATTTCGGTGATACCGAAGCACTCAACAGAAACTTGGCACACAGTTTCGGTCAGACCGATTTGTGGCTCGGTGTCTCCGATATGCTAGGGTTTCACAGAAACTTACTTTCGGTCTCACCAATTTGTACAACTCGGTGGCACCGAGGGGTACTAGTGCAATGGCTAAAGCCAAATCGGTGACTCCGAAAGTTTCAATTCGGTTGGTCCGAGATGCATTCTGCGAAAAGTTAAACCTAAATTTTTTGCTCGAATCTAATCTAAGGAGTTTTATATGAGGAAAGAGCATTGCAAACTGTGGCATGAATCATGGCGAAAACCCTAGTGCATAGAATCAGAAATTGAAGCACAAGGGGATCGGGTTTTACCCTAACTTGGCGCAACCCTCTACGGCGGCAATGGAGGGAGAGATTCCCGTTGACGGCGACGAAATCCAACGGCGAAGGCACGCTGGACGCAAAGGCGACAGTCCGGAGACCTAGCGACGGTAGCAGTGGGGCGCGGGTTCGAAGGGGTTTGAGAAATTTCAATCGAACGGACCCGCTGGATATATATACCCACTGGCTGTCAGTGGCTCCGATTTGAAGTGAATCAGTGGCACCGAGACGAGCAACTGCTTGCAGTTAGGCGTATCGGTGGCTCCAAGATAGTTCATCTCGGTTGCACCGAGATAGAAAATCTGATCAGTCTAAATGGTTTCAGTGAGACTGAATAAGAGTGGGTTGGTCTAACCGAAAATCATTCAGAAGGTTTTGGAGTTCAGTCCTATGCAGATTGGTGACTCCGAGTGCGCCTCACCCGGAGGGTCTGAAAAAGACTTGTTCAATTTTTGTGATATAGCAAGAAAAGAATTTGAGACAAGAAAGAATAGATAGCTAGAGAAGGTTCCTAGGCATTCTTGTACATCCACTTGGCCAGAAAAAAAACAAGTCAATCAAAACAACAAATGGATGTCCTTGAATGAAGAAAGATATGCATTCCAACATGCTCACACAATAAGATAGCAAATGAAATATGTGTCAAACATGCACAACCAATTCTAGCATCTATCAAACAATGGGCGATGACATTGTCATCTATATATGAGTATATTGACTTAGGAGTCAAATGAGAACATTTGATCATAGGTCATACTCATTGTTTAAGCACAAGTGGGGTTTCCACTTTTACATAAAGCATTAATTTGTTCACACCATTAGAGTTGCTTTAGCTCAAGTCTTAGAGCAAAACTCCCCCTAGATGTGATACCCCCCAAAAGAGGGATGAACTAACCTTAGGTTTTGTCGATGATGACTTCATATAGATGTTGAAGATGTGGATGCTCAATGTTGATGTAGACCATCAAGAGTAGGGAGCAATCCTTGGAGTTTTGCACTTTCAATACCTACATGGGTTAGTCCCACACAAGGAACACACAAAGATATCCATAGACATAGAGTGAAGTGCACATATGATGATGTACATGAATGCATTGAATACCTTGTCCCTTGCCTTACCAACAAGAGGGTTTGTGACTCCATGAACTTAGTGCAAAATGTTGAAGTTGGTTGCACAAGTTCTTGCCATAAATGAATGTGAGTGAAATTTGTTGGCGGAGTCACCCTCAAGAACTCTCTAGTTCTTCTTCTTCGGGACCCACATCAACTTGATGGGAATCCTTGGAGTTGTAGTAGCACTTGATGAAGTAGAACTTGATGAAGTCTTGGGAACCCACTTGACCAAGGCTTGAGGTGCTTCTTCAAATGAGTCAATCTCCTCTTGAAGCTTGTCCTTACCTTTTAGCTTGCGGTCTTGTGCTGGAAGATCATCTTGAGCTTGTGTTCCCTTGAAGGAAGTAGGATCATACTTCTCTTGTTGAGGAACAAACTTTGTCTTGGGGTATTGATCTTCTTCCCACTCAACTCCATTGGCATTGAACTTTCGTTCAAAACCAACACCTTGGTTCTTCCGGTGCCTTCCTTGCTTGCGTACAATTTCCTCATATTGCTTACTCTTGGCAAGGCTCTTGTAGACACCTTTTTCTATAATTCCTTTCAATAGATTGTTTTCTTGCTCAAGTGTAACTTGGCTAAGAGAATCATTAGTGGAATCAATAGAACTACTAGAAGTAACAACATTAGATTTAACATTGTTATTGTTACTACTAGAGGTAGAACCCTTTTTTACCCTTGTTACTAGTTTTCTTAGATTTAACTTGTGGCATAAAGGTAGACAAGAGTAAACGTTTGGCAAGATATGAAGAACTCTTCTTTCGAAGATCATCATTGATAGCTTTAAGAAACTCATGCTCTTGCTCTAAATTTAGCTTCTCAAAGTGTAGCTTCTCATGAGTTCTTAAAAGCTCTGTATGATCCTCTTGAGTTATTTCATGAGCTAACTTAAGAGCATTTAGTTCTTTAGTTAGACGTTCAATCTCCTTCATAGCATTGTCATTCGTTTCCTCTTGACTATGGTTACTAGCATTTTCATTGTAGCTCACATCACTAGTCTTATCAACGAGTAAATCATCACCAAGCAAATCATCATCATCACTATTGAAGTCAAAGTATTCGGGGTGTGCTACCTTGGGGCCATTTGCCATGAAGCATCTTCCAATTCCTTCATTTGGTGAATCAAATAGATCATAGGAGTTGGATGACACAAGAGCAAGTCCGGCAACACCTTCATCTTGACTATAGTCGGAGTTGCAGTGATAGCTTCTCTCGGAGTGGTTGTCGGAGTCGGAGCCGGACATCCATTCACCAACATGATCTTGATGTCTTCTTCTTGTGTAGCTCTTGGATGACTTGTCCTTCCTTGCCGAATCCTTGCTTCTTCGAGAGGATCTTCGTTCATAACGATCATCTCTACTCCTTCTCTCCTTGTGAGGTGATTCATCTCTTCTATGTCTTCCTCTTGCTGATTCATCTCTTTTCTTGTGAGGTGTCGTACACTCATTGGAATAATGTCCGGGTCTTCCACAATTGTAGCAATTTCGGTCACGACTAGATGATCTTCTCTCATAGTGTCTTGAGCACTAGTAGAAAAACTACTTTACATGAGATACATTAGTCCCGGTTTGTAAATGGACCGGCACTAATGTGACCATTAGTGCCGGTTCCAACGGCTAGGCGAGCGGGCATCATTAGTCCCGGTTCGTGTTGAACCTCTAGTACTGGTTCGTGCCACGAACCGGGACTAAAGAGGTGGTGGCAGGCTGGTGTCAGGCTGGGGCCCCACCAGTCCCTTTAGTTCCGGTTCGTGGCACGAACCGGTACTAGAAGCTCACATTTAGTCCTGGTTCGTGCCACGAACCGGGACTAAAGAGGTGGTGGCAGGCTGGTGTCAGGCTGGGGCCCCACCAGTCCCTTTAGTCCCGGTTCGTGGCACGAACCGGTACTAGAAGCTCACATTAATCCCGGTTTGTGTCATGAACCGGGACTAAAGGTTTTCCTATATAAACCCTTCGTCCAGCCCGCGATCGAGCTCTCTGTTCTTCCCCTTTTCCTCTCCTCTCTGCTCTTCCCCAAAGCTCGAGCTCATCCTTCATTTTGCCCAAAATTTGTCAAGATTTGAAGGCCCCCCATCCATCCAAGTGATCACAAAGGTTAGCAACTTTGTTCTTTCATCTCTCATTGGTAGATTAGCTCTTGCAATGCTCTATAAGTATAGTGATTTGTGGGTTTTAGTTTGGGAGTAATTATATGTGGTAGTTTATTTGATTTATATCCAATTTGAGCTCAAATTAACTCTTAGTTTGCATATGTAGGTGTGGTTTACTTAGTGCCTTCCCGTCCCCATCCTAACCACCGTCGATCGCCCGCACCGTCCCGTCGCCGGCACCACCTTGGTGAGCCTCTTGTTCTTATCTTTTTTATATAAAAAATCATGTTTGTGTGATTTAGATATATAGTTACTTGTATAATTTTCTTACCCGTACGTTGTTTGTTATACATAGTGCCATGACTTTGATATCCGTCCCCGTCGGCCCTCGTCCGGTTTATGATTCGGATGTGGTATATTCTCTTTTATAACTATTTGTTGCATTTCGTGTTTATGACAAATTATGCCCATCAAGTTGACATAGATATTTTTATCTAGGAGGTATGTGAACCGGAAGTTCCAACCGACCCTCTTGTCGAGAGGTTAAATTTAGTTGAAAAAGAAAACGAGTATTTGAAAGAAAAATTGAAAAGAATTGAAGAAGAGAAGATGAAACTGGAGTTGTATGTTGCCGATGTCGTCGATGATCACAAGATCAAGATGGATGCAATGCGCTTGAAGATTAGAAAATTTAAAAAATATGCCATTGATAGTGAGGCTTGGTATCACTATGCTGTTGGATCAATTGTTACCTTAGTTGCGATCTCGATCGCATTTGTTGTTGCATTTAAATGCTTTAGCTAGAGAGTTTGTATGTTGTTTTATGAGAACAAGTGTGTATGAACTTGTATTAATTTGGTATTTTTGGTGTTGTGTAATGAACATGAGCCGGCAATGGATGTACGATGACCGATGCTCTCCTCAGTTCATTAATGGCGTGCATACTTTTCTGGTTGCGGCTGAGGCAAACAAGCGGGTGGATGGTTTTATGTATTGTCCATGTGCTGGCTATAAGAATGATCGAAATTACTCTAACTCAAGAACCATTCACGTCCACCTGTTTGAGTCCGGTTTCATGTCTGGCTATAACTGTTGGACCAAGCACGGAGAAAGAGGGGTCCTAATGGAAGAGAATGAAGAAGAAGAGGATGACGACAGCTATCCTGGCCATGGGTTCCCTGAATACGATGGTACAACAATGGGGGAAGAAGCTGAGCCGGCAATGCGGGAAGAAGCTGAAGAAGAGGCATCAGATGAGCCCGCTGATGATCTTGGTCGGGCCATTGCCGATGCAAAGAGAAACTGCGCAAGTGAAAAGGAGAAGCTGAAGTTGCAGCGCATGTTAGAGGATCACAAGAAATTGTTGTACCCAAATTGCAAAGATGACAAGAAAAAGCTGGGTACCACACTGGAATTGCTGCAATGGAAGGCATAGAATGGTGTATCTGATAAGGGATTTGAAAAGTTGCTGATAATGTTAAAGAAGAAGCTTCCAAAGGACAACGAATTGCCCGACAGTATGTACGAAGCAAAGAAGGCTGTCTGCCCTCTAGGATTAGAGGTGCAGAAGATACATGCATGCCCTAATGACTGCATCCTCTACCGCGGTGAGTACGAGGATTTGAATGCATGCTCGGTATGCGGTGCATTGCGCTATAAGATCAGCCACGATGACCCTGGTGATGTTGAGGGCGAGCGCCCCAGGAAGAAGATTCCTGCCAAGGTGATGTGGTATGCTCCTATAATACCACGGTTGAAACGTTTGTTCCAAAACAAAGAGCATGCCAAGTTGATGCGATGGCACAAAGAAGACCATAAGAAAGACGGGAAGTTGAGAGTACTCGCTGACGGATCGCAGTGGAGAAAAATCGAGAGAAAGTGGAAGGACGTTGCAGATGACGCAAGGAACGTATGGTTTGGTTTAAGTGCAGATGGCATTAATCCTTTTGGGGAGCAGAGCAGCAATCATAGCACATGGCCTGTGACTCTATGTATCTATAACCTTCCTCCTTGGTTGTGCATGAAGCGGAAGTTCATTATGATGCCAGTGCTCATCCAAGGCCCCAAGCAACCCGGCAACGACATTGATGTGTACCTAAGGCCATTAGTTGAAGAACTTTTAGAGCTGTGGAGTATAGAAGGTGTACGTGCGTGGGATGAGCACTGACTATTGGTTTCTTGTCTAGCAGCACTGTCTCATAGAAGTCTTGTTGCTCTCTGGTATGAAACCTATAGTCACAAGCTGTTCTCCTCCTGATAGAGTAAGGGTCGCTCTCTCTCCATTTCCTCAGACCATTGTCCCTTCTTGCCTTCATATCCTCTGCAATAGGATGAGTGTCATCATGATCAGGCAACTTGGGCCTTAGCTTCTTGAGCACTAGTGGCTCATCATCAACTTCAGCTTCAGGCACTGGGGCCTTGTTCTTCTCTATAGCAAAAACCTCTCTTCTGGTTCTCTTAGGTCTGGTTGTTGTAGCTTTCTTTGTCTTGGAGGAGGTGCTGGATTGCATTGCACTTGCCATAAGCTTTTGTTGCTTTGATGGAGGTGGATTTGCTGGTTCTTCCTCTTCATCAGTAGCATCATCTCTTCTCATGGAGGTTGGTTTGAAGATCACATGGGCAGTTTGTTTCCTTTCTCTCTTCTTGCCTGCAACTTTTGCTTTTGAGCCACTTGGCTCATCAAGAGTGAGTTTCATTCATTTCTTGGCTGCAGATGATTTTGACATCTTTCTAGTTACTCCTCTTTATTTTCTTGTGCCATATTCATTGGCAACAATTGCTGGCTTCTTCTTCTTGGAGGTAGCTTCCTCAGCTGCAAAATCCTCATCATCATCATCTGAATTATTCTTCTTTCTGGATCTGGTAGCAGCCTTGGCCAATTCAGGAGAGCTCCTTTCTCCTTCATAATAACTCTCCTCAGGGCTTGACCCTGCACTCAGCTCTGCTGATCTCTCTGACATGTTCTGGCTATCACTTGCTTCAGACATCTTGCAAACAGACCCTGTGAATAGATTGGTGTGGGCAGAGTAGATGAGTTATCACAAAAAGACAGCTGGTTTTTGAAAAAAGGGAGTTCAAATCTTAGTTTCAACTTTTCACAGAAGGGATTTCGGATCCTCCGAGTTGATCATTTCGGTGATACCGAAGCACTCAACAGAAACTTGGCACACAGTTTCGGTCAGACCGATTTGTGGCTCGGTGTCTCCGATATGCTAGGGTTTCACAGAAACTTACTTTCGGTCTCACCAATTTGTACAACTCGGTGGCACCGAGGGGTACTAGTGCAATGGCTAAAGCCAAATCGGTGACTCCGAAAGTTTCAATTCGGTTGGTCCGAGATGCATTCTGCGAAAAGTTAAACCTAAATTTTTTGCTCGAATCTAATCTAAGGAGTTTTATATGAGGAAAGAGCATTGCAAACTGTGGCATGAATCATGGCGAAAACCCTAGTGCATAGAATCAGAAATTGAAGCACAAGGGGATCGGGTTTTACCCTAACTTGGCGCAACCCTCTACGGCGGCAATGGAGGGAGAGATTCCCGTTGACGGCGACGAAATCCAACGGCGAAGGCACGCTGGACGCAAAGGCGACAGTCCGGAGACCTAGCGACGGCAGCAGTGGGGCGCGGGTTCGAAGGGGTTTGAGAAATTTCAATCGAACGGACCCGCTGGATATATATACCCACTGGCTGTCAGTGGCTCCGATTTGAAGTGAATCAGTGGCACCGAGACGAGCAACTGCTTGCAGTTAGGCGTATCGGTGGCTCCAAGATAGTTCATCTCGGTTGCACCGAGATAGAAAATCTGATCAGTCTAAATGGTTTCAGTGAGACTGAATAAGAGTGGGTTGGTCTAACCGAAAATCATTCAGAAGGTTTTGGAGTTCAGTCCTATGCAGATTGGTGACTCCGAGTGCGCCTCACCCGGAGGGTCTGAAAAAGACTTGTTCAATTTTTGTGATATAGCAAGAAAAGAATTTGAGACAAGAAAGAATAGATAGCTAGAGAAGGTTCCTAGGCATTCTTGTACATCCACTTGGCCAGAAAAAAAACAAGTCAATCAAAACAACAAATGGATGTCCTTGAATGAAGAAAGATATGCATTCCAACATGCTCACACAATAAGATAGCAAATGAAATATGTGTCAAACATGCACAACCAATTCTAGCATCTATCAAACAATGGGCGATGACATTGTCATCTATATATGAGTATATTGACTTAGGAGTCAAATGAGAACATTTGATCATAGGTCATACTCATTGTTTAAGCACAAGTGGGGTTTCCACTTTTACATAAAGCATTAATTTGTTCACACCATTAGAGTTGCTTTAGCTCAAGTCTTAGAGCAAAACTCCCCCTAGATGTGATACCCCCCAAAAGAGGGATGAACTAACCTTAGGTTTTGTCGATGATGACTTCATATAGATGTTGAAGATGTGGATGCTCAATGTTGATGTAGACCATCAAGAGTAGGGAGCAATCCTTGGAGTTTTGCACTTTCAATACCTACATGGGTTAGTCCCACACAAGGAACACACAAAGATATCCATAGACATAGAGTGAAGTGCACATATGATGATGTACATGAATGCATTGAATACCTTGTCCCTTGCCTTACCAACAAGAGGGTTTGTGACTCCATGAACTTAGTGCAAAATGTTGAAGTTGGTTGCACAAGTTCTTGCCATAAATGAATGTGAGTGAAATTTGTTGGCGGAGTCACCCTCAAGAACTCTCTAGTTCTTCTTCTTCGGGACCCACATCAACTTGATGGGAATCCTTGGAGTTGTAGTAGCACTTGATGAAGTAGAACTTGATGAAGTCTTGGGAACCCACTTGACCAAGGCTTGAGGTGCTTCTTCAAATGAGTCAATCTCCTCTTGAAGCTTGTCCTTACCTTTTAGCTTGCGGTCTTGTGCTGGAAGATCATCTTGAGCTTGTGTTCCCTTGAAGGAAGTAGGATCATACTTCTCTTGTTGAGGAACAAACTTTGTCTTGGGGTATTGATCTTCTTCCCACTCAACTCCATTGGCATTGAACTTTCGTTCAAAACCAACACCTTGGTTCTTCCGGTGCCTTCCTTGCTTGCGTACAATTTCCTCATATTGCTTACTCTTGGCAAGGCTCTTGTAGACACCTTTTTCTATAATTCCTTTCAATAGATTGTTTTCTTGCTCAAGTGTAACTTGGCTAAGAGAATCATTAGTGGAATCAATAGAACTACTAGAAGTAACAACATTAGATTTAACATTGTTATTGTTACTACTAGAGGTAGAACCCTTTTTTACCCTTGTTACTAGTTTTCTTAGATTTAACTTGTGGCATAAAGGTAGACAAGAGTAAACGTTTGGCAAGATATGAAGAACTCTTCTTTCGAAGATCATCATTGATAGCTTTAAGAAACTCATGCTCTTGCTCTAAATTTAGCTTCTCAAAGTGTAGCTTCTCATGAGTTCTTAAAAGCTCTGTATGATCCTCTTGAGTTATTTCATGAGCTAACTTAAGAGCATTTAGTTCTTTAGTTAGACGTTCAATCTCCTTCATAGCATTGTCATTCGTTTCCTCTTGACTATGGTTACTAGCATTTTCATTGTAGCTCACATCACTAGTCTTATCAACGAGTAAATCATCACCAAGCAAATCATCATCATCACTATTGAAGTCAAAGTATTCGGGGTGTGCTACCTTGGGGCCATTTGCCATGAAGCATCTTCCAATTCCTTCATTTGGTGAATCAAATAGATCATAGGAGTTGGATGACACAAGAGCAAGTCCGGCAACACCTTCATCTTGACTATAGTCGGAGTTGCAGTGATAGCTTCTCTCGGAGTGGTTGTCGGAGTCGGAGCCGGACATCCATTCACCAACATGATCTTGATGTCTTCTTCTTGTGTAGCTCTTGGATGACTTGTCCTTCCTTGCCGAATCCTTGCTTCTTCGAGAGGATCTTCGTTCATAACGATCATCTCTACTCCTTCTCTCCTTGTGAGGTGATTCATCTCTTCTATGTCTTCCTCTTGCTGATTCATCTCTTTTCTTGTGAGGTGTCGTACACTCATTGGAATAATGTCCGGGTCTTCCACAATTGTAGCAATTTCGGTCACGACTAGATGATCTTCTCTCATAGTGTCTTGAGCACTAGTAGAAAAACTACTTTACATGAGATACATTAGTCCCGGTTTGTAAATGGACCGGCACTAATGTGACCATTAGTGCCGGTTCCAACGGCTAGGCGAGCGGGCATCATTAGTCCCGGTTCGTGTTGAACCTCTAGTACTGGTTCGTGCCACGAACCGGGACTAAAGAGGTGGTGGCAGGCTGGTGTCAGGCTGGGGCCCCACCAGTCCCTTTAGTTCCGGTTCGTGGCACGAACCGGTACTAGAAGCTCACATTTAGTCCTGGTTCGTGCCACGAACCGGGACTAAAGAGGTGGTGGCAGGCTGGTGTCAGGCTGGGGCCCCACCAGTCCCTTTAGTCCCGGTTCGTGGCACGAACCGGTACTAGAAGCTCACATTAATCCCGGTTTGTGTCATGAACCGGGACTAAAGGTTTTCCTATATAAACCCTTCGTCCAGCCCGCGATCGAGCTCTCTGTTCTTCCCCTTTTCCTCTCCTCTCTGCTCTTCCCCAAAGCTCGAGCTCATCCTTCATTTTGCCCAAAATTTGTCAAGATTTGAAGGCCCCCCATCCATCCAAGTGATCACAAAGGTTAGCAACTTTGTTCTTTCATCTCTCATTGGTAGATTAGCTCTTGCAATGCTCTATAAGTATAGTGATTTGTGGGTTTTAGTTTGGGAGTAATTATATGTGGTAGTTTATTTGATTTATATCCAATTTGAGCTCAAATTAACTCTTAGTTTGCATATGTAGGTGTGGTTTACTTAGTGCCTTCCCGTCCCCATCCTAACCACCGTCGATCGCCCGCACCGTCCCGTCGCCGGCACCACCTTGGTGAGCCTCTTGTTCTTATCTTTTTTATATAAAAAATCATGTTTGTGTGATTTAGATATATAGTTACTTGTATAATTTTCTTACCCGTACGTTGTTTGTTATACATAGTGCCATGACTTTGATATCCGTCCCCGTCGGCCCTCGTCCGGTTTATGATTCGGATGTGGTATATTCTCTTTTATAACTATTTGTTGCATTTCGTGTTTATGACAAATTATGCCCATCAAGTTGACATAGATATTTTTATCTAGGAGGTATGTGAACCGGAAGTTCCAACCGACCCTCTTGTCGAGAGGTTAAATTTAGTTGAAAAAGAAAACGAGTATTTGAAAGAAAAATTGAAAAGAATTGAAGAAGAGAAGATGAAACTGGAGTTGTATGTTGCCGATGTCGTCGATGATCACAAGATCAAGATGGATGCAATGCGCTTGAAGATTAGAAAATTTAAAAAATATGCCATTGATAGTGAGGCTTGGTATCACTATGCTGTTGGATCAATTGTTACCTTAGTTGCGATCTCGATCGCATTTGTTGTTGCATTTAAATGCTTTAGCTAGAGAGTTTGTATGTTGTTTTATGAGAACAAGTGTGTATGAACTTGTATTAATTTGGTATTTTTGGTGTTGTGTAATGAACATGAGCCGGCAATGGATGTACGATGACCGATGCTCTCCTCAGTTCATTAATGGCGTGCATACTTTTCTGGTTGCGGCTGAGGCAAACAAGCGGGTGGATGGTTTTATGTATTGTCCATGTGCTGGCTATAAGAATGATCGAAATTACTCTAACTCAAGAACCATTCACGTCCACCTGTTTGAGTCCGGTTTCATGTCTGGCTATAACTGTTGGACCAAGCACGGAGAAAGAGGGGTCCTAATGGAAGAGAATGAAGAAGAAGAGGATGACGACAGCTATCCTGGCCATGGGTTCCCTGAATACGATGGTACAACAATGGGGGAAGAAGCTGAGCCGGCAATGCGGGAAGAAGCTGAAGAAGAGGCATCAGATGAGCCCGCTGATGATCTTGGTCGGGCCATTGCCGATGCAAAGAGAAACTGCGCAAGTGAAAAGGAGAAGCTGAAGTTGCAGCGCATGTTAGAGGATCACAAGAAATTGTTGTACCCAAATTGCAAAGATGACAAGAAAAAGCTGGGTACCACACTGGAATTGCTGCAATGGAAGGCATAGAATGGTGTATCTGATAAGGGATTTGAAAAGTTGCTGATAATGTTAAAGAAGAAGCTTCCAAAGGACAACGAATTGCCCGACAGTATGTACGAAGCAAAGAAGGCTGTCTGCCCTCTAGGATTAGAGGTGCAGAAGATACATGCATGCCCTAATGACTGCATCCTCTACCGCGGTGAGTACGAGGATTTGAATGCATGCTCGGTATGCGGTGCATTGCGCTATAAGATCAGCCACGATGACCCTGGTGATGTTGAGGGCGAGCGCCCCAGGAAGAAGATTCCTGCCAAGGTGATGTGGTATGCTCCTATAATACCACGGTTGAAACGTTTGTTCCAAAACAAAGAGCATGCCAAGTTGATGCGATGGCACAAAGAAGACCATAAGAAAGACGGGAAGTTGAGAGTACTCGCTGACGGATCGCAGTGGAGAAAAATCGAGAGAAAGTGGAAGGACGTTGCAGATGACGCAAGGAACGTATGGTTTGGTTTAAGTGCAGATGGCATTAATCCTTTTGGGGAGCAGAGCAGCAATCATAGCACATGGCCTGTGACTCTATGTATCTATAACCTTCCTCCTTGGTTGTGCATGAAGCGGAAGTTCATTATGATGCCAGTGCTCATCCAAGGCCCCAAGCAACCCGGCAACGACATTGATGTGTACCTAAGGCCATTAGTTGAAGAACTTTTAGAGCTGTGGAGTATAGAAGGTGTACGTGCGTGGGATGAGCACAAACAGCAGGAATTTGACCTGCGAGCGTTGCTGTTTGTAACCATCAATGATTGGCCTGCTCTCAGTAACCTTTCAGGACAGACAAACGAGGGATACCACGCATGCACACACTGTTTAGATGATACCGACAGTATATATTTGGATAAATGTAAGAAGAATGTGTACCTGGGACATCGTCGATTTCTTCCGAGCAGGCATCCCGTAAGAAAGAAAGGCAAGCATTTCAAAGGTGAGGCAGATCACCGGAAGAAGCCTCGCCACCGTACTGATGATGATATACTAGATATGGTCAAGGATTTAAAAGTAATCTTTGGAAAGGGTCCTGGCAGACAATCTGTTCCGAATGACGCTGACGGACGCGCACCCATGTGGAAGAAGAAATCTATATTTTGGGACCTACCCTATTGGAAAGACCTAGAGGTCCGCTCTGCAATCGGCGTGATGCACATGACGAAGAATCTTTGCGTGAACCTGCTAGGCTTCTTGGGCGTGTATGGGAAGACAAAAGATACACCGGAGGCACGGGAGGACCAGCAACGTATGCACGGAAAATACGGCATGGATCCAAAGCAGTATCAGGGTCATGCCAGCTACGCTCTTACCAAAGAAGAGAAGGAAATCTTCTTCGAATGCCTGCTCAGTATGAAGGTCCCGTCTGGCTTCTCGTCGAATATAAAGGGAATAATAAATATGGCAGAGAAAAAGTTCCAGAACCTAAAGTCTCATGACTGCCACGTGATTATGACGCAACTGCTTCCAGTTGCATTGAGGGGGCTTCTACCGGAAAACGTTCGATTAGCCATTGTGAAGCTATGTGCATTCCTCAATGCAATCTCTCAGAAGGTAATCGATCCAGAAATCATACCAAGGTTAGAGAATGATTTGCTGCAATGTCTTGTCAGTTTCGAGTTGGTGTTCCCACCATCCTTCTTCAATATCATGACGCACGTCCTAGTTCACCTAGTCGAAGAGATTGCCATTCTGGGTCCTGTGTTTCTACACAATATGTTCCCCTTTGAGAGGTTCATGGGAGTCTTAAAGAAATATGTTCATAACCGTGCTAGGCCAGAAGGAAGCATCTCCAAGGGCCATGAAACAGAGGAGGTCATTGAGTTTTGTGTTGTCTTTATTCCTGACCTTAAGCCGATTGGTGTTCCTAAATCGCGGCATGAGGGCAGACTGGGTGGAAAAGGCACGCTAGGAAAGAATTCAGTAATATGCCATGACGGGCATTCTTGGGCGCAAGCACACTACACAGTTCTACAAAGTTCCGCCTTGGTGGCTCCGTATATCGAGGAACACAAGAATATTCTACGCTCCAAACACCCGGAGCAGTCGGACGACTGGATTCACTACTGGAATCAGCTTCTTTGCCGTCTGCCATAGCAGACGGCAAAGGCCTGCCTGGCGGACGGCAAAGCCATAGCCGTCCGCCAGCAGACGGCTAACAGTCCGGCCGAACGGGTGCCGGTAAAGGCCACTTTGCCGTCTGTTGGCAGACGGCAAAGAAGCCAAGCTCTTTGCCGTCTACTGGCAGACGGCAAAGCCCCTGGACGGCAGACAAAAGGTGCCAGCCCCGTTTGGGGGCTAACGGCGCTCTTTGCCGTCTGCCAGCAGACGGCAAAGAAGAAAGCTCTTTGCCGTCTGCTCGCAGACGGCAAACAGGCCAAATAGGCCAGCCCAGCTTGCACAGGCTGCTGCCACGTGGCCTATTTGCCGTCTGCTAGCAGACGGCAAACCTCTTTGCCGTCTGCTAGCAGACGGCAAAGTGGCTATATAGCCCCTGTTTTTACTGTTTTCTCTTATATCAATTCATTTGCACATAAATTCACACACATATATATATATTCAGAATCACATAATAAGGCAAACATTATGTCTAGTCCATCACATAAAATGTCTCATCCACCACATAATAAACAACACATATGCAAATAATATGCAAGCCATATCGATATGATCATCCAACACATACCAAATCAAAACATATGCAAGTCTCATCCATACATATGCAAGTTTCATTCATCTATACATACATATGCCAGTGTCAATTGTTGATCCTACAAAATCAAAACAAAATGGAAGGACAAGGACTCCATGAACGCAAGCTTCCGTGAAGTGAATCAAATCTACAAAATGGGAAAGAAGGAAGTTAGAAGAAGAAGAAGACTAGAAGAAGAAGAAGAAAAAGAAGAAGAAGAAGACTAGAAGAAGAAGAAGACTAGAAGAAGAAGAAGAAGAATTTTTCTTCTCTTTCTTTTTCTTCTTCTTTTTGCTTACTTGTGTCATTTTAGAGCTAACCTAGTTAAATAGGCCATTTTGACCTAAATATGCTAAGTATGTCATAAATGAACTAAATAACTTAAGTATAGGTCATTTCAGAGCTAACCTAAGTAATTATGCCATTTTTGAGCTAATTAAGCATATTAAGTCATTTTGGAGCTAAATAGGTCATTTCTTAAGCATATTATGTCATTTTTGAGCTAACTAAGCATATTGAGTCATTTTGGAGGAATAAATGCTAAGTATAGGTAACTTTACAGCTATCCTAGGTTAAATAGGTCATTTTTGAGCTAATTAAGGTTATTATGTCATTTTTGAGCTAGCTAACCATATAAATTCATGTTTGGAGGAATAAATGCTAAGTATATGTCATTTTAGAGCTTTCCTAGGTTAAATAGGTCATTTTGGAGCTAAATAGGTGATTTCTTAAGCTAAGCTAAGTATAGGTCATTTGAGAGCTATCCGTGGTAAAATTGGTCATTTTGGAGCTAATTAAGGTTATTATGTCATTTTGGAGGAAATAATGCTAAGTACAGGTCATTTTAGAGCTAAATATGTCATTTCTTAAGCTAAGCTAAGCATAGGTCATTTGAGAGCTATCCATGGTAAAATTGGTCATTTTGGAGCTAAGTAAGGTTATAATGTCATTTTCGAGGAAACTAAGCTAAGTATACGGCATTTTGGAGATAAATAGGTCATTTCTTAAGCTAAGTACGCATTTGTTATGCTAAACACTTGTGAAAACTTACCGTCATCACGGAGGTGTAGTTGTAGGTGTAGTTGTAGGACCGGTCGCGCCAGTGGCTGACGGAGGAGGATCGGTCGATGCTTGTCGGGAGTTATGCTGCACCAAAGATCATTTCCAATGTATCGTTAGCATGATGCAACTCAAATGTGAAGACTAGTAACTAATGACCATTCAAATGAAACTCACCGTGCCCGCCGGAGCAATGACTGGCATCGGCGGAGGGGTCGTGCCGCTCTTCTCGCACAGGGTCTGCACATTTGGTTTTGACGAGTCAGTCATATTAGATACTACTGTAAGGAACATTACGTGCATGATTTGGCTAATATGCAGAAGAACTTACCGCGAACATCTCGTATAGGGCCCGGTTAGCCATCATGTTCCGGTTCCTCTCCTCCTCCAACGCATTAGCCGTCCTGTCCTCAAGCTCCCTCTCCCTCTCCGCCGCCTGCCGGTCCCTCTCCTCTAGAATCGCCTGGGTCTTCGCTCTCTCTTCCTCAATAGCAGCCTGGGTCTTCGCTCTCTCTGCCTCAATAGCAGCCTGCAACACCACTCGTTAGCATTGTAATCATCGACGGCCGCACACACAATGTAATGAAGGAAAGGTATCTGAGTCCGTATAACTAACCTTGAATTCGAGCTCCACTAGCCGTGCACGAGGCAATATCTCAGGATCGGAGCTGGTCTGGCACTTCTTGATCTGCGGGAGACTACTACTACAACGTATCAGTCCATCCCCAATGGCTAACGAGCCATGGGGCCTCCCGCCACCAGATATCATCACCAGCTCTGGATCAAGAGGTTGTTGGCTCGGGTTAAAGTCCGGCCCTTTCCTCGCCTTCCCCTCGTCTCTGTACCTCACAAGCTTGTGGTGGGAGGGGCGGTTGGTGAATTTCTTTGGATCATCGAGGTCAGACTCAGAGAATGCCTTGGCCTTCTTGTACGAGGCAGTATTGGACATGGCATAGAGGTCGAACAGCTGTGGTACTGGAGCCTTGTTCTCTCGCGCCTAAAAGAGAGGAACAGAGTATTAGTTGAGGGCTCAAGCTAGCATGAAGAATAAATTTGCATGAATCATGAAGCAAACCACATACCCAGTTTTCCCCGTACTGATGTAGGTTGACGCTGCCTAGATGGTGTGGGACACCTTTCATTTTGCCACGCTTGTCCTTTGCAGTGTCGTGGGTGGAGCGCCATTGGGGAGAGCACCACTCATCCACCAACGCCTCCCAACAGTCCATCCTATCCGCACACCATCTCGGGGGCACCTAAGTTAAGCAAGAGAAATTTGAGCGCTACGCCTATGAATCAAATCAAGGAAACTAAGTACAAGGCCTTAAGAATAGGTAATTACCTTCATGTACTTCTCCTTACTCAGAAACTTCTCGCGGCACTTCTCTCTTTTCCTCCTAATACCAGCCGAGGCGAAGTAGTCTCGAATAGCCTGCGTCCGAGCCTCGTGCCGAAAGTTTTGAAGTAGGCGCCTGCACTCGTTGTCGATAACCAGAGCCGCGGCCTCCTCCTGTCCCTCAGCACACCTGTAGAAGGTCTGCAATAAAACAAGAAAACACGAATTAGTACAATCACTAGGGTTGCCAATCAAAGAAGGAAACACAACGTAGACGGCAAAGGAGAAATTACCCAAAACGTCTGGATCACAATGTCGGCCACCTTGTGGCACTCGACATCGCCGATCCTATGCCCCGGTGGGGCCGGGGCAGCCAAGTAGTGCTCCCAGGTCATTCCTAACTCGGGAACCCGGCCCTGTTGGGCCTGCGGGAAGCTCTGGCGACAAATCACACCAAGGACACTGTTGGGCCTGCGGACATGAGGCTCGTGTGTCCAAGACCTGCAGTATGACACGGCCAACGCATTAGATATTCAAAGAAACGTGAAGGCAAAAGGTTAAAAAAGAGTAAATGCACTTACTTGGCCCCGTTAGGCGCAATCAACCACCTCTGGTCGGGGGTCGCCGGGGTGGGCGGGAGCTTTGTACCACCACGCTGGTAGACTTTGCGCCCCTCAACCCACTCACCCTCGCTATAGCTATCAAAACTATAGCCACCCTCAGCACGGCCACTCGACTCCGTCGAGTTCTGCTGCGACTCAGCGTGATCCCTGCTGAGCTCCGGAGTCTCGTGGGACGGAGTCTCGTGGGACGAAGGCTCGTCGGCCCGATGCTCGTCGGCCCGAGGCTCGTCGGCCGTAGGCGCGTCTGCCATAGGCTCGTCGGCCCGAGGCTCGTGGACCGGAGTCCGAGACGGGTCCACCTCAGGCGGCTCCATCTCAGACGGAGCACTCCTGTGGTCGGGTGAATCTGCTGGGGGTGGCGGCGAGGAAGGCGTAGTAGCAGCCTTCCTACCTCTCCCGCCGCCACGTCCACCTCTACCAGCCTTCTTCCCCCCCCCCCCCGACCTCTCCCGGCCGAAGAAGAAGCGACCGCCAGTGGTGTCTGCATACTGAGATCCAGCGCTCTCCGGAGGCTATGGGGTGGAATGGAACTACCCCTCCCACCACGCGCCGAGGTAGGAGCCTCGGAGCGCTCTCGACCCGCGCCCACCATCTGTCAACACCTGCAATGACAAAGAGTAAACGAAATTAGTACAACATAAAAAGAATGAATACCTGACATGAATAATATGTATATAATTTAAGTGTATCATCATCATGAACATAATAAAAAATTGAATACCTAAAAAATTGAATATATACCTAATTTAAGTGTCGGGGTGTCGTGTCGGGGTCGGGGTGTCGGGGTGTCGTGTCGGGGTCGGGGTGTCGTGTCGGGGTCGGGGTGTCGGGGTGTCGGGGGTGTCGTGTCTGGGTGTCGTGGTGTCGGGGTGTCAGGGGTGTCGGGGTGTCGGGGTCGGGGTGCCGTGTCGGTGTCGGGGTGTCGGGTCGGGGTCGGGGTGTCGGGGTCGGGGTGTCGGGTCGGGGTCGGGGTCGGGGTGTCGGGTCGGGGTCGGGGTCGGGGTGTCGGGTCGGGGTTTTTCCTCTTTTTTTTCTTTTCTTCTTCTTCCTCTTCTTCCTTTTCTTCATTTTCTTCCTTTTTTTTCCTTCTTCTTCATCTTCTTCTTCCTCCTTTCCTTTTTCCTCTTCTTCTTCTCCTCCTCTCCTCTTTTTTCTTCTTCTCCTCCTCCTAACCTAATTAACCTAATTGATGTCGAAACCAGTAGCATCTAACTAATTAACCTACTCAAAAAACCTAATTAACAACATCTAACTAATTAACCTAATTGATGCATCTACTATCTACTAAGAGTAGCATATATATATATATCTATAATCATGATATTAAAAAAAGGAAAAAAAACAGAAAAACAGAAAAAAAAAAAAAAGGGCAGAGGTGGGGGAGCTTACCGGAGGGGGTGCCGCCGGGGGGCTCGTCGGGGGGGTGCCGTCGGGGGGGCTCGCCGGGGGGTGCCGTCGGGGGGGCTCGCCGGGGGGTGCCGTCGGGGAGGGCTCGACGGGGCGACGGCGCGTGGCCGCTGCGGCAGACTGCGGGGCGGCGGCGCGGGGCAGCGGAGGTGCGGGGCGGCGGCACGGGGCAGGGCGGGGCGGCGGCGGGGGCAGGGCAGGGCAGGGCGGGGCGGCGGCGGGGGCAGGGCAGGGCAGGGCGGGGTGGCGGCGCTGAGACAGAGAGGGAGAGAGAGATGTGTGAGAGAGAGAGAGGCTTTGGGTGCGGGGGCGAAAATTAAGCCCCCCTCTTTGCCGTCTGCTGGCAGACGGCAAAGAATTCTTTGCCGTCTGCCAGCAGACGGCAAAGACGGTGATCGTTAGCCCGCCCCCGCCGTGACATTGTGGGCCCCACCCTCACCTCGTTGCCGTCTGCTGGCAGACGGCAAAGAAATTTTTGCCATCTGCCAGCAGACGGCAAAGAAGTGGCAGATGGAAAAGAGCTTGACCTAGCCAGTGCCGTGCCCCGTGGGGCCCACTTTGGTCTTTGCCGTCTGCTGGCAGACGGCAAAGAACTCTTTGCCGTCTGCCAGCACACGGCAAAGAAGTGCAGATGGCAAAGACCCTCTTTGCCATCAGCTGGTTCTTTGCCGTCTGCTTTGGTAAGACAGACGGCAAAGAGGTGGCAGATGGCAAATAACTGAATTCCAGTAGTGATTACACATGAACAAACGGGAACTTTCGCCGGTTGGTTGCAGACACGTCTCATGCATGACGACACTGTTGCAGATGAGCTGTACTTGCTGTCCAAGTTACCATCTTCGACTATATTGACTTTCAAAGGGTACGAGATAAATGGGAATACATTTTACACGATCGCCCAAGATAAAAAGAGCACCAACCAAAACAGTGGTGTCCGCTTTGATGCAGCAAACACCAATAGGCCAAATGACACATATTATGGTTACATAGAGGAGCTATGGGAACTTGACTATGGACGTGATTTGAAGGTCCCTTTGTTTCGGTGCAAATGGGTCAATCTGACTGGAGGCGGGTTAATGGAAGACCCGCGGTACGGAATGACAACAGTGGATCTCAACAATCTTGGGTACACAGACGAACCATTCGTCCTAGCCAATGATGTGGCGCAGGTTTTCTATGTGAAGGACATGTCTACCAAGCCGAGAAAAAGAAAAGATAAGGAAGCGAATACATCATACGATGAGCCAAAGCGCCACATAGTTCTTTCAGGGAAAAGAAACATCGTGGGAGTGGAGGACAAGACAGACATGTCAGAAGATTATGAAAAGTTTCATGAAATTCATCCCTTCACAGTGAATATTGACCCGAGCATCCAGTTAAACGATGAAGACTGTCCATGGTTACGGCGCAAAGGGACACACGCGAAGAAAAAGTTTTGTACCCAAAGATCCCACTCTGGGATGTGACCGGCTTCACTGTCATCACTTTCTTCTCTAGTGAGTTTCCGGACTTATATATCTGGAAAGTCCCACTTCGGACAGACCGGAGGGAATCTTTGTAATAGTTAGGGTACTTATGTGTTTTGGCGTTTGAAACGCGAAGAAATATTATGTCCAAACAAATTATTTCATGCATTTACTGATTTTTTTGAGCTAAATGACCCTGAAATTGAAAAGCACTACAAATGAACTCTGAAAAGGTTGAAAGTTGGCATGGTATCATCATTTCACCCACATAGCATGTGCTAAAAAGTTGAGAGGGTTACGGCAAAAACTGGATGCACTTCTTGTACAAAATGGACAATCTCTTTCGAAGTATCAGACTTTCGGACGAAAACTCATCTGTTACAAAGGCATTTTAGTTTTTTAAATAACCTAAGAATTACCAATTTGAATATAATGATAAAACACACTAATATTAAACAGCGGAAAAAAGAATCACTGAAAAATCTATTTTTAAAGTAAAGTTATTCACAAACTAGTGATTCACACAAAATTCAAATAATTCAAATTTAAACTATCCAAATTTTAAAACTACTGGCACTAACAGAAAGTTTATAATTTTTTTACCTAAAGCAAAAAGATTCACAAAGAAACTCTAAATAAAGCAAAAAACAACTCAGAAACAAAAGAAAATAAATAAAGCAGAAAAAAATGAAAAATAAATAAATTAAAAAAAAGCCCGCCTACTGGGCCACCACGGCCTGCATACGACTAGAAACCCAACCTCTAGTTGGGCCAGGATGCAGGCCCGCCAGGCCCAGTAGGCCCAACAGGGCAGCGAAGGTGCGGTATGCCCGGAAGGCCTGCTTTAGAGAGGAGCTCGAAGGAGCAGCCGCGGCGGGGCTTATAAACCAGTGCGGCTGCCCTTCGCTGGGCGAGGTGGGACTAAACTTCCTGCACCGCGGGTGTGGCAGCACGAGACCTTTAGTCGCGGTTGGTGGCTCCAACCGCGACTAAATGGGGGCCTTTAGTCCCGGTTGGAGCCACCAACCGCGACTAAAGGTCTGGCTTCCCGCCGCTTGGCCTGGCAAAAATTGACCTTTAGTCGCAGTTGGTGCCTCCAACCGGGACTAAAGGCCTCCGCATATATATACAACACTTGAAATTTTTTCAGTTTCTCTCTGCTTTCGACCAATACACAGAGGAGATCGCCGCCCCCGACGCGCCGCCTGCCCCGACGCCGTCGCCGCCCCCGACGCGCCGCCCACGCCGCGCCCGCGCCCGCCTGCCCCGACGCCGTCGCCGCCCCCGACGCGCCGCCCACGCCTTCGCCACCCCCGACGCGCCGCCCACGCCGCGCCCGCGCCCGCCTGCCCCGACACGCCGTCCCGCCGCCCCTCCTCGACCTCGCGCGCCGTCGCAGTCGCCGTCGCAGTCGCCGTCGCCGACGACTCGCCTCGCCTCGCCGGCCGTCGCCCCGCTATGAGCCCCTGCCGCCATGGCCGCCCCTCCCATCGAGCCCGCACACACACACACACATACATGAACACACACACACACACATATTCTTATTTTCTGTTTTTCTGTTTCTTAGTTTTTTATACTTTTAGTTATAGAAATGTTAGATGAAGTGTTAGATATATAAATGTTAGATGAATGTTTTTTAGTTTTTTATACTTTTAGTTATAGCTAGATAAATGATAGATATAAAAACGTTGAGGAATTTTGACATTTGATCCAATGTATAGCAGTTAGTATGTGCAAAAGTTGCATATTTTAATGTTGTATTTGCAAAAGTTTCTTATGTATTTGCAATTAGTATATGTATGTATATAATAGATTCTCTTAGTCCTTTAAGGGATTTATCAAGAATGCCCCCATTATGGATGTGCACAAGTTGATCCAATTTTTTTCCTGATCTCATGCATCTACCCTTCTATATGTCACGTTTTGTCTAGTGTCAAAGTATTGAATAAATTCATGGCTTCATAATTAGCCGGAAGTAACAGGCGCATGATGGTACGAAGCTTTTCAAAGTTGTTTTAGAACGGAGTTCTTGATAGAATAATTAGCTTTTTGGTACGAAGTTCAGCAAAGGCCTTCCAAATAGCGATATTCGGAAGGCTCTTGCTGAACTTCGTACCAAAAAGCTAATTATCCTATCCGGGACTCCATTCCAAAACAACTTTGGACAGCTTCGTACCATCATTCGCCTGTTACTTCTGGCTAATGATGAAGCCATGGTTTTCTTGAATCCTTTGACACTAGACAACGTGACATATAGAAGGGTAGATGAGATCAGGAAAAATATGGACCATTTTCTGCACATCCACAATGGCGCCATTTTGTTAAATCCCTTAAAGGTTAAGAGAATCCGTTATGATTCTGAAGGTTCCTCGTATATAAGACATCACAATCAAGCATTTAAAAAATGTTAAATTTGCATAGAATTTGTTCTCGACGTCAACGATCCCCGGCCCGCATCCTCGTCGTCGACTCGTTCGCGACGACGTCCTGCTTCAGAGGTGCCACGTTCGGGACTGGGCTCCGCCGGGCTGGCACTGGGAGGTGCTACCTTCAGGGGCACGCAGCTTGGTGAGGAACCCGGCCCCGGGTCCCGCGTCGACCCGGAGCTTCATTGGTGGTGTTCGCGTGGGCCACTTTCAGTGCGGAGGCAGCCGGCCCCGCTGGAGGTGGTACGTCGCCGTGTCAGGGAGGAGGACGAGCACGTCCGTCGCTACATGGATGCGTTGGACGTCAGGTTCTCCAATACCTGGCAGGTTCTTCAGGGATCTCACCCGAGCTATGATCCTGTGATGGTTCCTTCTCTTTGGGTGTCCACCGCCCGCGCCTCAGGAACCGCGAGTGAACTAGATTCTTCGATAATATTCGATCTGTATTAGCTAGTGATGTTATATATATATATGATAATATTCGAGATGTATTAGTGATAATACTCGAGATGTATTCGAGATTATATTCGAGACGATGTATTCGAGATTATATTATTCGATAATATTCGAGACGATGTATTCGAGATTATATTCGATGATGCATATTATCTGGATTATTTGAGATGCATATTATCTACTATGATTCAGTTTTTCCTTATTGATTGCATGCATTCTAATTTGAATACTAAATTGTTTTATCTTTCTTCTGGATTAGTTAAATAAAAGCTATGGACAATACCGGCAGAGAAGGAGAAGATGCTCTGTTTGACATCATACGCTCCCCGAGCCCAGATGATCATGATGACGGCTCGCAATATCTGAACCCTTCGGGTGAGGGTATGATGTTTGATGAAGACGAACGAATAGATGAAGGCGACAACAATGATGACGAAGGAAATGTTCTTCAAATAACAAAGACCGGCGAGCTAGAGGTATATTTATTATATAAGCCATCCGGTGATCATTACATGTATTAATTTGTTTTTATATATTAATGAATCGATCTTTCTTCTTTTAGCCCTCCGGATTGAGCAAATCCTCTACAAGCGGCAGGGCAGTTCGAGGCCCGGCCAAAAGGTTGCAGGCTGGCGTAAAGTACAACATCGATGCCATCAAATCAAATGGCGAACCGCTTGAACCTAAGAAGAATGCGACCAAGTTCACTCGTCAATGCAGAGTTATTGTCAGGGACCAAATCCCGATCTCCGTTCAAGAATGGAAAAAGCCAGCAAAGGGAGATCCAGGAGTTACTTTTGTCGACGAAAAAGCAAAAGATCTGCTTTGGGAATCGCTCATGTCACATTTCACCCTACCAGATCATTTGACAGATGCAGATCTGGCGAAAGTCAGGAAGAGTGCTCTTAAGAAGATGGCGATAGCATTCAACAACCACAAGAAAAATATATGGGCCGTGTACGTCAGAGCAGGAAAGCGGACTCTAGAATTCAATGGAACACTGGAGAAGGCAAAAGATCACTGCGACGATTTCGTGAAGTTCAAGGAATCAGAACTAGCTCAGGAACGGTCGAGACAAAACAAGATTAATGCTGCGAAAAAGAAGTGGCACCATACTCTGGGGCCAGGTGGCTACCAGGTGGCCCTGTCTAAGTGGGATCTCGCTGAGCAAAAGATGATGGATGCAGGGGTCACTCCAGTTACATTGGACTGGCCCCCCAGGTGCAGGACTTGGTTTTATGCGCATGGGGGGAAGTTGGACCCAGAGACAGGGCTGATTATGGAGCGGGCAAGTCTGAAAAAAGCTCAGGACGATTTACCTATTGCAATAGAAGAAGCTCGAACGGGGGTTTTCACACCCAACAGAGAGAACGACGAGCTTACGCGCGCCTTGAAGAATCCTGAACACCCGGGAAGAACACGAGGCAAAGGCGTTGTTCCGTGGTTTGAGGGGTTTGCGGATTGGAACGCCGATTACAGAAGCCGTGCGAGAAAGAAGCAGCAGGAGGAGCAGAAGAGGAAGCTGGAGGAGGAGAAGAGGAAGGAGGAAGCACTCCTCCTTCAAGGCCTATACTCTAGTCACTTGGAGTTGGAACGCGCTTTCAAGCGGCAGCAGGAGCAGATCGACTCACTTAACCAGGAAAGGGCGTCTCAGCGGCAGCAGGAGCAGATTGATCCAGCATTGGATAGCACCGTCCCATCTATGCCGAGAAGCAGCATGGGTTCCACCCCGGCCGATGATGCACTGCTGGCTAGATACCCTGTGGATGATATCAAAGATAGGACTACTTGTGAGCTACACATGAAAGTGAAGAACCTATCCATGAAGGTGGCGGACGGCTATGCTTTAACAAATCCCCCTGAAGCAACCTTCCATTGCAATCCGATTCCAGCTGGCTATGCTCGTGTCGGGGTTGATGAAGTGATGTCAGGATATTACGAGCTACAGCTTGACATTCTTGGAGGTGACGAGGAGAGCACATTGGGAGAGGCCATACATCGTATCATTCTATGGAAGAAGGATTGCATCGTCTTTCCAAGGCCACCGACTCCTGCTGCAACAAGTCCGCCGCCGCGTCAGTCGACTCCTCCTCCTCCAAGTCCGGCACCGTGTCAGCCGACTCCTCCTCCTCCAAGTCCGGCACCGCGTCAGCCGACTCCTCCTCCTCCAAGTCCGGCACCACGTCAGCCGACTCCTCCGCCTCCAAGTCCGGCACCGCGTCAGCCATCTCTGTCGCCTCAGCGGGCTCCGCCGCCTAGGCAAGAGCGGAAGAGAGGCGCCGCAGCTACGACGGCTAGCGGTACAACAGGCAAGAAATACAAATATGGTCCAAGCCTCAAGCCTCTTCCGAAATTGCCTTACCACCTGACTAAGGAGGAAAGCAAAGCCGAAGTGGCTGCCCAATTGAAGGCCCATTTTGGACCGAAACCGCCCCCGCCGCCAAAGGAGAAAGTACCTGAGGATGTCATACAACACTTTATTGATAATGCTCAACCGGCTGTCAAGCATACGGACTCAGACTATGAGCGTTGTATCAAGAAGTCATATCAGGCACAACAAAAGAAGGAGTCGAGCACGAGCTCGAGCCAAGCAGTTGGCAAAAAAAGCGGGAAAACTGTTCCCCAGCTGGGAGAACAGGCAGTGCAATCGATCACCCCGCTCATTGTACAAACACATGTGAGTACCGCCCATTAGCTGGTAATAACCGACGATCATAAAAGGCAGGCTAAAGAGGCCGGTCTCACTATTGAACAACTCCTAGGCACCGAGGAACTCCCCGTGTTTAAAGAGGAGGAACTAAAATGGAAATATGTCCGCGGCCAACCTCTGGTCAAGCCTGAGTAGGTCCCGCTTCTACCAACGAGAATGTACAATTTGCATAAGTGGTACATGCAAGAAGCAGCAAAGACCGATCGAGAGTCCCTCATGGTGAAAGTCAAGGAAAAGCATTACTTCCATGCAAACGATTTGTGGGTTGAGTTTGAAGAGATGTTTCAGTTATTCAATCAAGACGCACTCGACAAATCTATCGTCAGTTGCTATTGTCTGTAAGTGATTTCTTTCTGTAATTTAAGTCTCTAGCTAGCTGTGCTCGTTCATTACCTGTAATTATCCTCACTATATTCTTTTCTGTGGTATTATGCAGAATGAAGATTGATGAAATGGAAAAAGCTGGACGCTATGGCATTGGGTTCATTGACCCAAATACTATTAATCAAAAGACATGGTCAATTGAATGGTCGAGAGAAGACACAGAGATCAGCTTGCTAGAGTTTTTGAAGCGACTAAACACCCAACCAGAAATACTACTTCCTTACAACTTCGGGTGAGTGTTACTATATCTTGTACTACAAATTCTATGTTTGCTTAATAGATGTTAATAAGTGTAGTTGATGAGTTATGCACATGCCCGCTTAATTATACAAACATGTGCGCATGCAGTTTCCACTGGATCTTGTTAATCATTGAAATTGACAAGGGAAAAGTTCAAGTACTGGACTCACTATATAAAGAGCCATCCGAATACGAAATCGTGAAGGGGATGTTCGACAGGTAATTTCAATCATTATCGCACTATGTCGGCCTCTTTAGTTCATTTCCTGATATCAACTAATTAATAACTCCTTTATTCATTTTCTTTGCCGGCGGGCAGGGCTTGGCAAAAGTTCATCAAAGAGGTCCCCGGCGAATGGAAAGAACAGCTGAAATGGGTGCGACCCAAGGTAATTAAGTAGTATTCCCTCCGTCCGAAAAAGCTTGTCTCTCAAATGGATGTATCTAGCACCAAGTTAGTGCTAGATACATCCATTTGAGGCACAAGCTTGGGACAAGCTTTTTCGGACGGAGGGAGTACTAGCTAGCTTGATTAATTCTAGTTTCAATACCATTATCATGCTTGATTAATTATTATCTGATTGAATTTTATTCTCGTAAAGTGGCTGAGCCAGGCGCCGGGGAATAATTTATGCGCATAATACGTTTGCGAGACCATTCGCATGATGATGTCCGAAATGGAAAAATCTGAAAGACAACGTTGGGTACGTTTGCCAGAACACTATCCACAATTTTTTTATCATGATCTAATATATATACACACAACTAATATATTCATCTTGATCTCCTTCTTTAAAGCTGTGGGAGATGCGGGGCAAGCTCCTACCAACGGATCGCGTACGAGCAATTCAAGAGGAAATAGCGGGATTTTTGCTCGACCAGGTCATAGATCCCAAAGGAGAATTCCATTACAAGCTGTAATGCCTGCATGTAATGATTCGCAAATTGTAGGAGAAATTGTATATACCAAATTGTATATATATGTGTGTATGTGAATGGTCGTACAAGAAATTCGATGATATATATATGATCGGTTCTACGAGAAATTCTATTTATATATATATGCATAACGTGTACAGTATGTAGTAGCGTAAAATATGTTTGAAATGAAAAAGAATTAAATGGAAAACACAAAATTAAAAGGAAAAATAAACCATAAACCCGTAAACCCCTATACCTTTTAGTCCCGGTTGGTATTACCAACCGGGACTAAAGGCCACCAAGCCCCCGGCGCGGGCTCGTGCCACGTGGTGCCTTTTAGTCCCGGTTGGTGTTACCAACCGGGACTAAAGGTCCCCCAGCCCCCGGCGCCGGCTCGTGCCACGTGGTGGGCCTTTAGTCCCGGGCCGTGTTGAACCGGGACTAAAGGGGGGGCCTTTAGTCCCCACCCTTTAGTGTCGGTTCCTGAACCGGGACTAAAAGCCCTTACGAACCTGCACTATAGGCCGATTCTGCACTAGTGGAGCTAGAGCTTCTTTCTTTTCCTTTGTTCTTGTAAAACTTGTTGAACCTTTTCACCATTAGGATTATCTCTTCATTGGATACTAGCTTGTCGCTTGAAGTTGGGGGAGCATCGGTTGAGGCTTTGTACGCACCACTTGATTTGTTGTGTAGCTCCTCTTTGTCCTTGAGTGACATCTCATGAGCAACAATCCTTCCAATGACTTCCGTGGGCTTTAGATCTTTGTAATTTGTCATCATATGGATCAATGTGCACACGGTATCATACTTTCTATCCAAAGCTCTAAGGATCTTCTTGATGATGAACTTGTCTGTCATCTCTTCACTTCCTAAGCCGGCAATCTCATTTGTGATGAGAGCAATCCTAGAGTACATTTCAGCGACTCCATCACCATCCTTCATCATGAACTTGTCAAGTTGACTTTGAAGCACATCCAACTTAGATTCCTTGACGGACTCGGTACCCTCATGCATATCAACCAAAGTATCCCAAATTTCCTTTGCTTTCTCGAGGCGGCTGATCTTGTTGAATTCCTCAGGGCACAAACCGTTGAAAAGAATGTCGCAAGCTTGAGCATTGTATTGCAACATCTTCAATTCTTCCGCGGTTGCTTCACGATCCGGTTCCTTACCATCCTCAAAGAATTCACCTTGCCAGCCAACACGAACAACAGCCCAAACGGCGGGTTATGACCAAGAATTTGCATTTTCATCTTATGCTTCCAACTAGCAAAGTTTGTACCATCAAAATATGGACCTCTACGGTGATAGTTACCCTCACTAGATGCCATACTCTCCTAGGTTGTGAAACCAATGCAATGGAGACCAAAGCTCTAATACCACTTGTAGAATCGAAAGTATGTCTAGAGAGGGGGGTGATTAGACTACTTGACCAAATAAAAATCTATCCTTTTCCCAATTTTAGTTGTGGGCAGAATTTAGCAAGTATATCAAGTCAAGTAACACCCTACACATGCAATTCTTTGAGTATAGCAGCGGAAGGTAAAACATTGCACATGCAAGTAAAGGAGGGGATCGGAGATTTCAAACGCAATGAAGACACGATGATTTTTGGCGTGGTTCCGATAGGTGGTGCTATCGTACGTCCACGTTGATGGAGACTTCAACCCACGAAGGGTAACGGCTGCGTGAGTCCACGGAGGGCTCCACCCACAAAGGGTCCACGAAGAAGCAACCTTGTCTATTCCACCATGGCTTACGTCCATGAAGGACTAGCCTCACTCGGGGTAGATCTTCACGAAGTAGGCGATCTCCTTGCCCTTACAAACTCCTTGTTTCAACTCCACATGATCTTGGAGGCTCCCAAGTGACACCTAACCAATCTAGGAGACACCACTCTCCAAAAGGTAATAGATGGTGTGTTGATGATGAACTCCTTGCTCTTGTGCTTCAAGTGATAGTCTCCCCAACACTCAAACAACTCCTCACAGATTTGGATTTGGTGGAAGAAGGATTTGAGTGGAAAGCAACTTGGGAAGGCCAAAAATCAAGGTTCAAATGGTAGGATTGGAATTACTTGATCTCAACACATGAGTAGGTGGTTCTCTCAGAAAATGTATGGTGGAAATGTTGGCACGTTCTGATGGCTCTCTTGCTTGGTAAGAGGGTGGTGGAGGGGTATATATAGCCTCCACACGAAATCCAACCGTTACACACTTTTGACCAAACTCGGTGGCACCGATTTAAAATCTCGGTGAGACCGACCTGTGCAAAAGATATGAACGTTTGAAGTTTCAGTGGGACCGACTGGGAACAACTCGAAGCAACCGATGTGCAATGGTAGGGCAAACCTCGTTTCGGTGGCACCGATTGCAACATCTCGGTGAGACCAAAATAATTGCAACAAGGCAATAGAAAGTTGGTCAAGCCATCTCGGTGGCACCGATTGCAAACTCGGTTAGACCGAAATAATTGCAGCAGATGACAGAGAGTTGGCCAGGCCATCTCGGTGGGACCGAGATCCATATCGGTGGATCCGATTTGTTAGGGTTTGGCTTGTGGCACTGTCCTGATGAACTCGGTGGGCCCGGATGGATAGGATTCGGTGGAACCGAGTTAGACTTTGGAAATTAGGACAAGTTTAGATGGAGAAGGTGGCTGAGGGTTTTAGAGCAACATTACTAAGCACTTGAGCAATTAGATCATTATCAAAACCTCATCCCCTCTTAATAGTATTGGCTTTCCTATGGACTCAATGTGATCTAGGATCACTAAACCAAAAATGAAGAGTCTTGAGCTTTTGCCAATGTATGTCTTTAGTATTTTGATGGTTCCACATTCCCTAGTCCTTGCCATGCCAATCATTGAACTTCCTGAAATCTTTCACTTGAATGTTTATTAGTTCAATGAGATATATGTTGTAATGAATTACCAAAACCACCAAGGGAGCAAATGCACTTTCACATCCCCGTTCCGCCAACCACCCGCAGCCATGCCACCCAAGTGGCCATGACTGCTTGCCCGCAATCGAGACGCTCAGTCCGCCCACGACTAACTCGCCTCCCACCGCCAGGACCGCCGACCTGCCACCAGACCACCGCGAGAGCCACCAAAGAACACGACTTTGACCAGATCCACGCCCCCAACCGTCTCCGAAACCGCCGGCGGACACCTTGCCGCGAGAAGGACCACGACCATACGCCGGCCGGGGGAAGGGGGAGGTGACGGAGCAGCACATGGCCAAGACCGGCACCCCGGTGCCGGCGACGGGGCACACGACGGCGCCCCGGTCCACCTACCAGCCTCCCCCCCGAAATCACATGTTTCGCCCCCAAAGCAACAGGTCCAGACCCATCGGAGCGCACCTGCCGCCTCCAGATGCCGAAGAGGAGGGAAGCCAGATCCACCGCCGCCGCACCCATGGGAGGCCACCAAGGAGGTCTTCCCGTGCCGAGCGCCGCCGTCCAGCCGCAACGGCCCGACTAGACGGGGACGCCCACCTACACCGCTGCCGTGTCGCCCCCCACCAGAGAGCCACGGTGAGAGGGGAAGCCCGCGACCCGGTCGCGCCAGACCCATAGCACCAGAGGCGGCTCTAAGGCGCTGTAGGGAAGCAGCCGCCGCCGACACCACCCGCCGGCCTGCACCACCGCGATGCCGCCCGTCACGCCGACGCCACGCCACCGTCGTCGGCACACGCCGGAGCGCCGCTGCGCCGCCGCGCCTGGCATCGAGCACCACGTCCCGGCCCGAGAGATCCGGCCCGCACCGTTCCCCCGTGCGATAAGACGAGGGGGCCCGCCACCACCAGCAATGACCGGGCTCCGCCCGCTTGCGCCCCCTGGCGACGGCGAGGGATGGGGGAGAGGAGGAGGGGAGGGTGGGCGGCGGCGCTAGGGTTAGCCCTCCCGGACGCTCGCGGGAGCATCGCGGGAGGAGGAGGGGGGAAAGGGGGATTTTTACCATTGTTCAAGTTTTACTTGCTAGTGTATACGCTTATAATTATTTACAACATATATGAGTAATCCATTTTCCTCTTCTAGCTTCTGATACAAAGCTCCAATTTTTCTCCACTTTTCAAGCTAGGTTGGCGAGACAGAGTATAATATTTTGTGCTTGCAAAGAAGAATGTTTTCATAACAAAGATATTGCTGCTAGTGGGAATTTCTGGCGTGTTCTTTGCTTTTGGTGACGATGATGAGAATAACAAGGGAAATGGCAGTGTAGCTTGTTGCTTGTCAAAGAGAAGAATGGCATGTGAAGACATGAAGAAACTGCTGCCCTCCTTTTTCAAGCTTTAACTATTCAACCTACTAGTACATATTTCTCATCATTTGTCTCAATCATGCCAGCTTTCCATTGTGTACTTGCAGGGAACGACACTTAACTGCACTCTGCATCCTTAGCTTTCATTTGTCTGACGCACTTGAATACATGAAGATGATGATGCAAGGCTGGAGATCACCAGCAAACCGGCCCAAGGTTTTTCACCAAAATCACAAGTGTGTCTATATATATATATATATATATATATATATATATATATATATATATATATATATATATATACTTCAGTTCAAGAAGAAGGCAGAATTCTGAGTCAGGCCAACAGGTCAGAGAAGAAGACAGCAACGTGAGTGAGAATCATCTGTGCATGATATTACTCATACGCTAGAAGACACTGAAGGCCAGAAGATTATTCGTCAGCAGACAAAGCCCACGTGAATGCTTTTCACAAAGCAGCCACGTGAAAGATATCCTGAAGACCGAGAGGCTATCAGGAGCTCTCGTAAAGGAATCCTTATCCACGCTCTAGGTGGACACGTAAGATAGCTAAGCCGATTAAATAAAGAGGAGAAGGCTCCTGAACGCCTCCCTCGCTGCTATAAAAGGAGACTCTGGGCTCAAAAGGAAGAGGGACAGAAGCGAGAACACGAGACGGAGAAGCGCAGAAGCACACGAAGAAGAGAGCACCAGTTCCTTAGTAGTTTAGCCACCTCCACTAAGTAGAATAGCCAAGAAGGCATTGTGATCGCCAAGAATATCAAGGTAATTTCCTTAGTTTGTGTGTAATCCCTTCGGGGTCTCCCGAAAGGGAAAACCATATGTAAATTATGTTGTTGAAATGATGTAGTTTCTTGGTTTCATTTGGTATTTTTATTTATGAATTTATGGGAAGAGTTCTTATGCTAGGGATCCTATAGGAGAAACCTCTGCGTGTGTAGTTCTCTGTGTAGCCCAGAGTGGCGTTTGAATAAGAACCTTGTGACCATAGAGAAGTGTTCCCTTCGGGTGGAACTGCCTGGGAAGACGATAAGAATTTAACCCATAAGTTTGCAATTAAAACCATCAAGTGAACATAACTAGCTACATCTGATACAACATAATGATAAATATGGTGAGTGATGTCTACTACGCAACCTTTATTCTTGTAGACGTTGTTGGGCCTCCAAGTGCAGAGTTTTGTAGGACAGTAGCAAATTTCCCTAAAGTGGATGACCTAAGGTTTATCAATCCGTGGGAGGCGTAGGATGAAGATGGTCTCTCTCAAACAACCTTGCAATCAAATACAAGAAATCTCTTGTGTCCCCAACACACCCAATATAATGGTAAATTGTATAGGTACACTAGTTCGGCGAAGAGATGGTGATACAAGTGTAGTATGGATAGTAGATATAGGTTTTTGTAATCTGAAAATAAAAAAACAGCAAAGTAGCAAGTAACAAAAGTGAGCACAAACGGTATTGCAATGCTTGAAAACAAGGCCTAGGGTTCATACTTTCACTAGTGCAATCTCTCAACAGTGCTAACATAGTTGAATCATATAACAATCCCTCAACGTGCGACAAAGAATCACTCCAAAGTTCGTATTAGCGGAGAACATACGATATAAATTGTTTGTAGGGTACGAAACCACCTCAATGTTATCCTTTTCGATCAATCTATTGAGCCATCCCTATAAGTGTCACAAATAGCCCTAGAGTTCGTACTAAAATAACACCATAAGATACGCATCAACCAACTCTAATGTCACCTAGATACTCGAATGTCACCACAAGTATCCGTCAGTTCATTATTCGATATGCATCAAACAACTTCAGATTCATAATATTCAATCCACACAAAGAACTTCAAAGAGTACCCCAAAGTTTCTATCGGAGAAAAGAAGATGAAAACGTGCAACCAACCCCTATGCCTAGATCACCCAAGGTCACTGGAATCCGCTAGTTGAGCACCAAAACATACATCAAGTGAACCAATACAATACCCCATTGTCACCACAGGTATCCACATGCAAGACATACATCAAGTGTTCTCAAATCTAAAATATTCAATCCGACAAACGAAACCTCAAAGGGAAAGACTCAATTCATCACAAGAAGATAGAGAGGGAAGAAGCACCATATGATCCAACTATATTAACAAAGCTCGCGATACATCAAGATAGTGCCAAATCAAGAACACGAGAGAGAGAGAGAGAGATCAAACACATAGCTACTAGTACATACCCTCAGCCCCGAGGGTGAACTACTCCCTCCTCGTCATGGAGACCGCCGGGATGATGAAGATGGCCTCCGGTGATGATTCCCCCCTCCGGCAGGGTGCCGGAACAGGGCTCCAGATGATATTTCTTCAATACAGAGGCTTGCGGCGGCGGCGTCAAAGTTCTAGGTTTATTTCTGGGGGTTTCTCTATTTATAAGATTTTTCAGCGTTGGAATCACGCAAAAAGGAGCTATGAGGGCCCCACAAGGCAACAGCACACGCCCCCCAGGCCGCGCCGTGATGCCTTGTGTCCTCCTCGTGAGGCTTCTGGTGCTTCCACGAAGCTTCGGGGGTCTCTTTTGGTCCCAAAAAAATGTCAAAAAGTTTCGTCCAATTCCGAGAACTTTTATTTGTGCACAAAAAACAACACCACGGTAGTTCTGCTGAAAACAGCGTGAGTCCGGGTTAGTTCTAATCAAATCATACCAAAACCATATAAAATTATTGTAAACATGGCATGCATACTTCATAAATTATAGATACGTTGGAGACGTATCAGCATCCGCAAGCTTAATTCCTGCTCGTCCTCGAGTAGGTAAATGATAAAAGAAATAATTTATGAAGTGTGAATGCTAGCATAGTGTATAAGTTTGATCAATTATAATTGCAATCACTTTTTCTAGCATCAATGTTTATCATAAACAGTAGGTCATCTCATAAAACTTCTGATGATCAAGTAGCAAGCTATTCACATGTTTAAAATATAGACCATAAACTTTCTTGAAAACCAACAAACTATGTTCTCAGTCATCAAACAATTATAATTCATCTTATTTTCAGGAAGGGTCTATGTAAGAGCTTTGTTTATGGTACCATCTCCACCACAGAGCACCCACACACGAGCAGTTAGTAAGGCAACTGCAGTGCCCAAAGCACGAGGACCACCACAGCGAACCCAAACTCCACGCTTAAAGAAGAAGAACAACTATTCTTAGGTCAGATTCCGTAGCTATGGTGCATTCTCCTTTGCTCTTGCATCACTGTATTTACTCATACCAACTAATTTCTAATTTGAAGGATCCAATTAAAACTCCAATGGAGCGAAAGGTATGTTTTAAACCTGTTTCTTTAACTGGTTTGCTGTTGTAACTTCTTGCTCTATGTTGATTTCAGTTTCAATTGTATAAACAGTTATGTTCTCATGTCATGCACATTACAAGTGTTGTTAGTGCTGTGTAGTTTCCCACACTTATATTCTGTCTATGCTGCCTTGTCTTAAACAGATATGATTTGAACTGTGTCTCTATCTTGATTTGGCAACATAAACTAGGATGATATAGACAATACAGTGACCATAGTACATAGATATATGTTTGTTTCATTATGTTATTATGTACTACCTTGCAATAGAACACAAGTTAGTATAATCCTGTCAACCTTACTATTGAACTGGTTTACCAAAATGGGTTTCATATACATGCTAAACCTGTGATGTGTCTGCTTGTTCCTCTTTTAGAATGCCGGCAGAATAGTGGAGAAGAGTACCCCAGTATGCAATGGTAAAGGAAGTAATGCAGATAAGGTCCAAGATAGTCAGACAACCCTGTTGTTCTCTAAGAAAGCTGATAAAAACTATCTTGAAGACAGTGAGACAACCCCAAAGTCTTGCCTTGATGTAGTGTTTGTGTTACTAGCCACTACCGCTGGCACAAGCCCTTCAAACTCGCTGCCTGGATCAGTTCGGCTTCTTGAGTCTCAACTACAAGATGAAAGACAACGATCAGCTGTGCTGCAACAAGAAGCCGAAGGACTAAGGAAGTCCCAGCAGAATTCAGATGCATACTTTCTGGAGAAACAGCAAGAGTTGGAGGATTTTAGCGCCAAACAAGAGAAAGCTAATAAGCTTGCTAAGCTTCTTGCCAGCATGGTGGGTGCCCAGGATATCGTTTCTTGAGCTCTTCTGAAGTAGTTTCAGTTCTGGACTTGTTTTGCTGCCACGTTTATTTGCACTGGTGGCCAATTTAGACGCCCAGTGTATGTAATATGCTGCTTTGTTATTCCCTAATATTTGCACTGGTAGCAAACTTTGATGCCCAGTGGATGTAATCTGTGTAATCGCCGTAATAGCCTAGCGTTAGTTGCTTTCTTATTTATTTACTTAGTCTTTTGTTTATTTGTTTTCTTATAGTCACTGCAGTTCTTTTTCCTTGGTTTGCTAGTGGCCGCAATAACCATGGGCCACATACGGGCCGTGGTAACGATGGGCATCCTACGGGCCGTAGGATCCATGGGTCTCCTATGGGCTGTAGGATCCATGGGACGTACTGTAGGGGAACGCGACAGAAAACAAAAAAAAATCGGTACAGCGAGCACGCCCAGGATCACTATGGAGACTGCATACAAGGTTTGAACTGATCCGTACCGACTTGAAGCGCAGCGGAAGAAGAGTCGGTGTAGATCGTCGGTGCAGATCCCAGCAGCTAGGATTTACAACCTCCCAACCGCAAGGATGTACTCCCTCACCAGACAGCCCTTCGGGAGGCAGTCGGACAGTCCCCCGGACGATGTCGCGGACAGCCCTTCGGGAGGACCCTCGAAACCCGAACGGTAACTCGAACAGCCCTTCGGGAGGACACTCGAACAGCCCCTCGGGCAAAAGTCGAAACTACAATCTCTCTACGGGGTTGCACACATACGGTGTCAGCTATCCGGAGGGCTTCGCCGTCCAGAGCTAGTTCCTGCCGGAACCCAGACAGCCTTTCGGCTCTACGAAACTATTTCGCTGGGAGTTAGAGAGAAGCCAGACAAGTCAAATGGCATGTGTATGAGAGCAAGGATGAGTTTTGGGGCAGCCCCCTCACCTCTATTTATAGGATAGCCAAGGGGTAAAAGTGGCATACAAAAAATACCAAAGTACCCCCACTTTATGCCTTTTCACAAAAAAATAAAGAAAAGAAGGATGGGAAGCGGAGCTCCAAGGAGCTCCACCTCCCTTGGCCAGGCACACTTGGGGGCCCCCATGAGGGGGCTTCCTTGGCCACCAAGTTCTTCTAGAAGCCTTTTGGAAAATATCCCAAAAGGTGCTTTCCAAAAAATATCCAAAAAGCACTTTCACTATTCACGAAGACATTTTTCTGCGTCCGTTAAATCCCAAATTATTTCTGTGTGCCTAGAATAATTCCAGTACCCACCAAAATAATTTTGAACGCATTCCAAAACAATTTCGGAACAATGTTTCTTCAGCGAAAAGCAACCAAAGCGGTTCCGGCTGCTCCGGAACATTTCCGGTTTTTATCCCGGAAAATTCCCAGAAGTTTCCAGAACACTTCTGGCATCCTCCAAGAATTTCCAGGCGTGTGCCGGAACCAATTTGACTTAATGGAATACCCTGAAACAACTTTTCAGTTTCACCGAAACTATTCCGGTGTTCTCTCCGGAACGTTTCCGTTTCGTCCGAAACTTTTTCGGTGATTTTCTCTCAGACTCCCCGTCTAGTATTCAGCAGATAGATGACCCTTAAGAGTGTGACCCTATAGGTTCGGTGAAGTATAGACATGACCCGGAACACTTTCCGATCAATGATCAACATCGGAGCCGTGGACACCCATATTGACCCCTATACCCATACGAATGAATATTCGAGTGAACCTCCAGTTGCCGTGTGCTATTCCTGTTGCTTCACGATATATTACAAATACCCGAGGTGAGATTTATGCATCCCCATGGATCAACAACTTGTCCACTATGCAAGTTACCTCGTTACCGGTTTTGTTCTCTTTACTCGTTTCCGTGTTCCGGCATCCTAGTGATCAAATCACAAAGTGTCTGGCCAGACGATGATGGATACCGTAACACCAAGAGGGCCCGAGAATATCTCTCCATCGTCGGAGGAGCAAATCCCAATCTTGAGCTATCTCGTTTCTTGTCATACTTTTCCGTGAACCCGTAAGCCGCCGTAATAGCCACCCATTTACGGATGACGTTTAACAAACCCCAAAGTTCACGAAGCAAGTACGAAGAAACTCGATACTCTCATGGTCTAAGGAATTATGCAAACATTAACTATCTCTGTGTTATTAACAATTAACTTGTGACGAATGTATCTCATAGCATAACATCAATTCGGGTCGATTCAACACAAGTGTTCTACTAACATTGTGCCCTCAAAATTGCCAGCATAGACATGCCCATGATCAGGAAAACAGGATCATCATGCAATACTTGAGCCAGTCTTAGAGGCAAGACTAGGAATACATTTTACTGTTTATTATACCACACGTGCACATGAGTTTCCCTCCGAGCCTCGTGGTTATTGTAGACTCGAGAATCATTGCAGTTATAACATGGAACATAAACATTCATTACAAACTCGGAGATACAAAGTAACTGTTATTACTGCCTCTAGGGCATATCTCCTACAGACTCCCACTTGCACTAGAGTCATAATCTAGTTACATGGCTTCCCTAACACCAATGGTTGTCCGGTGCTGCTCATGCTTTGCTCGTGGTAGAGGCTTTGTCATCGGGTCTGACACGTTCAGATCCGTGTGAACTTTGCGTACTTTCACTAAACCCGCTTCGACATGATGTCGAATGAGTTTATATTTGCGTTCAATATGTCTTGTCTTATGGTGCTAACTTGGCTCCCTTGCCTGAGCCACGGCGCCACTATTATCACAATAGATCTCCACCGGGTCCAGAGCACTTGGAACCACACCAAGGTCTTCAAGAAATTGCTTGATCCATACCGCCTCCTTGGAGGCTTCTGAAGCAGCAACATATTCCGCCTCCGTCGTAGAATCCGCTACAGTCTTTTGTTTGGAACTTTTCCAATCAACTGCGCCGCCGTTCAATATGAAAACATAGCCTGATTGAGATTTGAAGTCATCTGGGTCAGTCATGAAGCCTGCATTAGTGTAACCATTTACAATGAGCTCTTCATCACCTCCGTGCACAAGGAGTAAATCCTTGGTCCTTCTGAGGTACTTAAGAATACCCTTGACTGCGGCCCAGTGTTCCAATCCTGGAACACTTTGGTACCGGCTGCTAACACTTAGCGCATAGGAAACGTCCGGTCTTGTACATAGCATGGCATACATAATAGAACCAACTGCCGAGGCATATGGAACATCATTCATTCGTACTCGCTCATCGAGAGTCCGAGGACATTGATTCTTGCAAAGCACTGTGCCAGGTGACATGGGGAGTAGCCCTTTCTTGGAGTTCTCCATGTTGAACCTTTTCAACACCTTGTCAATGTACGTGCTTTGGCTAAGCGCTATTAGGCGTCTTGATCTATCTCTATAGATTCTAATGCCCAATACATATGCCGCTTCGCCTAAGTCTTTCATTGAGAAACTCTTTTTCAATGAGTCTTTTATTTCGTTAAGAAAATTCACGTCATTTCCAATCAACAATATGTCATCCACATACAAGATTAGAAATGCTTTTGCGCTCCCACTAAACTTCTTGTAAACACAAGATTCTTCGTCATTCCTGATGAAGCCAAACTGTTTGACCACTTCATCAAAACGAATGTTCCAGCTCCTTGACGCTTGCTTCAGACCATAAATGGCTTTCTGAAGTTTGCATACCTTTCCAGCATCCTTATGAACGACAAAACCTTCTGGCTGTATCATGTATACATCCTCTTTGAGGTTTCCATTTAGGAAAGCCATTTTGATGTCCATCTGCCATATTTCATAATCGAAATAAGCAGCAATTGCTAGTAATATCCGAACAGACCTAAGCATAGCTACGGGCGAGAAAGTCTCGTCGTAGTCCACTCCCGGAACTTGCGTGAACCCTTTTGCGACAAGTCTAGCTTTGTGGATAGTAATGTTACCATCCGCGTCCGTCTTTTTCTTGAAAATCCATTTACAACCAATGGGCTTTACGCCTTCAGGAAGTTCTTCCAAGTTCCAAACTTGGTTTTCGTACATGGATTCCATTTCGGATTTCATGGCCTTGTGCCATTCCTTTGAGCTGGGCCCCGCCATCGCTTCCTTGTAGTGTGCAGGTTCATCGTCTTCAAGAATGAAGATTTCGTTATGAAACCATTCAGGTGGCTGGATAGCCCTACCTGATCTGCGTGGTTCAGTTACAACATTGTCTGAAGTTTCCGCATCACATGCGACAACTTCCGGCTCGGTCGTAGGGATAATTAGCGGAATTTCTTCCGATACCTTAGCCATATCAACAGTTGCCGAAGATTCACTAATCTCATTAAGTTGTACTATCCTCCCACTTAATTCTTTAGCGAGAAACTCTTTCTCGAGAAAGTGTCCAACTCTTGCGACAAACACTTTGCCTTCGGACTGTTGGTAGAAGGAATACCCAATGGTGTTATTGGGATAACCTACAAAGTAACATTTGTCTGATCTGGGATCGAGTTTGCTTGGTTGTAAATGTTTTACATAAGCTTCACAACCCCAAACTTTGAGATGCGACACATTGGGTTTCTTTCCATACCATAATTCAAATGGCGTGGTCTCAACAGACTTAGATGGTGCTCTGTTTAATGTATAAGCGGCAGTGAGTAGTGCGTGACCCCAAAAAGATATCGGTAGATCTGTAAGAGACATCATCGACCTTACCATGTCTAACAGGGTTCGTTTACGTCATTCCGACACTCCATTTCTCTATGGAGTTCCGGGAGGCGTAAGCTGTGAAACGATTCCACGATCACTCAGATGTTGGCCAAACTCATGACTAAGATATTCGCCTCCGTGATCAGACCGCGGAAACTTAATCTTTTTGTCACGATGATTTTCTACCTCATTCTGAAATTCTTTGAACTTTTCAAAGGTTTCCGACTTGTGCTTCATCAAGTAGATATATCCATACCTACTTAAATCATCAGTAAAAGTTAGGAAGTAAAAATACCCACCCCGTGCGACTGTGTTCATCGGACCACATACATCACTATGTATTATTTCCAATAATTCACCCGCCCGTTCAGGATGACCCGTGAATGGCGTCTTGGTCATTTTCCCCATCAAGCAAGCTTCACATGTGTCAAATGATTCAAAATCAAGGGACGGTAAAACTCCATCTTTATGGAGTCTTTGCATGCGTTTCTTTCCGATGTGGCCAAGGCGACAGTGCCACAAGTAAGTGGTGGTGGTATCAGCCTTCTTAAGGCGTTTAGCATTCACGTTAAAGACATCATTTCCACATTCAAGATTTAGAATGAAAAGGCCCCCAACAATGGGTGCAAATCCATAAAACATATCCTTACAATAAAGTGAACAACCATTGTTCTCAGACTTGTACGAATACCCATCGTGTACTAAACATGATCCGGAGATAATGTTTCTACACAAAAGTGGAACAAAATAATAGTTATTTAGTTCTAAGATAAATCCCGAAGGGAGACGTAGAGGCATAATGCCGACGGCTTGAGCAGCGATTCCAGTGCCGTTCCCGACGCGCATCACGACTTCATTCTTTGCTAGCTTGCACACCTTCTGAAGTCCCTGTATCGAGTTGCAAATGTGAGCAACCGATCCGGTATCAAATACCCAAGACTTAGAATTTTCGCTAGCAAGCAAAACGTCAATGACATTAACTTGTATAACAATTATACCTTTTCCGGTTTTCCCGGACTTCTTATCTTCCAGATACTTCTTGCAGTTTCTCTTCCAGCGTCCTGTGCTCTTGCAGTAGAAGCATTCAGTTTCATTCTTGGCTCCGCCCTTAGAGTTGCTTTGGGAGCCGGTCTTACTGGCGCCCTTGCCCTTCTTTGGCTTGCCATTCTTTTTGAAACTGGCGATTTTATTCACTAGCAACACTTGCTTGCGATTTTTCCGCAGTCCTCCTTCCGCAGATTTCAGCATGGCGAGCACCTCTTCCGGTGTCGTCTCCATCCCACTCATGTTGTAGTTCATGATAAAACCGTCGTAAGACGGGGGGAGTGAAGAAAGCATCATGTCCATCATATGGTCAGGTGGAAGTGCAAATTCCAGGGTTTTAAGCCTTTCAGCATAGCCAATCATTTTGACTACGTGTTCGCCAACTGAACTGCCCTCCGCCATCTTGCATTCCATCAAGGTCTTCATGATATCAAATCGTTCAGACCTTTCGGTTTCCTTGTACAGGGCATCCAAATCCCGGATCATATCACAGGGTTTATGGAATTCAAAACGTTTTTGAAGCCCTGCACTCATGCAAGCTAGCATGAGGCACTGCACTAAGTTGTGATCATCTTCCTTAGTGGCCCAGACATTTTGTTCATCATCCGAGGCCGTGGCCGCCGGTTTAGCTGGAAGAGCATTTTCAAGCACATACATTTTCTTAGCGCTCCTGAGGACAATCCTCAAGTTACAGACCAAGTCCGCATAGTTGTTTCCAGTCACAGCTAACTTCTCTTTCTCTAACATCGGGCCTAAGTTGAACGTGGTGTTGCGAGCCATTTGATCTACAACGGAAAACACAAGTTTCACTTAGACTTTGTACATAATGATTTTGGCACTAGTGAATAAACAATTTTATTCTAAAGTGCGCTCCCACTCAAATCAATATCTCTCAAAATTGATTATGAGTGATTCAAGATCCGCATTTAAATTCAACGTCACGGTTCGAGAGGAACTCAAATGGTGTGAACTTCAATCGGTAGGCAAACTTGCCGATCACATCTCTATGTGATTCTTGTTCATCTTTCGATGCGTGTGTTCCGAGCTCAAGACTGTCCTACCTGAACGTCAAGACAACCAAGTGATCTTGCTGTGAGGTCTCAACTCACCCGCCTCACACTTCTCTAATCGTTCGCACCCATGGAGATCATGTGATGCCCCGAAGAGATAGGTGTCGTGACGGTGCTACACTTGGGACAACACTAACTACTTGATATTTTAAGTGAGAGATCACCCTAATAAAAAGCGACTACCGCGCAATCAAGAAGGGTGCATCATAAGGGAGAAACATCTCAGGCAATTCATAATTAGCATGATATGGTATAGCCCCTTCTGACGGAGAAGTCAAGCATTTCTTCGTCTTTGGCATTTGCGTCGGAGTTCACCTTCGCGAACATTGCCACCACCTTGTCGATGCACCAGATAATATTGCTATCTCTATAGCTAATAAAATAAGTGCATTACTTAAGGTTGACACGCGGGTCATTAAAGTGACAATCATATGGCTCCAGCCATCATGCCGAATCATGACACGCAGGTCATGTTAATAAATTTACATCATATAGTCATCTCATACATAATCGAATTAATATGAGCATTGCTATACCACATCACATGCACATCCTGCAAAACCAAGTTAGACGCCTCTAATCGGTTTATGCAAAATTTTATTTTACGTGGCTTCTAAGGTTTTGACTTAAACCGCAGCTACCAACGTTTTATCATCAAGTATGATTATTCAAGTCGCTAGATTAACTTTCCAGGGTGTATGAAACATGAGATAATTAAATCTCAAGCCCCATACTAAACTTCGTCATACACATGACCCCCGTGCAGATCATATCTGCATTGCCCTTTCATTTGACTATGGCGGAACCCAAAGAACTGAAGCACTTCGTTGATCAATCAGGATCGCGGATTGCCAGAACTTTGTGAAATTCCACCATGCTGTCTCGAGATCAGAAATACGCAAATTCTAGGGAAGCAACAAGAACATCGGGTAACAGATTTCATCTGTCACCCGCATAAATAATTTTCAGCAATAGATCTCATCTACTCCAAAATTATATTATGCAATACCCATACATCTCCATGTATTCTAGATCATAACCTGCATCTACGCATAGCACGGCTCATGATGCCACTATAGGGGAACACGACAGAAAACAAAAAAAATTCGGTACAGCGAGCACGCCCAGGATCACTATGGAGACTGCATACAAGGTTTGATCTGATCCGTACCGACTCGAAGCGCAGCAGAAGAAGAGTCGGTGTAGATCGTCGGTGCAGATCCCTGCAGCTAGGATTTACAACCTCCCAACCGCAAGGATGTACTCCCTCGCCGGACAGCCCTTCGGGAGGCAGTCGGACAGTCCCCCAGACGATGTCGCGGACAGCCCTTCGGGAGGACCCTCGAAACCCGAATGGTAACTCGGACAGCCCTTCGGGAGGACACTCGAACAGCCCCTCAGGCAAAAGATTGAAACTACAATCTCTCTACGGGGTTGCACACATACGATGTCAGCTATCCGGCAGGGCTTCGCCGTCCAGAGCTAGTTCCTGCCGGAACCCAGACAGCCTTTCGGCTCTACGAAACTATTTCGCTGGGAGGGAGAGAGAAGCCAGACAAGTCAAATGGCATGTGTATGAGAGCAAGGATGAGTTTTGGGGCAGCCCCCTCACCTCTATTTATAGGATAGCCAAGGGGTAAAAGTGGCATACAAAAAATACCAAAGCACCCCCACTTTATGCCTTTTCACAAAAGAATAAAGAAAACAAGGATGGCAAGTGGAGCTCCAAGGAGCTCCACCTCCCTTGGCCGGCCACTCTTGGGGGCCCCCCATGAGGGGGCTTCCTTGGCCACCAAGTTCTTCTAGAAGCCTTTTGGAAAATATCCCAAAAGGTGCTTTGCAAAAAATATCCAAAAAGCACTTTCACTATTCACGAAGACATTTTTCTGCGTCCGTTAAATCCCAAATTATTTTTGGGTGCCTAGAATAATTCCAGTACCCACCAAAATAATTTTGAACGCATTCCGAAACAATTTCGGAACAATGTTTCTTCAGCGAAAAGCAACCAAAGCGGTTCCGGCTGCTTCGGAACATTTCCGGTTTTTATCCCGGAAAATTCCCAGAAGTTTCCAGAACACTTCTGGCATCCTCCAAGAATTTCCAGACGTGTGCCGGAACCAATTTGACTTAATGGAATACCCTGAAACAACTTTTCAGTTTCACCAAAACTATTCCGGTGTTCTCTCCGGAACGTTTCCGTTTCGTCCAAAACTTTTTCGGTGATTTTCCCTCAGACTCCCCGTCTAGTATTCAGCAGATAGATGACCCTTAAGCGTGTGACCCTATAGGTTCGTTGAAGTATAGACATGGCCCGGAACACTTTCCGATCAATGATCAACAACGGAGCCGTGGACACCCATATTGACCCCTATACCCATACGAATGAATATTCGAGTGAACCTCCAGTTGCCGTGTGCTATTCCTGTTGCTTCACGATATATTACAAATACCTGAGGTGAGATTGATGCATCCCCGTGGATCAACAACTTGTCCACTATGCAAGTTACCTCGTTACCGGTTTTGTTCTCTTTACTCGTTTTCGTGTTCCGGCATCCTAGTGATCAAATCACAAAGTGTCTGGCCAGACGATGATGGATACCGTAACACCGAGAGGGCCTGAGAATATCTCTCCATCGTCGGAGGAGCAAATCCCAATCTTGAGCTATCTCGTTTCTTGTCATACTTTTCCGTGAACCCGTAAGCCGCCGTAATAGCCACCCATTTACGGATGACGTTTAACAAACCCCAAAGTTCACGAAGCAAGTACGAAGAAACTTGATACTCTCATGGTCTAAGGAATTATGCAAACATTAACTATTTCTGTGTTATTAACCATTAACTTGTGACGAATGTACCTCATAGCATAACATCAATTCGGGTCGATTCAACACAAGTGTTCTACTAACATTGTGCCCTCAAAATTGCCAGCATAGACATGCCCATGATTAGGAAAACAGGATCGTCATGCAATACTTGAGCCACTCTTAGAGGCAAGACTAGGAATACATTTTACCGTTTATTATACCACACGTGCACATGAGTTTCCCTCCGAGCCTCGTGGTTATTGTAGACTCGAGAATCATTGCAGGTATAGCATGGAACATAAACATTCATTACAAACTCGGAGATACAAAGTAACTGTTATTACTGCCTCTAGGGCATATCTCCTACACATACTGTTCGTGGGCCTAAACTGGACCGCAATATGGACCGTAAACGGGCCAAAATCAGAACCGTCCGTTTATGGGCCCAGACCATAATGGGCCGTTAACAGGCTGGAAGACAGGACATGCTTAATTCTATCAAGAGGCCTGATGGGTCGTTAATGGGTCGGATTACGGGACAGGATGAAAACGGCCCAACGGGTTAACGGGCCACAACCGCACCGAATGTTACCACGGACTGAATTTGGCCCATTAGCATAACAGGCCAGTAACGAACCGTAAGTAATCGAGGGCCAAAAATGAGCCCAACAATGTATGGGCCCTTAGAAGGCCGAAAGGGAGCACGGGCTTGAAACCGCCCAACTGAATCATGGACCGTTAATAGGCTCAAAGCAGTTTACTGTTCATGATGGGCCTGATTCACCACGGGCCGTCAATGGGCCCACAGATGCAAAAGGCCTCATATGGGCCGAAAGACTTCACGGGCCATAGATGGGCCGAAAGTGACAACAGGCTGGAATCATATGGGACGGCCAATATGACGCTATGATGTCTAGTACACAACTTATTCTTGTAGACTCGTGTTGAGCCTCCAAGCGCGGAGTTTTGTAGGACAGTTGCAATTTTCCGTCAAGTGGATGACCTAAGGTTTATCAATCCGTGGGAGGCGTAGGATGAAGATGGTCTCTCTCAAACAACCCTGCAACCAAATACAAGAAATCTCTTGTGTCCCCAACACACCCAATACAATGGTAAATTGTATAGGTGCACTAGTTCAGCGAAGAGATGGTGATACAAGTGTAGTATGGATAGTAGATATAGGTTTTTGTAATCTGAAAATATAAAAACAGCAAGGTAGCAAGTGATAAAACGGAGCACAAATGATATTGCAATGCTTAGAAACAAGGCCTAGGGTTCATACTTTCACTAGTGCAATCTCTCAACAATGCTAATATAATTGGATCATATAACCATCCCTCAACGTGCGATAAAGAATCACTCCCAAGTTCCTATTAGCGGAGAACATACGATAGAAATTGTTTGTAGGGTACGAAACCACCTCAAAGTTATCATTTCCGATCGATCTATTGAGCTATTCCTATGAGTGTCACAAACAGCCCTAGAGTTCGTACTAAAATAACATCATATGACACACATCAACCAACTCTAATGTCACCTAGATACTCCAATGTCACCACAAGTATCCGTGAGTTGATTATACGATATGCATCAAACAACTTCCTAATCATAATATTCAATCCACACAAAGAACTTCAAGGAGCACCCCAAAGTTTCTATCGGAGAAAAGATAATGAAAACGTGCATCAACCCCTATGCGTAGATTACCCCAATGTCACCTCGGGAATCCGTGAGTTGAGTGCCAAAACATATATCATGTGAATCAATATAATACCCCATTGTCACCATGAGTATTCATATGCAAGACATACATCAAGTATTCTCAAATCTGAAATATTCAATCCAACAATAACGAAACCTCAAAGGGAAAAGATTCGATTCATCACAACAAGGATAGAGAGGGAAGAAACACCATATGATCCAACTATATTAACAAAGCTCGCGATACATCAAGATCGTCCCATATCAAGAACACGAGAGAGAGAGATCAAACACATAGCTACTAGTACATACCCTCTGCCCCGAGGGTGACCTACTCCCTCCTCGTCATGGAGACCGCCGGGATGATGAAGATGGCCTCCGGTGATGATTCCCCCCTCCGGCAGGGTGCCGGAAAAGGGCTGTAGATGGGATCTCCTTGGTACAGAGGCTTGCGGCGGCGTAAAAACTCATCTAGGTTAACTTTCGGGGGTTTCTGAATATATATGATTTTTCAGCGTTGGAATCACGCGAAGAGGGGCCACAGGGGGCCCACGAGGCACCAGGGCGTGCCTGGGGGGGCAGGCGCGCGCCCAGGTGGCTCGTGGGGCCCCTGTGGCTCTTCTGCTGCTCCTTCGAAGCTTCCTGGGTCTATTTCCTTCCAGAAAAAATCGTCAAAAAGTTTCGCTGCATTTGGACTTCGTTTGATATGGATTTTCTGGAAAACCAAAAACAAGCAGAAAACAGCAACTGGCACTGGGCACTAGGTCAATATGTTAGTCCATGAAAATCATATAAAAGCCACATAAAAGTGCACCAAAATCATACAAAACAATAATAAACATGGCATGAATACTTCATAAATTATAGATACGTTGGAGACGTATCAGCATCCCCAAGATTTATTCCTGCTCGTTCTCGAGTAGGTAAATGATAAAATAAATAATTTATGAAGTGTGAATGCTAGAATAGTGCATAAGTTTGATCAATGATAATTTCAATCACTTTTCCTAGCATCATAACACCAACTCTTTCGCATAAAACTCATCATGATAAAGTAGCAATCAATTCACATGTTATGGTTCAAACAATGCAATCTCTTGAAACTTAACAACCTATGTTCTTAGTCACCAAACAATTACAATTCAACTTAATTTCAACAAAGTCTAAGTAAGAGCTCCACATACTCAATTATCATATAGTCTTCTATGATTGCTAGTACTCAAAGCATATTTTTAGAACAAATGGCATCCATCGAACACAGAGAAAGATAGGGGCTTAGTGTTTCGCCTCCCAACTTATTTATCATAGAGATAATTGTCAACAATAATAAGTCATGATCAAATATATTTGACTGGCCATATGTGTCTGGATCTTTCCCCACCACATGATGCTTGCCAACTAGAGAATAATTAAGGTTGAAATGAGAATGAATACTTATTGACTCTTGCATAAAGGTAAATACATAAAACTAAATACATGAAAGTAAAAGATAGGCCCTTCGCAGAGGGAAGCAGAGGTTGTCATGCGCTTTTTATTTTTGGATGCACAAACCCTTAATGCAAAGGAACGTCACGTTATATTGCCCCTTGTGATAGCAACCTTTATTATGCAGTCCGTCGCTTTTATTTCTTTACCATCACAAGTTTGTACAACGCTTATTTTCCCTTGCAATAAAAGATCATACATATTTTAGGAGCAATTTTTATTGCTTTTTGCACTGATGACAACTTACTTGAAGGATCTTATTCAATCCATAGGTAGGTATGGTGGACACTCATGGGAAGAAACTGGGTTTAAGGGTTTTTGGATGCACAAGTAGTATCTCTACTTAGTACGAATTTCTGGCTAGCAAAAGATCCTAAGCAAGCACCACATGTTGGAGGATCCATAACAATATAACTTCTATGCAAATATACCCAAACATAACTCATTACGTTGTCTTCCTTGTCCAACTTCAACTAATTTGCTCAAGTTTGAAAATGATTAATGGGTATTCACAATCATAAAAGATGTCCAAGATAATATATTTATATGTGAAAGTTCTCTTCCTTATTCTAATCATTCATGAATTGCTTGTATGACCAATATTACGATTGTCAATCTTCAATAGATTTCACTTTCTAACCCAAATGTAAAACTACTACTAGACATGATACAAGCATATGAAGCACATATAATTTCAAATTTATGATATTCAATTCATTCAATAATTTACTCTTAGGATATAAGTAAAGCACAAAGGGTAAATGACAAACTACTCCAAAAAGATATAAGTGAAGACCAAAGAGTAGTTAAGCAAATAGGTAGCTATGTGAGGACTCTCTCTCAAAAAAAAATCAGATCTTGATAATTTTATTCAAACAGCAAAGAAAACAAAATAAAATGACATTCCAAGAATAGCACATCTCATGTGAAGAAGCAAAAACTTAGGCTCAACCGAAACTGACCGATAGTTATTGAAGAAGAAAGGTGGGATGCCTACCGGGGCATCCCCAAGCTTAGATGCTTGAGACTTCTTGAAATATTAACTCGGGATGCCTTGGGCATCCCCAATCTTGAGCTCTTGTGTCTCCTTAATTCCTCTCATATCATGGCTTCTCCTAAATCTTAAAAACTTCATCCACACAAAACTCAACAAGAACTCGTCAGATAAGTTAGTATAAATCAACTCAAAACCTTAAAATTCTCTACTGTAGCAAATCACAAAAATTATAATTAAACATTGCATACTAAATGCCTCTGCATATTTAATACTCCTATCCACAAATAGAAACATTAAACAAGCAACATATGCAAACAATGCAACTATAACCGAAATCTGCCAAAACAGAACAGTCTGTAAAGGGGGAATAAGAATTCATACTTCCCTAACGCCAAAAATTCTGAAAAATTACCACATGACAGAGAACTCATGCATGCTTGCTGTGTAAAAATTTCAGATTTTTATCATGTTCTGACTATTCAGAAATATTCTGAACACAACGGAAAACTTTCTGTTTTCAAACAGCAACACATGAACTTGCAAACTGAGCATGGTAAAGGCTATAATTGGAATTTTATTGAACTAAAAGATACAAAACATGATTATTGATAACAGCAACCAAATATCAACAAAATAAAATGACGCTCCAAGCAAAACTCATATTATGTGACGAATAAAAATATAGCTCCGAGTGAGGTTACCGATAGTGTTGAAGACGAAAGAGGGGATGCCTTCCGGGGCATCCCCAAGCTTAGTTGCTTGGGTCTTCCTTGAATATTACCTTGGGTTGACTTGGGGATCCCCAAGCTTAGGGTCTTGCCACTCCTTATTCTCCTCATATTGATATCTCACCCAAAACTTGAAAACTTCAATCACACAAAACTTAACGGAACTTGTGAGATAGGTTAGTATGATAAAAATAAATCATCCACTTAGGTACTGTCAAGTCAAGATTCATAATTGTTATCATATAATGCCTACTGTATTCTTTCATTTCCACAATTTAAATCTCATAATATAAGCTATGGAAACACTAAAACAAGCAAACTATGCATCAAAAACAGAATCTGTCAAAAACAAAACAGCGTGTAGTGAGCGATTTAAAAAAGCATACTTATGTACCTCCAAAAATTCTGAAAAATTAGTACAAAGTAAAAAATTTGTAAAAAAATACTGTGTAAAAATTTCAGAATTTTCTCACGCTCCAGTATAGAATGGAAATTCGAGCACTGGACGCAAAAGTTTATGTTTTTGCACAGAATCAAATCAACAAGCATCCACACTATCCCAAAGGCTTTACTTGGCACATTATTGAAAGAAAACATATAAAACATGATTAATACAGTATCTTAATCATGTGAACACACAAAAACAGTAGGTATAAATATTGGGTTGTCTCCCAACAAGCGCTTTTCTTTAATGCCTTTTTAGCTAGGCATGATGATTTCCATGATGCTCCCATAAAAACAAAGAATTGAAACACAAAGAGAGCATCATGAAGCATATGACTAGCACATTTAAGCCTAACCCACTTCCTATGCATAGGGATCTTTTGATCAAACAATTTATGGGAGCAAGAATCAACTAGCATAGGAAGGCAAAATAAGCATAACTTCAAAACTTTCAACACATAGAGAGGAAACTTGATATTATTGCAACACCTACAAGCATATGATCCTCTCTCATAATAATTTTCAGTAGCATCATGAATGAATTCAAAAATATAGCTATCACATAAAGAATTATTTTCATGATCCACAAGCATAGAAATTTTACTACTCTCCACACAAGCAATTTTCTTCTCATTCATAATAGTGCGAGCAAATTCAACAAAATAACTATCATGAGATACTTGATTGGCATAATCCAATTGAAAATTAAAATCATGATGACAAGTTTCATATTTATCATTATTCATTATAGCATACATGTCATCACAATAGATAGGAGGCATGCAATCATCATAACAAATTTTCTCATCAAAACTTGGGGAACTAAAAATATCATCTTCATCAAACAAAGCATCCCCAAGCTTGTGGCTTTGCATATCATTAGTATCATGGATATTCAAAGAATTCATACTAATTTCATTGCAATCATGCTCATCATTCAAATATTTTATGCCAAACATTTTATTAAATTCTTCTTCTATCAATCGAGCACAATTTTCCGATCCATCATTTTCACGAAAGACATGATAAAGACGAAGAATATGAGGCAACCTCAATTCCATTTTTTTGTAGTTTTCTTTTATAAGCCAAACTAGTGATAAACAAGAAACTAAAAGATTCTATTGCAAGATCTAAAGATATACCTTCAAGCACTCACCTCCCCGGCAACGGCGCCAGAAAAGAGCTTGATGTCTACTACACAACTTATTCTTGTAGCCTCGTGTTGGGCCTCCAAGCGCAGAGTTTTGTAGGACAGTAGCAATTTTCCCTCAAGTGGATGACCTAAGGTTTATCAATCCGTGGGAGCATAGGATGAAGATGGTCTCTCTCAAACAACCCTGCAACCAAATACAAGAAATCTCTTGTGTCCCCAACACACCCAATACAATGGTAAATTGTATAGGTGCACTAGTTCGGCGAAGAGATGGTGATACAAGTGTAGTATGAATAGTAGATATAGGTTTTTGTAATCTGAAAATATAAAAACAGAAAGGTAGCAAGTGATAAAATGGAGCACAAATGGTATTGCAATGCTTAGAAACAAGGCCTAGGGTTCATACTTTCACTAGTGCAATCTCTCAACAATGCTAATATAATTGGATCATATAACCATCCCTCAACGTGCGATAAAGAATCACTCCCAAGTTCCTATTAGCGGAGAACATAACATAGAAATTGTTTGTAGGGTACGAAACCACCTCAAAGTTATCCTTTCCGATCGATCTATTGAGCTATTCCTATGAGTGTAAACAACAGCCCTAGAGTTCCTACTAAAATAACACCATATGACACACATCAACCAACTCTAATGTCACCTAGATACTCCAATGTCACCACAAGTATCCGTGAGTTGATTATACGATATGCATCAAACAACTTCATAATCATAATATTCAATCCACACAAAGAACTTCAAGGAGCACCCCAAAGTTTCTATCGGAGAAAAGATAATGAAAACGTGCATCAACCCCTATGCGTAGATTACCCCAATGTCACCTCGGGAATCCGCGAGTTGAGTGCCAAAACATATATCAAGTGAATCAATATAATACCCCATTGTCACCACGGGTATTCATATGCAAGACATACATCAAGTGTTCTCAAATCTGAAATATTCAATCCGACAATAACGAAACCTGGAAGGGAAAAGATTCGATTCATCACAACAAGGATAGAGAGGGAAGAAACACCATATGATCCAACTATATTAACAAAGCTCGCGATACATCAAGATCGTGCCATATCAAGAACACAATAGAGAGAGATCAAACACATAGCTACTAGTACATACCCTCAACCCCGAGGTTGAACTACTCCCTCCTCATCATGGAGACCGCCGGGATGATGAAGATGGCCTCCGGTGATGATTCCCTCCTCCGGCAGGGTGCCGGAAAAGGGCTGTAGATGGGATCTCCTTGGTACAGAGGCTTACGGCTGTGTAAAAACTCATCTAGGTTAACTTTCGGGGGTTTCTGAATATATATAATTTTTTAGCGTTGGAATCACGCGAAGAGGGGCCACAGGGGGCCCACGAGGCACCAGGGCGCGCCTGGGGGGGGCAGGCGCGCCCAGGTGGCTCGTGGGGCCCCTGTGGCTCTTCTGCTGCTCCTCCGAAGCTTCCTGGGTCTATTTCCTTCCAGAAAAAATGGTCAAAAAGTTTCGCTGTATTTGGACTTCGTTTGATATGGATTTTCTGGAAAACCAAAAACAAGCAGAAAACAGCAACTGGCACTGGTCACTAGGTCAATATGTTAGTCCATGAAAATCATATAAAAGCCATATAAAAGTGCACCAAAATCATACAAAACTATAATAAACATGGCATGAATACTTCATAAATTATAGATACGTTGGAGACGTATCACACTACTGGGCCGAATATTGAAAGGCCATAATGGGCCGTGAGTACCCGGGCCGTAGATGGGTTGTATGCGAACAGGCCGTTAACAGGCTTTCCATGGGCCGGCCTGCTAACTTTTGACCAAGTCAAACGGGCTGGACATTTTAACCTAAATGGGCCACTGTTGGGCCGTGCCACGTGTCGACGTATCATAGGCGTCTCTCGTCCAATGAATGGATGACATCTGTCACAATGCCGAGCTGACACGTGGATCGGCCGGCGAATGAGAAATTTACACGTGGAAAATCGCCATTGGTCAGGGCTGTTAATGGGTTATCGGATCCAAAACCGGACGCGATAGCTTAACGACGACCCGTTACGGTGGAAGCCACGTGTGAGTCACCTTTGACGAAAATGTTGGGGAACGTAGTAATAATTCAAAATTTTCCTACGTGTCACCAAGATCAATCTAGGAGATGCTAGCAACGAGAGAGAGGGAGTGCATCTTCATACCCTTGAAGATCGCTAAGCGGAAGCGTTACAAAGAACGCGGTTGATGGAGTCGTACTCGCGGCGATTCAAATCGTGGAAGATCCGATCCAAGCGCCGAACGGACGGCGCCTCCGCGTTCAACACACGTACAGCCCGGGGACGTCTCCTCCTTCTTGATCCAGCAAGGGAGGAAGGAGAAGTTGAGGGAGAGCTCCGGCAGCACGACGGCGTGGTGGCGGTGGAGCTCGTGGTTCTCCGGCAGAGCTTCGCTAAGCGCTACGGAGGAGGAGGAGGTGTAGGAAGGGGGAAGGGCTGCGCCAGGGGAAGGGTGTACGGCTGCCCTCTCACCCCCACTATTTATAGGGGGAAGGGGAGAGGGGGCCGGCCCCCCGGGGGTCGGCGGCCCCCCTAGGGTTTCCAACCCTAGGCGCCTTGGGCCCTTGGGGGGCGGCGGCCCCCCTAGGGTTTCCAACCCTAGGCGTTGGGCCCTTGGGGGGCGGCGGCCCCCCTAGGGTTTCCAACCCTAGGCGCCTTGGGCCCTTGCGGGGGCGCACCAGCCGACTAAGGGGCTGGTTCCCACCCAACTACAGCCCATTAGGTCCTCCGGGGCAGGTGGACCCTCCCGGTGGACCCCCGGAACCCCTTCGGTGGTCCCGGTACAATACCGATAAACCTCGAAACCTTTCCGGTGACTGAAACTGGACTTGCCTTATATAAATCTTCACCTCCGGACCATTCCGGAACTCCTCGGGACGTCCGGGATCTCATCCGGGACTCCGAACAACTTTCGGTAACCACTTACAATTCCCATTACCACTCTAGCATCACCGAACCTTAATTAAGTGTGTAGACCCTACGGGTTCGGGAACCATGCAGTCATGACCGAGACACCTCTCCGGCCAATAACCAATAGCGGGATCTGGATACCCATATTGGCTCCCACATGTTCCACGATGATCTCATCGGATGAACCACGATGTCGGGGATTCAATTAATCCCGTATACAATTCCCTTTGTCCATCGGTATGTTACTTGCCCGAGATTCGATCGTCGGTATCCCTATACCTTGTTCAATCTCGTTACCGGCAAGTATCTTTACTCGTTCAGTAACACATGATCCCGTGACTAACTCCTTTGTCACATTGAGCTCATTATGATGATGTATTACCGAGTGGGCCCAGAGATACCTCTCCGTCACACGGAGTGACAATTCCCAGTCTCGATTCGTGCCAACCCAACAAACACTTTCGGAGACACCTGTAGTGCACCTTTATAGTCACCCAGTTACGTTGTGACGTTTGATACACCCAAAGCATTCCTACGGTATCCGGGAGTTGCACAATCTCATGGTCTAAGGAAATGATACTTGACAATAGAAAAGCTCTAGCAGACGAACTACACGATCTTGTGCTATGCTTAGGATTGGGTCTTGTCCATCACATCATTCTCCTAATGATGTGATCCCGTTATCAACGACATCCAATGTCCATGGCCAGGAAACCATGACGAGCTATTGATCAACGAGCTAGTCATCTAGAGGCTCACTAGGGACATGGTGTGGTCTATGTATTCACACATGTATTACGGTTTCCGGCTAATACAATTATAGCATGAACAATAGACAATTATCATGAACAAGGAAATATAATAATAACCATTTTATTATTGCCTCTAGGGCATATTTCCAACAGTCTCCCACTTGCACTAGAGTCAATAATCTAGTTACATTGTGATGAATCGAACACCCATAGAGTTCTGGTGCTGATCATGTTTCGCTCGTGAAAGAGGTTTAGTCAACGGATCTGCGACATTCAGATCCGTATGTACTTTACAAATATCTATATCTCCATCCTGAATGTAACCACGAATGGAGTTGAAGTGGCGCTTGATGTGCTTGGTCTTCTTGTGAAACCTGGGCTCCTTGGCAATGGCAATAGCTCCAGTGTTGTCACAAAAGAGAGTCATCGGGCCCGACGCATTGGGAATCACTCCTAGGTCGGTGATGAACTCCTTCATCCAGACTCCTTCCTGTGCTGCTTCCGAAGCAGCTATGTACTCCGCTTCACATGTAGATGCCGCCACGACGCTTTGCTTGCAACTGCACCAGCTGACTGTCCCACCATTCAAAATATACACGTATCCGGTTTGTGACTTGGAGTCATCCGGATCCGTGTCGAAGCTAGCATCGACGTAACCCTTTACGACGAGCTCTTCGGCACCTCCATAAACGAGAAACATATCCTTAGTCCTTTTCAGGTACTTAAGGATATTCTTGACCGCTGTCCAGTGTTCCAATCCGGGATCACTTTGGTACCTCCCTACCAAACTTATGGCAAGGTTCACATCAGGTCTGGTACACAGCATGGCATACATAATAGAGCCTATGGCTGAGGCATAGGGGATGACACTCATCTTTTCTCTATCTTCTGCCGAGGTCAGGCATTGAGCTGTGCTCAATCTCACACCTTGCAATACAGGCAAGAACCCCTTCTTGGACTGATCCATATTGAACTTCTTCAATATCTTGTCAAGGTATGTGCTTTGTGAAAGACCAATGAGGCGTCTCGATCTATCTCTATAGATCTTGATGCCTAATATGTAAGCAGCTTCTCCAAGGTCCTTCATTGAAAAACACTTATTCAAGTAGGCCTTTATGCTTTCCAAAAGTTCTATATCATTTCCCATCAACAATATGTCATCCACGTATAAAATGAGAAATGCTACAGAGCTCCCACTCACTTTCTTGTAAATACAGGCTTCTCCATAAGTCTGTATAAACCCAAACGCTTTGATCACCTCATCAAAGCGAATGTTCCAACTCCGAGATGCTTGCACCAGCCCATAGATGGAGCGCTGGAGCTTGCATACCTTGTCAGCATTCTTAGGATCGACAAAACCTTCCGGCTGCATCATATACAATTCTTCCTTAAGGAAACCGTTAAGGAATGCCGTTTTGACGTCCATTTGCCAGATCTCATAATCATAAAATGCGGCAACTACTAACATGATTCGGACGGACTTCAGCATCGCTACGGGTGAGAAAGTCTCATCGTAGTCAACTCCTTGAACTTGTCGATAACCCTTAGTGACAAGCCGAGCCTTATAGACGGTCAGATTACCATCCGCGTCAGTCTTCTTCTTAAAGATCCATTTATTTTCTATGGCTCGCCGATCATCGGGCAAGTCCACCAAAGTCCATACTTTGTTCTCATACATGGATCCTATCTCGGATTTCATGGCTTCAAGCCATTTGTTGGAATCTGGGCCCGCCATGGCTTCTTCATAGTTCGAGGGTTCACCGTTGTCTAACAGCATGATTTCCAGGACAGGGTTGCCGTACCACTCTGGTGCGGAACGTGTCCTCGTGGACCTACGAAGTTCAGTAGTAACTTGATCAGAAGTTTCATGATCATCATCATTAACTTCCTCTCTGGTCGGTGCAGGCACCACAGAAACATTCTCCTGTGCTGCGCTACTTTCTAGTTCGAGAGGGGGTACAATTACCTCATCAAGTTCTACTTTCCTCCCACTTACTTCTTTCGAGAGAAACTCTTTCTCTAGAAAGGATCCATTCTTGGCAACAAAGATCTTGCCTTCGGATCTGAGGTAGAAGGTATACCCAATAGTTTCCTTAGGGTATCCTATGAAGACGCACCTTTCCGATTTGGGTTCGAGCTTTTCAGGTTGAAGTTTCTTGACATAAGCATCGCATCCCCAAACTTTCAGAAACGACAGCTTAGGTTTCTTCCCAAACCATAATTCATACGGTGTCGTCTCAACGGATTTAGACGGTGCCCTATTTAAAGTGAATGCGGCAGTCTCTAATGCATATCCCCAAAATGATAGCGGTAAATCAGTAAGAGACATCATAGATCGCACCATATCCAATAGAGTGCGATTACGACGTTCGGACACACCATTACGCTGAGGTGTGCCAGGCGGCGTGAGTTGTGAAACAATTCTACATTTCCTTAAGTGCGTGCCAAACTCGTGACTCAAATATTCTCCTCCACGATCAGATCGTAAGAACTTTATTTTCTTGTCACGTTGATTCTCTACCTCACTCTGAAATTCCTTGAACTTTTCAAAGGTCTCATACTTGTGTTTCATCAAGTAGACATACCCATATCTGCTTAAGTCATCAGTGAGGGTGAGAACATAACGATAGCCACCGCGAGCCTCAACGCTCATCGGTCCACATACATCAGTATGTATTATTTCCAACAAGCTGGTTACTCGCTCCATTGTTCCGGAGAACGGAGTCTTAGTCATCTTGCCCATGAGGCATGGTTCGCACGTGTCAAATGATTCATAATCAAGAGACTCCAAAAGTCCATCTGCATGGAGTTTCTTCATGCGTTTGACACCAATATGACCAAGGCGGCAGTGCCACAAGTATGTGGGACTATCATTATCAACCTTACATCGTTTGGCATTCACACTATGAATATGTGTAACATCACGTTCGAGATTCAAAATAAACCATTGACCAGCGGGGCATGACCATAAAACATATCTCTCATATAAATAGAACAACCATTATTCTCGGATTTAAATGAGTAGCCATCTCGCATCAAACGAGATCCAGATACAATGTTCATGCTCAAAGCTGGTACTAAATAACAATTATTGAGGTTTAAAACTAATCCCGAAGGTAGATGTAGAGGTAGCGTGCCGACGGCGATCACATCGACCTTGGAACCATTCTCGACGCACATCGTCACCTCGTCCTTTGCCAGTCTCCGCTTATTCCGCAGCTCCTGTTTTGAGTTACAAATGTGAGCAACCGCACCGGTATCAAATACCCAGGAGCTACTATGAGCGCTGGTAAGGTACACATCAATAACATGTATATCATATATACCTTTGACGTTGCCGGCCTTCTTATCTGCTAAGTACTTGGGGCAGTTCCGCTTCCAGTGACCGGTTCCCTTGCAATAAAAGCACTCAGTCTCAGGCTTGGGTCCATTCTTGGGCTTCTTCCCGGCAACTGATTTACCGGGCGCGGCAAATGCTTTGCCGTCCTTCTTTAAGTTCTTCTTACCCTTGCCTTTCTTGAAACTAGTGGTCTTATTCACCATCAACACTTGATGTTCCTTTTTGATTTCCACCTCCGCTGATTTCAGCATCGAATATAACTCAGGAATGGACTTCTCCATCCCTTGCATATTGTAGTTCATCACAAAGCTCTTGTAGCTAGGTGGAAGCGACTGGAGGATTCTGTCAATAACCGAGTCATCCGGAAGATTAACTCCCAGCTGAGACAAGCGGTTGTGCAACCCAGACATTTTGAGTATGTGCTCACTGACAGAACTATTTTCCTCCATCTTACAACTAAAGAACTTGTCGGAGACTTCATATCTCTCGACCCGGGCATGAGCTTGGAAAACCATTCTTAGCTCTTGGAACATCTCATATGCTCTGTGTTGCTCAAAATGCTTTTGGAGCCCCGGTTCTAAGCTGTAAAGCATGCCGCACTGAACCAGGGAGTAATCATCACTACGCGACTGCCAGGCGTTCATAACCTCTTGAGTTGCTGGGAAAACGGGTGCGTCACCTAGCGGTGCATCAAGGACATATAATTTCTTGGAAGCTATGAGGATGATCCTCAAGTTACGGACCCAGTCCGTATAGTTGCTTCCATCGTCTTTCAGCTTGGTTTTCTCTAGGAACGCGTTGAAGTTGAGGGCAACATTAGCGTGGGCCATTGGATCTACTAGATAGATTGTAAAGACAATTTTATACTAAGTTCATGATAATTAAGTTCATCTAATCAAATTATTTAATGAACTCCCACTCAGATATACATCCCTCTAGTCATCTAAGTGATACATGATCCACATCGACTAGGCCGTGTCCGATCATCATGTGAGACGGACTAGTCATCAATGGTGAACATCTCCATGTTGATCGCATCTACTATACGACTCATGTTCGACCTTTCGGTCTCTCGTGTTCCGAGGCCATGTCTGTACATGCTAGGCTCGTCAAGTCAACCTAAGTGTTTCGCGTGTGTAAATCTGGCTTACACCCATTGTATGCGAACGTTAGAATCTATCACACCCGATCATCACGTGGTGCTTCGAAACAATGATCCTTCGCAACGGTGCACACTTAGGGGGAACACATTTCTTGAAATTTTAGTGAGGGATCATCTTATTTATGCTACCGTCGTTCTAAGCAAATAAGATGTAAAAACATGATAAACATCACATGCAAATCATAAAGTGACATGATATGGCCAATATCATCTTGCGCCTTTGATCTCCATCTTCGGGGCGCGGCATGATCACCATCGTCACCAGCACGACACCATGATCTCCATCATCATGATCTCCATCATCGTGTCTTCATGAAGTTGTCTCGCCAACTATTACTTCTACTACTATGGCTAACAGTTAGCAATAAAGTAAAGTAATTACATGGCGTTTTTGATTGACACGCAGGCCATACAATAAATTATGACAACTCCTATGGCTCCTGCCGGTTGTCATACTTATCGACATGCAAGTCGTGATTCCTATTACAAGAACATGATCAATCTCATACATCACATATATTTCATCACATCCTTTTGGCCATACCACATCACATAGCATACCCTGCAAAAACAAGTTAGACGTCCTCTAATTGTTGTTGCAAGTTTTACGTGGCTGCTATGGGTTTCTAGCAAGAACGTTTCTTACCTACGCAAAAGCCACAACGGTGATATGCCAATTGCTATTTACCCTTCATAAGGACCCTCTTCATCGAATCCGATCCGACTAAAGTGGGAGAGACAGACACCCGCTAGCCACCTTATGCAACAAGTGCATGTCAGGCGGTGGAACCAGTCTCACATAAGCGTACGTGTAAAGTCGGTCCGGGCCGCTTCATCCCACAATACCGCCGAATCAAGATAGGACTAGTAACGGCAAGCAAATTGACCAAATCATCGCCCACAACTACTTGTGTTCTACTCGTGCATAGAATCTACGCATAGACCTAGCTCATGATGCCACTGTTGGGGAACGTAGTAATAATTCAAAATTTTCCTACGTGTCACCAAGATCAATCTAGGAGATGCTAGCAATGAGACAGAGGGAGTGCATCTTCATACCCTTGAAGATCGCTAAGCGGAAGCGTTACAAAGAACGCGGTTGATGGAGTCGTACTCGCGGCGATTCAAATCGCGGAAGATCCGATCCAAGCGCCGAACGGACGGCGCCTCCGCGTTCAACACACGTACAACCCGGGGACGTCTCCTCCTTCTTGATCCAGCAAGGGGGGAAGGAGAAGTTGAGGGAGAGCTCCGGCAGCACGACGGCGTGGTGGCGGTGGAGCTCGTGGTTCTCCGGCAGAGCTTCGCTAAGCGCTACGGAGGAGGAGGAGGTGTAGGAAGGAGGAAGGGCTGCGCGAGGGGAAGGGTGTACGGCTGCCCTCTCACCCCCACTATTTATAGGGGGAAGGGGAGAGGGGGCCGGCCCCCCTAGATCCATCTAGAGGGGGGGCGGCGGCCCCCCGGAGGGCGGCGGCCCCCCTAGGGTTTCCAACCCTAGGCGCCTTGGGCCCTTGGGGGGGCGCACCAGCCCACTAAGGGGCTGGTTCCCACCCAACTACAGCCCATTAGGTCCTCCGGGGCAGGTGGACCCTCCCGGTGGACCCCCGGAACCCCTTCGGTGGTCCCGGTACAATACCGATAAACCCCGAAACCTTTCCGGTGACTGAAACTAGACTTCCCATATATAAACCTTCACCTCCGGACCATTCCGGAACTCCTCGTGACGTTCGGGATCTCATCCGGGACTCCGAACAACTTTCAGTAACCACATACAATTCCCATTACAACTCTAGCGTCACCGAACCTTAAGTGTGTAGACCCTACGGGTTCGGGAACCATGCAGTCATGACCGAGACACCTCTTCGGCCAATAACCAATAGCGGGATCTGGATACCCATATTGGCTCCCACATGTTCCACGATGATCTCATCGGATGAACCACGATGTCGGGGATTCAATTAATCCCGTATACAATTCCCTTTGTCCATCGGTATGTTACTTGCCCGAGATTCGATCGTCGGTATCCCTATACCTTGTTCAATCTCGTTACCGACAAGTATCTTTACTCGTTCCGTAACACATGATCCCGTGACTAACTCCTTAGTCACATTGAGCTCATTATGATGATGTATTACCGAGTGGGCCCAGAGATACCTCTCCGTCACACGGAGTGACAAATCCCAGTCTCGATTCGTGCCAACCCAACAAACACTTTCGGAGACACCTGTAGTGCACCTTTATAGTCACCCAGTTACGTTGTGACGTTTGATACACCCAAAGCATTCCTACGGTATCCGGGAGTTGCACAATCTCATGGTCTAAGGAAATGATACTTGACATTAGAAAAGCTCTAGCAGACGAACTACACGATCTTGTGCTATGCTTAGGATTGGGTCTTGTCCATCACATCATTCTCCTAATGATGTGATCCCGTTATCAATGACATCCAATGTCCATGGCCAGGAAACCATGACCATCTATTGATCAACAAGCTAGTCATCTAGAGGCTCACTAGGGACATGGTGTGGTCCATGTATTCACACATGTATTACGGTTTCCGGCTAATACAATTATAGCATGAACAATAGACAATTATCATGAACAAGGAAATATAATAATAACCATTTTATTATTGCCTCTAGGGCATATTTCCAACAGAAAACACTTCCATGACGCGACATTTATCGTCATGGAAGTGGACACTTCCGTGATGATAATTTCAGTATTGTCATGGAACACTTCTATGACAGCACAGGTATGACTATCTTGATTCTGTCATAAAATTGTCACGGATGTACATGCATGACAGAAAACTTGACCTACTGTGACAAAGACGTATCATCACGAAAGTGTTTTTTTGTAGTGATGTAAAGAATCAGTTTGGCTGAAAGGTTTGTATGCAGAGCTTTGTGGGGATAATTCTTGCATTAATCTGTTTTGTGACAGTCAGAGTGCCATATACCTCACTAAGGATCAGATGTTTCATGAGAGAACAAAGCACATTGATGTCAAATATCATTATGTTCGAGACATTGTTGAGCAAGGTAAACTGAAGGTATGCAAGATTAGTACTCATGATAATCCTGCTGATATGTTGACAAAGCCAGTTCCTGTTACTAAGTTTGAGCTTTGCTCAGACTTAGTTGGTATAACACATTAGCCCTAGTGGTTGTTTGGCGCCGAAAGTGTTTTCTTTGTTGTTCAGGGAGGAGGTTCTCATTCATGCTACAAGATGTAATTTGTCTCAAAGTGGAGTTTGTTATGTTATGATCCAAATTCAAGTATAAAGAGAAAGGCTAACTTCTGACGAGCGAGCGGAGCGAGTCCCGTCGCCGGGTACGGATCAGTATTGACCTAGGTCACCTGTGTTATATATATCCTTTGTAAGCCGCCGCACGGGATACGTTGATCAGTTGTAAATCCCCGGCGTTTGTAACCTCCCCCGATATAGTGAAGATTTGCTGGCTGGCGCCTGTGGTTTTTTCCCCTTCGTGTTGGAGGGGTTTTCCACGTTAAATCTTCTGTCTCCTGCTCGTTTTCGTTCATCATCGTGTTTCGATTGCGTGTCGTATCTCTAACATTCACTGGCTAAATTCGACAAACATTATGCTTCTACCAAAAAAGGAAGGGGCGACGGATATTTCTGACTTTCGTCCCATCAGTTTGATCCATGCCTTCGTAAAGATAATGGCTAAGATTCTGGCCATGCGTCTGGCTCCCTTCATGACTGGTCTTGTTTCCCGGGCCCAAAGTGCATTCATTAAGACCAGAAGCATCCATGACAACTTCATGTTCGTGTGTTGCTTTATAAGGCATCTGCACCGGACCAAGACACCGGCCCTACTCCTCAAGCTAGATATAAAGAAAGCTTTTGACTCAATCCGTTGGGATTACTTATTGGACTTGTTGCAACGTCGGGGCTTCCCTCCTGAATTTAGACATTCGATTGCGGCTCTTTTGGGCTTCGACTTCTTCAAGAGTGCTTCTGAATGGTATACCCGGGGACCCAATAAAACTTGGGAGGGGATTGCGCCAGGGGGGCCTGCTGCTCCCCCTTGCTCTTTGTCTTGCCATTGACCCCCTGCAACAACTACTAGCCAAAGCTACAAATCAAGGCCTTCTACACCGCTTGTGAAGTCGTGCTACTTGCATGCGAACCTCCCTTTATGCTAAGGACGCGACCATTTTTGTCGCCCCCATCAAAGAGGACATTGAGCAACTATAGAAGATTCTTAAGGATTTTGGGGAAGTCACGTCTGGTGGCTAATCCTCTTAAAAGCATTGTCGCCCACATCTGTTGTGCCAATCTTGACCTCGACAATATTCTTCAGAGTTTTCCGGCCTCCAGGGTGGGATTCCCCTTGCGTTATCTTTCCACACATAGTCTGAAGAAGGCAGATTGTCATCTCCTTGTGGACAAAGTGACGGCCAAGCTACCCCCTTGGCAAGGAAACAACATCAACTCGGTGGGCCGGTCTGCGCTTGTAAAATCGGTCTTGACATCTCTTGTGATTTACCACATCAACATGCTTGATGTGCCACCAGGAACAAAAGAAAGTATCACCAAGATTCAACGGGCTTTCCTGTGGGCGTGATCAGGTTTGGGCAGGAAATGCAAAGTGAACTGAAAAACGGTTTGTCGCCCTACAAATCCTGGCGAACTGGGTCCCTGGATATTGACAAGTTCGCTCGTGCTCTCAGGCTGCGATAAGGAAGGGGCGATGACGGCAGCGCGCCTTTGGCTCGCTTCAATGCTTGTAGTCGTTGTTAGGTGGTCTACGGATTTAGATGTAAGTTTTATTATTTCTAGAGTTCGTTGTACCGTCATGATTGAAAATAAATAGATCGAATTTTTCTAAAAGAAAAAGAAAAAAGAAAAGAAAAGGAGGATCTACTACCCAGATGTCATGGCACAAGCCCTTTCACACACTGAACCGTTAAAAACATGAGTTTTTTCCCCCTTAATTGCCATCTAACGGTTGAGGCATCTGTAACCCCTTCCGCTAAGTCCTGTAAAAAAAACACACCTTCCGCTCTTCCCCACCGCGACTCGCCGCCTCCGTGCTCCTCCGGCGACAGGCCGACAGCCCACCTAAGCTCAACCCCCAGGCGGCGCGAACGTCGACCTCGCCTGTCACGGCGTCCTCCATACAGCTCTGCTTGTCAGTTCCATGGGAGGACTCCCGCGCGGTCGCCTTCCACCTCCGTTGCGGCGACGCCCGCCGCCGACCTCGGGTACCTCCGGCCGGCGACGGTGCGTCATTCGCTCTCTTCCTTCCCCGTGGAACGCTGCTGGTTGCCTTTTCATCCCCTTCTCCGAATCGACTGCTACACCTCCCTTGTCTTCTGCGCACAGTGCTCTTCTTCTCACGCACATGCCCTGTTTGCTGAAATGCCTTCTACATGGTGACACTCCTGATGGATCAGATTGGTGGTTCTGGGGCAAGCCTAAAACAACCTCCAATTGATTGATGAATTATCTGCTAGGCTGTTCAAGTATGGCCATGTTTAGATGACACTGACCAAGTATACTCTGTGATTCCATTAATTCCTCTAGCTATTTCCTGTGGCATGGTTGATTTCTTAAGAGCTTCCAATCGGTTTGACCGAATTGTTTAAGCTCTGATATAGAGCTTATTACAATTCTCTGACATCAGTTTATTACATATGGTACAACTCTGCATCTCGTAATCTACTTGTACTCTACATTCTGCTACCTTGTAATTTGTGTATACTGAATTGATGGGCCTCTCTTTCACCAAGCATATTAATGTTGAGACCTATTTTTCCATCTGTTGCGGAATGCATATAGCAATGCATATGTCTTGCCTATTTACATAGCCATCCTTCAATTATATGCTGCCTTTATTTGCAGGCTGGTGGTACTTTACTTGTAATCCGGAGCTTTATTCCTACAAAAAAGAGAACGATCCCCAAGCTCAAGCCAAAGAGGAATTTCAGTTGGTCACTACAAATGGAGTGAGCACTATTGTAAACTCTCTTAATTAGCTGATGTTTTTTGGTTCAATCTCGATTACACATATTGCTGCTCTTCTTGTCTTGTCTCAAGAGTTACACTAGTTGAACAAGTTATTCATTTTTTAATGGTTCTTTCAAATATTATTCAGTTTGTATATTTGATCTACGCTATAACTTCTCTTTGAAGGGATGACTTTAATTGATTTCATGCCATTTTTCGCATGTTGCAATTCTAATTAATTGACACCTAGCTTAGTTAGCCTTGGATCCGCCGGTCAAGTCTGACATGCAAATCTTGTGGAAAGACTTGACTAGCATGTCATGCATATTCATCCTGATTAAAAATTGGTACGTAGTATAATCCATATGTGCAACTTTGGAACTTGTCAGAATGTGCAACCCCATCATATCATGTTCACAACACGAGAGAACAGAAGAGGCAGTTGCGAGTTTTTCTTTTACCTCCTAATGAATGACCTTTCATATTAGTGTATGTTTAACTGAACATATGAAATTTATTGCATTATCACATTTAACCCCTCGTAGTTGAAATAAGCTCAAGAATCCTCCTCCGGCCTGGTCCATGCATTTAATTCTTTCTCCCTTCAATTCGTGTCCCGTACTGCTCCTACTGTGTAGTGTAGGAACATGCTGCATGCCCGGACTCACTGCGCAGTGTGAACGGCAGAGACTCTCATCCACTCCTTTCCTCCTGCCTGCCTATCTCCCTACCTTGGATTTTTCTCACTTGGAACGTTTGATTGATTACCGTTCTAAAAGGATTTGATTAATTTGCGCTTAAACCTACAGTTTTGTTCATCTACCTGCACTTACACCCATCTGTGAAGTATGATTATGGGTATTTGATTTCGTCTTAGTTTTCTCATGCAAATCTTCCTCTAAAGATATTTTCTCAAATGGCACGCATAATTCCTGATAAAATATTAAAAAAATCGGTTGTATGACCATCTGTCCTGTATAGACACAGAAAGTGTAGTTAATGTGATGGACCGGAACATTGATGCACATATGGTACATAGGACCCACCCATGGTCTGATGAATGTTGGCTGAGGGTGGAGCATAGTCTGAGTCTGTGAAAACTTATGATTCACTGAGCATTAAATTTCCTGCAGCGCTTGACTCCTCACTGGTGGAGTAACTACATTTTCCTTGCACCTTCCTAAGCCTCTCCTGCATACTTCTTCTTGCTGTTCTTCCTTAGCTAGTTTGCCATTTGGATCGGTGTTGGTGGATCATTCTGCTGCCCCATTTCACGGGTAATTTCCTTAATTTTTATATCCATCTTCTTCTCCAGCTGCCTGGCTGCTGCTCTGATAATGCTACTCTTAACTGCAACGTGATATACAGGTGGAAGAGGCAAATCAGAAACAAGAAGCTATCAAGCAGGCCGGCCTGAGACTGAGAGAAAGAGAGAGAGGGGGCGTTGGGCTTGGGCATCCTCCTCCCCCGAGCTGAGCGAGCTGCTCCTCGAGGAGTACAACCTCGAAGCAGTGGGAGAAGGATACTGTTAAGAAGGGGGTCATGGACCTCAAGGCCACGCAAACTGCTCTTGAGAAGGTCTCCAATCTGCATTAATTTGCTGTAGCGCTTGACTTCGCCTAAGGTATGAACGTGCTTGACTTCCCTAACACTTTCTTAAGCTCTGCTTGATGCAATGTAATGAAGTATTGTGCCGATGAAAACTGCAGCTGGAGTGGTATAAAAAAGACGAGCAAAAGACTGATGTAGACTTGCTAGCTCATTTTTGTGTTGACCACATCATAAGAATCCTATTAATTTGTGTCTCATCCACTGCATCCTGTCAGGTACGGTATCCATGATCCACATATGCGCACGCGCCATGCTAAGATAAGCCAGCGCCTAATCACGGCCACACCGGTGGAGACTCTCCGATCGAGTTCCAGCGATGGCTGAGCTCGCCGGGGGCGCCGTCCGCTCGCTGCTTGGCGTCATCCACGATGAGGCTAAGTTACTGGGCGGCGTCCGTGGCGATGTGCAGTTCATCAAAGAGGAGATGGAGAGCATGAACAGCTTCCCCCTGCACCTCGCCAGGAAGACGCCCCGCAGCGGGGAGCACGACGAGCAGGTCCGCACGTGGATGAAGCAGGTCCGCGACCTCGCTCACAACTGCAGCAACTGCATCGATGTCTACCTACGGCGCGGCAATCCGGCAGTCTACCGTGCCAGAGGAATCCTGCTGGGTTACGTGTGGTGGGTGCCTTGGTTCGTGAAGAAGACGCTCGCTCAGCACCTCGCAGCCACCCAGCTACGCGACCTCAAAGCCCGGGCTCGTGATGTTGGGGAGCGGCGGCTCAGGTACGGCGTCGAGGTCCCGGCGAAGCTGGACTCTGACAAGAAGCTGATGGAGGCGTCGTCGTCATCAACATTGTTCCAAGCTACTAGGGCAGTTGTAGCCGAAGGAGACCATGACTTTGAAGAAGACTACTACCGGATGATAAGCGATGATCCACGAAGGGAGCAAGCCTTTTCCGAGCCTCGCATTTCTGACAAGTGCACCGAAAAGCTAGTACGCTGGCTTTAACAACAACACGAAGATGGTCCATTTCAAGCCATTGCCATTGCAGCACCAGATGAAGAGGATGGAAACGAAATACCAAACGAAGCTTTATGTCATGTTGCCGTTAAGGAAAAATTCAACCACATCTTCTCTCTATATGACCGGTCTTGCCTGCAAGAACCCTGGGATTTTCTTGGTGATATCTTGGAGAAGCTTGAAGAAGAATCCAACGAATCAGTGGAAGAATTTGGCGAGGAAGCTGTCGACAAGAAGATTGGGAAAATCAAGGAGAAGATCGAAGTGTACCTGGAGAAAGCTGGTAATAAAGGTTACCGGGTTGAACCCTTAGGGTGGCATCTTGGGGGTGCTGCTCCAGGATGCGACTGCCAGCGAGGATCAAAATCAAACCCAGGAAAAGATCCTTGACGAGACAGTGGATAAGATGAAAAAGTATCTGGAATCAGCCGGTGAATCGAGTTCCTGCAGGATTGGTGTTGAGCATCGCCAATACATAGCCATCCTAGAGGAGCTGCTTCCCAAGCAGCACACCACACCGGCAAAAGTAGCCACAAATAAACAAGCCGGCGAGGATCATATCGTGAAAAATATTAAAGACATCACGTTGAAGATTCATGTGCAGATCACACCGGAGCTGCTGCTGCCAGTGTCACTTCACCAGCTAGATAAATCAATGGGAGAATCAGGCCAAGACCAGCTGTTGGCAGGCGAGGAGGACTGCAGGGAGATGATTGAACATGTCCTAGAGAGGATCAAAGAGCATCTGTTAATTCAAGAAAGCATGGGAAGGGTTAGAGAGCATCTGCAGGGCACAAGGACACTAGTCGTTCTCCACAATGCCTCTGGCTACAAATGGGATGAGACTGCAAAGGCCTTGCGAGATTTGGGTTGCAGTTCAATGGCAGTGGTAGTTACCACAAAATACATGCAGAGGGCCAACGAGTTTTGCTATGGGACAGAACCCATCATATACTCTTCTATTGAATACTATCGCGAAACAGCGCTCCAACTTACAAATCGGCATGTGAATGATGACGAGAAGTACAGTGCTGAAATCTACCATGAGATCTTGGAGAAATGTAGGGTGGATGAGTTCTGCATAAAGATGTTCATCCATGCTCTGTTTGCCAATCCAATGAGGAGCAGAGAAGAACTGGACAAGTTGAGCAACAGCCTCGTGTTTGAAGGATCCGTGGAGACCAATGGCTACAAGATGATCAAGTTCTCGTACAACGATCTGCCTAGGGAATACAAGACCTGCTTGCTGTATCTAGCCATCTTCCATAAAGACGAGAAGATAAACCGGACAAGGTTAATTGGGCGGTGGGTTGCGGAAGGACTGATAACTAGACAAGACTGGCCCAGTTCAGTCAGTCAGGCCGAGCATTGTTTTGAGGTACTTGCCGACCTATGGCTTCTCTGTCCTTGCAACGTTGGTGCTGCAGGGAAGGTCAAGAGCATTACGTTGCATCCACTAGTGTACAACTTCATCACCAAGATGGCCAGGAAAGAACACATTCTGGACACACGCCTGTCTCGGCACCTGGCTCGTCACTTCTCCGTTCTCAGCAACATCCGGCTCCGTCCCTCAGATAGCATCCTCAACTTCTTGAAGCAACCATCCCGAGCATCATCTCAGTTAAACCTCGTCAAGGTCCTGGATCTGGAAGGCTGTGCATCCCTTAGGGATAACCAACGATGGCTCAGGAACGTGTGCACCTCATTAATACTGCTCAAGTATCTGAGCCTAAGGAACACAGATGTCACTCAGCTGCCGAAGGAGATCAACATGCTACAGCAGCTGGAGGTGTTGGACATCCGGCACACTCCTATGAATGCCTCTGCCATAAAACATCTCATGCTACTGAAGCTAAAGCGTCTGCTGGCTGGTCACACCGGCACTGGTGGTGGTGGTGGTGGTGGTGGTGATGCTAGCACACTTTCCACTGTCCAGATGCCTCACAAGGTCAGAAAAATGATGGACCTGGAAGTGCTGTCCCATGTACAGGCTTCGAAACATCATGCTACAGAGCTGAGAGAGATCGGCCAGCTATGGCAACTAAGGGTGCTTGGTGTGATCATATATGACTGGAAAGCTCAACTTGAGAACTTGTTCCAAGGGATTAGCGATCTGAATGAGTGCCTTCGGTCTCTGTCGATCGAGATCAAGCCTCCGCCTGCCAGGGAGGCTGCTACTCCTCCTGACGTACCTGCAGCCGATGCTATCAATGCACACTGTAAAAACACACCCAAGCTTCTTGAAAGCCTGAGCATCAGTGGAGTCACAATGTATGGGCATCTTCTCCCAGTGTTCGCAAGAGGCTGCCACAAACTTGCTGAGGTAACTCTTCATAACACATCGTTAGACCACAATGATATGGAATCCCTCGCAGATTTGCCCAACCTACGCGGCCTCAGGCTCCAGCATGTTAATTTACACACTGAGGGCAAGCTTATAATCCAGACCAATGGGTTCCAAAATCTCAAGTATCTTGTCGTTGAGGGGGGCGGCATCACCAACATTGACTTTGAACCTGGAGAAGCTCCTAAGCTTGAAAAGATCGTCTGGCTCATCGACGGAATAGAGTCTCTCTCGGGAATCAACAACCTTCCCAAGTTGAAGGAAATGGTATTCAATGATGGTGTTAGGCTACCAGATCAAGTGAAAGAAACCATAGAAGCACATCCAAACATCATTGATAATAATGGAATCTGGTATTGTGGCCACACAGGCAAGTGCACATATGGTTCCTTGATCATGCTTGCTGCCAAGTTTAACTACACACATGAATACACCTCAGTCTCTCTTTTCCATTTCGATCCACATGCACACGCAGACAACGCCATTCCAATATGTTTTTACATGACGAGAATGCCATTTCATTTATTCTTGTTACATTTAACAAATTAAACTGTTGATGTCGTATTGTTTTCAATCCTCTAGAGCATTACAGTTCCCAATTTAAGATCAGTACCACATCAAGTTGAAACCTATTTCACTGGTTTCCAAACACCATCTAAAGATTTCATGGTGTCTTGCCTAGCTATTCACTAAAGCAGTCTTCAACTTTTTTCAGGTTTGCTGTTTACAGGCTGATGGTACTCTTGATGCCTTCTACAATCTTGCTGCCAGTTGCAAGGAAGTATTGATGGGCTTAATTCGTCTATAAAGAAAAGGCTATAAAATGGTTATTTGTTTTCAGCAATAGAGAAGAAAATAAAAAAAAAGTTATTTTCTTGCATTTTAGCATTAGTGGTTTGTTCCTTGAATCAATGTGTGAGTCATTTAAAAAACCCAAAAAAAAACTAGACAGGAAGAAAAATTCTAAAAATGAGAAAAAAAAGTTGCTACATTAATGTATTGCCTTTTTCTTAGTTCTTTGCCAAACCATGAAAAATAAAGTGTGTTTAACATTATTTTATTTCTCCTTTTGGGGGTCGAGGATGGGGCTGGTGGTGTTAGCTTAAAAAAAATGTATTTTCTCTTTTTCTGCGTGTTTGTGTGGGTTGGGGATGGGGGGTGGAACTCCGCCTATGCCATTTTAAGGTAACACTTACAATTGTGTAGCCGGTCCCAAGCCCGGAAAAAGGAGGGACCAACCATGTGTTGATAGAGGGTAAAGTGTTATGTTGACTCTGGCTATTTTCTAGTAGAAATGAAGAAACGTTCTATTCGCCAAGAAGGAAAAAAAACTCCAAAATTCAAGCCAAAGGGATTTTTGCTTGGGCTGCACCTGCAAATAAAGTGAGTATAGACAGAAACTCATTTGAGTCGGTTGTTACGCACATCATTTGAGCATTCTTGGATCTTTCTTTCAATCATTATCTAACATATATGTTCTCCAGGAAGAAAAAATGAATTCATGTTCATATTCCAGATGGACATTTTTCCATTATTGTTGAAATTAATGAAGAGATTGGATGGCCTTACCAACATCCAATGAGCTGTTGGTGAATCTTCTCGGCAGCATCCATCGTCTACCAGAAAGAGTATTTTGGTCTGTTGATTTCCCCTGATGGCGTTGATGAGACTATTTACAGCAGATAGCAACAGAAATAACCGAAGTCCATCTTGTTGCCTGGCAATGCTGGCCAAGTGATATCCCAAGGTATTTTTTCTTTAGATGAACAGGGAGGCTCTCCCCGGCTCCATTTCAAGAATGAAACCATAGACAAATGTCGTGACAGCAGCTCACTTAGAGGAGCAGTTCTTTCTGCTCTTGATGCATGCCTTACCTTAAGCTTCCATTGCTGAATCTTTGATACACTTACCTTGCTCGCAGCGGGCGAAAACACCTAGGACTCTGAATTCCTCGTTTTCTCATTCAGCATCAGCACTAGCACCAGTAGGCAGCCGGTGCCGGTGCAATAGCAGTGCGACGCTACTAGTTTGCGCAGGCCTGGAGATGATAATGAGCAAATTAAAGTCTGGGCTGTAGCATCCTCTGTGTTGTGCTTGTTATTGTAAATTTACAAGTGTGTCTATCTGATTGAGTGTGCATGAGTATCAAATGGACTAACAAGGCAAGTAACTGGTGCAAATTGCTGAATTTGGTTCAGCAACAAAGTTTGTTTTTTGTCCAAATAGCTAAAGTTATACGTGAAATTAAGCTAAAGCACTGCAGGTTAAAATGTGTTCACATTCATATTCCATACTTCCATAATTGTTGAAATCGCCCAAGGAATCAATCCACAGATTTACCAAACCAGGCAATTGACAAGAGGGTTCAGAACATCAGCACATCGCATTCCCATGTAGCAGGACGAAATGGAACGGAATGGTGGGGAATGGAAAGGGGTGGTCCTACCGGTGGGGAATCTCCTCCGCAGCATCCGTCGTCCACTCATCTGAGCTCCCGCTGCAGCCACAGGTAAATATTAGGTAGGGCCGAGGGACAGGAAACAAATCAATCGATCTAGCTAGCCAGGGGTTTGTCGGCAGAGAAGAGAAGAAATAGGGGAAGGAGAAAAGCTGACCTCGGTCGGGAGAGGGCGACGAGGAAGCGTCGGCGCCGCTCCTTTCTTCCGCCCAGTGGGGACATTGACGCTGGCGCCCCTATATCTCGCCTTCAGCGAGTCCAGCTTACGACTCGTTGAAGGGGCGAGAGAGATGGGCCGGCCCACGAGTGCGGCTGATCACAGCCTCTTTTTTATGTTTTTCTTTCTATTTTCTGTTTTCCTTTTTCTGCTTTATTTTTTGTACTTTTGCTTATACTTTAAAATGTACTAAATATATCGATTACAAAAAACACTCAAAAACACATTCGAAAAATGTTGAATAAGTATTTGAAAAATGTTGAACAAGCATTCAGAAAATATTGAATGTGTATAAAAAAATTGTTGATCATGTATTGAAAAAAGGATGAAATTTTCTTGATCATGTATATAAAAATGTTAGTCAAGTATTTTGAAAAACAATGTTGAAAAAGTATTTGAAATATGTTAATCAAGCATTTGTGAAATGTTAAATGTGTATAAAAAATTGTTGACCATGTATTAAAAATGATTAAAAACTTTGATCATGTATAAAAAAAGTTAATCAAGTATTTAAAAAAAATGATGAACAAGTATTTGAAAAATGTTAATCAAGCATTTGGAAAATGTTAAATGTGTAAAGAAAAAATGTTGACCATGTGTCCAAAAAATGATGTAAAAATTTGATCATGTATATAAAAATATTAATCGAACATTCAACAAATGTTCAATTTTTTTTCTAAAATGTTAATCAAGCGTTTGGAAATGTTAAATGTGTATAGAAAAATGTTGACCATATATTCAAAAAATGTTAATCTTTTAATTTAAAAACTTTTAATCAAGCAACTAAAAAAATGGTTAAAATGTATAGAAAAAATGTTGACCATGTATTCAAAATATGTTAATCTTGTATTTGAAAAATACTAATCAAGCATTTGAAATCTTAAAAATGTGTCTAGGAAAAATGTTGACCATGTATTAAAAATATGTTAATCTTGTATTTGAAAAATATTAATCAAGCAATTGAAATCTTAAAAATGTGTATAGAAAAAATGTTGACCATGTATTACAAATATATTTAATTTGTATTGAAAAAATGTTAGACGTGCATTAGAAAAATATTGTCAACATATACAAAAAATGTAAAATAATAACCAAAAGAACAAAGAAAACCGAAAAAAAACAAAATAAACAAAAGAAAAAAGGAAATGAAAAAAACGAAGAAACAAAATGTAGAAAAGAATGAAAAAATGGAGAAGAAAAAAAGAAAAAGAAAACCCGAAGAAAACCGGCTCGAATCACCTCAAATAGGACGTGCCCCAACTACTTACCACGAATGGGAACTGGGTGGAGTGTCTAGCAGCGCCCGTGATCTCTTTGGATAACCACCCAGAGGACAGGGATAGCCAGTTTTAGGATGGATACCTGGTGTTTGGTTTGTTGGTGAGAAGGGATATGGACTATAGGAGATATGCCCAAGAGGCAATGATAAAAGTTATTATTTATCTCCGTGCTTATAATTATGTTTATGTTCCATGCTATAACTGCTATGGTTCTCGAGTCTGCAATAACCACGAGGCTTGAAGGAAGACTCATATGCACGTGTGGAATAATAAACGGTGAAATGTATTCCTAGTCTGGCCTCTAAGACTGGCTCAAGTGTTGCATGATGGTTCTGTTTTACTGATCATGGGCATGTCTATGCCGGCAACTTTGAGGACACAATGTTAGTAGAACACTTGTGTTGAATCGACCCGATTGATGTTATGCTATGAGATTCATTCGTCATAAGTTAATGGTTAATAACACAGAGAAGTTAATGTTTGCATAATTCCTTAGACCATGAGGGTGTCGAGTTTCTTCATGCTTGCTTCATGAACTTTGGGGTTTGTTAAACGTCATCCGTAAATGGGTGGCTATTACGGCGGCTTACGGGTTCATGGAAAAGTATGTCAAGTAACTTGATAGCTCAAGATTGGGATTTGCTCCTCCGACGATGGAGAGATATTCTCGGGCCCTCTCGGTGTTACGGTATCCATCATCGTCTGGCCAGACACAAGTATGATTTGATCACAGGGATGCCAGAACACGGAAACGAGAAAAGAGAACAAAATCGGTAACGAGGTAACTTGCATAGTGGACAAGTTGTTGATCCACGGGGATGCATAGATCTCACCTCGGGTTTTGTAATATATCGTGAAGCAACAGGAATAGCACACGGCAACTGGAGGTTCACTCGAATATTCATTCGTGTGGGTATAGGGGTCAATATGGGTGTCCACGGCTCCGATGTTGATCATTGATCGGAAAGTGTTCCGGGTCATGTCTATACTTCACCGAACCTATAGGGTCACACGCTTAAGGGTCATCTATCTGCTGAATACTAGACGGGGAGTCTGAGAGAAAATCACCGAAAAAGTTTCGGACGAAACGGAAACGTTCCGGAGAGGATATCGGAATAGTTCCGGTAAAACTGAAAAGTTGTTTCAGGGGATACCATAAAGTCAGATTGGTTTCGGCACATGCCTGATAATTCTTGGAGGGTGCCAGAATCGTTCTGGAAACTTTCTGGAATTTTCCGGGATGAAAACCGGAAATGTTCCGGAGCTGCCGGAACCGCTTCAGATGCTTTTCGCAGATGAAAATCACTAAACCGGAATTGTTCCGGATCGCATTAAAAATTATTTTAGTGGGTACTGGAAATGTTCTAAGCCCACATAAATATTTTCAGTTCGAACGGACGCTGAAAAATGTCGTCGTGAATAGTGAAATCAGATTTATGGATATGGTTGGAAGTTGGCTTTCCACAAATATCTTCCCAAGATATTTTGGGATGACATGGATTTTTGGATATGCCCATCCTACCCATTGCTTTTCCTATCAATAGAGGTGGAGGGGCTGCCTCCACACTTACTCCTTCTCACATACACATGCCATCTGATGTTATCTGGCTTCTCTCTCCCTCCCAGCGAAATAGTTTCGTAGAGCCGAAAGGCAGTCTGGGTTCCGGTGGGAACTAGTTCTGGACGGCGAAGCCCTGCCGGATAGATGACACCGTATGTGGGCAACTCTGTAGAGAGATCGTAGTTTCGGTCTTAGTTCGAGAGTGCCTCCCGAAGGGCTGTCCGAGTTACTGTCCGTGTTTCGGGGGTCCTCCCGAAGGGCTGTCCGTGAGGCCTCCCGGAGGGCTGTCCAAGGATCTGTCCGGTAGGACTATCCGAGGGACTATCCAGAGGCCTCCCGAAGAGCTGTCCGAGGATCCGTCCGGTGGGACTATCCGAGGGACTGTCCCGAGGCCTCCCGAAGGGCTGCCCGGAGATCCGTCCGGTGAGCTGACGAGGGAGTACATCCTCGCGGTTGGGAGGTTGTAAATCCTAGCTGCGGGGATCTGCACCGCCGATCGTCATCGACTCTACTTCCGCTGCGCTACGAGTCGGTAACGAAAAAGATCAAACCTTGTATGCAGTCTCCATAGTGATCCTGGGCTGGTACGTAGGTCGGAAATTTTTTGTTTTCTGCTGCGTTCCCCAACAGTGGCATCAAAAGCCGTGCTATGCGTAGATGCAGGTTGCGATCTAGAATACATGAGATGTATGTGTGTTGCACAATATAATTAGGTAGTAGATGAGTTCTATTGCTGAAAATTATTTGTGCGGGTAGCAGATGAAATCTGTTACCCGATGTTCTTGTTGCTTCCCTGGAATTTGCATATTTCTGATCTTGATAACGGTATGGTGGAGTTTCAAAGTTCTGGCAATCCGCGATCCTGATTGATCAACGAAGTGCTAACAGTTCTTTGAATTCCACCATAGTTAAAAACAAAAATGAAATTTTGCAGACAAAAGGGCAATGCAGATATGATCTGCACGGGGGTCACGCGTATGACGAAGTTTAGTATGGGGCTCGAGATTTTATTATCTCGTGTTTCATACGCCCTGGAATGTTAATCTAGCGACCTGAATTATCATACTTGATGATTATACGTAGGTAGCTTCGGTTTGTTCGAAACCTTAGAAGCCACGTAAAATGAAATTTGCATAAACCGATTAGAGGCGTCTAACTTGGTTTTGCAGGATGGTTTACATGTGAATGTGATGTGGTATAGCAGTGCTCATATTAATTCGATTATGTATGAGATGACTATATGATGTAAATTTGTTAACATGACCTGCGTGTCATGATTCGGCATGATGGCTGGAGCCATATGATTGCACTTTAATGACCTGCGTGTCAACCTTAAGTAATGCACTTATTTTATTAGCTATAGAGATAGCAATATTATCTGGTGCATCGACAAGGTGGTGGCAATCTTCGCGAAGGTGAACACCGACGCGAATGCCGAAGACGAAGAATACAAGACTTCTCCGTCAGAAAGGGCTATACCATATCATGCTATTATGAATTGCCTGAGATGTTTATCCCTTATGATGCACCCTTCTTGATTGCGCGGTAGTCGCTTTTATTAGGGTGATCTCTCACAAAAATATCAAGTAGTTAGTGTTCTCCCAAGTGTAGCACCGTCACGGCACCTATCTTCTCGGGGTATCACATGGATGCATGGGTACGAACGATTAGGGAAGTGTGAGGCGGGTGAGTTGAAACCTCGCAGCGAGATCACTTAGTTGTCTTGACGTTCAGGCATGAAAGTCATGAGCTCGGAACACACGCATCGAAAGATGAACAAGAGTCACATAGAGATGTGATTGGCAAGTTGGCCTACCGATTGCAATTCTCGTCACTTGAGATGGATGCATCCTTGGCGTTGAATTGTAATATGGGTCTTGAATCACTCACAATCAATTATGAGAGATATTGATTTGAGTGGGAGCGCACTTTAGAATTAATTCTTTTAATTCTTAAGTGCCATTAATTATGAACTTTGTCTAAATGAAAATTTGCATAATAGTTATAGAAGAATGGCTCGCGTTTCCACCTTCCCTATTAAAATTGAATTAGCTGTTAAATATCTGGTTAAATCTTTACGGTTGGTAACGTAATGTGAGGATTGTCCTCAAGAGTGCCGAGAAGGATTTTGTCCTATCGCATGCTTTTAGTATTCTCCCGCTAATGCTATGGATAATGAGACTCTCGTCCTTTGATCCAAAAGCTAGAATTCTGTTACGGTCAAATGCAATATGTTTGCTTCCATGAGACCCGGACTTCAAAAGTTTGGGATAGCTATGTGATATTCATGGAACTGAAAATCATTTTCAGACACAAACAAAGGCTAAAAGATATGGGATATCCAAAGCAATGTTTGTTTTGCAAACTGTTAGTAAAAGGTGTTTACTATGCATTTGACTAATGACAGAGGGATCCAGTAGAACGCCTGTCATATGATGAAGGTGAATAAAACAACAACTTAAAGAGGAAGGAAATGTCCGAAGGGTGTTAGTAAGACTTTCACGCCTAGGAAGTCCGGGGCTAACGCCACTCTTAAGTTGGGTGCTTCTTCTGAGAGTAGGAGAATTATTAGAAGTAAAACTGTTAGAAGTATAAAGGCAAATAGAGTGAAGACTGGAATATCCAGCTCATGTATGAAAGTCATACAAGTTATTGATGTATGGAAGGCTGGTCAGAAGAAATAGTTCTTGAGAATTATGATTAAATTGTTAGTCCATAATTCTTGGGTATTGTGATTTGATCACAAAGATACCCGCTCGATTGCATTCTGCTGCGACTCGATGCAAGAACTACTACGGCCTAAAGGACTTGCCGGAGTGAGGTTCAGATACGCGCTGGGAATATAGTAAATGTTACTATACCTTCCATCGGTGTATTTCTGTCTGTATTTATTTTTCATAATTCAATTAGAGTTTTTACACACTCTAGCCCATTGCATAAGGTATCTTGCAAGAAGGTTGTTCATAAGAGAACTCTTGATGTTCGGTGTTATGAATAACATTAGGGCCATACTTTCATTATGAATGAGATGTATGTTATGAATTTTGATAATAATACATTACCTCTGTATTTACTTTCATAAATCATTTTAGAGTTTTATACACTCTAGCCCATTTGCATAATGTTTGTTGCAAGGGTGTTGATCATAAAAGAACAATTGTTGTTCAGGATTATGAATAACATAAGGGCCATACTTCCATCATCGATGGAACGTATGTTATGAATATTAATGGTAATATGATACATCCATAACACTGACACTAAATGTCGAAAGACTAAGGAATACCACACTTGTGTTGCACTGCATTTGGTCACATTGGAGAAACCCGCATGGAGAAATTCCATTATAATGGATTTTGAAGTCATTTGATTATGAATCATCTGACACTTGCAACTTTCCTCCGGAAAAGTGAAGTGACTGAAATACCGTTCACAGGCCATAAGGAACGAGAAACGAACTTATTGGTGATCATACATTTTGATGTATGTAGTCCGATAAGTGTTGTTGCTAGCAGTGGATTTTATCTATCTTCAGAAATGACTCAAGTAGATATATGGATATTTGCTTGATGAGACGTAAGTCTGGATCTTTTGAAATCATTCGAAAGGTTTTCAACATGAAGTAGAAATTATTGTAACAAGAAAATTATGTTTCTGCAATTGGATTGTGGAAAGGAATATTTGAGTTACAAATTTAGCGAATGTCTGATGAGTTGTGAAAAGAGTTTCATAACTTACACCTCCCGAAACTCCACTGTGAGTGGTACGTCCGTGAAGATGTAATCAAACCATTTTTCGACATGGTAAGATCAAAAATGACATAAATCAATTTGCCATTATAACTTTTAAAGTAATGCTTTAGTGACTACGGCTTTTACACTGAAAAGAGCGCCATCAGGTCTGTTGAAATGACGCCATGGTATGGTACGCCCAACCATGCTCTGTCCTTCTTAACATTTGGAATATGGGGCTTGTGTAAAATATTTACAGACCTATTCCAAATCAGACAAGAGCTACTTTGTAGGTTATCCCAAGTAATTGGGAATTCCTCCACCACTATACCGAGGCAAAAGGTTTGCCACAAAAACGGTATGCTTTTTAAGAGAATGGTTCTTGCAAAAAGGTGAGTGGGAGAACAGTGCAACTCGACGAGATAAGCAGTATCTTCGTCATCAGATCAAAGGAAAGGAACCTTGGAAGTAATTCCAGGGTTTCCTACTGCGACTGATACGGAAGTCTCTACAATAAAATGTATGGACTTCGGTCGAACTTGCAGCTGAACCACGTAGGCAGAACTCGTGCAAACCTCTCAGGTGCGCAAGCGAGATATTGTTGTTAGACAACAGTATACCTACGATACACAAGGAAGCGTTGATGGACCCTGACTCCGGAATTGGCTAAATGCCAATACAATCTGAGATAGTCTCCATATAAGTGATTCAAGATTAAAATCTTGTTACACCTTTCGGAAGACTTAGAGTCTAACGAATATTTATGGAACTGTAAACTGATGTGGATAAAAAGTTTTATCCATAAAGCTTGACTTGTTGCAATAACAAGTTCAAGGAGTTGACTATGATGAGATTGTCTCACCGTAGCGATGCTAAAAGTCGGTTCGGATTGAACTAGCAATTAATACATATTTCAACATGAGATATGAAAAATGGATAACAAAAGGATTTCCATCTGATGGAAATGAAACCTAGGACTTGTATGTGATACAGTCCAAAGTAATTTGTCGATCCAGATGATGCTAGTAAGTATGCAAACTTCAGAGTTCCAGCAATGGACAGAAGAGAGCAAAATGGAGTTGGAATCTTCGTTTTTGATAAAATAGTCAAAGGAGTTTGATTTGATCAATGGATAATGAAGATGCTTGTGGTTTCAAGAAAGTAAGTGGGAGCATAATAATATTTCTAAAAACTTTGTGTGCTTGACACATTGTTGATTGGAAATTTCTTGACACGAATTAGGACTTCATTTGAAAATAGTTTTTCAATGAAGTGCTTAGGCTAAATAGCCTCAATATTAGGCATGATGATCTATGGAGATAGATTTACCTAATGGGGCTAAGCAAAGAATACATATTGACAAGATGCTAAAACATTTTAGCATTTAAAACGCCAAGGAGTGATTCTTGCCGAAGTCACATGGAAAGAGTTTTACAAAACTCGGTGTCCCAAAACACTGATGAGTAAAATACATGATGGAGATTCCACACACTCTTGTGTTTGGATTAATCATGTATTCCATGGTATGTAAAACAACCAGATATGTCCAATACTCCAAAGCTGTTGCGAGTATAGATACCAAAGTGATCAAAGTACTGATCATGGGACAACAGTGAAAAATGTCATTGAGTACTATAGTAGCACTGATGACATGTTTTCTCGCAAGCAGAGATTATGAAGTGCTCGTTGTAAGTGATTACATCGATACAATCTTCATCAATGCTCCATGCGATTTTCGATTTAAGTTAAGGGTTTTATGTAACACACAATATGGTGGCACGGTGTTTGAAAATCGTTTCTAAACAGGTTACTGTGGCGAATTCTATAACTAAGGCTAAGTATGTTGCCGCTTTCGAAGCGACAAAGAAGATGTTGAATCATATAGTTCATTCATGAACTTAGTATGATTCCAAGATGGCTTTGGTCAATGGAACACTATTGAAGATAATTGCTCCATAGCTCAGTCATAGGAATCAAGGTTTGACCAGTGATTCACATATATACAAAGCCAAGTCAACACAAAATATGAATTTTGTGAAAGCGTGAAAATGCGAGGACATGCATAGGTACACACGGAACTGAAGTTAAAGGTACTATGGTATGTTAAAGGTACTCTCCATCACCGCTTTTGTCTCGCCCCGTTGGCCACCGACACGTTGGTCGCCTACACTCGTCGCTCTATATCCGGCTACCGCGTCTTCTATGGTGATAACCTTGTGTCATGGCCCTCCAAAGTCCAACACACAGTTTCCCACTCCTATGCTGAAGCATAGTACCGAGTTGTCGCCAACGCCGTTGCCGAGATTAGCTGGATACGACAACTTCAGGAGGAGCTTCAAAAATGTTGACCATGTATTCAAAATATGTTAATCTTGTATTTGAAAAATATTAATCAAGCATTTGAAATCTTGAAAATGTGTCTAGGAAAAATGTTGACCATGTATTCAAAATATGTTAATCTTGTATTTGAAAAATATTAATCAAGCATTTGAAATCTTAAAAATGTGTATAGAAAATATGTTGACCATGTATTACAAATATATTTAATTTGTATTGAAAAAATGTTAGACGTGTATTAGAAAAATATTGTCAACATATACAAAAAATGTAAAATAATAACCAAAAGAACAAAGAAAACCGAAAAAAGAAAAATAAACAAAAGAAAAAAGGAAATGAAAAAGAGAAGAAACAAAATGCAGAAAAGAATGAAAAAACGGAGAAGAAAATAAAAAAAAGAAAACCCGAAGAAAACAGCTCGAATCGCCTCAAATAGGACGTGCCCCACTTACTTACCATGAATGGGAACTGGGTGGAGTGTCTAGCAGCGCCCGTGATCTCTTTGGATAGCCACCCAGAGGACAGGGATAGCCAATTTTAGGATAGATACCTGGTGTTTGGTTTGTTGGTGAGAAGGGATATGGACAACCAGATTCTCGAAATATTCCTCATTTTTCAGGCTCCTCTCGTCTGCTAAAAAGTCACGGATATGGGTAACCACCCTCGCTCCCCTCACCCCGAATCGTTTTTCTTTGGCTCATCCCTCCCCAGAAACAGAGAAACTCTATCCTCTCTGTCCCCTTCTCTTGCAACGATGGCGACAGATCGCCGAGCGGCGGTCGGACCCAGGGTACAGACGCCGGTGGCGATGTCAATGAGTAGGGGCGCGGCTAGTGGCGGAGGCAGGAATGCATATAATCGGATGTTGGGGAGGGCCAGCTGCAGGTAACAGTAAAAAAATGTCACTGTTCACATGCATATTACCAAGGAAATTAGGATGTTGGGGAGGGCCCGGGCCCTGGCTGGCCACCCCCTGCCTCCGCCAGTGGGCGCGGCGGCGGCATGTGGTTGCGGGGAAGAAGAGGGCATTGCATGGAGGTGTGTGTGGATGTAGGGTGTGGCGGCGGCAGCCGGAGTTGCTGGGCGCGGCGGCGGCCGCCGGAGTTGCTGTGCGCGGCAGCGGCTGACATGATGTAGGTGCGTGCCCCTCTGTTGTCTTCTCTTGCGTGTTTCGTTGTAGGAGAAGGCGCCTCCATTGTTAGCCTCAGGAGCACTGTGTGCGTGCGGTGGCCGGCAACCAGACGGTGCTGAGTGTCAGGCGTGCTTCAGCCATGCTCTGTTTGTGCGTGCTTCATGCGTCAGTCAACCTAGGCCGTAAGAACGGTGATCAAGATAATGACATATGCTAATGGAGAATTGTGAACTGAGGCAGTACTACTTGAGAGTTGTGTGTACTGCTTAACTGATGGCTGGTTGTATATGATATTGTGAATTTTAAAGTTCGTTTGTGAGCTTATGAAACTTTCACAATTATTGTTGGTCATATCGGAAAGTGTGCAACAATTTTTGTGATGCAGAGAGAAATTTTACTTTGGACTGTTGAGATGGTATGTCGTTCAAATGGCTATGTATAAAGGAAATCTAACCACTTCTACTAAAGAGAGTCATCGCAGCAATCTATCCATCTCTCATCCTCCCAACCAAACATAAAATGGGCTATCCCTAACCTCTTTTTATCCTCCCAGCCAAACAGAAAAAAGGTTATCCCTATTCAGTTGGTTGGGGATACCCCACAACCACACAAATCTATCCTGCAAACCAAACACACCGGGATCGATCCCTGCTTCTCCCCATTCCTCTGCTATTTTTACCTGCTATGCGCCCGGGAATGGGCCGGCCCAATACGACGCGGGGTAGGAAAAACCTTCAGCAAGAGCTGCTACCGTCTCGCTTAATGCGAGGCATATTGCTCGCGCTCTTTAACTAGTGATTTCAATGATTTGTGAGTTTTTTTCCTTTTCTCCTCAAGTTATGGTTTTTCTTCTGATTTTCTTTTGTTTTTTCTATTTTTTTTGTAGTACAAACATTTCTCTAATATACTGTGAACATTTTGCAAAATACAAACTTAACATGTTTTAAAACAGTAAGCATTTTTCCATATGCAGACTGGCCAAAATTTTAAAATACGATGAACATTTTTTAATATATGGTAAACATTTTTCAAATACACACTGAACAACTTTTTAATATAAGGTGAACAATTTTTAATGTACAGTGAAAATGTCTTCAAATACACACACTGAACAGAAATTTTCTAAGCGATATTTATCAGTTGTGGTCAAGCAGTGCTATGTTCGGAGCATCGACCGTTTCACTGTCCAGCTCTGCGCCAACGCCCGGCTCCGCGTCACCTTCAAGCAACAACTCCGAGACGGATCTCGTCAAGCCCGGAAACACCGACCCGGCCTCCGAGCTTGCTTCACCATCACCCAAGCCGGCTTCCCCTAAGGCGCCGGCGAAAGCACAAAGGCGGACCCTGCGAGTCATTCCATGGTCACGCGCCACGTGTGGCAAGGCCATCATACCACGGGACTGCCTCAACCCCAACGTCAACACATCATCACGTCCTCGCCCATCCTTAAGTCTGTCTAGGGTGCTCTCAAAGACCCGAACTGGCTCGCGGATTACTTTGCTGTCATCACCAGTAATACATGGGATCTTGTGTGTCCCTCTACCAATGCAAACATCGTTTCCAGCAAATGGATTTTTCATCACAAATTTAAGAGGGACGGTACTCTCGATCGCCATAAGGCACGTTTGGTCCTCTGTGGTTTCCATCAAGAGCAAGGCATTGATTTCGATGAAATTTTCAGCCCCATCGTTAGGCCAGCAACTATTTGTGTCATTCTCTCCATCACACTCTCCCACGATGGGAATATACGACCGCTTGACGTTGAGAATGGCTTCTTGCATGACACGTTAAATGAGGTCATCTACTGCCGACAACCTACTGGCTTCATCGACTCATCCTGCCCTAACCATGGGTGTCATGTCAACCGGTCTCTCTACGGCTTGAAGCAAGCTCCGCGCGCGTGGTACCAAGGGTTTGCTACGTACATGGCGACCCTCAGCTTCACATGCTCCAAGTCCGACATGCCGTTATTCATGCTTCACAACATGTTTGGTAAATCATTCCTCCTACTCTACATCGACGAGATCATCCTGACATCTTCCTTGACTACACTCCTCAAGCGCGTCATCAGCGCCCCCAGCTTCAAGTTTGCCATGACCGATATATGTGAACCGCACTACTTCCTCGACATAACCGTCACACGTAACTCGTCCGGGATGTTTCTCTCCCAGTCCAAGTATCCATCAACGATACTGGAGCGCACTGGCATGTCATCTTGCAAGCCTTCAACGACCTCTGTGGACACGAATCCCAAATTGGCCACCTCCGCCAGTTCACATGTTGCCGGTCTAACAGAGTACCGCAAACCTTGCTAGTGATCTAAAGTACCTGACATTTACTCGACCAAACATCGCATACATCGTACAATATTTTTTCTTGCATATGTCCGATCCTCGCGACTGACATCTCTCCTTGGTCAAAAGGGTACTATGGTATGTTAAAGGTACTCTCGATCACCGCTTTTGTCTCGCCCCGTTGGCCACCGACACGTTGATCGCCTACACTCGTCGCTCTATATCCGGCTACTGCATCTTCTATGGTGATAACCTTGTGTCATGGCCCTCCAAAGTCCAACACACAGTTTCCCGCTCCAATGCTGAAGCATAGTACCGAGTTGTCGCCAACGCCGTTGCCGAGATTAGCTGGATACGACAACTTCAGGAGGAGCTTCGGCACCGCCTTCCTTGGGTCTCACTGTCGTGTTATGCGACAGTGCGAGCGTCGCGTACATGTCAACAAACCGGTACGGCACCAGCATACAAAGCATATCGAGATTAATCTTCACTTTGTGCGGGACCGTGTCACCTTGGGCAACATCGACGTCCTCCATGTACCTTCTTCTCGACAGTTTTCCGGCATCTTCACCAAGGGGCTACCATCGCCATTGTGCTTGGATTTCCGCTCCAGTCTCACCGTCCTAGAATCTCCCGTTGTGACTACGGGGGAGTGTTACGCAACCGAATATCTGATTGATATTGGTTGATCGTTTACCTGATCTTGTGCCTCACGTATAGTATGTAATCAGGCCATTATGGCTAAGATATGTTTGGATCTATTCCTTATATATCTCTGTAACTCCTCTTTATATGAGATAACACAGAAACCACCATTGTGTGGCAAATTATCCGAAACTTAAAGAACGAATGCATTGATTTTATGATGCCATTAAGCTAAACCAAAAATAGAAGAACTTACAATTGGACATGATTTTGTTTTCTAATCAACAAAGTTCAACGAAAAGCATTGGAAAGGATATATTGTGCCAACCTTACAATTATCATGAGAAGGCGAAACAATTTGCTAATTATCAAACATCAAAGCAATACCTAGAAGTCTATCTGCATTTTACATGTTGTCATACTCTAGCCCAGTATGAAGATTCAAGGCACGAGTTCTCTTATTTTTGTAAGGCCAAATAACAGGAGGTCAAACAAGCATATATTTTTACCCAATGACACCTTGAACACATAAGCAGCGCATGCTAATACCTGAAGACTATAAAGCAAACTATGATGTGACACCAACATAAATTACCAAGTAATAATCTTATGCTTATAAAACAGACTATAAAGCTCTAAGTCACTCCTCTCCATCTTTCTACCATCTTTCGTGACCTACATACTTCAGTCTCCACACATGGTTTTAGATACTGGTGGAATTACTGTCCTACTCCAGGCATCAGTCAAAATGCTCTAGGAAATACTTCATGCACTGACTCCTCATTTTCTTTGCCCTCCTGGCTGGCTCGCTAATTAACAATGATCAATGCGACAAAAATAGTAATGAACTGCTCAAGCAGGCATAATGTACTTAGAATAAATCAAGAGTTCTTCAACACCAACATACAGATATAATACTTTAGAGATGCAACAACAAACCAAGGAGTGGTACTTCCAATATACATATAGTTTCTCCATTCAATGTATCAAACAGAGAAGATGGCACAGTCCATGTCTAATGGACGCTTACATAAAGTATCAAGCACACACTATGATAATACCTATGGATTATAATGCAAGGTACAATCCAATAAAATTCACTTCGTGCACTGGTTGATATGAATTAGCTTAGGATTCTTGAAGATTGGACTAGATGGCACGTACAGTTGGCATCAGTAGCTCTGCTCATCTCAGTGTTGTTGCAGTAGTATGTACAATATTCTCTTTAATCTTGACAAGTTATTCTGCTACTTCTTTCATACCAGGACATCCATCTAAACGTTCTTTTAGACATTTCATTGCTAACTTGCCCATTTCTTCAAGGATCAGGATATCTTTTTCAGCTACAATCTCCTCATCAAACAATGACCTTCCACTCTTTTTTGTCTCATATATATGGCGAAATTCAATGATGAGGTTGCCGCTTTCACCCTATTCCACTTTTTTTCCTAGATATGAGCTCTAGGAGAACAACTCCAAAGCTATAGACATCGCTCTTTGAGGTTAATATACCAGTGTTCCTGAAAACTGGGTCCATGTAACCCTGGCACCCGATAGCCTTCTTAGTAAATTTTTCCCCTGGGTTAAGTAGTTTAGATAGCCCAAAATCAGCTATTTTTGGTATTGACTTGTCACTGAGAAGTATGTTGTCTGGTTTCACATCACCATGTCGTATGTCTTTCGGAGTGCATATAACTTAATCCGTTGGCAGACCCAATTGCAATGTCCAACCGTAACTCCGCCGAGAGCTTCTGGTTTTGTTTCCAGTGGAGAATGTCTCTGAGACTCCCTTCGGCAGCGAACTCATACACCAACATTGGAACATCCAACTGGAGGCAACAACCCATCAGCTTGAGAATGTTAGGGTGTTTCATTTTCAATTGGATCTTCACTTCCTCGGTAAACTCCCCTATTCTGTCTTTATCTACCTTGATAAAGGATTTAACTGCCACGATTGCTTCATTAGGTAGAGTTCCTTTGTACACTTTACCAAAGTATCCATTACCCAGACACTCTGAATTATTCTTAGTGATTTTCTTTAGGTCCTTCTTGTGAAAATGGGCAGACCTATGACTGATTTTAGTATATTACCCCCGTTCATTTCAAAATGCTCAGCAAGTTTTCTCTTTTGGTGCATTATGAATGCCAAGAGCAAGGCAAAAACCAAGATGGACACACCTAGGCCGATGCCTACAATATATCATATAAAGTTACTTGTAAGAATTTTATGTTATATCCTGTTTCATTCAAAAAAAAAGTTAAGACACACATTGTTTTCATCCCATGAAGGTAATAATGAATATGCATACTGCAAGAATACCTGTAAATTTACTGTATAGATTTTTTTTTCTTTCATCCAATTTGGGGATAATATGAACACATGGGAAAATGTTAATTTGAAGTTTGGAACAGTTAGGAATTCAACCTTAACAAACAGAAACACAGTTTTAACCTTATCATGGCATTAGTTAGGTATAGCTTCGAAATAATTTTGCTGTACAATTAATATATATATATATATATATATATATATATATATATATATATATATATATATATATATATATATATATATATATTATATAGGGTGGGTCTATTCTACCAACACCCTTAAGACCTTATTCTGCCAACATATGGGCTTATTCTGCCAACACTGCGTCGGAACCAGACCGCCCAAAACAAAAACAAAAACAAACCCACCCCTAACCCCACGACCCCACCCCCACCGGCCACCACCCACCACCCCACCTTCTTCACCACACCGCCTCGTCCCACCTCCTTCCGCCTCCGGCGAGCGGGCCTGCCGGCCGCCAGATCCCCACGCCGCCCAACCTACCTCCTTGCCGGCCAACCCCCGCCCCCGCCCCAACCTTCCTCCCAGCCCCGGCCACCCCCCCGGCCAATCCCGCACCCCTCCCTCCCCACCTTCTTCCTCAGGGATGCCGGCCACTCTGCCGACGGCCCAGCCGCGCCAAGCGCCGCCCTGTTGGCCTCCTCCTCCGCTCCTCCGAGCTTCCCCTCCCCTTCCCCCACCTCCGCCCGCAACCTCTTTCCGTCGCGAAGCGCTGTTGCCTTCCAGTTTGAGGCGCCGCCACCTTCCAATTTGAGGCGCCGCCGGCCCCCCGCCGCCCCCGGCGTCAGATCCGCGAGGCCCCGGCCACTCCGCGCCGCCCCCACCCGACCACCTCCCACCCTGTGGCGACGCCCCCACCCCACCAGCAACCTTCCTCCGGCTCCACCTTCTCCCCTCCTCCGACGGTGGATCCAACCTGCCGCGCCCCGGCAAGCATCTCCCCTGCGACCCCCTGAGCCGAATTTGTCTCCATCTTCCTCCCCCTCCTCTGCTTGCTGGCCATGACAGGGAGCCCAGCCGTGGCTCTGCCCCGGCGTCCGTAGCACGTCGCTGGCGCGGTGGATCCAAGGGCGCCCGTGCAGTCCACTACGTGGGTGCTCGCAGCACGCCAGCACTCTGCCCCGCGAGATTCGCCGGGCTACCTCTGTCCCCGTCTTCCAACTCTGCTCCTCCATCGCTGGAGCAGCGCGGGCATGGCGATGCAGTGCACTGCGATTCCGCGTGTAGTGCAGATCGGGCATCGCGCGAGGTTGCCGCGGTGATTTTTTTGGGAGTAATTTTGCAGTTCACTCGCTTTGGCAAGCAGTTCGGCGGGCACTTCCCGTGCAGTGTGGCATGTGTGTTCGTGCAGTGCAGAAACATCGGTGTTGTATGTCGGCGGCAGGAGACAAAGTGGATTGCACCCCCATGAAAAATGCAGCTCAGTTTGTCCTGGTATAGAGAATTTTTGTTTTTTTGAGAGGTTGGCTCCTCTGTCCTATGCAGTTCTTTTTGTTTTGAGAAAAGTAACATGCGAAAAAATGCAGATCCATAAATGAAAATAACATTGCAAGAAGTTCGCTTCCTTTTATTTCTGCCTTGCGGTTCGCTTTCTCCGACCGAACAATGCAGTTCTCTAGCCTCGATCATGTAGTCCTCATGCAAATTTTAAAAAGCTAGAAAAAAGAAGAAAAAAAAATATGCGGTTCACTTGCCCGTTTGATGCAGTGGGGTTTTCCATCTGAAGCAGTGCGGTTTGCCTTCTGATGTTGTTCATATCGTAAGTGTGAGAAAAAATGTGACGGAAACGGCAAATAAAAGTAATGCGGTTCACTACTCGATAGTGCTGTGGTTCACTTACGCCCGAATTGAAGCTTAGTTTACTTCCTCTTCTGGGAAAATTTACGTCCGACAAAAAGAAAATCATGCAGCTCGCTCACCTATCGGATGCAGTGCGGTTTTTAGTATGAAGAAGTGCGGTTTTTTGTACGATGAAGTTCACTCGTCGATTTTGGTGTCGCGAAAAACAGAGTGTCCGCATTTCGGTAAAATCAAAACTGCTCTTAAACTGTAAGGAATTAGAGAGAGTGTTCTACATGAAAAAGTTGCGCCTCGTCGATATCTTTCCAACGGCGTATCATTTGAATCATTCCGACCAGCGGTTTGTAAAAAATCGTGAAAAAAGGCCGCTGCCACCCGTCGTCTGCCACACCATTTTCAAAATTAATTTAAAACCGTAAGGAATCTCAAAAACATTTCTACATATGCAAGTTGTGCCTCATCCGTAGCTTTCCAACGTCATATCACACGCCTCATTTCGACAAACGGTAAACTGGAGCGAAAACAGTACCGAAAAATTGCAAAAATTTGAAAAACCAGAATTCCGCGATTTAGTAAATTTGAAACTGCTCTTAAACCGTAAGGAATTAGAGAAAGTAATATATATGAAAAAGTTGCGCCTCGATGATATCTTTCCAACGGCATATCATTTGCTTCATTCCGACAAGCGGTTTGCGAAAAAATGCGAAAATACGCCCGCTGCCACTCGTCGGGCGCCCACCGTTTTCAAAACTGCTCTTAAACGGCGAGGAATCTCGAAAAAAATTCAACATGACGAAGTTGCGCCTAGTCCATAGCTTTCCAACGGCATATTACACGCCTCGTTCCGACAAACGGTTAAAAAACTGGATCAAAAACAGTACCAAAAACACCGCGTGCAGTTTTTTCGACGAGAAGTTCACTAGTCTCTGTATTGTAGTGCGCTTGTTTCAGAAAGTGCAGTGCTCTTGCGTTGAGCGTGCAGTTCGAAAGTGTGGGCAGAATAACTATTCTGCCAATATTGGCAGAATATATATATATATATATATATATATATATATATATATATATATATATATATATATATATATATATATATATATATATATATATATGTGTGTGTGTGTGTGTGTGTGTGTGTGTGTGTGTATATATATATATGTGTGTGTATATATATATACATACCTAGAGCAATCCTTGCTGGAAGTGAGAATTTTGGATTGCATGGATTTTCTTTTGGATCACCACTACTCTCGTAGCCTAGGTGACATTTGCAATCATATGAACCCTCAGTGTCATAGCATACACCATTGCATGGAAATTCCTCCCTTGGACGTGCACATTCATTTAAATCTGCAAACTAAACGATGAATCAACTATGAGGTATTCTCTACATTTAAATATAACCAAGTCAATAATAAGATAAGTATTAGTAACACATCTATTTCAAGTCTTCTGATAGCTTTGAGAGTGTGCGGTGGCATTCTCCCGGGTTCATGCATACCCTTGAATATTAACTTGAGCGCTACATAGCGATTAGTCATTTATTCTAGTATAATGAAGCATGAGCGGCTTATAAATTTGACCATTAAAAATACAATCACAATGTATTTGTAGCACTCCGTTCCAGGATATATATATAGCATGCATCAAAGTTTATGATCAATTTTGAGTAACGATTAGAAAACTAGGTAGAACTATGCTAACCATAAATATGAATACAATAGTTCCACTATTATGTCTCATAGCTCATAAATTATTATAGTTGATGTGGTCAGAATTGAGCATAAATTTTTGTGCACTTCTTAGATTGTTGAATGAGATATTAGCTCGTATAAAAAGAAATTTAAAGAATGAGACAAAACTATGTGAGTTTTTTCGCACACCCAACGAAAATAATTAAAAACAATGCAAGTAATTTTTTAAATGTTTAGCCAATGTTCTACAAAACATCAAGCAAGCAGCATGTCAAGCAAGTGGTTACTGATTGGGGTGAGGCCGTGGGGCGCATATGAAATGGTGCTTGTCATTAAATTCCATGCATGACTTATGTTGTGTATTTTTTGAACATGTACTTGGTGTGATGCACTTATTTAGTTTGGAAAAATTACACGCTAAATTGATAAAAGCTGTGCAATTTTAGAAATTTGTTAAAAATCATCACTAATTTTCAAATAGATAAATACTAGATGTAGCATAAGCAACACACATACAAAAGTTGCATATAAAATCTTCTCCATGTGCTTGAAAATAGATGTATTCTTAGACAATGGTATGGTCTAAGAACAATCAATTTCGATTATTCCATGGTGTCTAGGTACATTAGTACAGAGTTATTAAAAATATAATCTATTTTTTTAACAAATGGGTACATTATTTCAGACCAATCTAATAACCTAATTGTACATCATTAATAATACTTCAATTTTTGAAAGTTGACTGAGCACTGTTTAGGACATCATTGTGATTTGTTATAAAAAACAATTTCTTTTAGCTAAATCCTATGCCCGATATATGATATAATTGACATAGACATAGATTTAATATTTTCATCGGCTGGGATGTCTTTTTCTTTAGATAAAAAGAAGTTTTTATTGAAGTCAGATAAATGCACCAAGGTGATACAACCTTACTGAACTCAATCCCTGTCTCTACCATGGTAAAGTCAATTGCCATGTCTAACACTACATAAAAAGGTGCTACTCATAATTAGTTATAACTCTCAAATTACACCCTTCCTTCCAAAATATAGGGTGTACTTGCTTTCTGAAAGTCAATTTTATCTATGTTTCACCAAGTTTATTTAGAAAAATATCAATATGTTACCAAGTCGGTACCATTTGATTCATCATGAAATATATTTTCATGTTATAATTATTTGGTATTGTAGATGTTGATATTTTTTCCCATAATCTTGGTCAAACCGTAGAGGGATTTAACTATTGAACAAATTAATACACCTTATAATCATATAACATTGTAAAGGAAGGAGTAAGAATTCAGCACTTTTAACGTATTTCCTTAAGGATGGAACAGAAACTTACTTGTGCATCCCTTGTGAAGATATGGGTTGCCCTCGTAGCCTTTGGTGCAGTTGCACACATATCCGGGACCGTTGGTGGAGTCGACGCACTCGCTGTGTTGGCTGACGCACATGTACCCCGGCATGCTGGGCGCCTCGGCGCACGACAGGGAGCTGCCGTTGTCCACGCGGATGGCCCAGTCCAGCCGCAGAGGCTTGCTGCTCTCACGGTCCATATCGAGGTCAGCCCTCTGGAACGTGTAGTTGCCCTTCTCCACGATGAAGGCGTAGTCGCAGAGGCTGAACGGCATGCCCGGGTTCTTCCATTCCGGATCCTCCGAGAACCGCATCTTGTTGTCGGAAAGGCCTGGTGGGATGTCGACGTGGCAGCAACCGACTCCGGTACAGTCGCCATCATGCGCGCTCTGGGCGTTGTCGCAGTAAGCAGCGCAGCCCATGTAGTAGGTGTGGGTGGAGCGGCCGCGCGGCCCGCCGTTGGTGTAGACAAAGGTGTGGCAGCCGAGAACGATGAGCTCGTTGTGAGTGTTGGAGATGCGGTAAACGCCAGCCGGGTTGTAGTCTACGGTTTTTGTTACAATTAAACGCACATGTTTAATTGGAAGGGGATCTCCCCTTGTTAACTGCCATGCGGTTGCCATCAGGCAACCGACGCGCCTCTCCCTTCGCGTCCCTTTGTATCGTCGCGTCCCTACGGGATGTATATATTGTAACAAATCCAATCAATGAGAACAACTATTCTACTACTTCGTACTTGTCATTTGTCTCTAGCAATTACTTCGAACACGTTATCAGCACGCTCTCTGGCGGAGCGATTTCATCACGGCTTCTCCGCGGCAACGAGGTGTTCCCGGCGGAAGGCGGCGCCCACGCGCGGCGCGCGGCCTGGGAAGCACACGCGTGACCGCGGCTCCCGGCAACGCGTTCACAGGAGCGACCAACGGCCAGCGCTTGGAGCGGCGGTTCTGTCCTGCGTGGCGGTGTGGCGCTTCCCACCATATCGCGTCCGGCGCTGTGAATCTTTCGATCTACTGTTCGGGAGCGATTCTTCACAGGTCAGGGCAGAATGAGAAAGAACAGAGGCCAATGGATTCCCATCGATTCAGTGATGCAAAAAGGAAAAAGGTACCATGCGTTCTTCAATTCTTCTTGCACTGGATCAAGCGACAACTGCCGTTGCTTTTCACCTGCATCGCCAGCGGCGCCCGCGTGCATGCACATTGGCTAGAGCGCACACGGCGACGCGGCCTTGCACGCATACGGCTGTCCGGCGATGCGTTGACTCCCAACGCGAGGCGCATATGCCTCCCGGTCGGCGGCGTGCATCGAGGTGTCCCCGGCCTCTAACGCGGGGCACGGCTGCGTGGCCTTGACCTCTCAACGCGGAGGCGCTGCGCGGACCTCGACGGATGTATGGCGGCGTCTCCTTCGCGAACCCCGACGCGGGCTGCACAACGCAGACGACAGCCTCGGCGCCCGCGAGGACGGCACCCAACCGTGACGCGGCGCGGAAGACCGAGGCGACGCCACAGCCCTCGGCTTGCATCCGCTTAGGCGGCACCCGAGGCAACGGCCCTCGGCTGGCCCTCCGGCCCCGGAGGCGGCGACGCCCTCCGGCGTGGCTCCCGCAGCGGAGACGACGGCGCTCCCATAGTCGCGGCCCTGGCCGGCGAGCCAAAACAGCGGCGGGCGGTCACAGGATTTCTCCTGGTTGAAAGCGCTCGGGAGTAAAGAGATAGAAATCTTATCTCTTCACAAGTTTTGCATTTTAGCCTTTGCGGCTTTACCTATTTTCGGAATAGGTCAAAACTTGTGTCTGTTATCATTTTTGGCTAATTCCTGGATGTTTCGGGATATTGCAGCTTGGTCTAACTATTTGCTATTGATTAGCACTGGCAACGTTTAGGCCATATGCAGATCATCATTTAGCCCATTTTCTGTTGAGTTTTAAAATTCCAGAAATATGTGTATATTGATACTTGACATGTTCAATGTGTTTACCACAAATCAAATATTTTAGAACATGTTTTTCGCGGTTGAGATTATTTTCTCTCGCATATCAAACTTGCAAATTTTTGAGTTATATCTCCCTCATTATATTTGAAATCACAAGGTAATGAATTGGATCTACTGCTCATTTGCAGACTATCCTCTCTTACTGTGAGGTCTACGTTTTGTCAATCTCGACAAACGATTACCTCCAACGTGAATTTACTTATATTTAAATTGGTAACATACACAAGGTAATAGAAACATGCGCATCTACTGACATTGTCAGATTATGCAGTCTATTACTGTGAGATGTATGTGATCTTCAATGTGTTATGTTCACACAATTGAGGTTGAGAATCTTTCGAGTTACTCATTGAGTATCAAACTTTTGCAATCTTATCATAACATAACCATGATGGTCTTTAATTTACTGCCCGTAAATTAATTATCTCTGGTAACCGGTGGCTAGAGAATTTGAGGCATTCGCCCTCAGTGGCCACCACTGCCCTATCTGGGCCATGGACATCATGATCGCTCTTATGTCTCGTGGGATAATGTGTGCAATCCAAGACCCGGAGGATTCACCTCCTGTTGGAGTCACACCGCTAACAGAAAAATATGTTGCCTTATAAATCATAAGGCATTATATCGATTCAGATCTCAGCATCTGGTTATTCTGTATGAGCAATTCCTCGAACGCAAAGAATCTCAAGGGCAAAGGTTTGGATCTCACTTCAACCTCCAACCTGACAGCAACCAGGAAGTCAATTGTCCGCATGGTGTTTTTCCATGACCTAGTGACAACATGACTATCCAGCAGTCACGAGACCCTTTGGGTATGGAGAACATGATGGTTGAATATGATTCAACTGACATGTTTGGAGACCATGAATAGTCTCTAAGTCTCCTGAGTGGTCAATATAATTTATGTCCAGATGTTCTAATAAGAACATAAGTATTGTTGTCATCATATATTGTATATCACAATATATTGTATCAGCACTTTGGTACAAAATAAATTGTATGTATTCTATATATACAATCGAGATTTTCATATTGAGAATCTTCAAGTCTATATATAGACTTCTACGGGGGTCAATCTGATAAAAGATAATATGTGCCTTGTGGACATATGCACCACGAATTCTATACTCAGGGAAAGCAAAATGTTTCCACTCTCGTTGAGAGGAAAGGAGATATTTTAAAATCGCTAGACGCTATGAGGTAATTGTTGGCTCAACTAGGGTCATATTTACTATCCCTATGGGTACTCGAGTAACATCGAGGATGCTTTATTGTTTCCTGGTTTAACTCGTATCCTACTAAACTATAGAGGTATCCGTCAAAATAGTTTCCATAGCGAAACTTACGATGACAACAAAGAGGAATATTTTCTCTTCACCATATACGGATATGGCAAACACATTATCTCCTTATCGTCTGGATTGTACTACACATACTACAAAACCTGTAGCACATGTTGCGTACAAGATAGTTTTCCAGAATGTCTTGTGCATGACAAACTTGGCATTCTCGCCTTGGTCATCGTGACATTGGGTTGAAACAGAAACTATCAGCAATTCCATTGGTTTATGACTATTATGATGCTAAACTCTAACAATGTTTGGATTTTATGTGTACTGCATGTGACACGGGGAAGCTAATTTTAAGGATCGCACACCTTAAAGTCTACGCTGAACCACTCAGACTCCTTGAATGCATCAAGTCGAGGTAAGTGGCTCTTCCCATCCATTGACTAGACTATTCAGGTATCCATGGTATTGAAAGACACATCTACATGATGGTCTTAAGTGTGCTTTATCGACACAAAACCATTGGCTCATTATCCTGAACATCAATTTCAATCAAAATCGAATGGACAATGTTGCAGAATTCTCCTTGTGTGCTTTCATTATGGCCCTAGGATTGAAGTTTAGCTCTCTGTCCAATATGTCTACACTCAAAATGGTTTGGTAGAATCCTTTATCCAAAGAGTTAAGCTCATTGCATTATCTTTACTCTGGAATTGCAACTTACCAACTTTACGTTGGAGTCATGAAGTTTTACATGCTCATGACCAAACTGCATAACATTATTCCCCTTTATCTTTGATACATGGAAATCTACCAAGTATTTCCCATCTGCGGTAATTCGGTTACACACCGATATCACCACCCCGGCATACGTCATTGGCCCCTCAACATATAGTTGGGATCTATGTGAGGAATAACTGTATTACCGTCAATACCTCAAGCCCCTTACATGGGGAGTTATTCAAGGCAAGTATGCTGATTCAATGAGGAACATTTCCAGGCATTAGGGGGAGAGTTCAAGTACCATAAAGAATACCAAGAAATTAGTGGAATGTTCAACACATTTCTGCCTCAAATCCACGTACTCAAAGATCTGAACCATGCATTCAGAAGATTTGCAACACATTGCAAATAATCTGCCAGATTCATTTACTGACTATAAAGGTGTCACACAATCCTACAATCCTGCAAAAATATGCCTAAAAGAGTGGAGGTACCAACAAAAACCACTCAACTCCCCGTTCAAAGCAACATGGGGAGAAGTACGGCAATTGTACATCAGGATTCTGCTTCTTGCAAGCAAGGATATCAAGGCCTCTGAATCAGTAAATGCAAGTCAACTTCACGTTGACAGACACCTAATGGGTAGTATACACCCAGTGGATGGGAAACCTCCACCAACCCAGGTCATAGTGCACACAATGGCTGGGACATCGGAATACTCGACTCAATCGCATTGGGAAATCGCGAGCAGTCATCATGGGTAATGATATTTCCATCAACTATATATTGATATATAGATTCTGGAGAAACATATAACCGGAAGTCTACGATTGTCGACATACATTTCTCAACTAGATTGCAAAAACCTTTCAAGTGATTCAGATCCAAAGACCATGGCCATGGCAAAGTGTGAACAACACTCGGACTGAACTCAAGCAAAGGGTATAATCTAGGTAGAAATAATCTTGCTCAATAAAGGGAAGGTATTCACATAAGCAATACCTACACCCGTTTTCTTCTGGAAACAGAATTGAGAACAACAAGGTGGTGAAACATAGAGCAAGTATTGTAGCACAAGGGTTCACACAGATACCCAACTATTCTCCAAAGGTGGAATCTCTTTCCGATAACTTATATAATTGGCAATACAAAATCATCTATCTATGCAGTTGATAGATGTAGTGATTACATATCCATGTGGATCACTAGATTCAGATTTAGATGGTTCCCGATGGAATCTCACTTCTGAATCGAAATGCAAAATGCAATATACATTGTGTAAAATCAGTAAGCCACTATACGTCTTATTGTTGTCGGTATATTTTGGTACAACCGACGTAGTGAGTTCCTTATTCACAAGGATTACTCCTACATTGATGATTACCCATGCATGTTAAGCATGTGATCATCTAAATGACGGAATTTGAGATGAAGAATTTGGGTAAAACCTCGAGCATCTTCACTCATACATTACGGTACACTATGTTGTCTAGATCCAAAATATATTGGAGAAATTCATTGTGGACAAATCTTATGCATCCATAACTCGCATGGCTTCGTTCTCTAGACGTAGAGAAAGATCCATTAAAACCATGAGTTGATGGGAATGCGATATTGGGACATAGAGTTCCATATCCTAGTGCCATTGGACCCACCACACATAATTGGTTGGGGCTCAAGAATATCTTTCGATATCTCCAAGGCATCAAACATTTTGTCCTAGTTTTCATTTTCAGAGAAATCTGGATACCAATATCATTGGATAGATCGATCAGATCCCTACTATGTCAGATCGTAGACAAGGTTTGTGTTCCTGCTAGGTGTGGTAGCCATCCCATGAAAGTCTTTAAAACAGACCTTAGTGGCTACATCCACAACCATTATCTCTAAGATAATGTTGCTTGTGTTGCCGGATGCAAACATGTTACATAATAAGCAATACCACTATATTGCATATCTTGCAAGTCAAATCATGTGACTGGTTTGTTTACCAAGCCTCTACCAACTTCTACATTCCAGAAATATGTTCATGGAATTGGTATGTGACGGCTTAGGAATTGGCAAGAATCAGGGGGAGTATCTTCCTGAATTGTTCCTGTTCAAAGCATCATATTATACTCTTTTTCCCTTCATGAGTTTATTTTTACAGGTTCTCATCAAGGTTTTTAATGAGGTAATATCAACACAAGATCATATGTCATACTTTTTGTTTTCCCCACTGGGGTTTTTAGGAAAGTATATACGACATATTTATTGTCCTCTAAATTCTATGAGTTTCTCATATTGAGTTAAAAGAGACAATAACAATTGTATGTTGCATTATTTTCTCCTTATTTTCCCACTGGGTTTGCAGGAGTTTTAGCAACATATCAAACTCTACTCCTCACATTTTTCCCCACAGGGTTTTTGGAGGAGACTCTTTCGAGTTGATGATACTACATGGATAAGCGGAGATTAGGGGGAGTGTTACAATTAAACGCACATGTTTAATTGGAAGAGAATCTCCCCTTGTTAACTGCCATGCGGTTGCCATCAGGCAACCGACGCGCCTCTCCCTTCGCGTCCCTTTGTATCGTCGCGTCCCTACGGGGTGTATATATTGTAACAAATCCAATCAATGAGAACAACTATTCTACTACTTCGTACATGTCATTTGTCTCTAGCAATTACTTCGAACAGTTTTGATGTTCCAGTCGATAACGTCGCCGGAGGAGTTGTGGCACTGCCACATTATGGGCACCATCACCCGAGCCTCCGGGCACGGGGTCACGGACAAGCTGAGGACGAACACCCGTATAGCCTGAACAGTGTTCCCTGGGATAGGCCTGCTGTTGTCGCAGACGATCTCGAAGCCTGGGAGGAAGCAGCCTTGGCCGATGCCGAAAGGGTAGGGGACGTCGATGCCACTACAGCTCGGCCGGCAGCCTTGCTTCAAGGTGAGGCTTTGCACGGTGGTCGCAAGTGCCATAAGAAGCAGCGTAGACAGCAAGAATGTCGTCGACATTTCTCTTTGTTCCTCAGCTACTTGCTGTTGGTAGGTTCGACCTTTATATAGAGTTATACCATGGTGATAGCGGGTTCATAGTTATTATTTTTATGTAGCAGGTGTATAGTTTGTGAAAGTAAAAACGAGAGAGAAGAGCAAATGATGGAACTATTCTGATTCTCATTGATTGAAGAGTATATATACAAGCCCCAAAGGAGCGGTTACAAGGTGTGAGACAAATCTCAACCGCCATTAGCGGTTGCTAATAACTAGGTCGGTTCGTTAATTATCACATGGTAATTAGTATACAAACATGTACTATAAACTACTTCTAACACTCCCCCTTGGATCACACCGCTTCACTACAGGAATCAGAGAATTTGCCATCAGTCAGCTCTTTTCCGTCAGCTAGAGGACGGCAAAGACCATCTTTGCCGTCCGCTTCCAGAAAGCAGACGGCAAAGAGCGGACTGGTGGCAAAGATCATGTTTGCTGTCAGTTCAATCCTTACCGTCTGCTGGCAGACGGCAAAGAGCCCAAAAGCAGACGGCAAAGAGCAGGCGTGGGGCCGACAGTGGAGCGCTGCGCTGGGTAGTACACTCTTTGCCGTCTGCCAGCAGACGGCAAAGAGCCCGAAAGCAGACGGCAAAGAAAATAACCTAATGTATCTAACGGCCGCCCCCGCCCCCACCTCTCTCTCTCTCTCTCCCCCCGGCGCCCCCGACAACCCATCGCCCCCGCCGCGCCCGTCGCTGCCGCCGCCCCGCCGCCCCGACGACCCCGACGCCCCCTCCGGTGAGGCTTTTTTTTTCTTCTCTTTTTTTTCTTCAGAATAAGTAGAATAAGTAGAAAGTATAAGTAGCAGAATTATAAGTAGAATAAAGTAGAAAAACTAGAATAAGTAGAAGAAGAATAAGTAGAAGAAGAGGAAAAAGGAAAAAGAAGGAAGAAGAAGATGAAAAAAAAGAGAAGAATAGGTAGAAGAAGAGAAAAAGGAAAAGAAGGAAGAAGATGATGAAAAAAAAAGAAGAAAAGAAGAAGAAGTAGAAGAAGAGGAAAAAGGAAAAGAAAGGAAGAAGAAGAAGAAGAAGAAGAAGAAGAAGAAGAAGAAGAAGAAGAGGAGGAGGAGGAGAAGAAAATAAGAATAAGAAGAAGAATAAGAAGAAGAAGAAGAAGAAGAAGAAGAAGAAGAAGAAGAAGAAGAAGAAGAAAAAGAGGAGAAGAGGAGAAGAAGAAGAGGAGAAAGGAAAAGAAAGGAAGAAGAAGAAGAAGAAGAAGAAAAGAAGAAGAAGAGAAGAGGAGAAGAAGAAGAGGAGAAGAAGAAGAAAAACAGGAGAAGAGGAGAAGAAGAAGAAGAAGAAGAAGAAGAAAAAGAAGAAGAAGAAGAAGAAGAAGAAGAAGAAGAGAAGAAAAGGAAGAAGAAGAGGAGAAGAAGAAGAAATAGAGGAGAAGAAGAATAAAAGAAAAGTGGAAAAGTAGTTATATATATAGAGATTTTTTATCGGGATTGAATATTCGTGTTGATCGGGTGGATTTAAATGTGCAGTTGTTTCGTCGCTGCAAGGGTCTGGTGCCATGCGTTCGACGAGCTCCCCTGCATTCGTGGGTGAGCACAAATGACATCTCCTCCTCCCCCCTTCATTTGCTCTGTTCCGGTCTTCGTGCCGATGATACTTGCTAGCTATATGTGTCTTCAATCATCAGTATGCGTGACCAGTATGCGTCTCCCGTTCAAAAGGGTTACAGTTATAAATATGCATGCATTTGCATATTTATAACCGTGATTCTTTTGAATTGTCCAACGTTATCCATGGACAGCCCGAGTATGTGTAGATTGGATTCGTTTTCCCATGCTCTGCTCCGGATCCGATGCAGAATTTCGTCAGCACCTCCCTGTTGTTCTCCGGGTACACATCCTCTCTGTTTATTGCCGAGACGTGTATCAGGAGAACAACGGGGAGGTGCTGCCGAAATTTTGCGTCTGATCCGGAGCAGAGCATGGGAAAACAAACCCAATCTACACATACTCGGGTGGGATTATGACCTATCTGTACCTATTAGCGTGTAGGTTGCATGGACGTAATAAAATTGACAAACTTGATTAACTGATGAATATATATGCTGAATTATATATATATTTCTTGTGTGTTTAGTAGGTAGGCAAGATGAGTGATCGTGCGTGGATGTACACCGGTCACACTAGTCAGGAAGACATGACCAATGAATGGTTAACAAAAACAAGGGGTTTGTGAAAGCCGCATTTGCAAATGGCCAGAGAAAAACCTGGTGCCCCTGTGTTAGGTGCGACAACTTTTCACAGAGGACAGAGGGTGAAATGGGTAAACACCTGCAAAAGTGGGGTTTTACGCCTGATTATATGGTGTGGACATTTCATGGTGAGTCTGCCCAACGTACCAGAGCTGAGGTGGTTCGTCGTCGCACCGACGAGCATGGTACCGGGATCGAAGACATGGTGCAAGACTTTGATGATGCTCGGGATTCGGACGATAAGATGGAGGAATCTGCAAAGACCTTCAATGAAATGTTGGAGTCTTCAAAACGTCCTCTCCACGAGCACACTGAGCTTTGTCAGCTGGATGCGATCACACAAGTAATGGCTCTGAAGGCTCAATTCAATTTGGGCAGAGAATGCTACGACGCGATGATGACACTATTTGGACACTTTCTACCCAAAGGCCATGTAATGCCTGCAAACCTGTACCAGTCGGACAAAATCCTCCGTGTACTTAAGATGCCCTATGAGAAGATAGATGCCTGTGAGAAAGGATGTGACTTATTTAGGCTTGAGTATGCGGACTTGAACTATTGTCCCATTTGCAAGTCTTCCAGGTATGTTGTGGTAGACAACGGTATGGGTGAGAAGAGGCAGACCAAAATCCCCGTTAATGTTCTTCGGTATCTGCCAATCGTACCAAGACTTCAACGTCTTTTCATGGTCGAAGAGACGGCCAGACAGATGACATGGCACAAATTGGGCAAAAGAACCAAACTATATGCAGATGGGAATCAGATGTTGGTATACACATCGGATGGTTCTGCGTGGAAGCACTTCGATGCATTACATAAGCATAAAGCGGCAGATCTAAGGCATCCTCGAGTCTGCATCGGCACGGATGGGTTCAATCCGTTTGGTATGACGGCAACCCAACACAGTTGTTGGCCTGTATTTGTCATTCCACTCAATATCCCCCCCGGACAGATTATGCAAAGAAAGAACATTTTCCTGACGTTGATAATTCCAGGGCCCAACTATCCGGGGAAGAATATGAATGTGTACATGCAGCCGCTTAAGGATGAATTGCAAGAAGCTTGGGATAATGGGTTCAAGACATACGACGCCGCTAGCAAACAAAACTTCATAATGCGTGTCTGGTACATGTACTTGATGCATGACTTGCCGGCGTATGCGCTATTCGTTGGCTGGTGTACGCATGGAAGGTTCTCGTGCCCCACATGCAAGGCAGCTCTTCAGTTTCATTGGTTGCAGGCGGGTCACAAGTATTCTTGCTTTGACTTGCATAGACAGTTCCTGGATCCTCGCCATAAGTTCAGAAAAGACAAGAAGAACTTCATCAAAGGTAGAGTTGTCAAAAACTCTGCACCACCTGCGTTGACTGGCCAACAAACCCTGGATCAATTAAACGCTCTCGAGCCTGATCCAGAGCGTCCAGGGTATTTCAAGGGGTATAATTCGAAACACGCCTGGACTCACAAGACATGCTTGTGGGATCTGCCTTACTTCAAAGACCTCCTTCTTCCACACAACATCGACGTGATGCACACTGAAAAGAATATCGGCGAGGCCCTTTTTGGTACATTGTTCGGCATAGAGGGGAAGTCAAAGGATAATCCTAAGGCTAGAGTCGATCAGCAGACTCTATGTGATAGACCGTTAGAAAACATGCGACAACCGAAAGGAAAGCAGAACTAGACGAAGCCAAAGGCCTGGTTCAATCTTGGAAGGCCAGCTATGAGGGAAATTATCTTGTGGGTGAAAATGGAGTTGATGTTCCCCGATTGGTATGCAGCGAATCTAAAGAGGGGAGCGAGTCTTGAAAAATTGAAAATATTTGGTCTCAAGAGTCATGATTGGCACATATGGCTTGAGCGGGTAATGCCGGTGATGTTGCGTGGCTTTATCCCTGAGGATGAATGGCTAGTACTGGCAGAGCTGAGCTATTTCTTCCGTGTTCTTTGTGCGAAAGAACTATCGCCTGGCGTGCTAGATGACATGGAAAAGTTGGCACCGAAGTTGCTCTGCAAGTTAGAGAAGATCTTTCCACCGGGCTTCTTTAATCCAATGCAGCATTTGCTTTTACATCTCCCGACCGAGGCAAGATTGGGGGGGGCATGCAAAATCGTTGGTGCTATGCAACTGAGAGGATGCAGAAGACGCTTCGAGCAAAATGTAGAAATAAACGTAGAATTGAAGCATCGATGGCCGAGGCATTCATTACTGAGGAGGCGGCAAACTTCGTGACAGCACACTACGAAGCCAAAAATCATCATTTGCATAATCCGAAGCCTCGGTACAATGCTGGCGACCCTAAAAAAGGTGGATCCAACCTCAGCCTATTCAAAGGGAAGCTCGCACCAGCCGGTGCTTCGAAACCAATAGGGTTGGATGTCGAAGAATGGCGGACCATTTCGTTGTATATCTTCAACAACCTAACAGAAGTGCGGCCGTACATCAAGTAAGTTCTTGGTACATTGTTTCGCAACTTCTAATTCCTTTGAACTGTTCTTATTCCCCGATATTTGATACAGTCGATACGTCGCCAAATTCTCGGATGGAGCGGTGATCCAAAAGGATTCCATCGAAGAGTATGAGCTTCTGGCAAAGCATGGAGGCAGCTATCCTGGTTTCATCTCTGTGTTCAAACCAACGGTAATTACCATTAATAGACCATTTCATTTCTTGGTCTAATTTGCGGCTAATGCAACAATCCTTTCGTATTAAACTTGTAGGCTAATTCAGAGTCTATGGACGCCGAATTGAGACAAGCCGCTAATGGTTTTGACTATAAGGTCCGTTTATTTGAGAAATACGACATCAGCAGGTATCGCTTTCGTACCTTTGGCAAAGAGCTATCTATGGCCGACCGAAAATCTACAAATTGTGGTGTCTCTGCTATCGGCAAAGGAGGTACCGAGTATTATGGAAGAGTTGAGGCAATTTATGAACTTCTATTCTATGATGAAAACCCACCGAACGTCATTGTCTTCAAATGTTATTGGTTCCAGCCGAAGGAGACTAGAAGGACTCATGAACATATAGGTCTAGTCGAAATCAAACAAAGAACCCATTTAGATGTTCCCGATGTCTATATTATGGCTCAACAGGCGACCCAAGTTTTCTATCTACCGTGGGCCTACCAAACTAATACAAATCTGAATGGTTGGGATGTCGTTTATGAAGTGCCGCCACATGTTAGACCACCTCCCCCCAATGAAGAGGATTATGAACCTCACATTAACCCAGACACATATGAAGGAGAATTCTTCCAAGAAACACGTCTTTCCAAAAAACGTTTCAAGAACCGCTCTACTTCACCTCCAGAACATGGAAGTAGACAGCGACAGTGAATCCGACTTCACCCCTGAGCCGGAACAAGAAGAGCCGGAACAAGAAGTGGTTACTGCTGCGGATGACCTGTCAATGCTTGACCGATTACAGAAAGGCCTTCCACATGTTGATGCCGCTGAACCCGATGAGCACGTCATTCATGACGACACGCGTGATAGTGATGATGATGATGCATCTATTGATCCCGGAGCATATATAGACAATCCAGACTATTATTAGTTTCTATGCTACCATTCCACCCCTACCGTCCACAACAATGCCAGAGCAACCCCGGTGCTTGACCTCCGTGATGACGGCGACGGTAAGTTTTCTCTAGTGTTTTGCTGAACAAATGCATACTTAGCTTCGTACATGCTAGTTAGCCCTATGATGCCACATACTTAGCTTATTTTCCCCCAAAAAAGACATACTTAGCTAATTATCCTCCAAAATGACATAATTAGCTTATTTAGTTCATTTATGACATAATTAGCTTACTTAGGTCAAAAATGGCATAATAACCTTGGTTAGCTCATAAATGTCATATACTTAGCTTATTTTCCTCCAAAATGACATAATAAACTTAGTTAGCTCTAAAATGACATAATTACCTAAGTTAGCTCTAAAATGACACAAATAAGGAATAAGAAGAAGAAAAACAAGGAAGAGGAGAAAAAGAAAGAATAGAAGAAGAAAGAGAAGAAAAAGAAAGAATAAAAGAAGAAGAATGAGAAGGAAAAGGATAAAAAGATAGAAGAGAAGAAAGATGAGAAAAAGAGAGAAGAAGAAGAAAATATGTTCTTATTCATCCTTTTTCTCTTCTTTCTTTTTCTCCATCTTCTATTCCTTCTTATTCTTATTCTTCTTCTTCTTCTTCTTCTTCTTCTTCTTCTCTTTCTTCTTCTTCTTCTTCTTCTAGTCTTCTTCTTCTTCTTCTTCTTCTTCTTCTTCTTCTTCTTCTAACTTTCCTACTCCCATTTTTGCAGATTTGATTCACTTAATGGAAGCTGGCATTGATGGACTTCTAGTGTTTATTTTTTGTTTTGATTTGTATTGATGAACAATGTGAAACTATGTATGTATATATGGATGAACGGAGTGAAACTATGTATGTTTTGATTCTTTTAATAGCCTATGTGTTATCTTGTTCAAAATGTCACGATAATGTTGGATACATGGCCTATGCTTCTTTATGAAACTATATATATCATATATGTGTTGTGAAAATGCAGGGAAATAACAGAAAACAGACAAAAAAGAGGCAATTGAGGCACTTTGCCGTCTGCCAGCGGACGGCAAAGACGTTTGCCATCGGTAGGCAGACGGCAAAAGTGCCATGTGTCAGCAACCTATGCAACCTGGGAGCACCAGGTCTGACCCATTTGGTGATTTTGCCGTCCGCTGGCAGACGGTAAATTGTGCCGTTAGTTTGTCGTCCGCTGGCGGACGGCAAAGTCTGCAGTTAGCCAGACCAGGCCACAGTACTCCTGACAGGACTGCTGACGTCATATGGCAGACGGCAAAGGCAGGTGTTAGTTTGACGTCAGCTGGCGGACGACAAAGTATGCCGTTAGCCACCTAACGGGGCTAACCGCTATACGTTGTCGTCTACGTACTTTGCCGCCAGCTTGGCCAGGAACACGAACGACAAATATCTTTGCCGTCCGCTGAGCTTATGCAGAAGGCAAAGTAGCTCATTACCGTGACTTTCTGTGCCGAAAGTGGGGCCGTCAGCCAGCAGACGGCAAAGGTGTTTGCCGTCCGTGGCCTGGTCCTTTGCCGTCTGCTATGGCAGACGGCAAAGTAGCAGATTCCTGTAGTGCTTCTTGAATAGTATAACATCAAAGGCTTCTTGTACAATTTGTCTTCAGAATCCATCTATAATCTTGAGAGTCTCCCCCAAAAACCCTGTTGGAAAAATATGAGGAGAATAGTGCAGATATGTTGCTAAAACTCCTTTAAACCCAATGGGAAAAATAATAAGGAGAAAATGATGCAACATATAATGATTATTGTCTCTTGATAACTCGTATGAGAAAAACCTTTGAGAAGAGAGAAAACTCATTGGTGAGTTGAGAGAACAATACATATGCTTTGTATACTTTCCTTTAAAAACCCCGATAGGGAAAAATTAAAAGTACTACATATGATCTTGAAAAGTTATTGCCTCATTAAAACCGTTATGAGAAACCTTGAAAAGAAAAACTCACAAGGGAAAAGAGTGCAACATGATATGCCATTGAAAACTCCTTTAAACCCTAGTGGAAAAAATATAAGGAGAAAATGATATGGCATAGATAGACACTTGTGTTTATATTGTCTCGTCAAAAACCTTTTATGAGAAACCATTAGGGAAAAACTCATCAATGGAAAAAGAGTACAATATATGCAATCTGATGATTGTTAACAGGTTATAGTTTGGGAGATTACTCCCCCTGAACTTTGCAAATCTGGAGGATGTGTCATACCAATTCCATTGACATGATCATGACATTGTGAATAATCTGTTGGATTTTCATAGTATTTTGTTTGCAAGTTATATCCTCACTTTTCTATAATTCATGAGGATAAGTAATTCGAGCAATGTGCTTTATGATATTGCTTTTCATATATCCTGTAGGTATTGAGTACCACAGGTGATAGCATCTTGATAACATCAAGTTATGTGATTCTGATGAATCTCAACCACATGATTTTGAGTGTGGTTAATCATTCTGGTGAGCCATGCATATTTTGCAATGATTTTCCATAAAGCAATTATGTCAGAATGATAAGTGGAAGTGGTCATTAGAGTCCATTTAGATGACTTCCCTGAGAAGACTATTCCAGTGAATTCAGTCATTGATATGGCATTATTGAGGTCAATTAAAGAGCCAATATCATTTCATCATATCATGGTCATATCTTGATTTTCCTGATGGAATTGTCCAAGATTTATTGTGAGCTTGAGATATAAGTTGATATTTCTTATATCGACCATATACCTTTTGTTGGAGGTTGCACTCTGAACAAAGATAGCAAATATAGTGTCAGGTCTGGCGGAATTTGCAATTATATGAGTGCTTTGGTATTAGTGAGATATAAAACTTCAGGTCCTGATATCACTTCATTATCACCCCTAGGTATGAATGGATTTGTACCCTATCAGGACAGTATGACCATACATGTCTTATTGGTATAATATATCCACATTGAACTTCTCATATATGTTTTGGATATATGTAGACTGATATGTATTCTTGAGAGAATGCTCAAGTTGTAAACTTAAGCTAAATTTCATTGAATCCAAATTCCCGTCTTCAGATGATTTTGTGTATGTTTAGGTCTTGTAAAGACATTGATGATGTGGTCATCGATATACACTGAGGTGATGTGAGGAAATCAAATTTGGAATCCCTTTATGAATACACGTATACAATCATCATTATTTGAGTTGTCCTTTTAAAGAAGGAACTCATTTAGTCGGTAGTACCATATGATTTCCGACTATTTCAAGTCATAGAGTGACTTTGAAGTTTTACACAAAACATGTTGCGATTTGTTTTTGGATTCGGAATTGTAAGCCCTTCAGGGACTTTAATATAGATATCCGAAATGAGTGATCCATATGAGTATGTAGTCACTGCATCCATTAACTGCATGGATAATATTATTTGTACTGCCAATGCTATTTATTATCGAAACATAATTCCACTCATACCAAGAGGGTATGTTACATCATAATTTGATGTCGGGTCTCTGCGTGAACCCTTTTGCTACAAGCCTCACTTTCTCACCACCTCATTGGCTTTATCTATGAATGAGAAGTTTTTAGTATTCCATATAGGAGATACTTATGAAGAGTATGTATTACTGTGGTAAATACAACTCTTTTGTTGAGTGAGTGCTATTCTTCATTATTTGCTTCCTTTTATGTGAACCAACATGAGTGCAAGAGGCACTCTACCATGGATTGTGGTTCAGGGCCCAAAAGGTTTTAGCAATTTTGAGAAGAAATATGTGTCGACAAATGTAGTCTTTGTTTTATATGATTCTAGAGGAATCGATGAAATTTGTGGAAATGTATTTATTCCTTTTAGCTCCTTGTGATTTCCTACAACAATGGAGTCAAGGTGTTTCGATGTCCCGACACCAAAACATTTGTGCACATTTATGTCGGGCTATGGATGATGAGCATCCTGTGAGGTGTCTTTCAACTTGATGTTGAATTACATTTACTGGTTGAGAATCTAATTTCCTCTGTTTCCGCGGAAGCATATGTGAAGTTATATCTCGTGTGTTCAGATTTCTCCCCCTCATGCTCTCATTTGGGGAGAAGAGTGGTTTATCAGGTACCTCCACTCTTTCTGACACTTTACTGCAGGAATATAAGTTTAGTGACACCTTTGTCATCAGTAAGTGTATGTGGCAGATTTGCAATGTGTTGCAAATATATAATTCTCTAAACTTCGAGTTCAGATTCTATGAGTACGTGGATATAAGGATTGAATGTCAATAACATTTCTAATTTATTTCTCGGCATTCTTTGTGGTACTTATCTCCCCCTAATGCCGGAAAATATCCTTATTGCTGATGCAATCAGCATACGGGCTATGAATAATTTTGATTGACGGATAAATTGTTATTCCTCACATAGATCCCTAATTTTATGTGAGGGCCCATTGATGTACGCTGGGGTGATGATATCGGTATGTAACCGAATTATCGTACATGGGAAATACTTTGTTGATTTCCACGTAGTTACTACAAGGGGAAAGTAGTATGATATGCAGTTGGTATGATTTAGATCATACTTACGGTGTGTAAGGCCGTATGCGTCCAACAAGAGGCTGGTAAATTACAATTCTGTAAGATTGGTCATGTAATTAATTTCACTATCTTTGATACGATATTTAACTAAACCATTATGGGTATGTACATAAAGTACTATATATAATGAGACATTACTCGTGAAATGTGTTCAATGAAGTTGTCCATTCGAATGGATTTATCCTGTGTATAGAAGAATTTTCTCTTACTTTGATAAGTTGAGCAATTAATTTAGTAACGTCATGCATGGTTGTGTGTGACAAGAGACACACTTGAAATCATTTTATAAATGTTTCTATGAGTACCATGTATCTAAATAATCCCACGTGATGGTTAAGTGATCCACATATATATCTTTTGAATGTGTTCAAGGAAGAATGAGTGGCTCATTTAGAATTTTAAGGTGAGAGTGCCTTAAATTAATTTCCCGTATGGCACATGTGGTGCACATAAAATCTAATGATTTGGGAAATTTTACATCTTGTTAAGTTGTGACCAACGGAATTGTCAATAATATTCTAATCATCCCCAAACCAGGATGGCTAAGGCCATCAAGTCTAATATTTAGTTTATTACTATTTAGAAAATCATTGTGTACGCAACAATATTGAGTATGAATTGAAACATACATTCAAATTTATCAAATATTGTATCCGAGGGATATGATATTGGACATCCTACTACATGTAGTAGTACACGTATAGGCTAATAATATGTTGGGATACTTTGGAGATTACCTGAAGTCTCCGATATTATTGAGTGCAAATGAGTTCATCCTCCATTTACTGTACTAGATTTTGGTTCTCCTTCTGATGAAGATCCTGAGAACAATCATCTACCAGTATATTTTTGGTTGTTATTTTCAAAATTTCAAATTTATCCCATTGAACTTATTGGCCCTTTTCAATAAATGGTGTAGTTTGACCATATGGTTGAGGGTTTGGTAATTATAGGTACGATATTTATATAACCACACATTTGACAAACTTGAGAGTTGTCTTTGTGATCGTTTCAAAATGATCTATTCCCTATGAAGAGGTAATTTTGTCTTTGGTTGTCTTTTAGCCTCCACTTTACTTTGAATACCTCATGATTCTATTATGTGACCACTAACTTGCATAGTATTCTCAGTACTAGCAAGAATTTTAAATAATGGCATAGATGATGATTTTAAGAAATTTCATGTTTCTTCATCATAAAAATGGTAGTACCATCATAAGAGGACGTAAAGTGTATTAAGGGCTTCTACTAGATCTGCATATGAAAATATTTGATCACGAGATCCCAACTTGATGTTGATTAAGTGACAGAATTACAAGCTGCAATAGACTTGAGGTCTTGAAAAACGAATGGGTGATCATTCGCGATGTGCTCATGACAGCATGTTTCTCTTAAGGGAAATATTCGAGGTGAATAAATATTCATCCATTATGTACTTGGTTTGAGAACTAAGTGAAGTTGGTGACATATAAAATGCATATGAACATTGCAACTTTACAGTCACTACCAAAAACATAGATGTTTCATGTTTAACATTGGTTAATCACTATGAAAGTATAACCACAATGTGATGTGGACATTGCAACAGTGTTTGAGACAGTTGCTATAAATAAATTATGGTATCCATCTTGATGGATGGATGACATTATAATTAGAAATAGTGACATAGGCTTCATTGGCATGTATTTACCAGTGTAATAGAAGGTAATCACTGGTATATGCAAATATTTGCGTAGTTTTCTATGACATATTCAAGCCAAGTGAGGCTTGAATAGTTTATATTAGCACAAAATACCATTTGGGCATATAATGAGTGTGCAAGAACAATATTTACTATGAGAGTAAAATATTTTAGTGAACAACAACAAATGCTTCAGAGGAGCAAATTTTATAAATATCTGGTGCTTTATAACCATATGTGTAGACCTCAAATTATATAGGATAACACTTTGAAGATAATCACCAATATGGTGTAGATCTCGCAGTAATAGAAAACATAGTCTGACTTTTGTCAGTAGATGTTCATATCTCTATTACCTTATGTTATGCTATATTTAAGAAAATCACTTTGAAGGTAATCATCTGTCCAAGTGACATGATGTAGACCTTGCAGTAATAATGGATAGTCTGTAAATATATACAGTAGATGACAATATTACCTTACGATATTTTGAGGTAGTCACATCTAATATTAATATTTGGAAGAGCACTCCGAAGGTAGTCATCTTGTTAAAATGACAAGATGTAGACCTCACAGTAGTGATGGATAATCTGCAAATGGTGCAGCAGATGCCACCAATACCTTGTGATTCACAAATAAATTTTGAGATAGTCATATTATGTATGACACTTATAATTCTTAAGATTTGCAACAACAAAATGTTTCTATTGCAAACAAAAAAATTGTTGTCCTAATGTCATAGGGATGTTTGCGGTAAAGACATAGATGATGTCTTAAATTTCAGAGGAATAGAGTCTGTAATCTAAGAAAACCATTCTTTTGCAAAAATATTACTGCGGCAATACATTTAAACGCAAAAGTGACTTAATTATGCAATATATGAAGACTTGTGGGCTCCATATAGCATGTTTAGATGATGTAAAATGGTGCATAACTATATTTTATGCAATTTAGGAATACATTTGTTCTAAAGCCAAGTACTTCAAATGTAGTTTATGATAGCAACCGGATGGTTAAAGTGCTACAAACAATTAGCCTGAGGGCTAGGCTATGTAGTCCAAATAGCCTGATGGCTAGGTTGCTAGAAAACCAAATAGATTGAACATGCCACAAATTCCAGAAATTTTGTCTAGAATGATCATTTACAAATAGTAAATACGTATAGAGAGATAATAGGATCTCCAAACTGCAATTGACAGTTGATACAAAGATTGAACTACAGAATAATTAGACCTGGCTATCTAAACTTAAAGTCTGATGACTAGTTTATAGTTGTTACGGTCTGAAAAATTATTTCAGAAATGCCAGGGGCACAGGTGTAAAGTACAGTAAAGCTTGTGATCTGAAGAATGAAGATGTACCATGAGGGATGCATTGAAAATCCCCAAAGGGATAAGGTTGCCCCAATCTTCTCCCGTGCAGTGTGGTGTGGTTACTAATGGAGATTATAGCCATCATCTGGGAACGACATCGCGCCCCCGCTGCTCTGGCTAGCCGGCCAGGGCCGTGAGACTGCGCGATGGCCGGAGGCTAGCGCACCTGCGCCGAGGCCGGTGCCGCCTGGGCCGCCGCCGTGCCAAGGTGTGGGGGAGAGAACTGCGCTCCGCATGCGCGTTGGCCGTTGGCCGTCTCTGTTGCTGGGCTGCGTGCTGCGCCGTGGTGCTCCTCCAGAGGGAGGAGCGTTGCTGCCGGGATGTGGCCGCCGCCGCCGTAGACGGCCGTGCCGATGGAGGCCGCGGGTGCGGCCTCAACCATACGCATCCAGGGGGGAAAAGGAGGAGGAGAGGGGATGAGCCGCCTCCGCTTAGACCTTCCTCCGTCCTGAATCGAGTGCGCTGATCCGCGGCCGTTCTCATTTAAGAGGTAAGAACATCACAAATTGAAGAAATCACATAGATGCTTACAGTTATTGGTATGGATTTTCGATCGAGTGATCCTGGATGCCAACGCCGATGTCCTTTTCTCTGCGTCTTCCTTGTGTAATTGAAAATTGTGTCCAATTTCAAGTTCTCATGTTCCTGCTTGGTGTATGATCAATCCGCTCAATTGATTGATTTTGTGTCCTTTGGCAACTGGCAGAGTGTGTTCGAGGCTTCCGATTGTTGAATCGATGGAGGCTGGCGCTGTGTTCTTCTTCTTTGATCCTGGCCGAGGGTGTGTTGCGCGTGAGAGTGGCCTTGCCAGGCGCTCCGTGGTGTCGACAGACACGCGCCGAGGACTCCGTTGCCAGGCGAGCGCCACGCGCCGGCCGTGTCTCTGCCTCCAGATGCGAGAGAGACACCTCGCCGCTGTTACGCCCGTCGCTTTCTTCTCGTTCTCTGCGGCCAAATCGCTCTCGAGCGTGCTGATAACCTGTGAAAGTAAAAACGAGAGAGAAGAGCAAATGATGGAACTATTCTGATTCTCATTGATTGAAGAGTATATATACAAGCCCCAAAGGAGCGGTTACAAGGTGTGAGACAAATCTCAACCGCCATTAGCGGTTGCTAATAACTAGGTCGGTTCGTTAATTATCACGTGGTAATTAGTATACAAACATGTACTATAAACTACTTCTAACATAGTTATTGAACTAAAAGCCTAGTTAAGAAACTGTTGCAAATGAAAAAAAATGTCGGAAATGTATTTTACTAACAGGGCACTACCAGGCATTACCTGCTGGCATACCTATGTCGAGAATGGCCATAGTTTGCCAACATCCATTTTGTAAACTTGATTCTCCGACAGTACTGCACTCTTGGTAGTAATACAGTTCAACGTAGCTTCATCTGGTAGATCAGAGCCTCCTCACAGTGCCACACCACCGGAGCTGGTGAAGATGAGGTGGACGGCGACCTACCGTGTAGGAGGGGTGGTAGCATGGTGCGCTAAGAAAATCTTATCTCTAGGGTTTGGAGAGGAGATAACCAGACCTGTATAGGTTTTAGTCATTGTTAATTACTACAAATTTCCTACGGCTGTGCCATCTCCATCTCCACTAGAAAAACAATAAAGCAATGATGTATAGAACTATAGTATGACACGTACTTCTTGAACTACTACTATGTTTTTATGTGCTTTGTTATTTCTCGTCTTTTGTAGCATACGACAAGGAGGTGGGGCACAACAACAAAAAAAACTCCGGCCGATCCCCTCCCAGCTTCTTCCTTGAGCCTTCTTCTACCCACTCTTTCTAGACACACTATGTATAGTGTATGGTAATACTCTCTAGTCAGTTTTGGTACTCCGACGGTGAAGCTCTGCAATTGGAGCCTATTCTACAGACAGCACCTGTTGAGTCTGTCACAATATCAAAATTGCTGTTGATATTTATCAAGGGCCGAAAAGTGAAAAAAAAACCCATCAATTTCCAACATGGTTGCAAAAATAATGGAGCATATCTTATTGTAAGCACCATCGTCTTGCGTTGTAGCTAGTTGGGTAAACTTGCATACAATATGTAGGTCCACTAAATTTACATAGCACATACTTAAGCATCATAATTCGTTCCCCCAAGCGGTGGTACTGGATCTGCTGATTTAACCATTGACAAACAAGCTGCAAAGATGCACACTTATTGGCACCAATGGTGAAGCATGCACTGTTGTATGATCGCAAAAATAAAATAAAAATGTGCTAATGTAGTTTATTGATAAGATTAATTGGCAGTGTGATCTGTATACCTGCTGGAGATTCCCTGAGCAAATGTGATGCCTTGTGCGGTACTTGAGTTTTGTCTTCGCTAAAGCAAGTTGTATAATCTACAGATGCTCAGGACCACGTTATCGATGATATTTATATCTTCTTATGAGTGCAACAACTCACCAAACTACTTCCTGTGATGTCTGAAATAACTGTGTGGCAAATTAAGAATCAAGCGTAGGAGAAACATGGTTTTGTTAAGATGCATTAATGACCTGTACTTGCTCTGAATCATAAACTGAGTACTAACAAAGTTTCTCAATATATGAATTGAGATAAGCCCAACAATAAGTATGGCCCTGAAGCCCTGAACCGAAAGGACGTTTTGTAGACAAGCAAACATGGAATGCAGAGTACATATGCAAATATTGCAAGAATTGACTGTGAGCGTCAAGGCAAAACCGTGTAGTAGGAATGCCTGCTTAGCTCACCCATCAATTAAAAATCCCCAAAATAAAAGAAGGATAATAGATATCATGTGCATTATAATCTACAGAAAGTAAAGACAATATTCGCTTATTACATCCTCTCTCATTGTTGTGTGGGTCCTGCGATATCAACTGCTGGTGACGCCAAGGAAGACAAGTGGTATCCTCACATCTTCTCTTAAAAAGGGGGAGAAATATGAAGCCCACATCACCCAACGTCACACCAATAACTATGTTATGACATCTTCAGCATGGAAGCCCGTTACAACCACTACAGGGAAAACATATGTAGCCAAGTGTTTTGACGTACACTGAGTGTTATTTGTCGGGTACTTGGTTTATACACCTCTAAGTCGAGTACCCTGAATAAAGCACACGACATAAAGTGAGTCCTCAGCATATCACGGGCTAAGCCGAGCACAGCTAAAAATGCACGTTAGCTCGGACCTACCATCAAGCTTGGGTGGGTGACTCCCCGTCTGCCACACACCTTCAAGCTGGAGCAGGCACCGTCCCCTCCGCTGTCACACCGCCTTGAGTACTATATTGGCAGGTCATTGTCTTCGTCATCGTGCTCGTAACGGCTCCAAGAAACGGAGCAGCGCCAAGCATGGCGCTCGGCGGCCTTTGCGAACACGCAGGTCATGCCGCCACACCGCTTGTTGACCCGCCCCACGGCCTGGGTGTTGCACCGGTCGGAGAGAACCTAGGAGTCCGACACTCGGCGCCGGCGCCAGCTCAATAAGGAGCTCCTCCAGCACGCCATCGTTAAGTTCCAGTGTTATGCCCGCCTCAAGAACAAGGAGGACCAGCGCAAGGCAGAGGCTGAAAGGTTGTGCTGCGAGCGTGATATTGCAGCCGGGGATGTATGCCATGACGACGACGAAGACGACGGTAATGTCGGAGATGTTGGAGGCACCACCGATGGCCTCAGAGGCCATGACTACGAGGTGAGCATCCGGTTTGTGCGCTAGGTTTAGTTTAGGTTAGTTTACATAAATTATGTTAAGTTTGGATTAACGAACACGTTCGGACGTGTCTGCGAACAAATGAGTACGCCCTGTTGAAGTTTTGCCTTGGAGATTCCTTTAGGCGAGATATTTCTTACAAAGATAAGGCATTAACATTGAATGAACACTTGGGAGATACTAGTGTGTTTAACTATTACCCTTCCATCAGCTAAACTGTTCACACAGTAGCTGACTTTCCCATGGCTTATGTGCAAGTTGTAGTTCAAAAAATAACCTGTCATATCCCTGCCTTTTACAAGTCTACATCCAATGGGGGAGAGGATTTGTGACACGCAGGGGCGGGCCCAATAAATTGTGCGTCGTCTCATTGCCTCGCGATTTGGAAATTGGTATGGTCTTTGCATGTGCTTTGACCCTTAATTACTTTAGATGGGGTCCATGCATGACAGCTTTTGGAAGCTCCACCCATCCCACCTCGCATGCTTCTTCTTTTGGCTTTCAAATTGGACACTATTATATCTTTTGAAGCACAAGTCCAATTTATCTTTCAAATTTGACTTTCTATTTATATCTTTCAAATTCGAATCTATTATATTTTTTTATTTAAGCAAGTTTCAACTATTAAAATTTGATACAACAAATGACAAATCCGACAAGTTTCAAATACTAAAATTCAAAACCCTAAACCCTAAAAAAATGGATACCGGTAAAACTTGGTTAAAAATTAATATTATGACTATCAATTTTAATAGTTGAAACTTGATGAAGTTTTGTAAACTTTTCTAAATGTATTCAAAAGTGGTCTTGTTTCAAATTCCTCATCGCAAGGAAGACAAATATGCAAACAAAACATAAATTTGATTTTTTTGTTCAAAAGATGTAATAGATTTAAATTTGAAAGTCGAAAGAAAAAACATGAGATGAGGGATGGGTGGAGCCGCCAAAAGCTTCCATGATGCATGAACCCCCGTATACATCAGTTAAGGACTAACCGCATAAACGAGTATAAAAATCGCAAAGCAATTGTGTGGCCACCAAGGTGCATGCTCCCACACCTATATGCCCCTTCAAATTTCTCGGGCCAATAGGATGAATCCTCAACTCGACACTAGTTGAGTGTGTGGGCCAGACCACAAAGTGCAGCCTGCAGTATTTAAAACATGTGTCACGCAACTTGTGTGTCATCAAATATGATAGAAAACGTATAATATTCTCCAACCTTCTCTGCGTTCTCACATCATTTCTCGGCAATCTCTATCCAATCTCTTCCTACCCAGACAAGCACCACTAGGAAAACGATTTTTAACGACGGGATATGTGGTCGTTAAAAGTTAGAATGTGGTCGTTAAAAGTCATTAACGACCGCATTTGTGTGGTCGTAATAGGCTCCGTCGTTAAAAGTATAACGACCACATACTTTTTCCCGTCGCTATTTTATAACGACGGGACAATGTGTCATCGTTAAGTGCGAGAAAATAACGACCACAACTTATGTATTAACGACCACTTTTCTCGTCGCTAAAAATATTTTCATGGTTACTGAAATATTATTATTGACCAGTTTATATTATAGCCATCCATTTCACCATTTTGATTGCCTTTAATCACCAATCTTAATTTTTACAACTACTGCTTTATGTTGCTTGCAACTTTTGAAGATCATCAACCACACCAATTAAAGAAACAAAATAATTTGAACAATCAAAGTATCATAGCCTCTTTTCATTAATATCAAAACCATACATACTGAACATGATCCTCACATACAGTTCCAAAGTCACAATACCATTAAGAAATTATGAACCAAAAACACTCTCTAGATAACCATTGTATTTGTTCATCTCTAACCAGAAATCAAGCACCAACTTTAAAAGAGATGTATTTTTCATAATCTTCAGTCATGGAACACCATCATAAGTCCTTGTATGTGAGTGCATATGATTCTTCAGCAAATGACTACAATGCCTCGTGACGCTTTTCTCATGGTAGACCATCTGTTATTAAGAAAAAATAAATAATTTATAAGTCAGTACATATAAATGAATTGTCACAAAGGACAATAGCATATATGAAAGGTTTGCATGTGAATTTATTTTATACCAAATAAAAATGTATACTCCAAATCAGAAGAGAAATATCTTCAAACAGGCTATTCACAATGTGAATGAATATGCTCCATTATATCTACCAAAATCATAGTCGTCCTTGATACCATCATCGTTGTTGTCGTCGTCATCATCATCATCGTTTGTGACTAGTTTGGTACGGCGGCGGCAGGAAATAGATGTCGCGCATGGTGTGGCGGTTCAGTACTTCAGGTTACCATCGACCATGTAGTCCTCCCTGCAACAGATATCGTACATGCACATCACATCAAAATTGGGCATCTCATACAATAGCACACATGAAGGAAGAGAAATGACGCACATACCTACTACTAGTACAACTAGTATTGGTGTTCATCATCAGAGTATCATTCATGGCCAATTACTCAGAGCTCACATGCATCTCCGGATTGGCTGCCTGACTGCAGCTCTCCTCTAGCTTGCATAAAACTGTAAGTAAATAAAAAATAAAGAATTTATTAATCGAGTATGCCTATAGAGAGCAACAAATAACTCGCAATGTAGTTGAGGGATAGTACTACTCTACTCTTCGGACATGCGTATTACATTTGAGGAATATTCATTCAGAGTTTCAGGCCACATGGAAACGAGCCCCAAAATTAAGATAATTTTTTTCCCGACTGAGCAGGCCAAATACAACAATTGATGGATCCATCCCGAGCATCTATTTTAACTTAGATTGTAAAGAATAATCTAACTGCAGTGGGAGCGCGACAGAAATATAATGGTTTGCTGAATGAAGTGGAAAATGTACCTCATTCCTTGCCATAGTTGCGCTCGCCTCGGGCTCCAGTACTCAAAATTAAACGGGGAACAGAATGGATCACCCATCGCTGGCTCGAGAGAAGAAGCAGGTCACGCTGGACGGAGTTGGGTCAGAACCGACCGACGAAACTGGTGTGGCCCCGCCCGATGTTGTGGGCCGCACACGACGCCCGACGAACATGGCAGCACCGGGGATGGCAGAGAGGTGTCGCAGAAGCAGCGTCTCCCGAACAAGTCCGGCGTTTCACTCCGGTGAAACCACGGCGACGTAGCCGGTGAAGCTCTCCCGCCACGGCTCCGCCAACCACGCCGGTCGAGGCCCGGTCTCCAGCCGCGCGGTCGGCGTTGCTTGACCGCTGTAGCTCCTCCCGGCAGCGTACGGCGTAGCTGGCCCGCTGTAGCTCCTCCCACGGCGGTGCTCAGCGGCGGATGGCGCGTCTATCGTCGGAAGCTTCTCCCACAACGAGTCCTGGTGGCGGGCGGCGTCGCTTGCCCACTGCAGGTCCGCCCGTGGCAGTGCTCGGTGGCGAACGTGGTGTCTCCCGTTGTCAGCTTCCTCGCCGGCATCACCACCTGCGCAGAAAGTAGATCGGGATCGGAACAAGGGGAAAATGAGGGAGAAAACAGGGGAGAGGACGAGAGGAAAACATGGATCATAACAACCCATTCTTCTGTTAGATTGGACAGGGTTATCCGATGCACAATCCCAACAGTTTGCCGCAGAAAAATGCACAAGCAGTGATTAACGGGGTAGATTAGATGGGAAAAAACCGCACCTAAGGCTTGTTTAGCCACAGGTAAACTGGTGGTTGTTAAATAGATCCGCCAAGTGATTTCCACCCGGTGGAGTACTGCTCAGATTTCCAACGACCAAGAGTTTTTGGCCATCGTCGTTAATGATAGGTTTTCTAGTAGTGAAGCTCGCCTGTGAGAATCAGATCGGCCCTCACATACCCAACTGTGGCTGGTTACGAATTACTTCCTTTCATGATGGTAACAGGGTGTCTAGGCCCTCTATCTTTTAGGTTTAACCACCTACTTTCTGTCCTGGAAAAATTACCCAGCAGTTGGCGCTGAATTCACTCCTGTGGAGTTGAAGTTTTAAAATTACACAAGTTCGAAAGGAAGACTTAACACTATACAAAGTATGACAAATAAGCTGTCCGTTCCATTAAAGAAGTGGGTCAGCTGAGATGGCTCACGTTAACAACGAAGTGTGGAAGGATTTCTTAAATTTTCTGAGTGCAAAGCCACAAGAGGTAACTAGTGTCACAACAGCAATTCTTACAGGTATAAAGTTTCATTTACTCTTTCAAATAGTATCATTTACCTTGATTCAAAATTATTACCATAACTAGCGTTGTGACCCGCGCATTAGCGCGGCTAGATTTAGAATGTTATATTTGGTGTTTTTGTCCAACACTTCCTTTCCCGCAACTTGTTATCCGATTTGATTCGTCAAAACATTAGCTTTTGCATTTTATCACATTGTAGAAAAACCGTAGGTAAATTCAATCCCTATTGAAAATATGAATATACACTCGTAGAAGTGTTTGGCAGTTGAAGCCGTTGGGCCATGCCCCATCAGGGCAGCATTGAGCCGCTTCTGGCGTGTGCGTGTGCCTACATGCTATTGACATGTTGTGCTTGCCATGTTGAACCCACGTTGTAAAGTTGGAAGCGAGAAAATAAAGCTTCTAAAATTATATTTTACCCATGTTTAGTGAAAGCACAGAAATTACACTGGTTTGTACATGCACCAAAAAACTACTCCAATTGCAGCACGCCTGCGGTCCATAGTCTTGTCAAATTGCATGTATATATCTCGGAGCCCACATGGTCCATAGTTGGAGTCCATTTCTAGTTTTCTTGGATCATAATTGAACTATTAATATTATTATATTTCAATTTTTATATTAAAATCATATTCAAACTGCTTGTTAGATTTTTTTTCTCTCTTATAACTTTAGTATTTGTGTTAGATGCAAGCAAATGTAGATATATTACACTTTCTAACTCTTTTCCAACTCGGATGTATATAGACGCATTTTAGTGTATTTGTTCATCATTTCAATACGTATGTAACCAATATTGAAATATCTAAAATGTCTTATATTTATTTACAGAGAGATTATATGGCAAGTGATAGCTAGTGTCCTAGGTTTTCGTAGTATCCTTCATGGAAACGGGTAGTTAGTGTCCTTGGCCAAAACACAAAATTGTCCTACTACATCACGATTTGTGTTTGTTGGTCATGGCATATGGTGGTGTAGGACGTGTGGCACGGACTATAGACTTGTATGTATGTAACTTTTCTCTCTTTAATCTCAATTGGTATAGTTGAAATCGGTGGATCATATTTTATTAGTGTAGTGACCCGCGCTATTGAGCAGCTACATTTATGTTTCCTTTTTTAGGTCTTCCTAAAATACACATGAACAACTTCCTTCGTATTTAATCCGATGTCATCAATCTGTTCTTCCATTTATATGCGAACATAGACTTCGTACTACCACTTCGCACTCATAGTATATATATATATATTTTTTTTTTGTAGATGATAGTCTATATTTACCTTTAAATCTCAACCGCTATAATTAGGTCCCACCTTGATATGATGAATCATTTTTTCCTATGTTGACTCTTGTGTTTCCAAATATAATTTAGAAAATATTCGTATCAAGTTTGTGTGGGAACCAAATAAACATTTTTTTGTATTCCATTTTATATGGTATATTGCACTTGTATTATTCATCCATAATTTTTCCTTTTTTGTATTATTCTACGCCCAAAAGGATAGTATTTTCTTTAGTTTTGAATTTTACATAGAAAAAGTTGTGTTAGTTGTTAATTGGTAATCAACGAAAGTGCTCTTCTGCTCCCGGGACTCACATGAGCCCGGATGAACAGTAAAATCGAAAAAAATAGAAAAAAAAATTCAAATTTGTTTTTTTGGAGTATCGATTTTGTTTTTTTGCCACATTTTCCACGAATGTCATCTGGTGATGAAATTTTGCAGGCATGTGGGGAAAACATCAATGTTTCACACAAAAAAAATTCAGATTTGTTTGAAATTTTTTCGATTTTACTGTTCATCCGGGCTCATGTGAGCCCGGGAGCAGGACAGCTGCGTCCGGTAAGCAACCTCTATTTGTTTTACTACCTCACTTTTCTCACTTGTTCCTTTTTTGTTTTTTGCTCCGCTTCTTCTTATAGGGGATTTGTTGGTCCGCTTCGGTAGTTTTTTCTCCTATCTCTACTCCTAAAGGAGCAGTTCGTACCTCGTTTCGTTCGTTCGCAGCCCCTCCCATCGATCGAAAACATCTCGCACCCAATGATTTTTTTCGGATCTCACACCGGTTTTTTTTTTATTTGTTTCCCTTCTCTCGATCGCTCCCTTCCAGATCGATCTCATTCCGTTCTAAAAAAAGATCTACTTCCCGATTCTTCCCAGAAATCAAATCCTTCCGATTCTGATTTTTTTCTTTCCATTCTTTCCATACCAGTCCCCACCCGATCTGAATCTAGACAAGGGCTGCCTTCCTCCCTTCCAACCCATCGCGTCCGTTCTACAAGCCATGGAAGAGAGAGAGAGAGAGAGAGGGGGGGGGGGGGGGTGGTGGGAAGGACATGTCGATGCACTGGCGCCCACTGCACCGCCGCCGCTGCTCGCGTGTTGGTTCTCCTCCGTCCACCCCCACCTCCAACTCAATCTCTGGCTGTCACGACACTGCAGATGGCCGGTCTGGGTACAAGCACCCGCTGCGCATCATAGAGGACACCGCCGCGCGCCCCGCTCTTAGCGTCGTCTTGTACGTGGCAAACTGCGGCCTACGGTGGTGCTGACCCACGGCGATGTCGCCTTGCCCTTGAGGCCACCGCCACGGACGACAGCGGCGCGCGTCATCGTCCGTTTCCGTGAGCCCGCCGCCACCGTGGCCGTGATGGCCGTGCCCCAGTCGCGCTCCCCCGGTGGCTCTCTCGTCATGCATTCACTGAGTTGATGAGTTCATCACTGCCGTCGAGGAAAATGTCGGTGAACTCAAGTCCCAGCCGTTGGCGCCTGGCTTGCTTGTTAGTTGTTACTATTAAGTTTGGGTAGAATATGTAATTTTATTCCTTCTGCAGGAGCTTCTTGCAGCTGTGGACAGGATGTTGTTGGCTAATGCAGCTTTTGTTTTGCAGCCGCTTTCTCACACTGCTGACTTGTGCCACTTCTGCTCATGGAATTGATCCAAGTGAAAGTGCTCCTATCATGTCTATTTCTATCCAGGAAGTCAGACCTGAATTTAACCAGATGACCTACAATATCTAGCAACTCAAACCATCGTGTCATAAAGCTATTCATCATGACATGCTATATTATTATTTTCATTAGAGGTTACCTAAGTATTTTTTTCAGGCACCTTGGACCAATTCTGGAAGGAGCAGCATGACTCGGAGCGGAAGAAGTTCAGGGAGTTGTCAGAGATTCAATATGGTTCAGGATTGATACATCAAAGATTTTAAAAGAGTGTATATACCAAATATACTGTTACGCATATGAAGAATCATGACACTATTTAGATGAGTCCTTTTCACTAATTTCTGAACAAATTTCCTTTGTTCAGGTTCTGACTTCATTTGTTGAGATTTTGAAGAAAAAAATCATGTGAGCAATGAAAACACTTTATTATTTGAGGTTCATCCGCTTTTGAATTTGGTAACGGACAATTTTCTTCTTCTTATAGACATAGTTAGCCATCTGAAGTGATCTAAGGTGTCACTCATAATCTGCAGTGGCGTAGAAACTTCTGTCAGCAGTGCAAAAGAAGAAAGGCACCTGCATAGGCTTTATTTTCGACGATGAGGCACTTCAAGGTGATTAATGTGTTGACGATGCTACAATAAATAGTGCACAATAAATAAAATTTGTGTAACTATTGTGCATCTATCAGTTAAGACAATTCTTACTTTTCTTAGCTCGTGGTACAGTCGTCTGCCCTTTGTATATGTTGTTATAGCTGTTGTTATTGTTAAGTTCTCCTGCACATATTACCCTTTTATGGATATCTTGGTTGCTGCCTGTTTCAGAGCTGTAGGACCTACTTCCCCTGTTGGTGATTAACACCACAGATTTTATGTTCACATTAGCTTTGTTGACAAGAAAAAGAACACATTCTTTGGGGCTGAACCTAGGTTATATGATATCAAGGTGAAGGATAATAAATCACCTTTGGACTATCTACATATATCAGCGACACCTACTTCTCGGCTGTCCTTTATTCAGACCATACATGCTTTTGCAGATTAGTTTTTCCTTGACCATACATGCTTATCTGAGAAATAACTCTTATCTAAACTGAGACACATTTTTATGCAGAAATTTAAATCATATGGAAAGTTTATTTGCACTAAATACAAATTAGAACATACATAGACATTTAATTTCTTTCTGCAGAATGGTCAGTGTAAACTTACTTTGAGCTGTACAAGATTCTGTATCTGACCATTTTATCTCACGTGTTGATGTGGTTGCAGATCTGAACTTGAAATTATCCAGCAATGTATTGACTGCTCGGAGCTAACTTGACTACGCCAGATTTCTTGTATGGCTCAAAGTAGTTAGTGTCCCCCCTTATTATCAGAGAGGTACTACTTCAAACATCTCTTCTTAATGTTTTATGTCGTGGCATACAGTATGATGGAGTGTTAGTTGGCTTGACTTTTGTGGCACTCATTGATAACCTTTCAGTTTAGGAGTTTTTGTGGCCTCTTAATCCATGAGAGTATGCTCATGTTGAAGAAGTTATAGTCATAATGAGGGGCGCGATAAATATTTGTTATCTGGCACGCATTCCTAATGAATATCACATGTGGACCATTTACTGTTTGTGTTATTGGAATTTCACTGCACTATTCATACAGTAAAATACGAGTGCCATGTTAGGATATGGTTCTCGAGCTGAAAGGTCATAATCGAAATTGCAGGTTCTATGACAGTGGAGTAATGTTCGTTAATTATATATTGCTTTCGAGTTTGGAGCTGGAATAATATATGTGCTGCATTTAGTTATATATATATATATATATATATATATATATATATATATATATATATATATATATATATAAAACACCCGTTGTATATTTCTTACAAGACATGATAACTACTATTATTTGGATTGTTCCCGTGAACTGGTTTGACCTTGATTAAGAAGTACAAAGTTTGTAGCCTTGTAGGCTGTTTGATCTACTATATCAAGTGGCACTTGGCTTCTCATGGCTCTCCCCGCATTTGCCAAAACGAAGTTAGTACACACTACCTAGAGCTATGGAGATTAGAACTGAAAAAATTGTCCTGTGGTTTATTAACTGATATAAATCATGCACAATCCTCTACATTAAAAAAATAAACCGGACATAAAAAAGTATACTTTTTCCGAGTACTACCTCGAGAGGGGCAGGGGGTTCCTGCATTTTATAAAGAAGAAGCGAATTGCTCGGTTAATTAGGGGAAACCAGGCGAAAAGTAGATACAAAGGGCACAAAGTCCCCCACCGGTCGCGACAGAATTACTATTTCTGTGAAATATCACATGACCTAGATTACTAACATTGATGTAATGCTTGTATGGCAACCTATTCATCGGTTCAATTACAGAGTTTGTTATTATGTGAATGGAGTAATGGAGCTAAGGAAAAACAAGGTAACAGTTAGTGCGACTCTTCCAAGGCAGTTTCAATCCTATCCTTGTTTGCTTTCCCTTTTCTCCTGCCTACGTATGTACAGTTATTCCAACCCAGGTTTCTTTCAAGAAGGATCCGGGTATGTGTTCGAGGAATGTCTACATGATAAAACACACCTTCAAGTTTGGTGATAGTTATGCTATCAAACTTTTAATGAGGATCTTAATTTGTATTTTTGATAGAGCACTGGGTTCCTTGGTGAGACTTGTGAGGATGTGCCTAGGCTAAAGATGGTTGCTATGTCGGTACCATGTGGCATGTGTTTAAATGGAGTATCCTTGTCAGGAGAGCTGATTTCTGAAATATGGTACTTTATGGGTGCAAGGATTCACCATGTTGCGGCCTTCGTCAGCCGAGTGGACTCCCAGGAATTAATCAAGGCCGCTATGCTGTTTTAGGCTGAGATTCTATCGTAGTTAATTATTTTTTGCTTATCTAGATGTTTGCCATGCAGTTCTCGTTGTTGGTGGGAACATTTGTTGTCTCATATGGACCTCAAATATCTGGTGGCACTATAGCATGGCTTTTGATATTCTAATGTATTTAGATTTACTTTTGGTTTATTTGCTAATTGTCTTCTTACAACGCACGGTGGATTTGTGTATAAAAGTGTGATCGGGCATAAACATGAAAGAACTAGGAATCAAACAGTGAACTGTACTTCATGTGTGCATTGAGATGAACTGATTTTTAGACGCAGCAACAAGTTCCAATTGCTCAGTAAGAACTACGATAGATCAGTGGTAGGTTACTTTAAGTGTCTGGCAATAGTACAACAGTTTAGCTAAGTTATCATTGACGTGGGATTATGTGAGATGTGGGATGTCCACTTGTCCCATCAAAAATTATGTGGACACATGTGGGCCTCCCACTTATATTGTGCGGCAGATGTGGATTGGGGTTGGGATTAGTCTGTTGAGTTACAGTAGAGCGGAATATTTTTTCTACTTTAGAAAATATGGCAAATTGTGTTTCATTAGAGATGGCTTTGTAGCAAACTGCATGAGCGAGCCGTTCATATTTTTTCCATCAAGTTGTACAATTTTTTGGTTAGGATAGAAGAGTAAATGCATTGGTTGCTTCAAGAGTTAATAACGGACACGGTGGCGTATCAGTTGCATGCACAACAATGGACATCATATTTTTTGTTTCATCGTTGCACGACATTTCAACTATATGTTACAATGTGGTAATGGATCAGGAGACATCAGATCTGCCTTCTTGGCTCGGGGGGGGGGGGGGGGGGGGGGGGGGGCGTCACGGACGGCGCACACCTCCTCCCCCTTGATGGCGGTGGCAGATCGGCACGAATACGGGGGAGGGGATCAGCGCAGTGAGGTGGACGTCATCCGATTTTAAAGGAGAGGGGTCCAGCAAGAAATGTCCTGCTATGGACGGAAAATGAGCAAGAAGGAGAAGGTCCAGCAGGAAAAGGGAATGGTGTGTCGTGGGGTGGGGGTTTTGTGTTGTGCCCGGTTGTTGGAGATAACATGGCGAATAATCCGAACAACCACATTTCTCCTCCACATATGGTATGGATTTCAGGTGCCCGGACTGTCCCGACGATTGAATTTTGAGGAGTCCATTGGGCGCCTCTTTGATGTTCGAACATGCCCAGTTGTATGTGGGAGGAATGAGCTTCGACCTTAAACAGCTAATAATTTATTTAATTTATTTATATCAATTGTAGCCCGTAGCAACGCATGGGCATTCTACTAGTTAGAATATGAATCGGACTTGAGTACGTCCCACTTATTCACACGTACAATCATGATGGCTTTTTTTCTCTTAGCAAGACGTGATGATGGCTTCATAAACCGTAGGTGTCCTTCTTCCATCCATCATTGTGATTGCAGGTTTCCATGCTAGGTACTTCTACGTGACAGATTTATTATGTGCGAAACAGTGCATGTACAACATATTTGTATGCAACGTATATATCTTTAAATCTCAGCCATTTATATTTAAAATTATTGGTCGAGATAATTTAATCTATGTCGACAAACGTAATCGCTTGTTCGTCTCTTGTCTTATAATCTATCTTTTTTTTTTTTTGAAACTGCCGACGTGTCCATTAGAAAGAAAGCGAAGTACAGGCCTCCAACACGCCAACACGCACGCGAAACATCCAGCACAGCCGAGACCGAAACATTTGCAGATACAACCCTGAGAAAAACACAAAACAAGGCAAGCACAGCCAGGTCCCTGCAATCGCCCGCTCCGCCTATCTATCTATCTATCTATTATTATATACTTAAAACGATAGAAAACGAACGGTGGTGATTTGCCACTCTAAAAATAGGATGTATCGATGGTGAAGATTAACCCAAATACTACACGTAAAAAAACAGAGATTAGGCAACCGGCCGGCTATGATTCACTACAGGAATCCTAATTGTACACGTCTATAACTACAGGATTCCTAATATAAAAGGTTGATCAATCTCCACGTAAGGTGCAACTAAAATTCATATAGGACAATGCCCGAAAAGAAATCTCTATGAAAATCAATCAGAATCATGTAAAAAAATCAATCAGATTCCAAGCAAAAAAAAAAGTGCCCGTTTTCTATACAACCGACCATATATCAAAGAAATCAAACCTCCGGCAAAGAAAAATAATCTCTATGAAAATCAATCAGAATCATGTAAAATATCAATCAGATTCCAAGCAAAAAAAAAAAGTGCCCGTTTTCTATACGACCGACCATATATCAAAGAAATCAAACCTCCGGCAAAGAAAAACCAATCGCCGCCAAGGGTTTGCGTCGAGACTAGCGACAGAGGTAATGTTCGCCTCGCTCGGGGCGGCTGCGCACCGAGGGAAGATTTTTGCCCTGGAGCACAGCCCGCCGTGCACCGCTCCCTTTTTCCGGCCTCCCGTGGCCATGTTGATGGGCGAGCCACGGGTGCCGAATCCCACACGAGCATGGTACCGATTGGACTATGATGCAATCAGCGATAGGCTCCAGTGTCCTCGGCCATCTCGGTATCGTTGCTTTGTCCTGTATGGATTGATGTTCCACGCCGTCAGAGTCAACATACAGAGCTGCCTACACAAGTTATGAAGGATCATAGCAAAAGGAAGACCAAGACCTGCAGTGGCGACCATGGAGGTGGTCACTTTGGCAAGATTTTCTAGAAGAAGGAGATGCCCAAAGTGCACCAAGCGGAGCAGAAAAAAAAACAGGATGAGCCACCTGAGCTAGACTTACAGGCGTACGACTGCGACGGCAAGCTGTACCACTACGTTGTGAAGTGTAGGTTTTTGTCAATTTGATAAGCAACACTGCCTACTGGTCATGCATTCAGGAGCGGTGGCCACATATGCGCAGCCGCTAGGCTCAGCGGCGTCAGAAAGAGAGGCACCATTGTGGGGACACGGTCGAGCGACGCGTGGGCTGGGAGGCGCCATGTAGGATGCTGATGTGTGCGAATCGCAGTGGGAGATATGCAGGAGAGCATGTCGTGGGATGCTCTGCAAGGACAGTTTCCACCACAATCTTTTTCCTCGCTCCTCTCTTCTATTCAGGTAACATTCAACATATGTCCTAAGTTCATTTACTCATTTATTTTTTGGCAAATAATACAATTGTTTAGTAATATTGGTATGAGATAAGAAGTGGTCCCTTTAGACCCTGAAAAGAATTATGCATCGAAGGTACATTTATTTAACGTTAATGTACATGACCATAACACTTAAAACAAGATTCGCATGCACGATTCAATATATTCTAACACAACTAAAATAAATGCTAAAACTTTAGATATGTTCTAGGTTTAAAAATATTCTCCAGTCTTATGAGACCAACGTGTACACACACACACACACACACGAGTCCTCAATACGTGTAATACATGGCGTGCTTAATTTATGTTGTCCTCAATACATGTCTTTGACTACAATGTACATGCAAGAGTCTATGAGGGCTTGAATCTAGATGGTGGGATTACACAAGCCCTATATCAAGTGAACACATATATTACCAAATACACAACTCTATAATCTATATGTAATATTCATGCATGATGAGTTTTATTGGTATTGACTATTGAATAGAGAAGGACACGAGATAGCATTTTGGATACCACAATAGCACATGCTCTTGGGTTAAGGGTAAAATCGAAAACATAAGTCAATTTTTTTTAAAGAACTTAAACTTCTCAAGATCAAACATGTTTTTTTTAAATCCGTGCAAATTTTCATTAAAAAAGTGACATATATTGTGATTTGAAAAAACTCAAAACAAAATATGTGGTCTAGAAAGCTTCAAAATATCCTTTGTACATCACAATTTTTTTTGGCCCGGAACACAAATATGTTAGTTTGTAGAAAACTTTGCATGTTCTCGCAAAAGAAACTTTGAACACATATATAAGAAATGAACATGTTTGTTGTTAAAACACTCAAATTCTTTTGTTTTTCCTTAGATTTGTCAAATTTAGAGTTCATCCGGGAGCATACGAACATGGGCCCTGTTTTAAATATCTGGTATTCTTTCACCATTTGATTTATCTTCAAGTATGTACTCACCTTAAAGAATTTTGCACATACCGCGAAGTCTATGACTATGTATCAGATGTTTGTAACACAACTAACTTTGTTGGAACAATTTAATCGTATTCCAAGCAAGAGCGTGAAGTCAAGCACCTATACAATATTAAGACAATTGAAACACAAGACCCGAGAAAGTCAAGAATGCTTAGGACAGAGTCATTGTCTTTCATGATGGGCCTCGAGTACAAATTTGGAATAAGTTGCATATAAATAAAATCTTCTTATGTGGATATGGCATACATATCTCATTATATACCAAGCAATAAAATAAAAATATCATGGAATTTCGTTGATTTTCCTATGAACTCCGTATATAGTCCATAAATACTCAAAGTGTTCTTATTTGGAAATAAGCAGGGTTTACATGTGCAACTCGACATAAAACCGAAAGATGAACTAAGTGTGCAATATGCGTAACAAGCACCAGATATATGTTCATGAATGGGTTGCTTCTGCCCACGAAAATTAGCAAACATGTGGTAGATAAAGATAAATCATGCCAAGTACGTGATAAGTCGTTTCTGTCACCCTAAATAATAAACTGAACAGAACAACATTCGCACGATCAAAGAAAGTCACAAGCTTAATTAAGTTTGATATATAAATACATGACAATGGATACATTGCCTTGGATACACATGCAAAATAGAAAAATTAAGTATATGCACGTGCATATAATCATCTGGATGTCTTATAATGCCTTGACCGGGTAATATAGTTGTAATACTGCCAAGGATTAGACCAGTGGATGCATCACAATTAGGTGTTTTTTTCCTTCTTTGGTTTCCTATTACAGATTAGTGATGAAAGCATAGTGATGAGGCACGGGTAGAAAAGAATAAAAATACGGGCACGAATTTCTGCTCTATTAAATACTATAAATATAGAAATATATTATACCCAAATAAAACAATTGGCAGCAAAGATATACATAATAATTTGTAGGAAATCTAGCCGCGCAAATGCGTGGGCCACCCCGCTAGTTATATATAATAGATGTATTGTTAACATATATTATATATAACTAGCGGGGTGGCCCGTGCATTTGCTTGGCTACCACATTCTTGTGATTGAAGTTAGGAGTACAACTACATCGCAACTTTGTCCACAAGTTAAGATGTACTTTGACATGACATTATATCCCTGATGTTATCATTTGCTTGGCATAGTCCTTTTCCACCAGCTTAATTTAGTTGCTATGACGATAGTTGCGATAAGGCCAACACTATGCTTGCTCGGTTTAAGTCATTGTTAACTGCAAAAAAAATCTTGCGGTTGTGCCATCTCCATCAATATGCGTAATGAAGCAATAATACCATTACAAAATGGGACAAACTTCTTGATTGTTTCTGTTGTCTGTTGTTGGGTGGGATAGACTTCTCCATGAAATTCGCTCCCCCCCCCCCCCCCCCCCCCAACGCCGTCTTTCTTGCTCCTCGGCAGGGCATCGACATGCCCCTCCATGCAGTTTATGTTATCTACAGGTTTTACTATTGGAGGAGAAATATTCTTTTGTCTTAGAATTGAAGTACTAACTTTTGACTTTCACAATGCTTGAGGGACCAAAATATTTTTCCTGTTTTTGTTACTTTTCAGACAAAGCATTATTGTTAAAGTGACTCATTAACCAGTATAGACTTTTGTCTATTTTTTGATTGGAGGGAGAAGGTATATATATATTTAGGACTACTCTACCAGAAACATGCGTTCTTCAGAGTCTAGATAAGTAAGCCGTGTGATAATCATGCTAGGTAGTTGTCCAATCATTACAAGTTTAGCCACACAAAGTAAAAATTTCTTAAATTTTTATGAACATTCTCATAAAATCACAAGCATATTTTTAATGAACATTTTTCTAAACAATTAATGTACATTTTGAAAAAATACATGAACATTTTTTCAAATTAACAATCTTTTTACAAAATTTGTGAATACTTTGTAAAATGTATTAGTAATTTAAAATTCATGAACATCTTCTACATTCATGATTTTTTTTTAAAATTAGTTAACATTTTTTCGTTTAATTGTGTTTTTCAGAAACAGAAAAACCAACAAGATAACAGGCAACATAGTCAAAAAAAAACTGGATAACAGGCAATCCCTGGAAAGTGGCCCGGCCCATTAAGTCTTATCTATCCCTCGAAAAAAGCTGTAGCCTATCTATCCCTGGAAAATGGCCAGGCCCATTCACGACCATATATATATTTTACCAGGGCGGAATTAAAATTCCCTCCGTCCGAAATTACTTGTCACAAAAATGAATAAAAATGGATGTACCTAGAACTAAAATACGTCTAGATACATCCAAATCTGCGACAAATAATTCCGAACGGAGGAAGTAGCAGATTACTCGATTAGCAAACAGCTGTGGCCCATTTATCCCTCTAAAAACAGCTGTAGCCCATCTATATAACACTAGCGGGAGAGCTCTTAATTAGCGCTTGTAGTGGGGAGCTCCTAGTCAGCGCTTCGAGCGCTGGTTCCATTAGCATGAGCGCTCGCTTCGCTCGATCAGTCGACCGCAGGATCGCTTGCTTGCTCGGTTTGGCTAAAAAAGTCGGTAGTTTGGTCGTTCATTCACCGTTTAATTTGAGAAAAAAAGTTCATCAATTTTGGAAAAAAAAGTTCATCAACTTTGAAAAAAAGTTCATAGAACTTGAAAAAAAGTTCATCAATTTTGAAAACAAAGTTCACAGCTTTGATAGCAGTTCATCGAATTTGAAAAAAAACTTGTGCATTTTAAAAGTTCGCACATTTAAGAAATGAAAATAAAATTGAAAAGTAAAAAAGAAGAGAAAAGGAAAACCAAACAACTGCGTTTTTCGACGTTGCATTTTATAAGATGGTAGCACATCACGTGAGTCGTCAGGTGACTCACTTGGTTAGTGCGTTCGACAATAAACCTAGAGGAGCATGGTGCCAATCACGCGTCACGCATATGATTTTTGGGGTTTAAAACAGAAAAAAAAAGAGTTAATGGGCTGGCCTAGAGCTGGGGGGTACGTAACTTGCGAAATACCCAATAACAGACGCTTAAGGCGCGGCCCCTCCCCGGTACCTGCAAATTGTCACAGCGATCGAGCAGTGCGTCGATCTCGCGACCCTCTCCATTGATGATCTCGTCGGACGCTACAAGGCTCACGACGAGCGTATGCGGTACAGTCTCGGAGACGGGAGGAACGATGAGCATGTCATGCTCACGCGGGCTCAATGGCAGGCACTGGACTCGAGGAGAGGAGGCGAGGGCTCTAGCAGTAACGCTCGCCAAGATCGTGCGCCAAAAGAACAAAGTAAGAAGAACGCCGGCGACGGCGCTCCGAAGAAGAAAAAGTTCGACAAGCGCAAGTTCAAGTGTCACAACTGTGGCATCATGGGGCACTTTAAGTCTAAGTGCAAGAAGCCACCGAAGGAGAAAGCTCTCATGGCCAAGGGAGGCGATGATGGAGACATGATGCTCATGGTCGAAGTATGCGAGCTAATGGACGAGGATAGTCCAGCTCCAAAGGCGCCGGCTACGGAGGTTGTCACGCTCATAGAAGAGGCGGTTTATCTTCATGACAAGAAGAGGATGAATGCGGCGAGGCACATGTGGTACCTCGACACGGGCGCTAGCAACCACATGACCGGCGACAAGGACCAGTTTTCTGAGCTCAGTTTTTCTGTGGGAGGCACGGTTCGGTTCGGCGACGGACGGACTGTTGGCATTGTAGGCGAGGTACTGTCCTGTTTGAGTTGAAGAACGGCGGTCACAAGGTACTCACGGATGTGTACTATATTCCCAAGCTAAAAAGCAGCATCATTAGCTTTGGTCAGCTCGAGGAGCGTGGTTGCAAGATTGTGCTCGAAGATGGCTATCTATGGGGGTATGATCGTTAGAGGATGCTAATTATGAAGGTGCAGAGGTCACCGAACAGGCTTTACATCCTCAACTTGGATCGTGTGGATCCAGTATGTCTCTTGTCAAGCATGGAGGACTCGGCATGGAAGTGGCAAGAGCGCTACGGGCATCTAAATTTCCAGGCTCTTTGGCAACTTGGACAAAAGGAGATGGTACGTGGTCTACCGTGCATCAACCATGTCGACCAAGTGTGCGACGGTTGTCTCATTGGTAAACAAAGGCGAGCCCCGTTCCCAAGAGAGGGAAACTTTAGAGCGAGTAAAGCTCTTGAGTTGGTCCATGGAGACTTGTGCGGACCGATTACACCGGCCACCCCTGCCGGAAACAGATATTTCTTGCTCGTCGTCGACGACTTCAGCAGATACATGTGGATTGTGTTATTGAAGACGAAAGATCAAGCTTTGCAAGCCTTCAGGATAATAAAGATGGCGGACGAAGTAGAATCTGAAGCCAAGCTGAAGGCCCTCCGTACCGATCGTCGGGGGGGTGGGGGGTGGGGTGAGTTCAAGTCTCGCGCATTCACGGAATTTTGCGAAGCACAATGGATCAAGCGGTATCTTACGGCACCATATTCACCGCAGCAAAACAGTGTTGTGGAACGGAGGAATCAAACCGTGGTGACGATGGCACGAAGCATGTTGAAGAGCAAAGGCATGCCCGGCAAGTATTGGGGTGAGGCGGTCAATACGGCCGTTTATTTGCTGAACCGGGCTCCAACCAAGAGTGTGGTTGGGATGACGCCGTACCAAGCATAGTACGGACACAAGCCCGCGGTTGATCATCTTCGCACGTTTGGGTGCGTGGCGCATGTGAAAACGGTGACTGGGCATACTAGCAAATTGGCAGATCAGAGTACTCCAATGGTATTGGTTGGCTATGAAACGGGCACGAAGCCGTACCGTGCGTGCAACCCCTCGACCAATAAGGTGATTGTGACGCGTGACATGGTCTTTGAAGACGCGAGGTCATGGAATTGGAACTCCACCGAGCCGGTATACCCGTCTTCTGATGAAATTTTCAACGTTGTTTACGATGACTATGAGCATGCAGAAACTGGTGATCAACCGAAGACGTCGAGCGCTGCGATGAGTAGCGCTAGCGGCGCGACAAGAAAAGATGACGCGAGGAGGCACGAGCCAGAAGCAGCAGCAGCCGACGCGCCCGAGGGCACGTACGGCACGCCTGGCAGCAGCGCGCGTAGCGCTCGTACTGGTGGCGTTGTTCCGCCAGGAGGGCCAGAACATGCCACCCCAGCTCGTGGCCCACGTGGCTCAGCACCGGCCAGCCCAGGAGCAAAAAGCCTGTCCGCTGGAGGCGTTTCCAGCAGGCAGCAAAGCAGCCCACGTGCTGCACCACGAGGACATGAAGGCCACGTACAGATGTTTTGGATGGTTCATCTGATGGAGCTACAGCCAGTTCGGAAGAACAGGAATCGCCAGAAATTGGGAGTTTGGCAACTCCGGATGAAAATTCCTCGTCTTCAACAGAACAGGAGACAAGGGAACATCCTCCGACGCCAGTCCGTCTTCGATCAGTGTTGGATTTATATCTTAAGGAAGCTCTTTGAACAGTAAATCCGGTGAAAATTAAAAGAAGAGGACGACAGTGTTTGCTTAGCGTCGAGGAACCGACGAAATTTGAAGATGCAAACATGGAGGAGTGTTGGCGTCGTGCTATGGATGAGTTGGGATCGATCCGAGACAACAAAACATGGGAGCTCGTGGATCCTCCCAACGGCCATAAAATCATAGGGCTCAAGTGGGTGTACAAAGTCAAGAAAGATGCCGAAGGAAACTTGGTGAAGCATAAAGCAAGGCTCGTAGCCAAAGGATACGTGCAAGAGCAAGGTGTGGACTTCGAGGAAGTGTTCGCTCCCGTTGCAAGGATGGAATCAGTGAGGCTACTTATAGCTCTCGCGGCTCAGGAATTTTGGAGGCTACATCACATGGATGTAAAATCCGCGTTTTTGAACAGGGAGTTGAAAGAAGAAGTATATGTGAAGCAACCACCGGGTTACATCAAAAGGGGAGAGGAGCACAAGGTGTTGAAACTGCACAAGGCATTGTACGGGCTATGTCAAGCTCCTCGGGCATGGAACATCAAGCTTGACCGTACACTGATTTCTCTTGGTTTTGAGAAAAGTCCACTGGAGCATGCTATGTATAAGCGAGGCAAAGGTAAGGATCGTCTCTTAGTTGGCATCTATGTTGATGATCTATGGATAACCGGAGCAGATGATGAGGAGATTGCTAGATTCAAGCTACAAATGAAGGAGCTTTTCAAGATGAGTGATCTAGGGCTCTTGACTTACTACCTCGGGATCGAGGTACAACAAAAGCCAGAGGGGATTACACTATGCCAGGAGGCATATGCAAAGAAGGTTCTTGAAAGCTGTAGCATGGAGGACTGCAATCCAGCTTATGTTCCAATGGAGCCTCGACTTAAACTTAGCAAGAGAAGCCAATCACCCGCGGTTGATGCAACGGATTATAGGAGTGTGGTCGGAAGCTTAAGGTATCTTGTGAATACATGACCAGACTTGGCCTATTCCGTTGGCATAGTGAGTCGCTTCATGGAAGCACCCACGACGGAACATTGGGCAGCTGTGAAACAAATACTCAGATACATCAAAGGGACAACAAACTTCGGTTGTGTCTATTTGAGAGAGAAGATAAAGGAGATGGTGGAGCTACTTGGCTACAGTGATAGCGACATGGCAGGAGATGTGGACGACCGTAAAAGTACTTCGGGTGTGGCATTTTTTCTGGGAAGAAGCATAGTGAGTTGGCTATCACAAAAGCAGAAGGTGGTCGCATTATCATCCTGTGAAGCAGAGTATATTGCAGCTGCAACCGCGGCGTGTCAAGGTGTGTGGCTAGAACGGCTACTCGGTGACCTCACAGACAAGGAACCGGAAGGAGTGGTGCTCTATGTTGACAACAAGTCCACGATTGCCCTATGTAAGAATCCAGTGCATCATGACAGGAGTAAGCACATTGATACGAGGTATCACTACATACGGGACTGCGTGGAAGAAGACAAGATTGAAGTCAACTATGTTTGCACCGACGACCATCTTGCAGATATCCTGACCAAGTCTTTGGGACGACAGAAGTTCACGGAGATGCGGGGAAGGATCGGCGTCCAAGCTGTGAAGTGAGGACATCGTGGTTAGGGGGGTGATTGTTGGAATTAACCACGCGTCATAGTCCGGCTCGGACGTGATACAATCACCAAGTAGTATAGGGATAGGTTTGCTCTAAACTACTATATATGTACATGTACCCCTACGTTGTAAACCAGATTGAAAAGCAATAAAATACAAAGGCTCGATACGGGCCTTTAGCCATCAAGTCGCCGTGTTGTGTTCTTGCGTATATGCTCTGTGTGCGTAGCCGGCGGATGGATCAACCAGCTTGCTAGCTAGCTAGCTTTGCTACGTTGGTGCAGTACATCTCGACGTAAAAGAACTTTGTCGAGATCGCTCAGCGTCGCCTCGTCGTCACGTATCCTCGTCGCCGGAAAGTACTCGGCATCGGGCCTATGCCAACAAACTTACATTTGTTTCGGGATCATTCCCAATCTGCCATCACTAGTAGAAAAGGCCCCATTAGTCCCGGTTCCAAAGGGGCTTTAGTCCCGGTTCTGGAACCAGGACTAAAGGGTCGGGACTAAAGTTCAAAATCTTTAGTCCCGGTTCGTACGTGGCCGCTATGGGAGCCCAGGCAGGAGGACCTTTAGTCCCGGTTGGTAACACCAACCGGGACTAAAGGAGCTTCACGTGGCCGCTTCGCAGCACTCAGTCAGGAGGACCTTTAGTCCCGGTTGGTAACACCAACCGGGACCAAAAGGCGCTAGTTTTTTTTTTTGAAAGGGGGGGTTTAGGGGTTTTGGAGGGTTTAGGGGTTTCATATTGTGTTAGCTAGCTAATAGAGAGAAGTGACCTCTCTTTCTCCGTGCTTGGTCGACGCTAGCTACTACATATAGAGAGAACTCGACGCTAGCTAGTAAGCAAATGAAGGAAACCATTAATTACACAAGATCGTCATGAACATATACAGAGAGAAGTGACCTCTCTTTCTCCGTGCTTGTTCGAACAACAAGTTTTCGTAAATCTATCCGACGCTACTACATATATACAATATAACATCCCTGACATCATCAAGCGCCAAACTCACATTGAATTTCCGCATGGTATTCTCCCTTTTCATGTATGACGTGGTCAAGAAAGAATCCCGCCAATTCCTCTTGAATTGCTCGTATGCGATCATGTGGTAGGAGTTCATCCCGCATCTGCCAGATCTAATTTAAAGAAGGGGGTCAATACATATATATGAATGAAACTCAACACAATTGATGGTAATAAAAAAAATTGTGAATATTGTTTACATACTTCAAATTGTTCTTCAGATCTGCCCCGCTCAGAGGTCCTGTGGCGAATGTACTCGCAAACGTAGTATCCACATAAATTATTCCCGGATTGCTGCCACAAGAACTTTACGAGAATAGAGTTCAATCAAACTGATAATCAAGCACGATAATGGTATTGATGAAACTGGAATCAATGAGAGATGCGCGGAACTAGCTAGTACTACTTACTTTGGGGTGTGTAAATCGCAGCTCGTTCTTCAGACCCGGAACCTGTCCGGTGAACTGTTTCCAAACCCTGCCAGGCAAAGAAAATGATTACTTGATATCAGGAAATGAACGAAAGTTGTCGATATGGTCCCGGTATTGATTGAACTTACTTCTGGAGCATTGCAGTCATGTCTGCATAATCCTTGGGATCTTTACGTCCCGAGTCAAAGACGGTTAATACTCCCCCGTCAAGCTTAATGGATAGCAGAATATAGTGGAAACAGCGCACGCATAACTCATCAATTACAGTACTTAACCTCGAGTAAGCGAAACCGAATATGCACAAGACAGTAACACTCACTTGAAGTTGTAAGGAAAAAGTATTTCCCTTTTGTTTTGATGTCGAAGGAACGCTTGTAGCAAGTTTTCCTCGGTATCTTTAACTCTTTCTTGTACCGCCCATTCATTTACGGTATTTGGGCTAATGAACCCAATGTCATAGATTTGTCTTTTTTTTGCATTCGACGATCTTCAATCTGCATAATATAGTGAGGATAATTATATATACATGCAATGAACGAGCTGAGCTAGAGACTTAATTACAGAAGTAATACTTACAGACAGTAGCAAGTCATGATTTGTTTGTCGAGGGCCTTTTGATTGAATAACTGAAATAACTCCACAAATTCAACAGGCATCAGGTCGACTCCAATGAGGTCGTGCTCATCTTTAATTCTCACCAGCAAACTATCGGACCCATTCTTCCTGCAGGTTTCCAAGTACCACTCATGCAATTTGTACATCATCGTTGTTAGAGGAGGATGATCAGGTTTGATGAGAGGCTTCCCGTGCACGTATTTATATTCTTCTTGTACCTCAGTTGTTTCAAAAATTACATCATCCCCCAAGTAATCACCAGGATTGGTATCGAGCACCATCCCCGGATGATTAGCGACGATATCGCTAGACACCTTGAGCGAGAGGCACAATTTCTTCTCCTGTTCGCCAAGCTGGGGAATTGTTTTCCCACTTCTTCGTTCTGCTAACCTTGCATCACTAGAAGTACTTCCCGACCGCCGCACTTCATCATATGTCTTTTGCATAATGTGGTCATAGTTGGATTGCGGCGGAGGCGGTGGTGGTCGTTTCAGGGCATCGATAGTGCGCTTCACTTTTACCCGATCTAGCTTCTCCTTCGGAGGTAGACGTTTCCGTTCAAAATGGGCCTTCACTTGGGCACGAACTATGTCCTCGTTTTCCTGCTCCGTCATCTCATATGGTAACTTTTCCAGAGGCTTGAGAGATGGACCATATTTGAATTGCCTCCCGCCTCTGCTTGTACTACTAGCCGCCGGAGCGGCGGCGTCTCTGTTCCGTCGTTGCTGATGAGGCTGAGAAGGAGGCGGAGTGCTCCGACGCGCCGGAGGAGCCGGAGCGGCGGCGTCTGTCTTCCGACGTTGCCGACGAGGCGGAGGAGGAGACGGACTGCTTCGACGCGCCGGAGTAGGCGAAGGAGGAGGCTTAGTGCCCTCACGCGTCGGAGGAGCCGGAGAAGGAGGCGGAGTGCCCTGATCACTCGCCGGAGGAGGAGGAGGAGGAGGAGGCGGAGTGCCCTGACTCGCCGGAGGAGGAGGAGGAGGCGGAGGCGTCCAGTTTGGAAGCTTGATGTACTCTTTCTGCCATAGACATGTACTCCTCAGAGCACGAACCAGCTGATTATCCCCTTCACCTGTAGAGTGGTAAAGCTCGAGCTCCTCAAATCCCTCCATTACTTCATCCACCATCACAACAGCATAGCCATGTGGAATCGGAAGGCAGTGAAAAGTTCCGTTGGGTTGAGGAGGTGCAACAGAGCCGAGAGCTGCCTTGAAAGTGAGGTTCCGGCATTTCGTCATAAGCTCGCAATTTTGAGCCTCCGTGATAGTATCCACGGGGTAGATAGGAGCCGTGAAGTCAGGCTGAACGGGCTCCGTGGAAGCCACGCTGCTTCTCCGCTGAGATGGCGGGGTAGCTTCTGGGGTAGCTTCGTGCCGCTGAGATGGTTGGCCGGTAGCTCGCTGGCTCTCAAGTTCTTCCTCTAGCTTTTGTAGTCTTGCACTCATCTTCTGCATGTCGCTCAGCTCCGCTTTCCTCTTTTTCTCCCGGCTTCTGTAACCGCCTGCGTCGGGAAACCGAACCTTCCACGGAACGGAGCCTGGTGTGCCTCGTGTTCGTACAGGGTGCTCAGCATTCCCTAGGGCCTCAGTCAGCTCGTCCTTCTCTCTGTCGGGAATGAACGTCCCTTCCTGCGCTGCGGTGATATACTTCTGAAGCTTCCTGACGGGTATTGCAAGTTGCTCGTCCGTCCAACGTCACTTCCCTGTTTCAAGGTCCAAAGTTCCCCTAACCCCGAAGAACCAAGTCCTTGAACGGTCTGGCCAGTTCAATGTCTCTGGTTCGACCCCTTTAGCAATCAGGTCATTCTCAGCTTTTTCCCACAACGGCTGGGCTTTGAGGTAGCCACCTGACCCCGTGTGATGGTGATACTTCTTCTTTGCAGCGTTGTTCTTGTTTGTCTCTGACATTTTCTTACTCTTGTCCGATGTCTTGTAGGCCACAAATGTGGGCCAGTGATCTCTTATCTTCTCAAATCGGCCGATGATTTCTGGAGTCTCACCTTTGTCGACAAACTTTGATTTCAACTCCTTCCACCTCCTGAATAGATCTGCCATCTTCTTAAGAGCACACGCCTTGACCAGTGGCTCTATAACTGGCTTATTCGGATCCTCCTCTGGCGGTAGGGTGAAATTTGCCTTCAGCAAGGTCCAAAGATCATCTTTCTGTCTATCGGTGACATAATCACCTTCAGGGGTGTCGTCCTTAGGCTTATTCCATTGCTTGATGCTGATCGGGATGTTGTCCTTAACAATAGCTCCGCACTGAGCAGAAAATGCGTCCTTGGTCCGCTTGGGTTCAATCGGTAGGCCATCGTCCGCGAGTGCTGTGATCGTGAACCTTTCATACTTGCGCAACCTCTTCTTCGGGCCTCGTCTCGTTACCAAAGTTTGGCTCGATCCGGAGAGCTATAAAAGAAGAAAGAAGAGTTAATATATGTACACACCAAAACAATTAATGCATCAATTAGCTAGTCAGCACCTCCGGAGCCATCATGATCATGTCACCGGAGCCATCATGATCATGTCCTTCCTCCTCCATTGTTCCATCGGTGTCGTTGAGAAACGACAAGACAGCATCACCTCCGGCGAGGATTATCTCCCCCAACAACTGTTCTTGTTCCAAGTCTCTTTGATCCATAGTTTCTGCAAATATTACAACATGGCAATTAATATACAAACATGAATGTCCGACGTCCGGACCGCCTCTCTCATGAATGTCCGACGTCCGGACCGCCTCTCTCATGAATGTCAAACAAGGGATTCTCTTAACCTTTAAGGGAATTAACAAAATGGCGCCATTCTGAATGTGTAGAAAATTGTCCATATTTTTTCTGATCTCATCTACCCTTCTATATGTCACATTGTCTAGTGTCAAAGGATTCAAGAAAACCAAGGCTTCATCATTAGCCGGAAGTAACAGACGCATAATGGTACGAAGCTCTCCAAAATTGTTTTGGAACGGAGTCCCGGATAGGATAATTAATTAGCTTTTTGGTACGAAGTTCAGCAAGAGCCTTCCGAATATCGCTATTTGGAAGGCCCTTGTTGAAATTCGTACCAAAAAGCGAATTATTCTATCCGGAACTCCGTTCCAAAACAACTTTGAAGAGCTTCGTAGCATCATACGCATGTTACTTCCGGCTAATGATGAAGCCATGGATTTGTTCAATACTTTGACAGACAACGTGACATATAGAAGAATATATATATAGATGAGATCAGAAAAAAATTGGATCAACTTGTGCACATCCATAATGGGGGCATTCTTGATAAATCTATGTTACCGGAGTTATCTATGTTACCGGAGGGGGTAGACGACAACGACGCTCACCCCTCATGTCATGTCCGACGTCCCCCCTCATGTCGAAGTTATCGGGGAGGGGGTAGACAACAACGACGCTCACCCCTCATGTCCGACGTCCCCCCTCATGTCGAAGTTATCGGGGAGGGGGTACAGGTGGCCTCGACAACTCTTCTAGGGTTTGGGGTGGCCTCAACAACGCTCTTTTAACTCATTTAACTCATTTAACTTGGTAAATTTGGGTGGCCTCGACAATGCTTCTAGGGTTTGGGGTGGCCTCGACAACACTTCTAGGGTTTGGGGTGGCCTCGACAACGTTTTTTCAGTCTCGGTTTGGGTGGACTCGAGAGTTGGCCGGGTGAGAGGGGGTTGATCGACGTCCCCCCTCATGTCAAAGTTATCGGGGAGGGGGTAGATCGACAACGACGTCGCTCTTTCTTCTAGGGTTTGGGTGGCCTCGAGAGTTGGTCGGGCGAGCGGACCGGGAGTAAGTAACTTTTAACTCATTTTGAATATATGAACATTTTAACTTTTCACTGGAGTTTTCTATATGAACAAAAAAAATTCACATGACATGTCGAAGTTACCGGAGTTTTCTATATGAACAAAAAAAATCCACATGACATGTCGAAGTTACCGAGAGGGGGTTGATCGACGTCCCCCCCTCATGTCGAAGTTACCGGAGTTTTCTATATGAACAAAAAAAAATCCACATGACATGTCCGACGAGCGGACCGCCTCTCTCTCATGCATGTCCGACGTCCCCCCTCATGATAAAAACTTTCTATAAACAAAAAAAAAAGCATACATCTATGAACAAAAATAATTCTATGAACAAAAATAAAATTTTATCAATGCATATATAAAAACTTTCTATGGATCATCATTGCTCATATATCAATGCATATATAAAAACTTTCTATGGATCATCATTGCTCATATATAAAAACTTTCTATAAACAAAAAAAAGCATACATCTATGAACAAAAAAAAAATCTATGAACAAAAATAAAATTGTATCAATGCATATATAAAAACTTTCTATGGATCATCCATCCATACATACATACTGCATATACATACATACATACAACATCCATACATACATACATACATACATACTGCATATACATACAACAACAAAAAAAGGCAGAGCCGGCCGGGGCGGTGGTGGCGGCGGCGGCACGGCAAGCAGAGCAGGGGCACGGCGCGGCAAGCAGAGCAGAGGCGGCGGCGCGGGGGAAGGGGGCCTCACTGGGGTCGGCGTCGGGGCAGGGGCAGGGGGCGGGCGGCGTCGGGGCAGCAGGGGCGCGGGGAGTGGCGCCGGCGTCGGGGCAGAGGGCGTCGGGGCAGCAGGGGCTCGGCGGCGATGGCGACGAGGAGCAGCCTGACGGTGTCGACGGGGCAGAGGGCGGCGAGGGCGTCGACGGGGAGCTCGGGCAGCCTGGCGGCGTCGATGTGCTCGGCGTCGTCGGGGGAAACTGCAGATGTCTTTGGCAAATTTTCCCAACTCCCGCTTATATACAAAGACCTTTGGTCCCGGTTGGTGCCACCAACCGGGACCAATGCCACCCTTTAGTCCCGGTTGGTGCCACCAACCGGGACCAAAGGTCTCTGCTTCCCGCCCTTTGGTCCCGGTTGGTGCCACCAACCGGGACCAAAGGGCTGCACGGCGTCGGGGCATGGAAGTTTAGTCCCACCTCGCTAGTTGAGTAGCGCCCGCACTGGTTTATAAGCGCGGCTGCGGCCACCGTTTCGAGCTCCTCTCTAATGCAGGCCTACGGGCCTAAACGCACTCTCTCTGCCGTGGGCCTACTGGGCCTTCTGCGGGCCTGCATCCTGGCCCAACTAGCGGGTTCCGAGTCGTATGCAGGCCGTGGTGGCCCAGTAGCCGGCATTTTTTTGCTTTATATTTTTTTTTGCTTTATTTATTTTCTATTGTTTTTTTTTTGCTTTATTTATTTTCAAATTTGAATAGTTTAAATTTGAATTCTTTAAAATTTGTGTGAATCACTAGTTTGTGAATAACTTTACTTTAAAAATAGATTTTTGAGTGATTTATTTTCCTGCTATTTAATATTAGTGTGTTTTATCATTATATTCAATTAGGTAATTTTTAGGTTATTTTATATGTGTGTTTTAATCTAAAACAGATTTTGTTATTTTAGTTTGCTATTAAAGTTTCTAACGAAAAAAATACTTTATGAAAATTCTTTTTGCTATTAATGTTTTGAACAAAAAATACTTTGATAACTTTAGTTGCATAAATTTTATATAATTTTAGTTTCATAAATACTAGAGGTTAATAAAATATTTTTAGTTGATTCCTTTTGCTATTATAGTTTTATAAAAGCTTTTTAGTTGATTCTTTTTGCTATTGAAGAATATTATAGTTTTATTTAAGTTGATCATAACAGAATTTTTTAATTCATTATTTTTAGTTCATTATTTTTGACATTAGAGTTTCATAAAGGTTTTCTAGTTCATTCTTTTTGCTATTAGTTCATTCTTTGAGCTAAATGACCCTGAAATTGAAAATCACTTCAAATGAACTCCAGACTTTTTGTGTGTTCAAAATGCACCATTCAAAGCCACATCATCAATTTTCAACCCTTTCTGACTTCATTTGGTATTTTTCATCCATTTACTGATTTTTTTAAGCTAAATGACCTTGAAATTGAAAAGCACTACAAATGAACTCTGAAAAGTTTAAAGTTGGCATGGTATCATTATTTCACCCACATAGCATGTGCTAAAAAGCTGAGAGGGTTACGGCAAAAACTGGATGCACTTCGTGTACAAAATGGACAATCTCTTTCGAAGTATCAGGGTTTCGGACGAAAACTCATCTGTTAGAAAGGGATTTCATTTTTTTTTAACTTATTTGAACTCCAGACTTTTTGTGTGTTCAAAATGCACTATTCAAAGCCACATCATCAATTTTCAACCCTTTCTGACTTCATTTGGTATTTTTATGCATTTACTGATTTTTTAAGCTAAATGACCTTGAAATTAAAAAGCACTACAAATGAACTCTGAACAGGTTGAAAGTTGGCATGGTATCATCATTTCAGCCACATAGCATGTGCTAAAAAGTTGAGAGGGTTACGGCAAAAACTGGATGCACTTCGTGTACAAAATGGACAATCTCTTTCGAAGTATAAGGGTTTCGGACGAAAACTCATCTGTTAGAAAGGGATTTCATTTTTTTGAACTTATTTGAACTCCAGACTTTTTGTGTGTTCAAAATGCACCATTCAAAGCCACATCATCAATTTTCAACCCTTTCTGACTTCATTTGGTATTTTTCATGCATTTACTAATTTTTTTAAGCTAAATGACCTTGAAATTGAAAAGCACTACAAATGAACTCTGAAAAGTTTAAAGTTGGCATGGTATCATCATTTCACCCACATAGCATGTTATAAAAAGTTGAGAGGGTTACGACAAAAACTGGATGCACTTCGTGTACAAAACGGACAAAGTTGTGGAGAGAAAGTCTTCACTTTTTCTTCGCTTGTGTCCTTTGCTTATTGCGCCGTAACCATGGATAATCTTCATCGTTTAACAGGGTGCTTGGGTCAACCTTGACTTTGAAGGGAGGAATTTCCTGAAACTTTTCATAATCTTCAGACATGTCTGTCTTGCCCCCCAATCCCACGATGTCTCTTTTTCCTAAAAGAACTATGTGGCGCTTTGGCTCATCGTATGATGTATTCACTTCCTTATCTTTTCTTTTTCTCGGTTTGGTAGACATGTCCTTCAGATCCACTGTTGTCATTCCGTACTGTGGGTCTACCTGTACCCCGCCTCCTGACAGATTGACCCATTTGCACTGAAACAAAGGGACCTTCAAATCATGTCCATAGTCAAGTTCCCATATGTCCACTATGTAACCATAATATGTGTCCTTTCCCCTCTTGGTTGCTGCATCAAAGCGGACACCGCTGTTTTGGTTGGTGCTCTTTTGATCTTGGGCGATCATGTAAAATGTATTCCCATTTATCTCGTACCCTTTGTAAGTCAATACAGTCGAAGATGGTCCCCTGGCCAACGAGTACAGCTCATCAGAAACAGTGTTGTCACCCATGAGACGTGTTTGCAACCAACTGCCGAAAGTCCTGATGTGTTCATATGTAATCCAGTCGTCACACTGCTCCGGGTGTTTGGAGCGCAGAATATTCTTGTGTTCATCGACATACGGGGTCACCAAGGTAGAATTCTGTAGAACTGTGTAGTGTGCTTGAGACCAAGAATGCCCGTCCCTACATATTATTGAGTCCGCTCCTAGCGTGCCTTTTCCAGTCAGTCTCCCCTCATACCGCGATTGAGGGAGACCAATCTTCTTAAGGTCAGGAATGAAGTCAACACAAAACCCAATGACATCCTCTGTTTGATGGCCCATGGAGATGCTTGCTTCTGGCCTAGCGCGGTTACGAACATATTTCTTTAAGACTCTCATGAACCTCTCAAAGGGGAACATATTGTGTAGAAATACAGGGCCCAGAACGACAATCTCGTCGACTAGATGAACTAGGACGTGCGTCATGATATTGAATAAGGATGGTGGGAACACCAGCTCAAAACTAGCAAGACATTGCACCAAATCACTCCTTAACCTTGGCAGGATTTCTGGATCGATCACCTTCTGAGAGATTGCACTGAGGAATGCACATAGCTTCACAATGGCTAATCGAACATTTTCCGGTAGAAGCCCCCTCAATGCAACCGGAAGCAGTTGCGTCATAATCACGTGGCAGTCATGAGACTTTAGGTTCTGGAACTTTTTCTCTGCCATATATATTATTCCCTTTATATTCGACGAGAAGCCAGACGGGACCTTCATACTGAGCAGGCATTCAAAGAAGATTTCCTTCTCTTCTTTGGTAAGAGCGTAGCTGGCAGGACCTTCATACTGCTTTGGATGCATGCCGTCTTTTTCATGCACACGTTGCTGTTCCTCCCGTGCCTCCGGTGTATCTTTTGTCTTCCCATACACTCCCAAGAAGCCTAGCAGGTTCACGCAAAGATTCTTCGTCACGTGCATCACGTCGATTGCAGAGCGGACCTCTAGGTCTTTCCAATTGGGTAGGTCCCAAAATATAGATTTCTTCTTCCACATGGGTGCGCGTCCCGCATCGTCAGTCGGAACAGATAGTCCGCCAGGACCCTTTCCAAAGATTACTTGTAAATCATTGACCATATCAATTATGTGATCACCAGTACGGAGGGCGGGCTTCTTCCGGTGATCTGCCTCACCTTTGAAATGCTTTCCTTTCTTTCGACATTGATGGTTGGTCGGAACAAATCGACTATGCCCCAGGTACACATTCTTCCTGCATTTGTCCAAATATATACTGTCGGTGTCATCTAAACAGTGTGTGCATGCGTGGTATCCCTTGTTTGTCTGTCCTGAAAGGTTACTGAGAGCAGGCCAATCGTTGATGGTTACGAACAGCAACGCATGTAGGTCATATTCCTCTTGTTTGTGCTCATCCCACACACGTACACCTTCTCCATTCCACAGCTATAAAAGTTCTTCAACTAATGGCCTTAGGTACACATCAATGTCGTTGCTGGGTTGCTTAGGGCCTTGGATGAGCACTGGCATCATAATGAACTTCCGCTTCATGCACAACCAAGGAGGAAGGTTATAGATACATAGAGTCACGGGTCAGGTGCTATGATTGCTGCTCTGCTCCCCAAAAGGATTAATGCCGTTTGCACTTAAACCAAACCATACGTTCCTTGCGTCACCTGCAAAGTCCCCCCACCTTCTCTCGATTTTTCTCCACTGCGACCCGTCAGCGAGTGCTCTCAACTTCCCGTCTTTCTTACGGTCTTCTTTGTGCCATCGCATCAACTTGGCATGCTCTTTGTTTCTAAACAGACGTTTCAGCCATGGTATTATAGGAGCATACCACATCACCTTGGCAGGAACCCTCTTCCTGGGGCGCTCGCCCTCAACATCACCAGGGTCATCTCGTCTGATCTTATACCGCAATGCACTGCATACCGGGCATGCGTTCAAATCCTCGTACTCACTGCGGTAGAGGATGCAGTCATTAGGGCATGCATGTATCTTCTGCACCTCCAATCCTAGAGGGCATAGAACCTTCTTTGCTTCGTACGTACTGCCGGGCAATTCGTTATCCTTTGGAAGCTTCTTCTTCATTATTTTCAGTAGCGAACTAAATCCCTTGTTAGATACACCATTGTCTGCCTTCCATTGCAGCAATTCCAGTGTGGTACCGAGCTTTCTGTTGTCATCTTCGCAATTTCGGTACAACCCTTTTTTGTGATCCTCTAACATGCGATCGAACTTCAACTTCTCCCTTTCACTTTCGCATTCTCTCTGTGCATCAACAATGACCCGGCGAAGATCATCATCGGGCACATCGTCTGGTTCCTCTTGATCTTCAGCTTCCCCCATTGCAGCATCACCGTATTCTGGGGGCGGGTAGTTGTCATCATCCTCTTCTTCTTCGTTTTCTTCCATCATAACCCCTATTTCTCCGTGCTTGGTCCAAACATTATAGTGTGGCATAAAACCCTTCTCAAGCAGGTGGAAGTGAAGGATTTTAGAGTTGGAGAAAGCCTTCGTATTCTCACAGACAGTACATGGACAATGCATAAAACCATTCTGCTTGTTTGCCTCAGCCGCTTCGAGAAAATTATGCAGGCCCTTAATATACTCGGAGGTGCGTCGGTCACCATACATCCATTGCCGGTTCATCTGCGTGCGTTATATAGTTCTCATTATTGAACAACATATAACTCTCTAGAGCATCTAATTAAAACATACAAGTAAGAACTTTTTTCTTTTAGAAAGAAGATAAGAAGAAGAGGCTAACCACGGTGGTGCCGGCGCCGATATGGGCGCGGGCGATCGACGGCGGTGAGGACGGGGATGGGACAGGACGGACCGCAAAACCTAGACAAATCTTGAGGAAAATGGAGCTTGGACAAGGAGTTTCGAGAGGAGAAAGCTTAAGTGTGGCTCGGGCATTTCATCGAACACCTCATGTGCATAAGAGGTGAGCTAGAGCACCACAAAAGCTCTCCCACGGCCGGGCAAAAAAACAGAGCAGTGCACTGCTCTGCTCGCGGGCAGGGGCTATATATAGGCCAACCATTGGTCCCGGTTTGTGGCTGGAACCGGGACTAAAGGACCCCATTTGGTCCCGGTTCCAGCCACAAACCGGGACCAATGGTTGTGGGCCAGGAGCGAGGCGCATTGGTCCCGGTTCGTGTCTGGAACCGGGACCAAAGGGGTCACCTTTAGTCCCGGTTCCAGCCACAAACCGGGACCAATGGTTGTGGGCCAGGAGCGAGGCGCATTGGTCCCAGTTCGTGTCTGGAACCGGGACCAAAGGGGTCAGACGAACCGGGACCAATGGCCCACGAGGCCCGGCCGGCGCCCTGGCCTCACGAACCGGGACCGATGCCCCCATGGGTCCCGGTTCGTGAGTGAACCGGGACTAATGGGCTTCTCAGGGGTGGACCGAAGCCCTGTTTTGTACTAGTGCATGTTCTTCACTCCAAAAATAAGCTATTTGTAAATCAATATTTTGATAAGTTAATGAAAGTGGTAGGGTTAAAGAAAGTGGTAGCTTTTTGGAATAGCCAATGAAAATAGTAGTAGCTTTTTGAGAAATTAAAGAAAGTGATAGTTTTCTGTAACCCTAGCCCCAAATGTAGTAGTTTTTTGCTATTTACTCATCAAAACTTGGAGATTGCCTAGAAGAATTACTAGTTTTGAAAAACTTAGCAGTTGGTCCTTTTTGGGATTCTACTACGAGAAAAATACTTTCTTGACCTGTTAACACAGGGATCAATAGCACCTGGAAACCGATTCATGTGGATGAAGGTGGCTTATCCGTACACCGCATCAGTCAACACGAACAAAAAGACCATCCGCAAAAAAAAAAATGAACAAAAAGACACGCCTGAAGTGAATAAAATTTCTCCCTTGTCCTGATCTCCTTCATGAGTACTCTCTCACATTTGGATCCAAAGAAAAGCAGAAGAAAACACATGCAGATGTGATGGATGTGCGATCTAGAATCGTCAGTGCCGGAACGCAGAGCTATTTGTCAATCATGTGGAAATTGTAGGTTATACTTCTAACAAATCAATCTTTTAACCGGGGAACGAGACTACTGGAAAGAAAGAGAACATGTACCGTCTCGGTCTCTCCAAAGTCTAGTTGATGGGGAGCGAGCAGAGCGTTGAGAGAGGAAGGAGAGCTGGTTGGGGAATGAGTTCACGCCGTAGGTTTCCATTAATGGCCGGCTGCAACTTTGGAAGCGGATAGGCACGGGAGTGGCGGCACCATTTTTGGAGTCTGTGATTTAGGTGAGCAGAGGAGTCATTGTTCCATTGATTCCTACGTGCGGTTTGCCTGATGGGTTGTTCCCCGGGCCTTGTTTGTTTTTCCGTGTATTTTCATTGTGCTAAGGTAGATTATGCTACTTACCACTTGCTGGACCGGGGGCCCTGCCTCCCCGGGGGCCAGGGCGGGTGCCCCATTTGCCCGGCCTATGGGCCGGGCCTGGCGGTGACCGTTGGCCGCCACTGGGTTGTGCCCCCCGTCCATCTGGACTAGCGGGCAAAACATGCGTGGGCACCCCCTATCGTGGAGGCGTCGACCCAAGCCCGGTAATTGATGTCGGGCTAGGAATGGAAGGAGATGCCTTCCATTCTTCCTACCGTTATTGGTGCTTGGAGATTGCAGACGGTTGACAGTGTTTCGGGACATAGATGATGCGGCGGTGACCCCGCATGGCGGTTCGCATGGTTGGCTCTTCGATGGGTACCGTGGCGGCGGCGGTGGCTGTACCTCTTGGTCGTCTAGGCAGTGAGGGTTGCAGCGACAGGTGGCTCAGGCTTGTTCTCTATCTTTGGCAGTAGCGACCAGATCCGGATCAGAAGGCTTGTGCTCATTATGGTTACCCTGGTTCCCTCATGGTGACACGGGTGAGTTGCCGAGTGAAAGATCCATGCTTTGGCGCCGTTATCCTCCTGAGGACGTCGTTGTGGCTCTCCCCTCCGTGTTAGGGTTCCGGGTGAAGACCTTTGTCTTTCTCGGACTAGCAAGCAGCGACTCTTTGCGCCGTTCTCCCTCATGAGGGCGTTGTTGCGGAGTCTTCCTAGGGCGTGTCATGGCATAGTTTTCAAATCAACTTGTGTTATATTTCGGCAATGTAGTCGCTTGCGTCTATGTTGACTGGTTATCCCGGAATCTACTTTGTAAGTGGGATTTCTCTCTACCTTATACTGTGCGGCTACGTATTTTGGTTTGTGCTTTATCTATAAAGCGGCGGCGCGACAATGAGGCTAAAACTAATGAGCCATGCGGAAAATGGATAGCTTGCAAAAAAAAAAAAAAAGATAGATAAATGATTAACACGCATATTTGTTGTTTTGATTAGTGGTCACGATTCACGTAGGACTGAATAATATGACCGAATAAGCCGCAACTTGAGCAACCGCAAGACGGCAATATCTTGCACAAGAAATCTCTCTGCGTCTCTCAGATGTTTGCAGACTCTGCCTTTTCTCGCTGTGGTACGGATTTTGTAAGCTCATGCTCCATCTCTGCATGCATACGATATGATACTGTGTGCATGCTTTGATAACTACCTATCCTTGCTTGCTCTATTGACCCGCCGTCCTACTCGACCCGCATGTCTTGTGAGTTGTCTACATGCATCAGGTGTATGGATGTACATGTACTACTGAACCAGAGTGAACCTAAAACGACGCCATCTTGGCACACGAGTTATTCCAAACACAGCGATAGACTAGTGCACAATTCCTGTATGAGATTCTACACTGCAAGCGACTCATTCTTTCCCTGTGCCTCCCATGCCTAGCTACATTTGCTCGAAATGGTTCTCTCTTGAAAAGTAACAAGGAGAAAACTTCATGTCATCGACCGAGTTCATCATATAGTTTGAGCGGTAGGTATAATAGGGTACTTTGAGAGTTTTGACACAAAGAAGAGAGGGCTAGCCATGGAGTCCTTTTATACATTCAAGCACAAAGTACCAATAGTAGGCCATGTTTGAAATAGGGCTCAGTTACTCTGCCACCAGTTCAAATAATGCCTTTTTATGTTAAGAAATCCCCGGAAGACATGCTCAGGACAGGCACATGGGAAAACAAAGTTCTAAAAGTACATGCTCAGGACATGAGTATGAACAAATGCACACTGCTTGTTGGTATGCTGTCGCTGTCAACCAGTCAAAGCTCTAAAAGCATGTTTTGGATAAAATCTGCCTCGTCGTCTATAGGGTGAGCTATCGATCGAGCTAATGCCATATCTTAATTCTACCATAAATATTCACATTCATCCATTTTTTTTTTGAACAATCAACGCGGGGGGGGGGGGGGGGGGGGGGGGGGGGGGAGAGCATCCCCACCTGAATATATTACTCAAAAAGCCCCAAGGGGCCAAAGTACATCAGAGATTACAACGCGAGGAGAGGAACAGGCGCCAAGCTAAGGTGGCATCTCTAGCAGCCGGTTCTTTGAACCTATAGACCCAAAGCGTGAAATCAAAGATTACATTCCTAAGAGTATCCAAAGCTGAGTGAGTCTCGGAGCGGAACACCTAGGCATTGCGAGAGTCCCAGAGTTTCCACAGAATGGCGAGGGCGACGGAGGGCCAGATGTTGATGTCGAGACCATCCGGGGTGGCGGTATCCCAAATGTGGTCGATGTCGGGTAGAGGGTGAAGACCTAGCAGCCGCCACACCTGAACCGCCCTAGGGCAGAAGAGGGCAAGGTGTGACGCGTCCTCAAGATGATGGTCACATCTCGGGCAAAGAGAGTCTGGAGTGATGGTCTTGTGATTTAGGTTTTCCATGGTGTTGAGCCTATCCCAGAAAAGCAGCCATCCAAAGATTTTGACCTTGGATGTGGCCCTGGAGCTCCAAATGTGGCCAGCGTGGGAGTCGACCTCGTCTGTGGAGGAGAGCAGCGAGTAGGCGCACCTTGCTGAGAACGGGGCGCCGTGGGTGAGGAACCTGCCATCGGGGTCTCCTGAAGGAGCGACATCCTGCAACAAAGATAGAACAACAGCAAGCTCGGCGGACGCAACATGTGTTAGGCGATTCCACAGGGTAGCGAGTAAGCCATCATGCAAAACCTCAGAGACAAGGACATAAGGTTTTGTGGAGTGGGAGAATAGGCTGGCGTATTTTTGGGCAAGAGGGGTATCTGAGAGCCAAGTGTCGAACCAAAAAAAAGTAGTAGTGCCACTGCTAGTAAGAACGAAAGAAATGGAGACAAGGTGGTGAAGTTGGCTATTAACTATTTTCCAGAGGAAGGAGGGGTAAGAGGGAGAAACTGAAAAATCTAGCGAATATTGTTGCAAAAACCATCTAGCCCACGGAAGGTCGTGTTTTTCCAGAAGTTAGAAGGCAAATTTCTGAAGAAGGCAATTATTTTGTAGTTGCAGATTTTTGATGCCTAGACCACCATACTTTTCTTCCTTGCAAACATTTTTCCAAGCGATGAGGCACTTGTCCCCCGAGCACGATTCCTCGGCGGCCCAAAAGAAAGACCGGTGAATTGCGTCTAAGCGTTTAATAATCTTCTTGGGGAGCTTGAAGACAGACATGAAATGAGTGGCGCGCGCATCAAGAGTAGCGGAAATAAGCGTGAGGCGACTGCCGCGAGAGAGCAGTCGAGCGGCCCAGCCGGAGCGGTACTTCAGGAAACGTTGCACTAAAGGTTCGAAAGCAGCGGACAGGAGACGGGTGGGAGATAACGGTAGGCTAAGATAAATCTGAGGGAAGTTTGAGAGAGCGCAGGAGAAGGTGTGCGCGATGTTCTGGGCCAGCAAAGGATCGGTATGGATGGGAACGAAGGTCGTTTTGCTGAAGTTTATGGACAGGCCAGTGGCAAGAGCGAAATCGTCGAGCATTGATTTAAGTTTTAGGGCGGCCGAGGACGAGGCCTGGGCAATGATAAGAGTGTCATCGACATATTGTAGGATAGTGGGAGGGCGGTCGTGGTAGATGGGGTGGCAAAGCTCGTTCGGGGAAAAGGCCTGGAGAATTTGGCGTTGCAGTAGATCTGCAACAATGATAAAGAGGTAAGGAGAGAGCGGGTCCCCCTGCCGAAGGCCGTTCTTGCAAGCGATCCAATCTCCAGGGATGCCGTTTAGAAGGATGGCAGTTTGGCTGGAGACGAGAAGATTCTTGATACAGGAGACCCATCTAGTGGGAAAACCCCTAGCAGCGAGGATGAGCAGGAGAGAGTCCCGGCAGACGGAGTCGAAAGCTTTCCGAAAGTCAAGTTTGAAGATCATAGTCGGGGACTCCCTTAAGTGGCACGCACTGAGAATATCAGCCGCGAAAATAAAGTTTTCCGCTATATTGCGGCCGGAGATGAAGCCAGTTTGGTTGTCATGGACAAGGAGGGGGATGTGAGGCTTGAGTCTGTTGGTGATGACTTTAGCAATAGCTTTTGGCGGGCAGTTTTGAAGTGAGATAGGTCGAAATGCATCAGGCGTTCTAGCAGACTCGTTCTTAGGGAGGAGGATCATGTGAGCTCTGTTGAAACGTTCGACAGAGACCTTCAGAGTGAAGAAGTCGTCAAAAAAGGGGAGCACCACATGCTTTACCGCGTGCCAGAAGCGACGATAGAAACCCGGACCCAGTCCATCCGGCCCAGGACTAGCGAGGGGGTTCATTTGGAAAAAAGCGTCTTGAATTTCTTGAGGGGTAAAAGGGTCGTCTAGGTGTAACAACTGCGTGACGTGGTGAGGGTAGAGGTCAGAGATGTTAAACCTCCAGATCGGCGTAGTAGTGGAGCCGAGAAGGGTGGAGAAGAAGGATCGCAGGATAACGGCTTTGTGGTCATGAGCAGTGAATTCGATCCCATTATCTTCCAAGATTGCAATCTTGTTTTTACGATAACGCTGGGAGGCCGAAACGTGGAAAAACTTAGTATTTTCATCACCCTCGACCGCGGCTTTAACTTTGCCCCTTTGTTTCCAGAAGAGCACCTTCTGCCTAATAGCCCGCTGCAGCGAGTTGATGATGACCAGACGGAGAGATTTTCGGGGCGAGAGAGCCGGCGTTTTTCCTCCAACTGGTCCAGCCGGTCAATGACGAGTTTGCAGTCGGACGGCGAGCTGTCCTACTGCGGTGCTCGCGCAGCTCCTATCTCCCCCCCATGGATGCGGGAGGGGCAGTGTGGTGGGGCGGTGTTGCAAATGGAGACCGCCGGTGGCCATGGGATGGTTTTTTGAACGGGTGGTGCGGAAAGGCACAGCTGGAACGGCCATGACTACAATCCATCAGCGCTGCAAACCAGCAGCCGCCGGTGATGGTGACGACACGCTCCGGTGCTGCAACCGAATAGATTTTTTGCCGGAACCATGCCGGTGAAAAGCTGCAACCAGCATTGCCGGCGATGGAGACGGCGGCTTCTGGCGCTGCAACCGGCTAGGTTTTTGCTGGAACCGGCCGACGAAAAACTTGCATCCACACCGACCATCATTTTGCAATCGGACAACTAGTCCATTTGATTTGCTGGCACCGCCTTTTTGTTTTGCTACACCCGGCAAGGTTTTTTGCTGGATCAATGAGATGTTTCATTGCGACCGTCGGCAGGGACGACATGTTTTCCAGTCGATTTGTTGGCACTATCTTTTTGGTATGCTACAACATGCAAGTTTTTTCGCTGGATCGACGAGATGTTTCGTTGCGGCCGTCGACGGTGACGGCATGTGTTTTCCGCTGGAGCCGGCAATGTTTTTTGCCGGAACTATGTTTGTCTTTTGCTACCACACAATTTCTGATTTTGCTGGAATCGGCACCAAATTGTTGCAATTTTGCTACCTCTGGCGTTTTGATTTGCTCGAACTAGCTTCAGTTATTGCTACTATGGGTGTTTTTGGGTTGCTGGAACAACGCCCAAATTTGCATTGTATGCTACCACTTGCATTTTGGTTTGCTGGAACCATCTCTATTTTTGGCTACCAATGCTGCTTGCTGCGAGCCATGGCGTCGTCGCCATTGATACTACATGGGACCGGGGGGGGGGGGGGGGGAGGGATGGGAAGCACAGGCGAGGGGTGGGCCGGCGGCTACTGTCGACGGCGAGGGGACGGACGTGCGCTACGCAATGCGAGAGGGGGAGGGGGGGGGGGGGGGGCAGCCGCCATGGCTCCCTGTGTTTTTCTTCCCATGCCTTTTCTTCTTAGCTCAAAAAGGCGACCGACGACAGTGGCGAGCATCGGTGGCGAGGCAAGCTGGTGGGGGTGGGCAGCGGGCAACAACTGTCTAGGAGGCAGGTGGAGCTGCGAGGTGACAAGACAAAAGACGACGGAGAGGAGGGACGCGTGCGGGAGGGGATGAAGTGCTTTGTGGATAAGGATCTGACGGCCCAAATGAAACAGAATCGCCGGCTGGGGTGCGGCCGGCCAAAATTTGCTACCACTGCCTATTACTACTTGGGTCTCCTTAAAAAAAGAGCGAAAAAATTGGAGAGTAGCGATTCGCGGTGCCCAGGCTCATCTGCACCTGGGATAAAGAAAAGAAATTCAAAATAAATATTGGAAAAATTCAAAAAATTCTAATTTTTTTGGAAAGGTAGATAATTTGGTGTGTGAGGTGCGTTCCAAATTTTAGATCATTTGGACATCTGAATAGCTCTCGGCAAAAAAAGATAAATTTGGGGTCTGTAAAAAGATAAATTATCTGAAATTTGGAGCGCACCTCACGCACCAAATTATCTACCATGCAAAAAAAATTGAATTTTTTATATTTTTTATGAATTTTTGTTTGACCGGATACAGATGAGGGCTCAGAAATGGATATTCCGAAAAATTGGGTCTGTAAAAATGGCCGTCTTTCTTCTCTCCTGGAAAAAACACAAAAAGTCAAGTCTTCCATCCCCGGAGCAAGTGAGCAGACACGCGAGCCCAATCGGATCGAGCTCCGCTCCATGGTAATCCCCCAATCCAATCTCACTTGCTCCATCCTCTCGCCGCCGCGGCAGTTCCACAAGGCCGAAGTCCTGCTCTACTCCCGGAGTCTCAGGCGCAACTCCTGCGGCAACCCGGTGCCGAGCCCAAGTAAGGGGGGCAAAATCCGACGGCGCCTCGTCGTCCCAAAGATCCAGCCGCCGCCCCCCCCAAAGCAACCTTCGCTAGATCCGGCCCGGCCCGCTGCGCTACAGCAAGTTCGAAATCCCGCCGGCTGCGTTGGTGGAGTGGAAGCGCCCCGCTCTGCGCTTGATCCGCCAAGTCTGCCGATCGATCCTTTAATTTCTCAGGTTGAACTTCTATCCCCTCCCTCATCTTCCTATATCTCCATCTTCCTGGGCCTGGCTGCTGCTCTAATAATCCGTTTCTTCATTGCCTCGTGATATACAGCAAGAAATAAGCTAGCAAGCCGGAGACTGGTGAGAGTCGGCCATGGATTTCGCCACGGGGGCGATGCGCTCCCTCATCCCCAAGCTAGGCGAGCTACTCCTGAATGAGTACAACCTGAAGAATACTGTTAAGAAGGGGATTAGGGATCTCAAAGCGGAGCTCGAGGCCATGCAAGCTGCTCTTGAGAAGGTCTCCAATGTGCCCGTGGACCAGCTTGACTCTCAGGTCAAGATCTGGGCAAGCGAAGTCAGGGAGTTGTCCTTTGTCATTGAAGACAGCATTGACTCATCCATGGTGAGAATAGATGGTCTTGAGCCGACCAAGCCACACAACTTCAAGGGCTTCATCAAGAAGACCCGCAACAAGGTCAGCAAGTTCAAGATTCGCCATAGACTAGCCGATGACATCAAAGACATCAACATTCAGCTTAGGGAGGTGAAGGAACGGTATGAAAGGTACAAAATTAGTGATGTTATTGCTAATCCTGTGACAAGTACAGTTGACCCTCGTCTCACGGCGCTGTACAGCAAGGTCTCTGACCTTGTTGGTACTGGCGAGGCAATCGATGAGCTAATGGAGATGTTGTCTGATAAAAATCTCAAGACTGTCTCTGTCGTTGGATTCGGAGGATTGGGCAAGACAACTCTTGCTAAATTGGTGTATGACAAGCTCAAAAAGGATTTTGATTGTGGGGCTTTTGTTCCAGTGGGTCAAAATCCAGATAAGAAGAAAGTTCTCAGGGACATTGGTAGGAGCTAGGGCTCTAACGGGTCTTGGACGGAGGTTGTAGGGGAAGGAGGGAGTTGGACGCGGACGAGCACGCGGCCGCCGGCGGCTGGGCGCCGTCGTGCGCGTGGGCGGAGGCGGCGGTGGTGACAGGAGGCGGCTAGGGTTTTGGGGTTCCGGCTCCTCTGGGAGCCGGGCAATAGAATTGTCTTATTGCTTAATCTCCAAAAGAGTTTTACAGCTTGTTTATATAACCACGATGCTAATAAAAATAAGATAACTTGTGGGCCAAGCCCCTACTAAACCTGCCCAGTGGGCCTCCTACGGGTATAAGTTACCCCGGTCATAACATCTCTCCCCGCCTGCGCAAACAGCTCGTCCTCGAGCTGGAAGTCTGGGTAGTGTTGGCGGAACTCGTCGCGCTGCTCCCAAGTAGCCTCCTCCTCCGGAAGGAAAGCCCACTGGATCAACAAGTACCACACCCCGCGACGTAGCTGGGCCTGCAACACCTTCTCTGATCCCGGAAGGAGGCGCCCGTCGGAGGTCGGAGGAAGCGCGGGGGTGGCCGCTGGTGGCTCCCCACGGAAGGGCTTCAACAGCCCCACATGGAAGACGTCGTGGATGCGAGCACCAGCCGGAAGCTGAAGGCGGTAGGCCACCTTCCCGATGCGCTCCAAGACGGAAAGGGCCCGGCGTAGCGAGGGCCCAGCTTGCGCTTTGGGCGTGGGTCCAGGGACTGCGTAGAGCGGTGAAGGAGACGCAGCCACACCCAATCGCCCACCGCGAACTCCGCCTCGCGATGGTGGCCGTCGTAGTAGTGCTTGGCCAGCTGCTGGGCCTGAATGAGGCGTTACCGTACCTCCGCAAGCATCTCGTCGCGGCTGCGAAGAAGATCGCCTGCCACCTCCGTCCGAGCCGTCGCCGGGTCAACCGGCAAGATGGGCGGGGGCGGTCTGCCGTAGACCACCTCGAATGGCGTGGCACGCAAGGCGGAGTGATAGGAGGTGTTGTAGCAGTACTCCGCCCACGCGAGCCAATCCACCCAAGCGCGAGGACGATCACCTGTGACACAACGCAAATACATGGCAATCACCTTGTTGACGACCTCGGATTGGCCGTCCGTCTGAGGGTGGATCGCACCAGACATGCCCCGTGAACGCCGGGTCCCGATCGCTGACGATCGAAGAGGGAAACCCGTGGAGGCGGACGATGCCGTCGAAGAAGGCACGGGCCACGGACGCGGCAGTGTAGGGATGGCCGAGCGCGATGAAGTGAGCATACTTGGAGAAGCGGTCGACCACCGTGAGGATGAAGGACTTGCCGCCCAACTTGGGAAGGCCCTCAATGAAGTCCATGGAGATATCAGCCCAGACCTGAGATGGCACCTCCAAGGGCTGTAGCAGACCAGCCGGCCGTAGTGTCTCCGTCTTGTTGCGCTGGCACGTCCCACAAGACCGCACCCAGTCCCGGACCAGGGCCCGATCACCGGGGATGTAGAAGTCGGCGCGGAGACGATGGAGGGTTTTCTGCACACCCTCGTGGCCCGCCGAGTGGGCCAACAGCAGAACCTGGTGACGGAGGTCGTCGTGCTCCGGCACGAAGATACGGCGCCCATGCAGGAGCAAGCCGTCCGCTAGGCGCCATGGCTCCTCCAGGTCGCCCGCAGCAAGCCGCTGCCGAAGGAGCAGAGCGTCCGGCGCGGCTGCGGTGGCCCGACGGATGTCGGCGAAGAGGGCGAAAGAGGGCCCCGAGCGGATGCAGAGCGCCGCCCCCTCGGAGTCGCCGATGGTGGTGTCGTGGTCGGCGTCGCGGCGAGACAGGGCGTCGGCCACGGTGTTAAGGCAGCCCGGACGATACTCGACGGTGAAGTCGAAGCCAAAGAGCTTGCTGATCCACTGATGCTGCGGTACGGTAGACAGCCTCTGGTCCAATAAGAACTTGAGGCTGTAGTGATCCGTGCGAATCCGGAACGACCGGCCCCAAAGATAGGGCCGACAATGGCGCACCGACTGCACCAAGCCAATGAGCTCCCGCTCATAAGCCGCGAGCTTAAGATGGCGCGTGGCGAAGGGCCTGCTGAAGAAGGCGAGGGGTCCATCGCCCTGATGAAGGACGGCGCCGAACCATGCACCGGAGGCGTCACAGTCCACGACGAATGGGCGGTCGAAGTCGGGCATCTGAAGAACGGGGACCTTCGTGAGTGCCCCCTTGAGGGCCTCGAACGCTGCTGTCGCCTCCTCATTCCAGGCAAAGGCGTCGCGACGCAGTAGGCACATGAGTGGGGACGCGATGAGGCCGAACTCTCGGATAAATTTCCGGTAGTACCCCGCGAGGCCCAGGAAGCCGCGAAGAGCCCGCGGTGAGTGTGGTGTCGGCCAGGCCGCGACGGCCGCCACCTTGTCGGCGTCCATAGCAACCCCCTCGGCCGAGATGACGTGGCCGAGGTAGGCGACTGAAGGCATCCCGAACGAGCACTTCGAGCGCTTAAGATGAAGATGGTGCGCTCGAAGCTCGTTGAAGACGATGGCGACGTGCTGAAGGTGCTCCGCTCACGAGGCGCTGTAGATAAGAATATCATCAAAGAAAACTAGCACAAACCGGCGCAAGTAGGGGCGGAGGACGTCGTTCATCAAAGCCTGGAAGGTCGCTGGGGCGTTGGAGAGGCCAAAAGGCATCACCAAGAACTCGAAGTGGCCATGATGAGTCCGAAACGCCGTCTTGGCGACATCATCCGGGTGCATCCGCACCTGGTGGTAGCCCGACCGGAGGTCGAGCTTGGTGAAGAAGCGCGCCCCATGGAGCTCGTCCAGGAGCTCGTCGACCACCGGAATAGGAAACTTGTCCTTGAGCGTCATGGCATTAAGGGCGCGGTAGTCGATGCAGAAGCGCCACGTGCCGTCCGACTTGCGGACGAGGAGGACCGGCGCCGAAAACGGTGACGTGGAGATCCGGATGATGCCCAAGGCGAGCATGAGCACGCACTGCCGCTCCAACACGTCCTTCTGCAGCTGGGGATAGCGGTAGGGCCGCACGGCCACCGGCGCCGTGCCCGGCAGGAGATGAATGCGGTGATCATACACCCGGGCTGGCAGGAGGCCCTGAGGCTTGTCGAAGAGGTCGCCGTGCTGCTGCAGGAGGTGATCCAACAGTGGGTGCTCGGGCTCGGTGGCGGTCGCGGCCAGCTGAAGCTGCGGCGTTGCCGGTGAGGCACCCCCAACGCCCTCCCACCGGACGTGGCGGCCGAGATGCCAGAAGGTCATCGTCAGGGCGTCGAAGTCCCAGAGGATGGGTCTGAGAGTCCACAAGAAGTCGACGCCGAGGATGAAGTCGAAGCAGCCCAAGTCGATGCCGGCGCACGTGATGGTGAAGTGCTCGTCGCCGATGGTGATGGGCACGTCCCGCGCCAGCCCATGGCACCGGAGGCGGTCGCCGTTAGCCACCGTGACCCGGAGTTGCTCCCCGCCCGTCGGCTGAAGCGCTAAGCGGCGCATGGTAGCCTCGGGCAGGAAGTTATGCGTGGAGCCCGTATCCAGGAGGGCCACCAGGTGCTCGTCGTGAATCGTCACCGGCAACAGCATAGTCCGCTCGTCGCGGATGCCGGCAAGCGCATGGAGCGAGACAACGAGTGCCGTCGCCGGAGCGGGCGCGGAGGAGGCCTCCGTCGCCGCTGGTGGCGGCAACTCGCCGAGCCCGTCGGCGGGTGTGTCCTCCTCGACGTAGTCGGCCGTCTCCAAGTAGAAGAGGCGCGGGCAGACGTGGCCCGGCACGTAGCGCTCATCGCAGTTATAGCAAAGCCCCTGGCGATGTCGCTCGAGCTGCTCGGCCTGAGAGAGCCGACGGAAGGGCCGCGTCGCTGTGTCTGGGTATCCGGCCCGGCACCAGTGCTGTCGGGGGCGGTCTGGCGGCCTGTCGGCCACCTCGCGCCGGCGTCGCCTGCTGCAAGGCCTGCGCGCGACGCTCGAAGGCGCGAGCGTAGTACATGACCGTCTGGAGGTCCTGGGGTCCCCGCAGCTCCACGTCCACGCGGATGTGATCCGAAAGACCGCCGACGAAGAGCTCGGCCCGCTGCTGCACCGTCACACCCGGCGCGTGGCATGCCAGGGCCTGGAAACGATCGGCGAAATCCTGCACCATGGAGGTGAAGGGAAGGCGGCCGAGCTCCGCCAGTCGGCTCCCGCGGATCGGCGGCCCGAAGCGAAGGAGGCATAGCTCGCGAAAGTGCTCCCAAGGGGGCATGCCGCCCTCGTCCTGCTCGAGGGCGTAATACCATGTCTGTGCGGCGCCCCGGAGGTAGTAAGAGGCGAGCCAGGTGCGGTCCGACGCGAGTGTGCGTTGCCCGCGGAAGAACTGCTCGCACTGGTTGAGCCAGTTGAGGGGGTCCTCAGTCCCGTCGTAGGTGGCGAAGTCGATCTTGGCGAATCGTGGCGGTGTCTGGGTATGACCGCCGTGCCCGAACGGCTCGGTGGTGCGGAGCAGCGAGGATGGTGGCGCCTGGTCGGTGGGGACCGGGGGTCCCCCGTGGAACGAGGAGTCGGCGCGGCCCGCGTTGGGACCCGCGGAGCCGGACGGATCGCCGTACGGTAGGGTGGGCGCCGGCTGGTCCCCAGCCGTAGTGTAGACCGGCTGCGGCGATGACCCGGACAGCCAGGCCGGGAGCGGTGATGGCGACGGTGGGAAACGGACCTGCTGGATCGGAACGCCTCCCAGCGTGGTCGGGGCCGGCCTGGTGCTGCGCTGCGGAGGGGCCTGCAGCAGCAGCGGCTGCTGCATGGAGGCGATCGGTGCGGGGGGCGCCGCGAGGGCCGGCGACGGCCATTGCGGCCACTGCAGGATGGTGGCGGGCGGCGGCTGCAGCTGCAGCTGGGGCTGCAGCGGCCCAGCGAACGCCGCGGACGTCGCTGTGTGCGGCGAGTACCACGGCAGGGCCGGCGGGCCGATGGCGGCGGCCGGCGGCTGGGGTGGCGGCGGCCCGTAGGGACTGGCCAAGTACAGCTGGATCCCCTGGACTGCTGTGACGAGGTCGTGGAGGACCCCGGTGACCTCCTCCTCGGTGGAGGGCGCCAGCATCTGAACGGTGGGTGCGCCGAAGGTGGTAACCAGCAGCGCGGATGGAGAGGGCGGCGGCGCAGTGGGGATGGACAGCGGCGCGGTGGTGGAGGTCGGCAGCGGGAGGGACGGGGTTGGCGGCGGTGAAGACATGATCGAGGCTGAGCTAACTGATACCAAGGTGGTAGGAGCTAGGGCTCTACCGGGTCTTGGACGGAGGTTGTAGGGGAAGGAGGGAGTTGGACGCGGACGAGCACGCGGCCGCCGGCGGCTGGGCGCCGTCGTGCGCGTGAGAGGAGGCGGCGGTGGTGATAGGAGGCGGTTAGGGTTTTGGGGTTCCGGCTCCTCTGGGAGCCGGGCAATAGAATTGTCTTATTGCTTAATCTCCAAAAGAGTTTTACAGCTTGTTTATATAACCACGATGCTAATAAAAATAAGATAACTTGTGGGCCAAGCCCCTACTAAACCTGCCCAGTGGGCCTCCTACAGGTATAAGTTACCCCGGTCATAACAGACATCCTCCTTGAACTTGACACACAGCTGTACAGAGATGCAGCAACAATGGATGAAAGGCAGCTGATCAACCGGCTGCAAAAATTACTTTCAGGCAAGAGGTACCGTTAACCTCCCTATGCTAGTCAATAACTTCTTTGTATCACCTATGCCCAGCTACACTAAGGCTTTGTGTTGTGGTGACATGTCAGTAAAAATACTAGTATGGGCGTGCTTAATCAATCTGTTTTGCATATATGCTATCGCATAACGCCCAATGTAATTGCAATGTGGCTTTAGGCTAATATTTTGCTTTCGATATGATTTATTCTCTTAGTGATATTTTGCTTTCGATGCATACAGTCCAAAACTATAACATGTATAAACAACATTTGCCGTTAGTTTTTTCTTAAGTACAGTACATCAAAGAAAAGGCCAAAACAAAGGGAACATAATATGTAAAGGGAATTGGGTAAGGCCTAGAAAAAAACTGGTAGCTTTGCCCGAGACAAACACTAGACCACAGTGTATATACGCAAGCGCAAATCAAGAGTGTGGACACATACAGATACATCTTGTGCATTTTCTTTGTTTTCTTTTTTCTCCTGTTCCTGAACTCAACTGATTACAAGGAGGCGTAATAGGGAATATGCGCGCGCACACACACACGTCAGCTGCACACACGTCAGCCACTTCCAAATCCATGCAGATCAGTGGGTCACGTGGCACCTCTGTTCCTTGGCAAAAGTTCGAGATTACTTCTGTCAATCTCATTAACTGAATGGTTACATGGATTACTGTCTATGCAGATTTGTAGTTTCGCTACTAAGTAATACACATCCAGTTATCTAGAATATAGCAATATGAAAATGATAATTGAAGAGTCTGTACTTAAAAATAAAACTTATAAAGTTAGAGATGTATTTTATATAAGGTTAGTACCTTAGATAGTTATTGATAATTAAATATTTTGCCTTATCATGTAAATAGGTACTTTATTGTTATTGATGACATATGGGATATGCCAACGTGGGAAACGATCAAGTGTGCTTTCGTCGATAGTTATCTGGAAAGTAGGTTAATGATAATTACTCGTATTGTTGATGTTGCCACAAAAGCTGGTGGTGTGTGCCACATGGAACCACTTTCTGATGATTACTCCAAAATGTTATTCGATATAAGAACATGTGGTGCTGAAGGATCTGCTTTATTTGTCATTAGCGCCTTTCTTTGGTTCTGGTGCATTGTTGTGCTGCTTGTTCTGGTGGGTAGTGTATTAGATAGTTTGCTAATTAAACAATTTTCCTTCTCGTGTGAATAGGTATTTTATTGTTATTGATGACATATTGGATACACAAACATGGGAAATGATTAAGTGTGCTTTCGTGGATAGTCATCCGGAAAGTAGATTAATCATAACTACCCGTATTGTTGATGTTGCCACAAAAGCTGGTGGTATCTATCACATGCAACCACTTTCTGATGATTACTCCAAAATGTTATTCTATACAAGAACGTCTGGTAGTGAAGGACATGCTGAAGTGACTAACAAAATTTTAAAGAAATGTGGTGGTGTGCCATTAGCTATCATTACAATAGCTAGCTTGCTTGCTGGTAAACAAAGTGAGGACTGGTCTAAGGTTTATGACGCCATTGGTTTCGGGCATGAAGACAATACGATGTTCATAATACAAGAAAGATATTATCTTTTAGCTATTATGATCTACCTTCCAATCTAAAGACCTGTTTATTGTATCTAAGTGTGTTTCCTGATGATTACTTTATTGAGAAAAAATCACTAATATGGAGGTGGATCACTGAAGGATTTGTACCTGATAGAGAAGGGATGGGGTCATTTGAGCTTGGAGAAACCTATTGCAATAAGCTTGTAAACAAAAGCATGATTCGGTGGGATCCTGGTGATTTGGAGGAAATCCAAGGTGGTTGTCGTGTCCATGACATGGTGCTGGATCTCATCCGCACCATGTCAAGCGATGTAAACTTTGTCATAGTGTATGATATGGAGCAGCATAACACAACTTCGCGAGGCAAACAAACCAACAGGGTTCGCAGATTAGCACTTCATGGAAGAAGTGCGGAACATGACTCCACCATGGAAGTGGAACACGGGAGGTCATTTAATGCTATCATGTGTGGTGCTACTAGGATGCCCATGCTTTTGAGCTTTAAAGTATTACGTGTGCTAGTCATAGAGAATTGTGATCTTCCGGAAGGTCGTAGTCTCGAGGATCTCGGGAAGTTGGTTCAGCTCAGGTACCTTGGGCTGGTAAAGACTTCTGTTATGAAGCTCCCAAAAGAAATAGGACATGATCTGAAGTTTCTTGAAATACTAGACATAAGGGGAGGTTCCATACATGAGTTGCCACCGTCAGTTGGCGAGCTAAGGAATTTGAGGTGCTTGTGGGCTGATAAGGGCACAGAGATGAAGGGCGAGATAGGGAAACTAACGTGCCTTGAAGAGCTGCAGCTACATTCGGTGGAAAAGTGCCCAAACTTTTGCTACATTCGGTGGAAAAGTGCCCAAACTTTTGCAGGGACGTGGGGAAGTTGACAAAGGTGAGGGTGCTCGAGATCTATTTTGATGAAATGGAGGAGACCATGGGCAAGGCTCTAGTGGAGTCTCTGTGCAACCTGCACAAGATCCACGGTCTGAAGGTCTTGTCTGATGATGATGAGTATTCGCCTGCGCCTGTCCTTGGTGGTAGCTTGGAAGACTTGGCACCATGTCCAAAGCTCCGTTCATTTCGGTTTAGCATAACTATACCCAGGGTGCCACCATGGATCAATTATTTGTGTGTTCCTCTTCTCTCTTGCCTGTGGTTGCCTGTGGAGGTGGTAGAAGCTCGGGATCTTCAAACCCTCGGAAGGTTGCCGTCACTCCTCTGTCTCATTCTTGAGAGTAAGGAGGAAAAATGCATATCATATACCTTTGGCAGCGATGAGTTTCACAAGCTGATATGTTTGATGACGAATATAGAGATCACTATTGGAGAAGGAGCATTGCCGATGCTTGAAACGTTGGGATACCGTGCCAGCGCTCAAAGAAAGGACGTGGCCAGCTTGGTGCCGTGGAACAATAGATGTCCTTTGCTGCAGGAAGTCACTTGTTACCTTGACTGCGCTAACTGCGGCAACTCAGAAGTGGAGCAAGTGAAAGAAGAGCTGTGATATGCTGTCAAAGACTGTCCCAACGGTCGCCAGCTCAACATAAAAAGGGAGAACTATGACTGGGAGGCAGGTAAATTCATTGATAAACTTGAGTGGATCATACATGGTTATATGTGTCATGATTACATCACTCGAGACTTTGTTACGTGATGCTGCCGAGCCTCAAGTGGGAAGGTATGGCGAACAAGATATATGTGGCTTTGTTTCCATGTTCAGGAGTTGGTTACATGATGCGGTATGTACATACTACATCATATCGATCGATCGCTATGCATATACATATCATGTCACTAATGGCGGGCCGGCCGGTTTATATCTAATTAATCTCCAGGCAAACAATGATGTTGCCACAAGCAGTGGGGGTCACCACGAGGAGGCGGGCCAATATTGATGCGCACTATATCTCCAGTCATGCCATCAAGCTGGTATGCTATATACCATCCCGCCTTTTTCTCCATCTCTTTCTTGCATTTGTATCCACATGCATGCTTGCACATATGTCCAGTTGTTTATATTGGCATCAGGCAGAATGGCACCTAATTACTTGAGTTTATTTTGACTTTACCCAATTAATCTCGACAATTTTTCCTAATTAAGCAACTCCTAAATTTACTATTCCATGTTTGTAGACAAATCAAAAAAATTGTTCGAATTCCCAAACTAAAGGAGCATAGATAATAATTTTTCTCCATGATCATAATCTACGTATTGATCCTTATGTGTTCCATCAATATATACATAGCATTGATCCTTATGTGTTTCATCAATATATATACATAGCATTGATCCTTATGTGTTCCATCAATATATATATACATAGCAATGCATATGTACGGTTTGCCTTTTTAATAACAAAACCACTCATAAATTTTCTGTTTACAGGATAGTGGGAGCTTGAAGACTTCTACAGTCTTGTTGTCACCACTTGGAAGACCAATTAACTCAGCATTCGTTGAGCTTAATTCGACCATGGGTGCGAAAAAATCAAAAAAGAAAATAAAAATATAAAAGAAAATGGTGTCTCCTTTAGCATTAGACTGGTTTGGAAACTAATAATCATAAACAATATTTTCTATAGATTAGAGTGGTGCTAGGTTAAAAATCATAAGAGAAAAAAGTTTATTTGCTTTGGTATTAGAGTTGGTTTTTTGTCTAAAAAATAAAACAAAAAAATTCTATTTGTTTTGTGTGAGTTTTTTTTTGTTAAAACTTAGCTCCTATGTAGCAAGAAAAGCTCTAAAATGGAAAAAAACATTTTATTACATGTATAGCTTGTGTCTCTTAATTATTTGATAAATGCAAAAGTGCAAAAAAAGGTCTTCATTGTCTTTTTTAAGTGTTTTGTTTTCATTCATCTCTTTCTCTTTTTTGGGAGGGTGGGTGGGGAACTCTGCCTATGCTATTTTAAGGTGGCACTTACAAATGCATAGCCGGTCTCAAGCCCGGAAAGAGGAGAGACCACCCATGTGTGCTTTTAGAGGGTAGTATATATGTTGCATTGACTCAGAGGGTGTTTGATTGGGATTTTACTTAGCTTTTGCAGTTTGGCTTATAAGCCAAAAAAGCTCCTATTTAGGTGCTTTTGATTTCGGATGTGGCTTTTGGCCTATTTAGAGACAAAAGCCAAAAGCCCCTAAATAGGAGCTTTTTTTTGGCTTATAAGCCAGGGTTCAAAAGCCCCTAAATAGGAGCTTTATTTTGGCTTATAAGCCAAGGTGCGAAAGCCCCTAAATAGGAGCTTTATTTTGGCTTATAAGCCAAGGTGCAAAAGCCTCTAAATAGGAGCTTTTTTTGGCTTATAAGCCAAGGTGCAAAAGCCAAGGAAAAGCCCAACCAAACACCCTCTCAGTGATTATAGTGGAAATGCAGGGAACATTTAGGAGAAACTATTATTCTATTAGATTTTTTATGTGAATTTTGAGTTTGCTAACCACATGTGCCATGCGGTATTATTCTATTAGATTTAGAAGAAGAAAAAACTGCCTTCTTTCTTTTTAGACAACGAAATAAATACTTGTTATATCAAAGGCCCGTTAGAATATATATGGGAAAATAGCGTTGGTATGTGAGCTAAGCAATGCACGGTGGGCCAAGTCATCAGCCCAAGCACAACCCAACCCAACCCAACCCATTCTGCAGCCCAAGCCCAGCCTCGCTCTGCTCTGAGGCTCTGAGCCTTTGTCTTCCCCAATCCAATCCAATCCCCACCCAAACCCTCGCTCCGCCGCCCACGACCGCACCAGCACCATGGCACCGCTGATCGACGACGCCACCGCCGAGATCCTCCTTCGCCTCCCGCCGGACGAGCCCGAGCACCTCTTCCGCGCAGACTCATGCTCTCCCAATTGGGCCCGCCCGATCCCCGCTTCGCGTCCACCAGCATTGCCACGACACCCCTCCCGGCTTCCTCCACAGACTCATGCTCTCCCAATTGGGCCCGCCCGATCCCCGCTTCGCGTCCACCACGTCCATGCCGGACTTCCCCTACCCAGGCTCCGACGGCCACCTTGCGATTCCCCTCGACTGCCGCCACGGCCGTGTCATCTCCTACCTGAGGCAGGAAGACGGTATGTATTATCTTGTCTGGGACCCCGTCACGGGCGACCGCCACGCCATGCCCACGGCGGACATCGATTGGCTCATCCAGTCCGTGGCGGTGCTCTGCGCTGTCGAAGGCTGCAACCACCTCGACTGCCATGGCGGCCCCTTCAGCGTGCTCTTCGTGGCCACTCACGGGTACCACTACAAAATAATTGCGAGCGTCTACTCATCGGAGTCCGGTGAGTGGAACGGGCCAGTGTGTCTTCACAACAGTTGTGAAGCCCATTGTTGGAACTTGGAAGTAGCCCTAGCTCTCTCGCTGCTCATGGGAGGAGGAAGAAGGAAAAACAGGGAGACAGAGACAAGGAGATTTCCGGCGCTCGTACGCCTGCCGCACGGACGGCAATTTTTCCTTCCCGCAGCACGAACTGCTCTATCTGATGAACCAGTACACAGGAGGAGACTTATACGCGTACGCGCACGCACGACGCCGCGCTCCACTCTCCAACGCCCACGATCCGCAACCCCGGCGCGCCCACGACGCGCACAAACGCGTCCTACGCAGCCGGCTGCATCCGATCATCACGCGATCTCCCGCTACTCTCGCCAACAGCCACACACACTCACACACGCACGTACACAGCCTATACACGGGTCGGACTGTGCCCATACACAACTCAGACTATGGCCAGACTATGACTCGACGCGACCACGGAGCACACCCGACGCGCCCAGCTCGTGCACACACACACTCTGGACGCATCCTGCCATGGCTTATTCCAAACAAAGCCTATGCCCGACATATGCAGGAGGGGCTTTCAGATCCACACCGCTACGACCCTATATCCAGCCTAGGCGAGGTACCCTTGTTGGATACGCAGTCTACTTCACGGTTCGGCTGGGCAATGCTATCGTCGAGTATGACTTGGGCAAGGATCGCTTATCCATGATTGATGCACCGGCGGCGGCGCGAGACGTGCGCTACATTTCCCTCATGGCGATGGAGGACAGTTCATTGGGCTTTGCCTGCATTCAGGGCTCGAGCCTTTATACATGGTCAAGGAAGGTGGATACAGCTGAAGCTGCTGAATGGGTACAATACAGGGTCATCGAGCTGGAGAAAACATTACCTGTTGCCAATCCCGATGACAAACGATTTGTGGTCGGCTTTGCGGAGGGTGTGGGTTTCATCTTTGTTAGCTCAGGTGTTGGCTTATTCACGATCAAGCTCAATTCTGGGAAGGTTATGAAGGTTGACGAGTCTGAAATCTCCTTTAGCGTCCTACCCTACATGAGCTTCTACACTCCAGGTATTATACTGGAAACATTGCTAAATATGCACACATAACATATTGATCTGGTACTATCCTGTTACCTTGCTTCAGATTTTTCTTACAACAAAAGATTTGTTGTTTTGTGGCATAGCTGAAGGTCACATCTGAAACCCAGCCTTGTAGTCACCAAAGTGGAACAATGACTTAAGAGTTGGTTATGAGTTTTGTCCGTGTTATATTTTAGATCATGGCACGTTGTTATCCTCTTATCACTAATAATTAAGGACTAACTAGTAAAAGTCCGCTGCTGGTTTCCTTCTGCTACTATTAAGTATCAAGTCATTTATTCTCTGCTCAGCAGTTTACTTGTGAGTCATATTTTAGTTACTGTTTGCCTAATGCTCGACTCAGCTACTTGAAACAAAATTATGCGTAATCTATGTCGTTTCCCTTTACATGACATTTTCAAATGACTTCAATGTTGACCTCGTCTTCAAAAGGTCTGTACCAGACTTTTTTGGACAAAGAGTTGTTAACACAAGGATCCAAGTCATAACTTAGTTTCACCGCAAAACTTTTATCATCTGTAAATAGATTCTAACAGGTTTTTTCACCTCCACTATAAACTTGGGAACTGATGTCAGGGTGTGCTGTCATAAAATAAAATTCACCTCTTGTTTCTGTGGCCATTTCTGAATTCTGGATATGATTTTTGTGCTTGGTGTTTTTTTTTCAGATCGTGGCAGATTGTTGTCTCTAGCGAGGACTAAGTGATCTCTGGTGTGCCGCTCAATAGTGGTGCATTCCAAAATGGACGAATCTATCATCTTTAGTCTGCTGTTGTTGGCTTCCAAGCTCCTAATATCAGGTTATTTTGTTTATGTAGAGCAGTTTAAGCATGAAGGGTGCAAGTCAATTGTGATAAATTGTGGTTGTTTTCGTTCAATCTATCCTGATAATGTGGCTAGAAAATTGTGTTGCAGTTGATTAAGTGTGTTTCTTATCTTTTTATGTATTTTAAGTGTAGTGTGCAAGTCATCATGTTCAGTTGTGGTTGTCATGTCAAATTCGTCCTGCTCACATTGAGCGCAAACTTCAGTTATGGCTAACTGTGTTTTTGTTGAATTCCTGTTGATCACATTATCGGAAAATTATTCCTGGTTTTTTGTTGGTTTTCTTTCTGCTAACCAGTTTTAAGTATGAATGGCAAACGTCATATTGTTCGATTGTGCTTGTCCTACTGAATCTGTCCCAATCATATTATTCACAGATTATATTTCTTTTCAGTATGTCAGGCATATTTTAGTGACTATTTGGTTAGTGTTCAAATCAGCTCCATTAAAACAGAAATCATGTGGACTCGTGTTGTTTCGAATTCATAAAAACTGACATAGCATTCCCTGCTGTCAATTAGGAGTGAAAGATTTTTTTGACAAACGATTGGAAGGTTATTAAACTGTCATAAGAAGCAGCTCTTATTCTGCAGGCGTTTGAATTCATTGTCTAAGATTGGTACGAACAGTCTTGTGAACAAGGACCTATTGCATCACTACCTCTGGAATAAATAAAATATTCTTTTTGCTAGAGCCATTGATGGATTGATGAACTGATCTAGCTGATGAACCAATAAGTGGCTGCTCTAGGACAAGATGGAGATGAAAGTTGACCTGGAAGTCATATGCTGAATATAGTTATGCATCTCAGAGTGGAAGTGTCATAATTACTTTGCCCACTTTGAGAATCAGAAATACAGAGTATGGCACTTTCTGAAAGGGGTTCATTTTGAAGTCATGTCTGCTTTGATTCCAGGCTAGAATTATGAGTCGACAAGTGAAGCCGAGTCGTCGGTAGTTGTGACTAGTCACAACCAATGTTCTAAATAGCCGGCTATAGCTCCGCTATAGCCTTTGAGAGCTCTCCCGCTATAGCTATGCACTTTTAGTGCTAAATTGAAAATAACGCTAATAGCCCGCTATTTCCCGCTATAGCGCTAAATTTGGAGTCATTTAGCCCGCTAAGCCGCTATACAAAACCATACTTCTGCATTATCTTTTGTTCTAATTTATGATATGATGCATTGATGTGAAGCTTGGTTATTGAATTAGGACGTCTGATTGGTACTCTTGTTTTGATGTGTGAACATGTGTATATGTCAAGTATATGCAATATATCATATATGATGCCTGATTATATACTTATTGTTTCAATTTTTCATGATTTAAGGAAAACGCTAAATGAGGCTTAGCTCCGCTATAGCTTTTCATAGCTTCTGGCAGAGCCGCCGCTGAATGGCATAGCCCGCTATTTAAAACATTGGTCACAACTGGTGCTAGAGTAAACGACATGTAGTGCAGTTGTAGGTATTATAAAAAAGCATACTTATAACTACTAATACAAGTATATATTACAATATTCTCCCTCCGTTCCTAAATATATGACGTTTTGGTAGTTCAATTTGAACTACCAAAACGTCATATATTTAGGAATGCAGGGAGTATTTTGATGACAGGGGAGTGGGGAGGAACCCGAGGAGTATATACTAAAATAAAATTTGCTTGCTACAGCCCGCGTAGGAGTAGAGCAGCAACAATGCAACATCCGGTGGAGGAGAGCTGAGGGAGGAGCAGCACCAAGTGGCGCAGAACCAGCCAGAGAAGGAGCAAAGCAAGACCAACTGCAGGGAGATGAGCTGGCGGAGGAGGAGAGCAACAACAATAGGAATTGCTTGCTGTAACTCGCCAGGGGAGTAGAGCAGCAACAGCTGGCAGCAGGCCGTTTCTATTGTCCACCGGAGCGACGGCGATCGCGAGGCCCAGGGAAGTGGCGGCTGGATGGGTGTTGGACTGGAGAGCTCGTTCTAGAGTCTTTTTTACAAAATATTTAATCGCTCGACTCAAATTCCTGAATTAGTCTAGATTAGTCCGGGACTAGTTGAGTAGTCGATCGACTACCTGAACGAGTCGAGTTGACACACCTAGTCGACAGTGATGTCACGACCGCACGACTAGTCGCTCGAGTCATAATCCTTGATTCCAGGAAGAGGCCAATTGTCCTTACCATATTGCTTGGTAATGATCAGCTAATATGCAGAGATTATGTATGATGTATTGAAGGCATCAGCCTTTTTTTTGGCGGATCAGTTAACTTGTGGATTAGTTTAACCTGGAGCCTGGGTAGCTACCCTGCAAAACACTTAATCACTCTTGTTGCATTTTGTTGTTACTGTTCAATGGGAAAATACTGTCCCCTGGCTTGACTGCTGTGTGGTTACCTCTAAAATAAAATAAACAATAGCTTTGCTATTAACTGCGTATTCCAAACGGAGCACAAGGTAGTTTAGATGGTTTATCTACTGATCCTTCCAGACTAGTGTAAATATTGTTTTGTATCTAGTGTTAAATATTAATTTGTGTCTGGTTGTGTTCTCTTTGTGGCAAATTATTGCATTCCTTTTTGACGGATGGCGGGCTTATGCTACCTCCAGTTTTGCCCTAAGTCAAATTATCCTAAATTTATAAAGGAACAGTGTTAGCATCTACAACACGGGAGTGGTAAATTATGAAAATATATTTCATAATGCATCTAATGATGTTCATTTGGTATTGTATATATTATTGTTCTCTTGTTTGAACTTGGTCAAACTTAGAATAGTTTGGTATGCGTATACATTATTGTTCTCTTGTTCGAGTTTTGACACTGATAATAGAGCATGGCTGGCAATGATGTACAACATGGCTGGCAATGATATACAACATGGCTGACAATGATATACAACGTGGCTGGTGAAGAGATGACAAGTAAATATCCATATATGGATGTGGTGTTTGCTAAAAGGGAATGGGTTTCTTGGTAGAAGGAATTTGGAGCATGCCGTTTCCTGGTGGTGACGATGACCAGATTATTTACAAGCATAGCTAGCAACAGAGATAACAAAATTCTATCTTGTTGCTTGGCAATGCTGGCCAAGTGATCACAAGGCCCTGCTCTTTGTGCATTCTTTGTCTGAAGCTTCCGTTGCATGTACAGAATCTTTGACGCCAACTTACCTTGCTTGTAGGGAATGACAACACCAACTTACCTTGCTTGTAGGGAATGACAACACCTGGGACTCTGCACCTTCCGTTTTCATTCACCAAAACCTGGAACGACAACACAGCTTCAGAACCAGCCCTGGTGTTGGTGTTGTATCGGCGCCTTGCGTACTTACAATATATGCTTGTAAATCCTTGATATCAAGATGAGCAACACAAAAGTCTTGACTGTAGCTGTGTCTGGGATTGCATCATGGCATTTGTTTGTTGTTGTAGATTTTACAAGTGTGTCTACCCAGCTACTTGTTGTATTTACAAACTCCCATCTTACAACAACTTTTTTTGCTTCCTATTTAGTACTGCCAGCTACGGAAATCAGAGTGTATTTTCAGTTCGTCCTTTGTAACAAAAACACAAGGCATGAACTAATACAGAGAGTGAATCCAACTTGGTAGTTCTAGTTCACTTAATTCAATCTAACTAGCTACTAGGTTCACACAATTTTCATACTACTGACTTTACGTGCCATTTGAGTTCATCAACACATTATTCTTTTACGCCTGGGTATATAAGATGCACGTAACAGTGCTTACAGCTCTGCTTGTTCATCATCCATCAGCACTTTATTCTCTTATGCATGGTACCAACTCCTGAATCAACAAGCACAAGTACAGTTTGGACTGTCTACCATGCATGGCCCTCCGTGTCAACTGAAATATAATCATAAAAACAAACCACAATAGAAAAAATTAACTTGGATAATATATTTTTATGGTTCTACACTTGTCCAAGAATGAGAAAGTGGGACAAATTCTATAACTTGCTTTTTTGTTATATCAAATTGCTTTGATTCTATACAGCATATATTTTTATGTTATATACCAGCCTAATGTTATATACAAAGCAAACTACTTTTTCATTGTGTTATTTTAATAATTCACTCTAATGCTACAAAGCAAAATATTTTTTCTTTGATGATACATTTTAGTTTTTCGAACTAAAAATTCTGATGTGACCAGAACAAGATCTCCAGATAATTCATGGTCACAAATACCGACCATGAGCCACATTGTAAGACCGACTATTGCGTTCTTTGCAATGGAGATTAACAAAGTTGGCGAAGATCGCCTGCTATGCCGTGGAGATCAACCTCCTCTCTGTGTGTGAACCCGCCTTGGACACCGTAGACTAATGTTATGGCCTGCAAGTTGACTAGGCACCATGCAGAAGGTGTGGCTATGATGAGGGCGAAGGTGTGTAGAGCTATATCGACAGATGGGTTGCGTAAGGGAAAGGGTGGGAGTAGAAGATCTTGACTGGATAGGTGGATAAAAGATTTCTGTAAAAGGTGGATGCAAAATTTCTGTAAAAGATTCAACATCACCTATGACTCTTTCTTTCCTTGTGTCTCCCATGCCTACATATGCTCGATGTGGTTTTGCTTTGAAAACAAACAAAGAGAGAATGTTGTGCCACCGACTTTCTCGCATAGTTTTAGGGGTAGATACTATTGGGAGAATTTAGACAGTTTTTGTCACAAATAAGAGATAGAACAATACAGGAAGATCCGTCTCGATGATGAATGAAAAGTTCAAGATGGATATATGTAGGCCTTGGGGTTTCCTATGCAGTAGATGTGGTGCATTTAAACCCCTAGTACTTTTATCAGGCTAGTTGCTAGGCCCGATGAATGCTAGAGCTAATTTTATTGGTAGCTACTATGGGTACCATCTCTCTCTCTCTCTCTCTCTCTCTCTCACACACACACACACACACACACACACACACTCCCTCTCTCCCTCTAACTCTCCTCAAAATTCATTGCTCCAAACAAGAAAGCTTCAACATGTTTTTTTGTGACAAAAGAGGTTCAAGAATCATGAGATAACAAATAAAAAATGGACCATTATCTTGCTAGCTCAATTGCTCATCTAGGCACCCAGCTAAACAATCTCTACCACATGGAACGCCGAGGTAGACTTAGAGGTAATCACCAAAGTTGACGTGGTCATACCCTCCGGACAGGCCCAACTAGAGCATGCCATCACTGAGCACGCACACCATTTGAGCATTCTTGAGTCGTTTCATTGAATCATTATCCAAATCTGGTCAAAATCACTATCCAAGTTTAATGTTCTACAGTTTTTTCTAATCTTTTTTCTAGTCAATTGCCTTAATCATTCATGTTCCAAATCTAAATGTGCTAGTACGGGTAACATGAAGCATAAATAACCTTCGTTTGAAGGGCGCTAGTAAGGGTAACATGAAGGGCAATACGAGGAGGATCAAGATCGGCATTTTTTCAATGATCGGACTTAACCAGTGGATCATCCCTGACGAGTGGCTTGCAATAACGTGCCCAACCTATATGTACAACAAAAACAAGGGCGCCAATTAATGTATGTCTGGTGAAAGACCAGCAAGAACAACACATGCATACATGATCAGGTCAATCAATCAATCAGCAGAAAACTTAGCTATATGTGTGCTCCATCCGTTTGTAAATAGTGATGGCGTTTTAAATGGCGATATGGTCTCCAATATGTATGTATATCTTTAAAAGTTGCTTAATTTTGATATATAAAATTAAGAAATTTGCACTACCAGTGAAAATACAATAATTAAACACTTCGTGTTTTGTACTATATGGATTCTGCTTGAGTGCGCCAGTTCACATGCGACTGCTCTCTTTTAGAATAGCAAACCATGCATGACAACGCTAAAGAGCCGAAAAGAGAATGTAGTGGTCGCAATATTCGAACTTTCCTGCTCTTCCATGTCAACAAGAGATGAGCGATGGTTTTTAGCTCAAACATAGCAGTAGAATGCAAATAAGCTTAGAGGACAGTAAGAAGAAGTGGCTCCTACGAAGGGAAAATGGGAGAGTAAGATGCTTATCAATGTTGCCGGTGAAAACCGAGCCGACGGCGGGCGGCGGAAAATGGTGGTGGTCATCTTCTTCGTCGGAGGTGGTTAGCTTGAAGGCTGGGTGGTCGGATCTCGAGATCCGTCATTTAGTCCTGGCTACGAGTGGGGGAGACATAGTTGCCGGTGAAAACCAAGCCGATGGCGGGCGATGGTGACGTTCTGCGTCGTTACCTTGATGAAGACATCATCGTGTAACTACTGTCGACCCACTCGTGCTGCTCCGGGGGAAACCCTGGGATCTGGTCTTCCAGATCGGACGATGGCGGCACTGTGGTGTCGTATCTCTCTTGGGAGCATCGTTTGTGGAGTAGCGCTGGACGACAGAGGCAGGAGGTGGAGCGGCTTCGTCTTGCACGGAGTTTCGGTGGAGATGTCAAGTCATGACTGGCTGACAGGTGCTACGCTGTGTCATGCCTGTTCGGCAGGTGCTACGCACGACAGATCTTTCAGAGACTTCAAGATGCGTCGGCTGGTGATATTTGGTGGCATGGTGCTGCGGTGTACCTGCGGCGACCGCGACGTGCTCAGCAGTTGCGTGCAGGGAAGTGGTGCCCTTGGGCGCCGTGGTGGCGTCGACGGATGGCCGGACCGGCAAGGATGATGCAGATCTCGGTTCTGAAGATGGGTCAGCGGTTTGATGATGATGACGTCTTCTAAAACATGTGCATGTGGTGTACGTTTTAGGTTTGCTGCATCTGTAGGTTCCGATACATTATGTGGATGGATCGGCGACGACACCGGTTTTAGATATGGGAATGAGAGCACTCCACATTATCGAGTTTGTAGGTGTGAGTGGTGGCTTCGGGTGGCTTGATGTATGTTCTTGTCAGACCTTTGTTGAATAATTAATAAAGATGGATGTATGCATCGATTGATGCAGAGGCCAGGGGTTATAACCTCCTTTTCAAAAAAAATAAAAAGATGCTTATCAATGTATTCCCAGAGAATGGAATGGAACAGCACGTACACATTGCTTGCTTTCCTCACAGCAAAAAAGAAATACGTACTGCACATTGCAGTCCAAAAAGGAATTCTCTATCAACAACGACATTGCACCAGCCTAAGTAGTAACTCAGGCAAAATTCGTATACTCAATAGATGCATTTGTCAAGCAAAGGAGTACCCTGTGCGTTTCTGAACCTGAAACTGTCAGAACAGTCTCAATAATGTTGACAAAAGAGAGGTCTCATGCTCAGCTAGTCTTCTTGTCGAGCGTGATTGAAAATCTCATGGAGTTATGGGTATGAGGTCTGAGAGTGTGGTAGTTTGTTCCTCATGACAAGTAGCAGGCTTTGATCTTGAACTTGAGGGTGTCCTCCTTGATTACTTGTTCCCTTCATCCATTCAAACGATGCAAAAGGAGACACCGAAGTTGGAGGTCATGCATGAACTTCGTTACAGATATCCTACTCTTGCAAGCCTGAATCTCGTTCAATCGACTAGTACACAAGTACATGTTTTGCAATCATTTTTCTGAAGCTTGTTTTGTGTCAAGACACCATGTTCAGAAGTGTTTGTTCTTTTACTAAGTGCTGAGCTGCAAACCTTACATCTTACAGAATATCATTTTTGTGCTTCTATTAACCACGGTCAGTTTCGAAAATCAAGTAGAATTGCACTGAATTCCACTAGCAGTACCGGTTCACCCTACCGCTGGATGCATATATGAGTATGAAAATTACTACTCCAACTGCAGTTCTTCTCTTATAAACACAGTTCATCATTCCCTCAACCTAGTACATCATTCGAGCATTCTCAAATCGCTTCTTTCAATTATACTCCTAAAAAATTCTCCATTTTCTTCTTAACTGTTTCTGGTCAACCATAATTGCCCAAAGAAGTAATCCATGTGGAGTGCACAGCTCTACTCCAGCCTAGCAGTATTTTCTGGCCTGTTTTGTCCCCATGGTGACGAACTGATAGACGGCGATTAGACCGGTTACAACAACGGAAATGACAGATGAAGATCCGAGGCAAGCACTGACTGGAATTCCACTTGCAGTTTCCCCCCTCTTCTATTGTTCAGTCCAACTAGTAGATGCACACATATATGTTTCCTACTACAGAGTTTGCCCCTTAGCCCCTGGATGCATGACGCATTTATGAGGCTATACAAAGAAAGGCACCACCAGCCAGGCCGAGGCTGGTATCCAAACGGACATCTAAATTTACCATTGCATTACAGCTACACATAATCGCTAACTAAATTTTTTAACTAGCCATTAGGAATAAGACACTTCTACTAGTGCCATAACAAGCATCGAACGATCTGAAGAAGTTGAACCACAAGCAGGCCTGCAACACAAGCAGATGAGACGAGACAAAGCTACTCCACATATACAGGTTGCTGTTCTATACTTCCCAACCACCAAACGAATAATGATCTCGTACGCAAACAGTAATTGTAACGGTAAAGTAGCTTATCTAGTCCAATATAGAGTATAACCAGCTTGTGATCCACTCTAAAACTGATAACGAAATACAAGACTGCCCTTGACTGTGAACAAACACAGTTAGGAGTTAGTACTAGCAAAGACAAGCGAATATCATCAAGAATCAGCTGCTTGGAAACACAACCCATCCGACAGACGCCTTGATGGAGGAGAACGGCCCCCTCTAGGTTTTTCAAATTCTACTTTTGTTATGATGCAAAGTGACAACCTTTGATTTCAGGAGCAGGTTTCTTATCCTCTCTGTGACTTTGACAAAAGAACCGTCTGGATATAATATGGGAGCATCTAATAATACAAAATGCACAAGAAATATACAACGGGCTGGACCATGCATGGCTAAGTAATTTCATTCCAGGTTTTAACGACAATGGGATTGGTTCAAGTTCAGAACTGCAATTGGTTTGGGGCCTTAGATGATGGAATTATTCAGCATTACGGATGTCAGAATAAGCAACGATTATTCAGGGCCTTAGATGATTGAATTATTCAGAACATTAGGTTACGGAATGGTTAATGTTGCAGCAGCCATCAGGTTCAGCAGTAGCGTCCAGTCCAGGTTGTTACATTAGATAGAGTCCAATGAACACAACATATATGTCTACTGAAGTTTTAATGGTATCACAACAGATAATTGTAGTTCAGAATATTCAATGTCTATACAGCAACAGAAACATCAGGCAACTGCTTCTTACCAAATAAGCAAATTTTAACCACCACCTTATGTTGCCTTTAAAGCAAACTGCTCACCAAAAACAGACTCACCAACAACAAAATAGCCGAACCCACTCAAATTGACAAGCCAAAATGATCAAGACTGGGCTCTAAAAAACATTGAGAATGGCTTGAAAATATCCTTGAAAAGGGATCTCTGACACAAAAATGAACATGGAATGATTCTGACAACAAATATAGCAAAAGAGCACCTCCTGATCCAGTCCAAAATTCTGCTATCTAATAAACAAAAATTCCAGAGCATATGAACATGATCTTGATAGGAGCATGAACATGAACATGACATGGTTCTCACAACACAATATAGCAAAAGAACACCTCCTAATCCAGTACAAATTCTGAAGTAGAATAAACATGAGACCGAGAAGCTCTACAGAGGAACGCAGCTCGCTGCTCTGTTTGTTTTCCTTCTTGCTATTTTATTTGTCCTCGCAACAAAAACATCAAGCAATTAATCAAATCCTACGACAGTGAATCCCACTTGCAGTTTGTTCAATTCAGTCGAAGTGTCGAACTAACTACGAGATGCATAAATGTTTCATACTACTGAATTTCCTTACTACTGAGTTGAACAATATTCCATTCTCTTACTATAGTATGTACGATGCATTAATTAGACCTATGCAAAAGGCACAAGGGTATCGAGTGTTACTGCAAACACCATACATAGCAATAAGGCACACCAACTACAAGACTGTGACACAAGTGGATACGAGACGGGATAGCTACTAAACATGCGTGCAGGAAGTCCCGTGCACGAAACAAAAATCTCGGTCATAAACAATCATGGTACCATAGGATAGGAGTACCTTCTCCGTTTACATAGCATCTAACTATTCTGCCACAAGTTATAACAAAGATAGTTAGAACTGCCATCAATTAAGGAAATGCAGCTCTCTGTTCATCCTGGTCGCCGGCCATCCAAAAGCTTGATGATATCCTCCTTCATATGGCATTTCTGTTCCAAAGAAAACAGAGGAAATATCAGGATGAAGGTAATTTAGCATCAGAATATTTTTCTGCCACTTTATGTATCAAAATTTAAGTGAACTAAGATAATTGGCTATTACAACTATACTAAAACCGTGTGCTCGGAAATCGAATAATGAATCTGCTACGACCATACAGTTTACTTTTTTTTTTTCTTCCAAAAATGCTACTAGTACAGGCTAAATGGCATCATATCCCAGACGAACATGATTCCAGTTTACAATTTGCATTTCAGTTACAGCAGAACTCTGATCATATAAGGAAGATGCCACACAAACACAAATTACCACTATTAGCTTGGACTACAAACTTGCCAATTGTCATACAAAAGGAAAATTTTGACTGTTACATATCTGAATCACAAATCATGCATACCCACATAAAAGTTATGATCCACTAGTGTTCCAGAAAACATGTACGATCCGTGAAGCAACATTCGGGAAGGAAAAACAAGTATTGACATCTCATAGATAGCTTGGGTTTAACAGCTCAATGGTAGGCAGTAGAAAAGATGCGATCATTATGTTTATGAAAAAGGAAGCTAAATTCCAGGCTTGATGGGATGATACTGTTTCAAGACAAGAAAAATATTGTTGTCAACATGGTAACAAGGCTACGCATCTTCCTACTTTTACTTCATATACATGATCTTATATACCTTTGTGGGCTCAATTTTTTTTATTTTGCGCTGATAGTTAAGAGAACAATGCTACAACAGAATGTGAGGTCCATGCTAAGAACACAAAAATAAATCATTTTTCAGTACCATCACAAACTGATATTATGAGACTTTATAAGCGGGGGTGGCAGGTTCAAGAAGCACTATGTTTGATTCCATAACAAAGCTTTGAGAAAAAAAAACGCAACCAAGGGTCCAATATTATGACCACAAATAAACACTACCCCAGTAAGTGATTGCAAATCATTGCACGGCAAACATTATCTAATGTCAATTAACTAGTACTGTTAAAATAGCCTAAAGAATCAACCATACATACCCAACATCTTTCAACAGCCGTACCTAACAATGCAATGGAGGATGCACACAACAAAAGTCTCTAACCTCGACAAGGGTACAAAGATAAACGTCACGGGATCATACTTGAGTGTAGGAAATGTGGGAGGCCAAATCATCATGAAAGGATGGATACCACCCAGACGTCGATCTTTTTCTTCCAGGTCATACACTTTACAAAGTTTCTTGTACTTGATATCCAAGTGGGGTGCACATCGACCAATCTCCAAGAAAACAAGCTCGTCATAATCACTACTAGGGAAAACCCTATAGGTAGACAGGTAACAGCAGCGCGGGGGAAATGGGCCGCGCTACTGCTACTTAGCAGTAGCGCAGCGCGGGCACACTAGACCAGCGCTACTACTAAGTGGGCCCCGCCGTGCCGCCCCGGCTGGCCACAGTAGCTGCGCGGGTCACAAGCCCGCGCTACTGCTAAGTGCAGTAGCAGTAGCACGGGCCAGGCCGCCCGTGTTGGTACTGTGGCCAGCCCGGGCCCAGCTACCCGGCCTCACTTAGCAGCAGCGTGGGCCTGGTCACCGCGCTACAGCTAGTGAGGTTAGTAGCAGCGCTGGTTCCCTACCTGCGCTACTACTATAGGCACCTTATCCACCCCGCGCGCTCGTTTCCTCTCTCCCTCACTCTCCCCTCACACTCTCTTGCTCACTGCCGTCGCCGTCGCCCGCCGCAGCCGTCGCCCGTCGTTGCCCCCGAGGTATCTCCCTTCCTCCCTCCCTCCTTCTCCAGTCGCCCTCCTCCCTCCTCCTCCTCTCTCCTCCCTTCTCCCTCCGCAATCCTCCCTCCTCCCTCCTCCTCCGGCCACCCTCCTCCATTCTCCTCCCTCCTCCCGCCGCCTCATCCTCCCTCCTCCTCCTCTCTCCTCCCTCCTCCCTCCTCCCACTGCCCTCCTCCCTCCTCCTCCTTACTCGTCCCTCCTCCCACATCCTCTCTGTATCTGTTCAATATAGAAATTTTTAGGTGTAGAAATGTATTGGAATGCTATATGAGAAATTTTTAGCTATCAAATTTAGTAATAGAATTTTTTAGGTATAAAAATGTATTGGAATGCTATATGAGAAATTTTTAGGAATCAAATTTAGTCATAGAATTTTTTAGTAAAAAAATTTAGGTATAGAAATTTTTAGTAATAGAATTTTTTTAGTAAAAAATGTAGGTATAGAATTTTTTAGTACAATTTATCAATATAGAAATGTATTGGACAATTTTATTATTTTTATATCATTATCACTTTGTCATCAAAGAATGCTATATGAGCATATTGATGTAGGTTTTTTTAATGTTTTTCGAATACAGTAGAATGTAGATTATTTGAATGGAATAGAATTTTTTTAGTAAATGTAGGTCTTTTGAATAGAATAGATTTTTTTAGTAAATGTAGGTCTTTTGAATGGAATAGAAAATTTTCAGTAAATGTATGTCTTTTGAATACAATAGAATTTTTTCCACTCGGTGGATTATGCATGATTTCTCGTGTCGCGTCTCCCTCTCCCGCTCGGCCCCGTCCCGCCCACCATGAGAACCTCCCTCTCCTCTCTGTTTAGTTTTAGGTTTAGTTTTTTTTAATTTATATGTAGATGGATGTATGTTTGCTAGATGGATGGTTAGATGGATGGATGCATGGATGCATTATTGATTGTTGCACTTTTGTTTCATTTTGAAAAAGCGGACAAAATGGATGCATGGATGCATTTTGCAGGGAACACCTCCGAGTGGCCTATGTTTTGCCGGAATATTGATTCATTTCCGTTCCGGCAAATTTCAGGCGCTTGATATGTCCTATTTTAGCAAAGGTCATGCCGAAATTTTTCGTGAATTTTGGAATGACTTGTGCTAGAAAGTAGGAAATATCGAGTGCCCGTGATTTGCCGGAACGGGAATTAATTGACATTCCGGCAGAACATAGGCCATTTTTTATGCCATTGCTCCATATATGTAACGGGTTGACTTTCAGTCTGTTGGGGCTCCTTGCTCCATATATGAGAGAGGAAGAATCCGGACTGTTGTCGTGGGGGTCGCTCTTCCTCTTCTTTCTTGTGATAGACCTTTTGGTAATGCATGGGAAGGAAGAGAAGAGCGACCATCACCGATGGTCGAAATATCAGTGAGGGAGTGTCCATCATATATGGCCGATATATGAGAGAGGAAGAATCCCGACTGTTGTCATGGGGGTCGCTTCTCCTTCGTTCCCGTGTGCTAGACATTTTGGTGTAATGCACTCGGGAATGAAGGGAGGAGCGACCATCACCGACGGTCGAAATATGAGAGTGTAAGAATCCCGACTATTGTCGTGGGGGTCGCTTCTCTTTCTTTCCAAGGTGCTAGACATTTTGGTGTAATGCACTTTGGAAAGATAGGAGGAGTGACCATCACTGACGGTCGCAATATCAAAGAGGGAGTGCCCATCATATACACCATGTGAGATGAGAGTTTAGCAAGGAAGACTCGACGGACCGAAAGTCAAGTCGTGCTGAATAGTGATATGTGTGTAGAGTTTCCTGGTAATTGCCGTTGATCGATTTTTAATGTTTGAATTATGAATATAGGAAATGTCTGACGACGATAGGATCCCTGAGTGCGACTACTGCAGCGACGATCGGGGTATGTGCGATAGGCCTCACCTAGAAGACGATTGGCGCTTGTAACATCCCCATGTATTAAGCTACAGTGATCACCCTTTTGATAGTGCCAAGTAATCATGATTAACAAGTCTTGATCACACTAGAATCATATCTCATTTCAAATTCCAGTTCAAATTGAAATTCAAATTTAAAGTGAATTTAAAAGTTGTTTAAATCCAGGAACTAAATAGTTCATGATATTGTAAATATTCCCAAGGTAATTGTAAAAATAAAGTCAACATTAATTGAATTGCTAAAATGACTCTAACATCATGAAACAGAAACAAAACAGCAATGTTTAATCTATTTTAATTAATCCACAATTCAAATGAAATCAAATTACCTCCAAACCTTTTTTCTGGTAGTGATAAATATTGCCTAGTAATTATTTGGGCAAGTCCCATATTTTACAAAATTGAATTGGTGGCTAAACATTTTTCAAGGTGAGAGAAAGAAGTAAAACAGAAAAATAAAAAGGAAAAGCCCTAACGCCTACTGTGCCGACGGGCCTAAGTCGAATAGTAAACGACCCAGCCCACTAAGCCGGCCTTTCCCCAACCTCCCGCCGCGCGCGCCCGAGCGCCTGTGCGCCGGATGCTCGCTGTCGAGCATCCCACGGCTCCCCTTGATGGATATAAGGGCATCCCCGAGCCCCTCGCTCTCTCCCCGAAACCCTAGCCCCCTCAGATCCCCCTCTCTCGCTCGCATTCTCCTCCCCGCGACAAGCCGAACGTCGCCGTCGCCATGGCCGAGTCCTAGCGCGGCAACCGAGCCCCGTTCGCCTCTCCGACGTGTCCATCCCCTCCGCTTGCCTCCCCTACGTCGACTATGCGCCACCGCCCGAGCTCTGTACCGCTATAGCGAGCGGATCGAGCTCTTCCCAAACCTCGGTCGTCGCCGATCGCCACCGCCGTACGTCGCCACCGAGTCCTCCCCGCGCCCGCTAAGCTCACCTACAGGCTCCCAGTGAGCCTCTGCTTCCTTCCCTTTCTCTCTCGTCGCCGTTAGCTGCCCGAAAACGCCGTTCCCATCGTGCCCGAGCTCTTCGCCGCGGAGCTCGTCGCCGGCGTCATTCCGGCGACCAAATGGCCCCGCGCCCGTGCCCGTTGTGCTCGCGCGCGCTTGTAGATCCCCCTAGCCCGTTGCTTCGCCCGCGAACGCGCCGTGACGCCGATCCCGAGAACCACCCGTAGCAACCGCCGCCCGCCGTCGTTGCCGCGGTCGATTCCGGCCATCCTAGGACGAGAGGCCGCTGCCATCGGACGCGGCGCGAAGCGCCCGTTCCAGAGAGCCCGGCCGCTCGCGAAATGACGCACTACCACTAGTAGAAAACAGACCTTTTGTCCAAAGCATTAGTCCCGGTCTGGTTTTGAACCGGCACTAATGTGACCATTAGTCCCGGTTCGGGACGGGCATCATTAGTCGCGGTTCGTTCCGGACACGAACCGGGACTAAAGGGGTGGTGGCAGGCTGGTGTGAGCTGGGGCCCCCACGAGCCCCTTTAGTCCCAGTTTGTATCACCAACCGGGACTAAAGCCCCCCCCCCTTTAGTCCCGGTTGGAGATACCAACCGGGACTGGAAAAAAAATTCAAATTTTTTTTCGAAATTTTTTTTTCAATTTTTTTTCCCAGCCCTTTAGTCCCGGTTGGTGTCTTCAACAGGGACTAAAGGGGGGGGCCCCTGCGAGCCCCTAAATCTTAGAAAAATCATAACTAATTCATTCTAATTCAGAAAAATACAAATAATATATCAAAATTTGCAGAAAAAAAAGATTTGTCCGGAGAAATAACAAGTTTTCCATTATGATAGTTTTTTAAAATCACCAAATTCCAAAGGGAAAATAGAGTTTTTGGACGTTTTAGACGTTTTAGGGTTTAGGGGCTAGGGTTTAGATTTCTAAGTTTAGGGTTAGGTTTTAGGGTTTGAACCTTTAATTTTACTGTTTCTAACAGAGTTTCGGACGTTTTAAGTCCCGGGTTTAGGGTTTTCGGACGTTTTAAGTCCCGGGTTTAGTGCTTTTCAATTTCAGGCTAATTTAGCTCAAAAAATCATTAAATCCATGAAAAAATAGCAAATGAAGTCAAAAAGGGTTGAAATTTAAGGATGTGGCTTTGAACGGTTCATATTGAACACACAAAAATTCTGGAGTTGAAATAAGATTAAAAAAATGAAATGTCTTTATAACAGCTGAGTTTTCGTCTGAAACCCTGTTACTTCGAAAGAGATGGTCCAGTTTGTAGACAAAGTGCATCCAGTTTTTGCCATAACCCTCTCAAATTTTTGGCACAAGCTATTTGGGTGAAATGATGATACCATGCCAAGTTTCAACCTTTTCAGAGTTCATTTGTAGTGCTTTTCAATTTCGGCCTAATTTAGCTCAAAAAATCATTAAATACATGAAAAATAGCAAATGAAGTCAGAAAGGGTTGAAATTTGAGGATGTGGCTTTGAATGGTTCATATTGAACACACAAAAAAAATTCAGTTAATATAAGTTTAAAAAAATAAAATGTGGTCAAACTCTGGTCAAACGGTGGTCAAACTGTGGTCAAACTACTTATTCAATAAATATTAGTGTTACTAAATAATTATTGTTTTTTAGAATAATAGTTTCAAACTCAAACGGTGAAGCGTGTGACATCATGCTCATATTTTTCTGATCATAATGGATATATTATTTGTCGAATTTTGATTTACAGATTTAAAGATATTAATTATGCCATTTTAAATAAATAAATGGCAAAATAATAATAATAATATTATTACTTATTTTATTTTCATTGAAATTCAATATTATTATTAATTATTTTATTTTGACCTTTTTGTATTATTTTGGATTTTTTGATTTTTTTTTGATATTTTTTGATTTTTTTGAATTTTTTTCCTTTTTTTTGAATTTTTAAATTAATCATTGTTGTTTGTTAATCATTGTTTTTTATTTTAATTATTGTTTGGAGTTCAAAAAATTAAATCATGTGACATCAAGACCTAATGGTTAATAGGATTGATAGATTACTATTGTCAAGAAAACAACAAGTGCAGACTTGGAAACTAGGGGAGATAGAACCTGAAAGTTAAGCGTGCTGGGGCTGGAGTAGTGAGAGGATGGGTGGAGTAGTGAGAGGATGGGTGACCGGCCGGGAAGTTAGACGATTTGGAATGAGTGTGGAGTAGTAAGGAGGGGTGATTAGAGATTAAATTGTCAAATAATTCAAAGATTCGAAAATTAAAAACAAATAAAGAAATTTCAAAAAAAAATTAAAAAAAAAATTTCAAAAAAAAATATCAAAAAAATTTCCTTTAGTCCCGGTTGGTGTTACCAACCGGGACTAAAGGCTCCACACCAACCGGGACTAAAGGTCCTGCATCCCCCGCCCCAGACAGCGCCACGTGGAGGGCCTTTAGTGCCGGGCCGTGTTGAACCGAGGCTAAAGGGGGGGGGGGCTTTAGTGCCCACCCTTTAGTGCCGGTTGGAGAACCGGCACTAAAGGCCCTTACGAACCGGGATTAAAGCCCTCATTTCTACTAGTGTACAGAGCAATCCCGAGCTCGCCGGAGTTCGCCGTCGCGGGTGAGCTCGCCGGAGTTCGCCGTCGCGGGTGAGCTCGCCGGCGCGTCTCCGGTAGCCGGCGCTGACGTGGATGCGTGGCCCCCACCCCCAGTGACACTGCCCGTGGGCCCTGCGGGTCCCGCTGTCAGGGTTGACTAGGTCAACCTGCTGACTGGGCGGCCCAGTGTCACTGACATGCGGGCCCCAGCAGTTAATTAAAACTAAATTAAAATTAAACTAATCTGTAATTAGCTTAGACACTGACAGTGGGGTCCACCTGCTAATTAGACTCTGTTTAGATTAAATTAAACTCTAATTAGGCCACTGTGTATGACAAGTGGGACCCACTGGTCAGATTGACCAGTCCACCGACTCAGTTGACTGCTGATGTCATCATTTCGTCATGCTGACATCACATGACACTGTTCTGGATAATTCGGATTTAAATAATTAAAACAATTCCAGAAAAGGATTAAAACTTTGAAAAAATCATATAAAATAAACCGTAACTCGGATGAAAATAATTTATATATGAAAATGATCAGAAAAATACGTAGAATCCGAATATGTAGTCAAAATGCTTGACCATCACTCCTATCTAGATGAACATGGAACTTTTTGCCCGATTTCGATAAATGAATAGTGCATGACCTTGTTAAAATAAATTCCTAAATCATCTAAAATATTTAGTGATGGAATATATCACCTCTGCATATCATTTAGGCATGTCATGCATAGTGTTGCATTTGTTTGCTGTGTATTTATTGTTTCTTCCCCCCTCTTCTCTCCGGTAGACCCCGCGACCGACACTGCCCCTGTGATCGACTGATGTCTACTACACAACTTATTCTTGTAGACTCGTGTTGGGCCTCCAAGCACAGAGTTTTGTAGGACAGTAGCAATTTTTCCTCAAGTGGATGACCTAAGGTTTATCAATCCGTGGGAGGCGTAGGTTGAAGATGGTATCTCTCAAACAACCCTGCAACCAAACACAAGAAATCTCTTGTGTCCCCAACACACCCAATACAATGGTAAATTGTATAGGTGCACTAGTTCGGCGAAGAGATGATGATAAAAGTGTAGTATGGATAATAGATATAGGTTTTTGTGATCTGAAAATATAAAAACAGCAAGGTAGCAAGAAGTAAACGGGCATAAAAACGGTATTGCAATGCTTAGAAACAAGGCCTAGGGTTCATACTTTCACCAGTGCGATCTCCCAACATTGTTTACATAGTTGAATCATATGTAAATCCCTCACGTGCGACAAAGAGTTCACTCCAAAGTCACAAATAGCGGAGAACAAACGAAGAAATTGTTGTAGGGTACGAAACCACCAAAAAGTTATCCTTCCCGATCAATCTTATGAGCCATCCCCATTAATTGTCACGAACAACCCTAGAGATCGTACTAAAATAACACCTTAAGATACACATCAACCAAACCCTAATGTCACCTAGGCACTCCAATGTCACCACGAGTACCCGCGGGTTTGATTATACGATATGCATCACACAATCTCAGATTCATCTATTCAAACCAACACAAAGAACTTCAAAGAGTGCCCCAAAGTTTCTACCGGAAAGTCAAGACGAAAACGTGTGCCAACCCTTATGCATAAATCCCCAAGGTCACGGAACCCGCAAGTTGATCACCAAAACATACATCAATTGACTCAAGTGAATATCCCATTGTCACCACAGATATCCATATGCAAGACATACATCAAGTGTTCTCCAATCCTTAAAGACTCAATCCGATAAGAAAACTTCAAAGGGAAAACTCAATTCATCACAAGAAGATAGAGAGGGGAAAACTCCATATGATTCATCTATATCAACAAAGTTCGCGATACATCAAGATCGTGCCATCTCAAGAACACGAAAGAGAGAGATCAAACACATAGCTACTAGTACAAACCCTCAGCCCCGAGGGTGAACTACTCCCTCCTCGTCATGGAGACCGCCGGGATGATGAAGATGGCCTCCGGTGATGCCTTCCCCCCTCCGGCAAGGTGCCGGAAAAGGGCTGAAGATGGGATCTCTCTGGTACAGAGGCTTGCGGCGGCGTAAAAACTCATCTAGGTTAACTTTCAGGGGTTTCTGAATATATATGATTTTTCAGCGTTGGAATCATGCGAAACGGAGCCACGTGGGCCCCACGAGGTACCAGGGCGCGCCTGGGGAGGTGGCGCGCCCTGGTGCCTCGTGGGCACTGGGTGGCCCCCCTCCAGTGGTTCGTGATGCCAATATTTTTTATTTGTCCAATAAAAAATGTCCAAGAAGTTTCAGTTCATTTGGAAAACTTTCATTTCTGCACAAAAAACAACACCACGGTAGTTCTGCTGAAAACAGCGTCAGTCCGGGTTAGTTCTAATCAAATCATACCAAAACCATATAGAATTGTTATAAATGTGGCATGAATACTTTATAAATTATAGATACGTTGGAGACGTATCAGCAGCCCCAAGCTTAATTCCTACTCGTCCTCGAGTAGGTAAATGATAAAAAAAAAATTATGAAGTGTGAATGCTAGCTTAGTGCATAAGTTTGATCAATGATAATTTCAATCACTTTTCCTAGCATTATAACATCAACTTATTCTCATAAAAGTCATCATGATAAAGTAGTAATTAAAAACAGAAATTTTGATGTGGAATGCTACCTATCATAATCAACATATAATCCTTTCTTTTATAGCATGGTCAGTGGACTTGAATGATTCAAAGCAAGATCATTATTATAACAGCAATATTTATTATCATAAAATTTCTCATGAGAAAGTAACAATTCATCACAACAAGGAAGTATAAGGCATAAAATTTCTTGGAAACTAACAAACTATTCTAGTCAACAATGAAATTGCAATTCATCATATTTTCAGGAAGGGTCTCATGTAGGAGCTTTTTAGCAAGTCCACATACTCAACCAACATTTAGTCTTCTATGATTGCTAACACTCACGACATATATATGTAGCAAAAGTTTCAGCCAGACACATAGAAAGATAGGGGCTTGTGATTTCGCCTCCCAACTTATTCACTTCAAGGGTGATGTCAACAATAATAACTCATGATCACTCATATCCAACTGGATATATGTGCCTAGATCTTTCCCCACCACATGATGCTTGCAAAAGAGAAAAATAAAAAGGAAGTAGAGGAGAACACTATTGACTCTTGCATAAAAAGTAAATACATAAAGGTAAATGCATAAAAGTAAAAGATGGGCCCTTCGCAGAGGGAAGCAGAGGTTGTCATGCGCTTTTATTTTTGGATGCTAGAGCTCTTAATGCAAAGGAACATCACGTTATATTGCCCCTTGTGATAGCAACCTTTATTATGCAGTCCGTCGATTTTATTTCTTTACCATCACAAGCTCGTACAACGCTTATTTCCCTTACAATAAAAGTTCAGACATATTTAGAGGCAATTTTTATTGCTTTTTGCACCGATGACAACTTAATTGAAGGATCTTATTCAATCCATAGGTAGATATAGTGGACTCTCATGACATGAAACTAGGTTAAAGGGTTTTGGATGCACAAGTAGTATCTCTACTTAGTGCAAATTTTTGGCTAGCAAAGATATTAGGCAAGCACTACATGTTGGAGGATCTATAACAATATAACTTCTATGTGAATATGAACAAACATAACTCATTACGTTGTCTTCTTTGTCCAATGTCAACAATTTGACATAAAATACTTAATGGGGGCTCACAATCATAAAAGATGTCCAAGATAGTATATGTGCATGTGAATCTTCTCTTCCCTTATTAATTCTTTCATGAATTGCATCATTGACTAATACTATGTTTGTTATCCTCCAGTAAATTTTACCACTTATACTTTTCTTTATGTAATGTCATTACTCCCCATGGGAAAAGCATATGAAGCATATAAATTTCAAATTTATGATATTTAAATTCATTTCAATAATTTACTCATAGGGTATAAGTGAAGAACAAGAGTAAATGACAAACTACTCCAAAAAGATATAAGTGAAGATCAAATGAGTAGTGAAACAATTAAGTAGCTATGTAAGAACTCTTTCTTATTTAAAAAGTTTTAGATCTTGATATTTTATTCAAACAATGCAGAAAACAAAATAAAATGACACTCCAAGAATAACACATATCATGTGAAGAAGCGAAAACTTAGGCTCAACGAAAACTGACCGACAATTGTTGATGAAGAAAGGTGGGATGCCTACCGGGGCATCCCCAAGGTTAGATGCTTGAGACTTATTGAAATATTATATTGGGATGCCTTGGGCATCCCCAAGCTTGAGCTTTTGTGTCTCCTTAATTCCTCTCATGTAACGGTTTCTATAAATCTTAAAAACTTCATCCACACAAGACTTAACGAGAACTCGTCAGATAAGTTAGTATAAATCAACTCAAAACCTTAACATTCTCTACTGTAGAAAATCACAAAAATTATAATTAAACATTGCATACTAAATGCCTCTTCATATTTAATACTCCTATCCTCAAATAGAAATATTAAACCAGCAAGCATATGCAAACAATGCAACTATAACAGCAATCTGCCAAAACAGAACAGTCTGTAAAGAGTGAATAAGAATCCATACTTCCCAAACTCCAAAAATTCTGAAAAATTACCACGTGACAGAAAACTCATACATTATTACTGTGTAAAAATTTCAGATTTTTATCATGTTCTGACTATTCAGGAATATTCTGGACATAACAGAAAAGTTTCTGTTTTCAAACAGCAACACATGAACTTGCAAACTGAGCATGGTAAAGGCTATAATTGGCTTTTTATTGAACTAAAAGATACAAAACATGATTACTGATAGCAGCAAGCAAATATGAACAGAAGAAAATGATGCTCCAAGCAAAACTCATATTATGTGACGAATAAAAATATAGCTCCGAGTGAGGTTACCGATAGTGTTGAAGACGAAAGAGGGGATGCCTTCCGGGGCATCCCCAAGCTTAGTTGCTTGGGTGTTCCTTGAATTTTATCTTGGGGTGCCTTGGGCATCCCGAAGCTTAGGGTCTTGCCACTCCTTATTCTCCTCATATCGATATCTCACCCAAAACATGAAAACTTCAATCACACAAAACTTAACGGAACTTCGTGAGAACGGTTAGTATGATAAAGAATAAACCATCACTTAGGTACTATCCAAGACAAGATTCACAATTGTTCCCATATAATTCCTACTGTATTCTATTATTTCCACAATTTATGTCTCATAATATAAGCTATGGAAACATTAAAACGAGCAAACTATGCATTGAAAATAGAATCTGTCAAAAACAGAATAGTCTGTAATGATCTGAGCAATTACCATACTTCTGGAATTCTAAAAATTCTGAAAAATTAGGACAATGTAACAAATTTGTATATAAATACTGTATGAAAATTTCAGAATTTTTCGACGCCCCAGAAAAATCTGGGAAATTAAACACTGGAGGCAAATGTTTCTGTTTTTGCACAGAATTGAATCAACAAGTATCCACACTATCCCAAAGGTTTTACTTGGCACTTTATTGAAAGAAAAAACATAAAACAAGATTACTACAGTAGCTTAATCATGTGAACACACTAAAACAGAAAGGAAATATGTTGGGTTGCCTCCCAACAAGCGCTTTTCTTTTAAGGGCTTATAGCTAGGCATGATGATTTCAATGATGCTCGCATAAAAGTAAAGAATTGAAACGTAAAGGGAGCATCATGAGAAATATATCAAACACATTTAAGCCTAACCCACTTCCTATGCATAGGGATTTTGTGAGCAAATAGTTTATGGGAGCAAGAATCAACTAGCATAGGAAGGCAAAACAAGCATGACTTCAAAACTTTCAACACATAGAGAGAAAACTTGATATTATTAAAATATGTAGAAGCATATATTCCTCTCTCAAAATAATTTTTAGTAGCATCATGAATAAATTCAACAATATATCCATCACACAAAGCATTCTTGTCATGATACGTAAGCATAGAAATCTTACTACTCTCCACATAAGCAATTTTCTTCTCATTCAAAGTAGTGGAATCATCACTAAATAAATTCATGACCTCTCCAATTCCACTTTCATCAATATAATCATCATAAATAGGAGGCATGAAATCATCATAATAAATTTTCTCATCAAAACTTGGGGGAGTAAAAATATCATCTTCATCAAACATAGCATCCCCAAGCTTGTGGCTTTGCATATCATTAGCATCATGGATATTCAAAGAATTCATACTAGCAACATTGCAATCATGCTTATCATTCAAAGATTTTATGCCAAACATTTTATTGACTTCTTCTTCTAGCAATTGAGCACAATTTTCCTTTCCATCATTTTCACGAAAGACATGATAAAGACGAATAATATGAGGCAACCTCAATTCCATTTTTTTTGTAATTTTCTTTTATAAGACCAAACTAGTGATAAAACAAGAAACTAAAAGATTCGATTGCAAGATCTAAAGATATACCTTCAAGCACTCACCTCCCCGGCAACGGTGCCAGAAAAGAGCTTGATGTCTACTACACAACTTATTCTTGTAGACTCGTGTTGGGCCTCCAAGCGCAGAGTTTTGTAGGACAGTAGCAATTTTCCCTCAAGTGGATGACCTAAGGTTTATCAATCCGTGGGAGGCGTAGGTTGAAGATGGTATCTCTCAAACAATCCTGCAACCAAATACAAGAAATCTCTTGTGTCCCCAACACACCCAATACAATGGTAAATTGTATAGGTGCACTAGTTCGGCGAAGAGATGATGATAAAAGTGTAGTATGGATAGTAGATATAGGTTTTTGTGATCTGAAAATATAAAAACAGCAAGGTAGCAAGAAGTAAACGGGCATAAAAACGGTATTGCAATGCTTAGAAACAAGGCCTAGGGTTCATACTTTCACTAGTGCGATCTCCCAACATTGTTGACATAGTTGAATCATATGTAAATCCCTCACGTGCGACAAAGAGTTCACTCCAAAGTCACAAATAGCGGAGAACAAACGAAGAAAATGTTGTAGGGTACGAAACCACCTCAATGTTATCCTTCCCGATCAATCTTATGAGCCATCCCCATTAATTGTCACGAACAGCCCTAGAGATCGTACTAAAATAACACCTTAAGATACACATAAACCAAAACCCTAATGTCACCTACGCACTCCAATGTCACCACGAGTACCCGCGGGTTTGATTATACGATATGCATCACACAATCTCAGATTCATCTATTCAAACCAACACAAAGAACTTCAAAGAGTGCCCCAAAGTTTCTACCGGAAAGTCAAGACGAAAACGTGTGCCAACCCTTATGCATAAATCCCCAAGTTTCAGCTCATTTGGAAAACTTTCATTTCTGCACAAAAAACAACACCACAGTAGTTCTGCTGAAAACAGCGTCCGTCCGGGTTAGTTCTAATCAAATCATACCTAACCATATAGAATTGTTATAAATGTGGCTTGAATACTTCATAAATTATAGATACATTGGAGACGTATCATCGACTACATCACCGACGACCCCTCCTTTACCGCAGAGCTTTCAGGCAAGCAAAACCCCCTTGATCATCTAGATATTGCCTACTCTCTCTCTCTCTATTGCTTGCATTAGAATTGCCCCTATTGTTATTCCGATAGCTCCTATTCTGATGCATAGCCTGATTTCGTCGCCTGCTATTGATACCTTATCTGCTATCCTATGATGCTTAGTTATGTATGTTATGTTTCATCAGTTGGCCCTTCACCCTTGTCCGTTTGCCAGGCTTGTTATCGGGCCATGATCACTCTGGGGAATGATCACGGAACTGTTTACATTACTGCAATACTTTAAATTGTTAAAGTCGGGCCGGCTCCAAGAGTGCCCGCGAGGTAATGAAACAAGACGGGTTGAACCCAAGGGTACCCGCGAGAGAGTCCTGTGGCGGCTGGCTGTTAGCGGTACCACCCAATGTGGTGGTAGCTCGGGACTTGTCCCGACAGCCGATGCGGAACTTGCACTGTAGTCGGAGCGACAGGGCAGGCGCAGACTACCTAGGTGAGAGGTGGGCCTGGTCCCTGGTCGTGGTCCGCGAGATAACTAGTCGGAGCGACAGGAACCCTGTTCGTCTCTGCGAGCTACTAAAACACGCATAACGGATTTGGGTATTTGATCTGAGTTGGCCACTGGCCTATACGCACTACCACCACGTGGGATAATGGTTTAATGGGGCCCTCTACGTCGTATGTATCAGCCAAAAGCTCTGTCAGATGTCCAGTTCAGCATTGCGGCATGGCAGGATCGGCGCCATCCAGGACAGAGGTGGTGCCTGGATCTAACCATGTGCGCAACGACCCGGAGTTCAAAGGGCGATGGGCCCAAGACCCCTGAGCGCCTAGGATGTAGACCGGCGGGGACCTCTCTGCTGAGCTTAGGTAGGACTACATCGTGTCGATCAGCCGAGGCCGGGCATGACCCGATAAAAGTGTGTCCGGCCATAGTTAATCGAGCATGTTGGGTAACAGTAGTGCACCCCTGTAGGGAAGTGATCTATTCGAATAGCCGTGTCCACGGTAACAGGACGCTCGGAGTTGTATCCTAATCTGCTATAATTATGAATGGATACTGTTACAATGATAAACTGTTACTACTGCTCTCGGGATCACTTTCTCGCAGGGTAGTCAAGGAAGGACCTCAGGGCATTACTAAAATATAATTGCTATTATATGTTACTATACTCTACTCTCTTCTGATGCTGCAAGATTGCTTCAAGATGCTAGTCTTCGATAGGCTAGGCCTTTCCCCCTCTGTTCCAGCATTTCTGTAGTATAGTCCAAAGATATAGCCCCATTCCTTTGATACCGATGCATAATTAGTATAGTTCTGATGTCAGTCTTGCGAGTAGTTTGGATGAGTACTCACGGTTGCTTTGCTATCTCTTTCCCCATACCCGGTTGCTGCGATCAGACGACGGAGCTCAGGAGCAGGAGATCCCCAGAGGTGCCTGCTACGACGTGGAGATCCCCGACGACCAGGAATAGTTCGGAGGCCCTAGGCAGGAGGCCTTCGCCTTTTCGATCAGTGTCGCTGTTTGTGCTAGCCTTCTTAAGGCACCTTTGTTTAACTTAGTGTCTGTACTTAGATACTATTGCTTCCGCTGATGGTTGTGTGTCTCGAGCTTATGTATTCGAGCCCTCGTGACCCTTGGCTTGTAATATAAAGCTTGTATTATTTTATTTTGTGTCTAGAGTTCTGTTGTGATATCTTCCTGTGAGTCTCTGATCTTGATCGTGTGCATTTGCGTGTATGATTAGTGCACGATTAAGACGGGGGCGTCACAGCGCTTCACCATCAAGCTCGACGAGACCTTCGATGTTTTTACGGTACGTAACGATGACAAGAATTTTTTCGTAATTAAGCATGACTTGTGCTTCTTTGCTTCAACGTGTAATTTCCGTTTTTACAATTCGACTAGTGCATCCCCTGCCATGCAAGACCTTATGTCTTGGATAAGTTGGATTTCGAAGATCGTGAGAATATGGAGATGAAGATAGTTCACCTGAGGACGCATTGGAGAGCACTATACAATGCAGTGAACCACTCCCATTTTGGTTGCTCAAATTGGAGAGCACTATGCAAGGCATATGGATTTCAGGAGGATATGCATGTCACCTTCGATATTCGTCCTGAAGATGACATTGAAGATAATATCGACATTTGGGTCGATGTGGATACACTTCCAGTTCTACCTCTATGTGAGTTTGTCAAACAAATGTGTTAAGTAATTTATATTGTTTATTTAAAAATAGTTGACAGCTTATTTCCATTGACAGCTTATTTCCATTATTCAAGAAATGTACGGAAGTTAGTAGACAAAACCTACTACAGTTATGGCTCTGAACTAACTTGTGAGGAGAAAAATCATCTTGTCTCATTTATTAATGATGTTGAGACTTTCAACAAAAATTATGAAATTCCTCCAAATTATGGTCAATACGTGCCACTAGTCCACGTGTTGAACTACGGTAACATCCATGGAGATAGCATGGTAAGATTTTTTCTATTATGTTACCAGGGCATCTTTTGCACACATTCTTCTTAAGTTAAACTACATTGCTAAGTATGTTATTATGATGTTCTTCAATAGAAACTCCCGAAGGATTGTGTGCCTCATCTGATGCATATGAAAGGTGACATGGACATTAATTATTAGCTTACGGCCAAGTCTGCCTCCGGTTCTCCGTAGTGCATACACGATTTCTCGAAGAGATGAAGACCTCACAATCAAAGGATGGAGAAAAGTTATGAATGAGCGCAGGGAACTACTTGGAGGCAACATGGTGCGCAACCCACAAATTGGAACCAGGTGGATCTAGTACTCATCATGTGCTAAGAACAATTAGCTAGTGTTGGTTATGACTATGATGATGAGGAGGAGTTGTTATTATGATAATGATGATGATGAGTTATGTGCTACAATATGCTAGAATGAGGAGTTCTTATATGACTATGATGATGATGATGATGAGTTGTTATTATGATGATGATGATGCATGAGTTCTTATATGACTGACGATGATGATGAGTTGTTATTATGATCATGGTGAGTTATTATATCGTTGAATGAAAGAAACGCGGATTAGATTCAAGTGAATGGATCTAAAGTGACCAAAAGTTGGATTAGTCTTCGATTAGTCGTCCGACTAATACAACTTTTGGTCACTTTGGATCCATCCACTTGAATCTAATCTGCGTTTCTTCCACCCAATGATATAATAACTCATCATGATCATAATGATATAACAATCTCTTAATTGCTACTGTATCAAAATTTGTATAACCGTTTATAAATACAGTACAAAAAATACAAACGAATAGCAGTAGCACGGGGCAGAGCCCACGCTGCTACTATTTATCAGTAGCGCGTGTCCATACATACGCTACTGATAACAGAATTAGTAATAGCGTGGGGTCAAACCTGCGCTATTGCTAAAAGTTAGCTGTAGCGCCCTAACAGTAGCGCGGGTCACCGTGCTACTGCTAGGCATAAACTCCGCACTACTACTAGGATTTTCCCTAATAGTGAATCCCCCACATGGTTTATCCGGAGAGGAGCAGTAGCCTCATTCTCATCCTCGCAAGCTGTCATCCTCAAACCAGCAACCATCTCACACAAACAAATATTGTGCACCAGCAACCAGTTGGCCCCCTTGTGGAGCCAAATGCAAAGTTGAAGCTTCTTGGCATGGATGAGATACACACCAGAAGCATTATTGGCCCGTGCCAACGTGGTGTCTCTATCACCATACTCCACCCCTTCTGGGAGCAGAATCGTGGAGATGCTTGAGCCCATCAAATCCAGGACAACAATGTCGCTCTGGGCGCTCGCTATATAAACTTTATCGTCGGCGAGCACAGCTTTCGGATCAAATCGCGGGCAAAGGAATCGGTCGGTAGCCAAGTCAAGATGCCTGCGCCATACAACATCACCATTTGGCAGCACATCTATGTGCACTATAGATTTGGTCATCTCCGTTGTAGACTCCACCAACACATAAATGTAGGACAAGCCATCGCCTTCCTCTTTGGAGAGGAGGAGATCATCCATACCACAGAAATAGCCGTCCTGAATTTGCAACTCTGGGAATGGCGGGAGGACCGCCAGACCTCTCTCGGGGTGCAACGGGCTGTGCACTCCAACTGTAAAATCTCTGCCGCCGTACAAGCTGACGAGGACGTTGCCGTTCCGGCAGCCCATGATGTCGGACATTTCACTCCGGTGGGGGTCCAAGCTGAATCTCGCACTGCGGATGACAGTGCCAAGCTCTGGAGGCTGAGGCAGCATCGGAAAGAAGCGTGCAGCCACGCTTGGGTCATCCGTGTCCTCGAGGTAGAAGCCAAGGAGGTGGGGCGGGTTGCGCTCATGGAAATGGCTGAGGAACTTGCGATCGGAGGCGTGGTGGTACCAACGCTTGCAGACGAGGGAGGCGCAGACGCAGGTGGTCGGGAAGCCGACGCAAAGGATGATCTCTCTAAGGAGGTTGTCGTCTTCGAGCACCTTGGAGACAACATCCACATCTGTCGTCGATGTCGTCAGGGAATGGTGTTGTGACTCGCCATCCACATCCGCGCATGGTTTATTCTCGGGATCGTCCCTGGAAAATTGACAAAAACGAACAAGTGCAAAGCAGAGTCAATGCAATGGACTAATTTACTAGGTGGGGTGCAAAACATCCAGCACACAGCATCCAGCCACCTAGCGGTTCTTATATAGAAACAAACTGCACGAACTTAAACGGGGGGAGACAAAGAGTACTTTGAATCAAGATTAATTTCTTCAATTATGAGCGTGAATGCAACGGGACAATTTCTTCAGTTCTGTTGCAAAACAGTTAACTGGGGACACATGTTGGAGGGTTCAGAACACCCATTCATCCGGCCTGGCGAAATGAACTGGGGGACGGGGGGAGATGGAGAGATTGGAGGGCCTCACCGTGGGGGAATCACCTCCACAGCATCCATTGCCTATCTTCCTTCCCACCTCAGCTATGCTCCGCACTAAACAAGTAGATGCAGGTAGGGTTTAGATTGGGGACAAAACGGTAGCTAGCTAGGGTTCGATTCCGTGAGCAGAGAAGAGAAAAGAAACAATAAGTGTACAAGAAGGAGAAGAACTCACATCGATCGAATCGGGAGATGGGGGAGAAGCCGTCAGTGGCCGCCGCCGGGGATCGCTGGGTGAAGTCGCCAGAGGCCAGGGAGCTTTTTTTTTTTTCGAGACAAGGCAAGAGAGCTTTTTTTTTTTAGGGGAAAAAGGCCAGAGAGCTGGGTCGAGTGAATTTCCCGTGAGAAACCCAAGGCCCATCCCAGTCCGGCCCATCATCTAAACATGTGACATGGATCAAAAGGCGCACCAACGTGGCATTTTGGCTCTCGGGTGCATCTGCATCTTAGAGTGAACAGTAAATTCGTTTAAAATAGTAACAACATTCATAAAAATTTTGAATTTTTTTGTGATGCTAGATGCACATGTGAGTGAAGTCAGTGCCTAGTTTCAAGGAGTTTGGACATTTTTGTAGCTCTTAGCAAAAAAGATAAATTTTGGGGATGTAAGAAAGTTTACTTTTCACGTACTGTTTTGACCGATTTTGTCTTTTCTGTCATAAGCTCCTCAGATGCCCGAACAAGTTGAAATTTGACATGAACATCACACACTAGAACATCTTGCACCTAAAAATATTCAGAATTTTTGAAAAAATTTAGTATTTTTTTAAATTTACTGTTCACCGAGGGCACATGAGCCCGGACGCCGAATTGAATATCCGCACCATATAAGGGCATGTACAATAGTGATATCTTAGTGATGCCACATAGGATAAATGTTGACATGGAAGAGAGAGAAATCATAAGAAAACACTTGTCTTCTCTTATTAAAGAGTTGATCTCCTGGAACAATATTTTCCACCATATTTTTAGGAATAACTATTAATTGAAGATAAGGCTAAGAGATAACCCATTATAGACATGTTTTTATTGTCATCTCTAAATTACATGCAAGACATAAGATAAGACTGTCTTATCAACCACTGTACATGCCCTGACGACATATAACTACTCCCCTAAAGAAAAACAACCAAACCCTGCAACAAGAAGTTCTGACTTAGGTCTAGAACAACATACAAAAATCCACTCAGAAAAAAAAGGAACATGAACATAGATAGATTGAGGAAGGACACGAAGTTTTCTCCGAGCGAATTGCTAACGCGTTTTTTTACCAATCACGCGCCTGCTCTCCCAGTATCCCCTCGCTTGCACGTCCCCTTGTTATGATGTGGATGCCGCGAGCAAGCACCCATCAACTCCCTCTTATTAGGTTCAGTTTTCTTATTTGATTTTTTTTCTTTCTCTAATATATACGTATGGAATGTACTCCCTCCGTACCATAATGTAAGACGTTTTTGCAAGCTTATTTGAGAAGAGATTGCCACCTATTAGACAACACCGAAAGGATAGACACCACCGAGATGTCGATCTTTTTCTGTCGTTTCACACACTGCACGCAGTGTCCTGCTCATGAGATAGTGTTTGTATCCACATATTTACAAGAATAAAAACTTAGCATTATCCCCACGAAGCTTATATAGGCAAACAAAACACGCTTATCCTGAAGCATGTGGTCTAGATCCTCATATTAGCCCACATATGATGCAACACAAATAGTATCGACTGGCAACTAGTTGTCGCCCTTGTGGGGCCACATGGCGAAGTTAAAGGTCATCATTGACATGGATGAGATAAACTCTATGAGCATCATCGGCCGTGGAGACCAACCACCTCCGTGTGTAGGAACCCGCCTTGGATGCCGTAGACTATGGCCTGCAAGTTGACTAGGCACCATGCAGAAGATGGGGCTACGATGAGGGCGAAGGTGTCTAGAGCTACATCGATAGAGGGTCTGCATCAAGGGAAAGGGCAGTGTTGAAGATATTGACTCGGTAAGTGGATCCGTGATTTCTATAAAATATTCGACATCACCTATGACTCTTTCTTTCCTTGTGTCTCCCATGCCTACATATGTTAGAAGTCGTTTTGCTTTGAAACAAACAAAGAGAGAATGTTGTGCGACCGACTTTCTCACATAGTTCTAGGGGTAGATACTACTGGGGACTTTAGCGAGTTTTTGGCACAAATATGAGATGGAAAATAGATGAAAGATTCGTCTCCGATGATGAATGAAAAGTTCAAGATGGATATATCTAGCCCTTGTGGTTCCTTATACATTAGATGTGGTGCATTCAAACCCCTTTTACTATTAGCAAGCTAGTTAATTCGGTTCCAGAATTTTGGACACCGAAGTAGCTAGCTGTATCCAGTACTTAAGCCAAAGAATTCTGGATACAGAAGTAGCTAGTTGTATCCAGTACTTAGTCCATCATCGATAGACTCAATCAAAGAAAACGGATCCAGGGAATGGTGGCTACCTGCCTATGGACTGGTCGCCGGCGTTGCTGGGCATGAGCGGCTGATCCAGGGAGGGTGGCGCTGCTAGGGGCGGTGGGGCAGTGGAGGCTCCGGCTAGCCACTAGTGGAAAAGCGGCTAGCCACAACTTTCGTTGGTGGGGCGTCATTTTCCATCAATGCCAGCACTATTTTTTTAAAAATAGTGCTGTCGTTGGCTAAATTGGTACGCCAGCTGTACACGGTTAGTGCTGGCATGTCTATTTTTGGACACGTCACAAATATGTTGGCCCAGCTGCACTCACTGTTTGGAAGATAGTGGTGGCGTTGGATTTCTATGCACGCCGTAGTTAATTAATTAGTGCTGGCGTGCCAAGTTATGTTACGCCAGAAATAATTTTTTCACTTTATCAAGTATTTTAAGTATTTAATGATTATACTAGTCAAAAATTAATGAACATTTTATATTACATTTTTGACATCATTATTATTAGTATTTTTATCATTTTGAAACTTTTATTTCTTTACTACCAGTTCTAATTTTGAGTCTTTAATTATGTTAAGTCTTTCATTAATCTTAGTCTTTTTTAATTTGGGCTGTTATTAGCTATGGCGTTACATTTTAGGCCCATGCCAGCAATGACCCACCTGAGTCAACTAAACGTCTTAGTAAAAGACCTAAGTCGCCGCCCTCTCTCATTTCACCCACTACTGCCTACACTCCCCCCCCCCTCGACCAGCCGCCGCCGCCGCCCGTCGCTGCCCGTCGCCGCCCCGTCGCCGCCCCGCCGGCAGCAAGGTTCAATCCTCTCCTTCCCCTCCCATCGCATCTCCTTCCTCTCCACTCGCACCTCCTCCGTCCGCGCGGAATCCATATGGGATTCATATATGTATAAGTTGATTTAGGATTGCTTTGTGTAGAAATTGTAGTACATATAATGGATTGCTTTGTGTGATGTAGAATCCAATGTTAATTAGTTCCATGGATTGCTTTGTGTAGAAATTTTAGTGGTAATCCGATGTAAAATCCGGTTTTAATAGTGCATTTTGAGTAGAAATTTTTTGAGTGTCTAGAATATTAATGATTCAAGTTCAACTTAATTTGCTAGTGTAGTCTGGAATGCCAGGAATAAATAAAATGAACTCCTAAAATTAGATTGGCGGTGTAGAATTTGTTTATTTGTGTCTCCCTCCGTGGATTTTGTTTATTTGTGTATACAATTACTAGTGTAGAATTATATTTAGCACCGTAGTATCCAATTATGTTTAGTAGAAATTGATTTACTAGTGTAGAAACCGATTATACTTAGTGTTGGTTCAATAGTCTAGAAATCAAATTATATACTTAGTTTTAATATGTTTTGTGTAGAATGGCGCAACCACCACCATGTCGAGTGTGCAAGTCAAGGTGTGCAACCAGCCTTGCAACTGGCACGCTGTTCGGCATCTACTTCCAGCCGTGTTTTGTTCCTGCAGCGGTAACAAATTATATGAACCTTCTAACAGTTTGTTTTTGTTGTTATTTCCACTAATGCATTGTGTGTGTTTTTTGGTTTTTCTTACACATATCGTCCCTCACTACACTATGACAAAAATTAAGGGGTCACCTTATCTGCCGGGAAAACCAGCCAGTGGAGGCAAAAAAACTGCCAGGAATGCCTTTTGCCGGCAAATACGAACTGCCAAAAGTCCTGTCGGGAAATACCATTCCCGGCAGTTATAAGAAACCCGGCAGATCCTCTGACCTACATTGCTGAAACTTTTGCCGGCAGTTAGAACTATTCCCGGCACATTGATTTTTCCCGGCAGATTGACAATACAGGGTAGATAGAAGAATTCCTGGCAGTGAATGTGCCCTTAATTAAGTACACTGCCAATGCACAAATTACCTTCGAATTTAACCTATCATTTCTCTCCACTCGATTTTGACCATAATCTAGAATACAATATACAGGGAACATCACACATGTCAAGTAATTAAAGTTGCATCATAATATATATCTCAACAATACATCATGTCTGCATACATACATATGTATACATTTGTAGGTTCACGAGTCTACTACTGCATCACAGCATACATACAGGTTCACAAGTCCAGTACTACATCACATCCAAAAGGACAACAATCCAACGTGTATACATACATAAATTTGTAGGTTCATGTCTCCAGTATAACATCACTAAATATAACATCTAGTTTCAGTTAGAAACTGATTCCATCCTAGAGTGCTACTTCATCAAATAGATATGAAAATCCATAAACCGAGTTAGATTCTACCAATAGGTCCTTTTAGCTCACAAAACACACATCTATAAACTTGTGGGTGCAAGAGCAGACCTGAAAAAAGAAGCAAACCAATTACGACATCTCAGAAGTATTTAATAAAAGCACAACCTGCTCACTAGACTCCATCGCTTCAACCAGATAGTAGATTACAGAACAAATACCAGATTATAAACAAACAATGCTCTTAGCACTTTACAATGTGGCCTTTACATTTAACATGCATTTAATTGTTTGAGTGAATCAGATATAAGGCCTAGTCATCTCAAATGTAATTCCTTAATATTTATTTACTGGAATGAGAACACACACACCCATTACTAAAAGATGGTCCACTTAGATGCACTAATGTAAAGGAATGAGCATTAAGCAATGGAGATGGAGAAAAGTGACACAGATTACCTTCTGTGCATCTGAGAAAATGGAAAATGTGGCGAGGAAGTGGATTCTATGCAGGCAAAGAAATGCAAGATCACTCTGCACTACAGAAGATCTCAAACCATGCCACAGAACTACTCAAATGATTCCTCTATTTTCTATGCACTGATTTTCCAAATAAAGAAGCTTTGCATTGTTCACGGTCCAAACCATAGTTCACGCAAATGCTATGATACGAATGCTCAACCTAGATGATAATAGAATTTTAAGAACAACAGAGTTGAAGCGATTAGCTAAGCTCCGCTGAAGCTTAGCTAATAGATTTGTCTGCATACAGTAATAGAAATTTAAGAACGACAGAGTTGAAGCGATTAGCTAAGCTCTCGCTGAAGATTTTGTCACATGGATGGAACTCTCAAGTTTGGTTTGACTTGTGATATATATATTGGTGAAATTTCAACATCCCAAGAGACAAAAGGCAAGTTCAGTTCACAGTACAGTAAGCAAGGTTACCTTGTATCACATGGCATTCATTCTCATATCTTCAAAGGGTAGTAGTTTACATATAAACTTAACAGAAAAGATCAAACGTTTGAAACACTTGCTCATATATCATATCTCCCAGAAGGTCAAAAAAGCATCCAACATGTAGTAAATTACCAATTAGCCATGGCATGTTTATATATGGAAATATTTTCATCCATCATATAATACATATAAACTACTTATTCTCTGAATATCAAACAAATATATTGAAAATGCCCACTGACGGCAACAAGACTAGTACATGTACAACAAGACTAGTAGAGTTTTAAAGACACACCCTTTAAGGCCTTACTCTTTAAAGCAATACACCAGGAAAAAAGAACCTTAACTCTGCAGTAATTTAAGAAACAATATTTAACAACATAGCTTACAGATGTTGCAGAAAGCAACACATCCTCATTTAAGTTTCCAAGCTATTATTAAAGACAGAAACATGAATGAGTAGAAACTAGCCACTCTGAAATAAAAATTACCAAGGACCATACCAGAACACAGAAGCTTTCTAACCCAAAAGGATTTGCCAGGAGCATGAGCAAAACACAAGCGCTAATTACCCGTGGTGTTCCATACTGACAAAAAGCATGAAGTTTCGGTATGTTACACATCAAAGCATGAAGTTCCGGTTTTTTGCATCTTGTATATGGAACTATAAATGAACGACTGCCAGCATCGTTGTTACTTTCAGTTTGGCATTGTTCAACCATTTTTTAGAGAGAGCAATTAATATAGTATGTATTGATTAGAGAGCCAATAGATGTATGTCTTAATCCTAACGAGGTGCCAAGATACTACATAGTATCTACTCATTAAAGAGCCAATAATTAGAGAGACAATAAAAATTAAGAACAAAGATGATAGTTTTACTCAAGTAACAAACTCACCATTTTCCTTTGGTAGCGAGCCAAGGAAGCACTCTATTGACAGTGACCCCCGATCACATCTGCTTCCACTCCCTGCAAGCACAAGAAGTTTCTTTCCATTCCGTTTTGCACCACATCTCAATCATCATTCACAATGCATCTGGACAGCATTGGACCCATCAAGGTTTTCTCTACAAAGATCATAGTGCTAAGTATAAGTCTGTTAGGGGAAAAGGTGAATTTATGGCACATAGTATTCTGGTCAATTTGTTCACCCACATGTAAATTTTAGGAGAAAAGGCTAGCTACGCAATGAAAGAAGCAAGACATCTCAGTATCTCACAAACACGCCAGGGCACAAAACATGTTATTAAGTATAACTAAAGAACTATATTTGAGAGCAAACTCTTTATGCTTGCTGACTCAAACTCAATTGACACGATGTCATCTAGCCACATCGGCATTTGCCAGTAGCAGCTTCTAGTCAGAGCAAACCTGAGCCATGCATTACTGCACAACCAAGAAAAGTAGACCCACAAAAGCCCATGTTCAGTAACTTCTATTGGCTCCCTGTATATGCAGAATTGCAAACAAAATATCTAAAGAACAACTAGAATGATTATTTGTTTTAAGGCAATGACACCAGAATCAAAAGGGCTTTTTGCACTGCAGAAATTGTAAACAGGACACTGAATTTGATTTATTAAGATATGGCTGTGGTGGGGATTTGATTTTAAAGGGAATGAGAGACTAAAACAGAGCATATTTAGTACATAATTATAATGCAGAAAAACTTTCACAATAAAATTTATCCGGACCATACATACAGTTACTATTTGCAAGAAGCAGAACAGAGGAACGAAAAGGTAGAAGAGGGAGCAGCGTACAGAGTACAGACACATGCTGAGGAAAGCAGAAGAACAGAGCGGTTGTGGGCGCTCGACCTGCAGGCTTGCCCGAGATGGTGGGGGCACACCATAGGCAACGAGAGATGAAGGGCGGGTAGAGGGCGCCCAAGGCCAGGCCCACCCAGCCAGCGCGACCGCCAAGGTGAACGAACCTGTCGACGACAGCATCAACTGCGTCCTCTGGAGACGAGATCGCCAGGCGGTTCGTGGAGGTCGCCTCTGAACTCGCCGCTGACCTCCGGCGGCGGCGTGGATGGGGATGCGGAGACGGCGTCGTGGGTGGGGGATGCGAGCACGACGGCACTTGGTGGTGGCGTGTGCGATGAAGGGGATGGGGCGGCGACGATGGGCGGGGCAGTGTGGATGAAGAAGATGGGGCGAGGCACTGGACGGCAGCGTAGGTGCGGGATCCGGGGCGACGGTGCTGCTTGTAGTGCGAGAGGATGGGGATGGTAAGTGCGGTGGCTGAGGGAAGAGGTGGGGAGGGGGAAAGAAATTAGGGCTGCTGCGTGGCGCTTCCAGTGACTTCTACCGTTTCGTGTCTCCCGCAGCTGCCTCGCGGGCTTTTTGGCCCGAATTTTTCATCCCTGCCTACATGCATACCGGCAGTACATCCGCCCTCGTTTGCTTTTCAGGGCAGATGGGTTGACCGGAAGATGCCGGAAGATAAACTGCCCTTCTAGGTTAACTATTGCCGGCAGATAGCATGCCCTACAGATATTTTCTTGGCAATTAAACTTTGCCGGCAGTATATGTGACTCGGATTCTTAACCTTTCCCGGCAATTGGTTGCCCCTAAAGTTTTTCGTGGTGTAGTGCCTTGCAATGTGAGATTGGAGTTCAATGAGCTCATTACCGGAGACACTGTGATCTTCGACGCTCCTGGGGGGCCTACACTATGGAGGTCCAGAAGGGACGGAAGATAACCCAGATTGGAGGAGATGAATGGGATCGTTTCATCGCCCGCATGCATCTCACTGGGGTGAATTGATCAGCTTCTCCTTCAGAAGACAAACTCCAAGGCTGGCTGTTATCTATCTCAACTCGGTGGAAGAAGATGAGGACCCACTTGATGAAGCCCTCTATGCCCAAAGAATGAGGCTGGGCGAGGATGAAACGGACAGCCTCTGGGAAAAACTTCCGCCACGTGATGCCTACGTCGGGATGCCATTCGTGACCCACCTGACAAGGACGAATGTTAACCGCCATGTGATGGAATGTTACTTAGTGTAGTAATGTGATGATATGCTTAGTGTACAATTTGGTGATATGCTTAGTGTAGTAATGTGATGATATACTTATAGTGTAGTAATGTGATGATATGCTTAATGTGTAGTAATGTTGTGATATGCTTAGTGTAGAATTTGATGACATGCTTAGTGTAGTAATGTGATATGCTTAGTGTAGTACTGTGATGACATATGCTTATAGTGTAGTAATGAGATATGCTTAGTGTATTAATGTGATGATATGCTTATAGTGTAGTAATGTGCCATGCTCATTTATCATTTTTTTTCCAGAAATTACCTAAGAGGCTATGTGTGAGCTGTGGCATCGAGCCGGATGAAGCATGCATTGCTGGACTACGCCTTACCACAAGGGGCTCCATCACCACCTGTGCTTACGCAGTGGACACGGACGGTCGCACTATCTTCAGCGCGGCTGGGTGGAGCAACTTCCTTGCTGGCAAGAATCTCCGGGTTGGGCAGGCCGTCTTAGTCACTATCAGGAACACCCCATGCCATGACTTGAGGATGATGATCGTCATCGACCTCCTTGTGACCGGGTCATCGATGTGAAATGAACTCATTATTAACTATGTTAGTTTGCTCATGCTTGTGAGGATTGTCATTTATTAAATAGCTACCTAGCTAGTACTGTTTGTGAGATCGTCACTTATTATTAACTGGTATTGTTCTATTAGCTGGTATTGTTTGATCTAATGCGTAATATTTTATATGTGCTTAGTTTTAATGTGAAATGCTAAATGTTATATGGTGGGGGAAAATATTTTTTTGGCTGCACGAAACGTTCGTGGCGTGCAAAGTACATTGCACGTCGCAGGTGAGTGATTATAGTGATGGCGTTGACCACGTGGCACGCCAGCAACATGTACAATACTGCTGACGTGGGATCCAACGCCACCACTATTTTTTAACAATGGCGCCATATTGTTGGCGTCGGGTGGCCACGCCAGCAAGGCCATTTTTGCCACGCCATAGCTAGGCTTTTCTGCACTAGTGAGCTGGGCACACCGCGGCGGAAGGCCTGCAGTAGTGGCGGCGGGCCGGAACCCTGGCGGCAGGAGCGAGAGGAGGGTGACAGACTCGTGGTGCTCGCGTGGATCCAGGCCGCTGCAGGGGAATGATCAGAACGGCGCACCGAGCCAGCGGTCTACGAGCGAGAAGTGCGGCTGCCGGCGAGGGGAATAGGCTTCGTCCGTTCATAGGGACTGGCGACAAACATGTTGTGAGGAAAGAAAATGGATGAAGCGAAAGGAAATTACTCAATTAATAATTTACTATTATTAGCAAAAGAGCCCGTGCATTGCAACAGGTAAAAAAATATCACACTCCCATAACCTAATAACCATGACTCCAGACTCCAATAGGTCCACGTCCTTTATTTCAACACATGTCATCCGATCTATGTTGCCACTTATCCTTCTTCCCACCCTAGTCGATGATGACCTCAGTGTTCACACAATCACAATACGTTTGAATGCTGTCAATTCTAAAGCGTCTCTCTCTCGGCATTAAATGATAAATCTGTTTTTTTTCTATGAGATTTTGGCGAGGCGTGCATGCGTGTTATAGATGTTTTTTTTTCCAATCCCATCCTGGTTTTGCCGGGGTGTTCATTTTTAATCCGGATCAGCACCGGCATGAAAGAAAAGCGAATCATGCTCTATTGATTAATGTTGCACCCTAAATAGCATTTAAAAATGGTTAACAGGTAAAATAACATCATATTTAGATTCTACACATTTTTCTAATGAAATTTGAAATATAACATGTTAAATTTGGAGTTAGGGTGTAAAACATATGGATATTTTGAAAAAGCATTTGATATGGTTTCTTGCAAAAGAAAAAAAAAACAGACATAAAACTGTCTGCGGGTTGATTTTCCGAAACATCAGAGCATATTATGGAAAAAGTGAAAAGTTGACTTAAAAGTGGACTGTGGGATGATTAATAGAAACATGAGGAGTTTTTTGCAAAATAGCATGATGGACCAAGAATACCTATTTTCTTATTCTTAGGTATAGATTATACCGTTCTTAGAAATTTTTAATATTTTAAACAATTGATCTAATGATCGAGGTACATGAAAGTATGAGTCATAACTCTTGAATCACGGTAAAAAAGGTCAATGAAATATACTCCTCTTTTCTGTCTAATTACTGCACTAGCAAGATTTTACTCTTTTCCTTCTGGATTTGCTTGGCAGAGTTTTAGAACACTAAATGGGGATGTAAAACCTGTTGTTTCAGTTTTAGTAATAGTAAGGCTGCCCTAGTGGAAAGTATCATAACACTAGTAGAAAACAGGGCTTTGGTCCAGCCCTGAAAAGCCCATTAATCCCGGTTCACTCACGAACCGGGACCCATGGGGGCATCGGTCCCGGTTCGTGAGGACAGGGCGCCGGCCGGGCCTCGTGGGCCATTGGTCCCGGTTCGTCTGACCCCTTTGGTCCCGGTTCCAGACACGAACCGGGACCAATGCGCCTCGCTCCTGGCCCACAACCATTAGTCCCGGTTTGTGGCTGGAACCGGGACCAAATGGTGTCCTTTAGTCCCGGTTCCAGCCACAAACCGGGACCAATGGTTGGCCTATATATACCCCCTGCCCACGAGCAGAGCAGTGCACTGCTCTGTTTTTTTGGCCGGCCGTGGGAGAGATTTTGTGGTGCTCTAGCTCACCTCCTATGCACATGAGGTGTTTGATAAAATGCCCGAGCCACACTTAAGATTTCTCCTCTCGAAGCTCCTTGTCCAAGCTCCATTTTCCTCAAGATTTGTCTAGGTTTGGCGGTCCGTCCTGTCCCGTCCCCGTCCTCACCGCCGTTGATCGCCCGCGCCCATCTCGACGCCGGCACCAGCGTGGTTAGCCTGTTTTTCTTATCTTCTTTCTAAAAGAAAAAAGTTCTTACTTGTATGTTTTAATTAGATGCTCTAGAGAGTTATATGTTGTTCAATAATGAGAACTATATAAGGCACGCAGATGAACCGGCAATGGATGTATGGTGACCGATGCACCTCCGAGTATATTAAGGGCCTGCATAATTTTCTCGAAGCGGCTGAGGCAAACAAGCAGAATGGTTTTATGCATTGTCCATGTACTGTCTGTGAGAATACGAAGGCTTTCTCCAACTCTAAAACCCTTCACTTCCACGTGCTTGAGAAGGGTTTTATGCCACACTATAATGTTTGGACCAAGCACGGAGAAAGAGGGGTTATGATGGAAGACAACGAAGAAGAAGAGGATGATGACAACTACCCGCCCCCTGAATACGGTGATGCTGCATTGGGGGAAGCTGAAGATCAAGAGGAACCAGACGATGTGCCCGATGATGATCTTCGCCGGGTCATTGTTGATGCACAGAGAGAATGCGAAAGTGAAAGGGAGAAGTTGAAGTTCGATCGCATGTTAGAGGATTACAAAAAAGGATTGTACCCAAATTGCGAAGATGACAACAGAAAGCTCGGTACCACACTGGAATTGCTGCAATGGAAGGCAGATAATGGTGTATCAGACAAGGGATTTAGTTCGCTACTGAAAATAATGAAGAAGAAGCTTCCAAAGGATAACGAATTGCCCGGCAGTACGTACGAAGCAAAGAAGGTTCTATGCCCTCTAGGATTGGAGGTGCAGAAGATACATGCATGCCCTAATGACTGCATCCTCTACCACGGTGCGTACGAGGATTTGAACGCATGCCCGGTATGCGGTGCATTGCGGTATAAGATCAGAAGAGATGACCCTAGTGATGTTGAGGGCCAGCGAACCGGGAAGAGGGTTCCTGCCAAGGTGATGTGGTATGCTCCTATAATACCACGGTTGAAACGTCTGTTCAGAAACAAAAAGCATGCCGAGTTGATGCAATGGCACATAAAAGATCGTAAGAAAGACGGGAAGTTGAGAGCACCCATGTGGAAGAAGAAATCTATATTTTGGGACCTACCCTATTGGAAAGACCTAGAGGTCCGCTCTGCAATCGACGTGATGCACGTGACGAAGAATCCTTGCGTGAACCTGCTAGGCTTCTTGGGAGTGTATGGGAAGACAAAAGATACACCAGAGGCCCGGGAGGAACAGCAACGTGTGCATGAAAAAGACGGCATGCATCCAAAGCAGTATGAAGGTCCTGCCAGCTACGCTCTTACCAAAGAAGAGAAGGAAATATTCTTTGAATGCCTGCTCAGTATAAAGGGAATAATAAATATGGCTGAGAAAAAGTTCCAGAACCTAAAGTCTCATGACTGCCACGTGATTATGACGCAACTGCTTCCGGTTGCATTGAGGGGGCTTCTACCGGAAAACGTTCGATTAGCCATTGTGAAGCTATGTGCATTCCTCAATGCAATCTCTCAGAAGGTGATCGATCCAGAAATCCTGCCAAGGTTAAGGAGTGATTTGGTGCAATGTCTTGTTAGTTTCGAGCTGGTGTTCCCACCGTCCTTCTACAATATCATGACGCACGTCCTAGTTCATCTAGTCGACGAGATTGTCGTTCTGGGCCATGTATTTCTACACAATATGTTCCCCTTTGAGAGGTTCATGGGAGTCTTAAAGAAATATGTTCGTAACCGCGCTAGGCCAGAAGCAAGCATCTCCATGGGCCATCAAACAGAGAATGTCATTGGGTTTTGTGTTGACTTCATTCCTGACCTTAAGAAGACTGGTCTCCCTCAATCGCGGTTTGAGGGGAGACTGACTGGAAAAGGCACGCTAGGAGTGGACTCAATAATATGTAGGGACGGGCATTCTTGGTCTCAAGCACACTACACAGTTCTACATAATTCTACCTTGGTGACCCCGTATGTCGATGAACACAAGAATATTCTGCGCTCCAAACACCCGGAGCAGTGTGATGAGTGGATTACATATGAACACATCAAGACTTTCGGCAGTTGGTTGCAAACACGTCTCATGGGTGACAACACTGTTTCTGATGAGTTGTACTCGTTGGCCAGGGGACCATCTTCGACTGTATTGACTTACAAAGGGTACGAGATAAATGGAAATACATTTTACACGATCGCCCAAGATGAAAAGAGCACCAACCAAAACAGCGGTGTCCGCTTTGATGCAGCAACCAATAGGGGAAAGGACACATATTATGGTTACATAGTGAACATATGGGAACTTGACTATGGACATGATTTCAAGGTCTCTTTGTTTCAGTGCAAATGGGTCAATCTGTCAGGAGGCGGGGTACTGGAAGACCCACAGTACGGAATGACAACAGTGGATCTGAACAATCTTGGGTACACAGACGAACCATTCGTCCTAGCCAATGATGTGGCGCAGGTTTTCTATGTGAAGGACATGTCTACCAAACAGAGAAAAAGAAAAGATAAGGAAGCGAATACATCATACGATGAGCCAAAGCGCCACAATAGTTCTTTCAGGAAAAAGAGACATCGTGGGATTGGAGGGCAAGACAGACATGTCTGAAGATGATGAAAAGTTTCATGAAATTCCTTCCTTCAAAGTCAAGGCTGACCCAAGCACCCTGTTAAACGATGAAGATTATCCATGGTTGCGGTGCAATAAGGAAAGGACACAAGCGAAGAAAAAGTGAAGACTTTCTCTCCACAACTTTGTCCGTTTTGTACACGAAGTGCATCCAGTTTTTGCCGTAACCCACTCAACTTTGTATAACATGCTATGTGGGTGAAATGATGATACCATGCCAACTTTCAACCTTTTCAGAGTTCATTTGTAGTGCTTTTCAATTTCAGGGTCATTTAGCTTAAAAAAATCAGTAAATGCATGAAAAATACCAAATGAAGTCAGAAAGGGTTGAAAACTGATGATGTGGCTTTGAATGGTGCATTTTGAACACAAAAAGTCTGGAGTTCAAATAAGTTCAAAAAAAAGAAATCCCTTTGTAACAGATGAGTTTTCATCCGAAACCCTGATACTTCGAAAGAGATTGTCCGTTTTGTACACGAAGTGCATCTAGTTTTCGCCGTAACCCTCTCAACTTTTTAGCACATGCTATGTGGGTGAAATGATGATACCATGCCAACTTTCAACCTTTTCAGAGTTCATTTGTAGTGCTTTTCAATTTCAGGGTCATTTAGCTCAAAGAATGAACTAATAGCAAAAAGAATGAACTAGAAAACTTTTATGAAACTCTAATAGCAAAAAGAATGAACTAAAAATAATCAATTAAAATATTCTGTTATGATCAACTAAAACAAAACTATAATAATCTTCAATAGCAAAAAGAATCAACAAAAAAGCTTTTATAAAACTGTAATAGCAAAAGGAATCAACTAAAAAGCTTTTATAAACCTCTAGTATTTTTGAAACTAAAATTATATAAAATTTATGCAACTAAAATTATCAAAGTATTTTTTTGTTAGAAACTTTAATAGCAAACTAAAATAACCAAATCTGTTTTTGATTAAAACAGAAATTTAAAATAACCTAAAACTTACCAAATTGAATATAATGATAAAACACAGTAATATTAAATAGCAGGAAAAAGAATCACTCAAAAATCTATTTTTTTAGTAAAGTTATTCACAAACTAGTGATTCACACAAATTTCAAAAAATTCAAATTTAAACTATTCAAATTTGAAAACTAATGGCACTAACAGAAAGTTTATAATTTTTGTGACCTAAAAGCAAAAAGAATCACTGAAAAACAGTAAGTAGGAACAAAATAAAATAAATAAAGCAAAAAACAAAACAAAAAAAACTGGAATTTTTTTTAAAAAAATGCCACCTACTGGGCCACAGCGGCCTGAATATGACTAGAAACCCAACCAGCTTGTTGGGCCAGGATTCAGGCCCGCAGAAGGCCCAATAGGCCGACAGGCAGTGACAGGTTAGGCCCGGAAGCCTGCAGTTGAGAGGAGCTCGAGAGGGTGTGCGCAACAGCGCTTATAAACCACTCTCGAGCTCTCTCAGCTAGCGAGGTGGGACTAAAAATTTGGCCCCGGGCAGCACCACCCTTTGGTCCCGGTTCGTGGAACCAACCGGGACCAGTGCGTCCCTTTAGTCCCGGTTGGTGCCTCCAACCGGGAACAAAGGTCCCTGTTTCCCGCCCTTTGGGCTGCTGAAAACTGACCTTTGGTCCTGGTTGGTGGCACCAACCGGGACCAAAGGGCAGCATTGGTCCCGGTTGGTGCTACCAACCGGGACCAATGCTTTATGTATATAAGCAGCACTTGTGAAAATTTCCATTCAGTTCTTCGATCTCTCTGACGACGCCGCTAGGCTGCCCCTGCCCCGCCGTCGCCGTCGCTGCCCCCGATGCCGTCGTCGCCCCTGCCCCATCGTTGGCGTCGCCGTCGCCGCCCCCGACGCCCCGGACGCCGTCGCCGCGCCCCTGCCCCCGACGCCGTCGCCGCGCCCCTGCCCCGAGCCCTCCCCGTCGTTGCCCCCGACGCCGTCGCCGTCCCGAGCTCCCCGTCGCCGTCCGCCGCTCCCCGTCGCCGTCCGCTGCTCCCGACGCCGCCAGCTGCTCCACCGCTCCCTGCCCCGACGCACCGACCCCCAGTGAGCTCCCCTTCCCCTGCGCTGCCGCCACCGCCGCCGCTGCCGCCGCCACCGCTCCTGCGCTGCCGCCGCACTGCCGCCGTCGCCGCCCCTGTTCTGCCGCCGCCGCCGCTGCCATTTTTTTTTGTTCATAACCTTTTTTTAATATGGATGGATGTATATATGTATGTATGTATGTATGGATGTATATATGTATGTTTGTATGGATGGATGCATTTACTATTAATATGATGCATTTACTGTTAATATGATGCTTTTTTTTCATAGAATTGACTTTTAAAATGAGTTAATTAAAAGATTCACTAAGTTAAAATTTACCCCCTTCCCGATAACTTCGACATGAGGGGGGGGGGCGTCGGACATGCATGAGAGAGAGGCGGTATGCTCGCCCGACCAACTATCGAGGCCACCCAAACCGTAGAAGAAAGAGCGTCGTTGTCGATCTACCCTGGCCCTTCCCGATAATTTAGACATGAGGGGGGACGTCGGACATGACATGAGAGGGGACGTCGGACGTTGGACATGAGGGGTGAGCGTCGTTGTCGTCTACCCCCTCCCCGATAACTTCGACATGAGGGGGGACGTCGGACATGTCATGTATAATATGGACTGAAAAAGCGTTGTCGAGGCCACCCCAAACCCTAGAAGTGTTGTCGAGGCCACCCCAAACCCTAGAAGCGTTGTCGAGGCCACCCAAATTTACCAAGTTAAATGAAGAAAACTCCGGTGACATAGATTAATCAAGAATGCCCCCATTATGGATGTGCACAAGTTGATCCAAATTTTTTCTGATCTCATATATATATATATATATTCTTCTATATGTCACGTTGTCTGTCAAAGTATTGAAGAAATCCATGGCTTCATCATTAGCCGGAAGTAACAGGCGTATGATGCTACGAAGCTCTTCAAAGTTGTTTTGGAACGGAGTCCCAGATAGAATAATTCACTTTTTGGTACGAATTTCAGCAAAGGCCTTCCAAATAGCGATATTCGGAAAGCTCCAAAAAGCTAATTGATTATCCTATCCGGGACTCCATTCCAAAACAATTTTGGAGAGCTTCGTACCATTATGCCCCTGTTACTTCCGGCTAATGATGAAGCCATGGTTTTCTTGAATCCTTTGACACTAGACAACGTGACATATAGAAGGGTAGATGAGATCAGGAAAAATATGGACCATTTTCTGCACATCCAGAATGGCGCCATTTTGTTAATTAAATCCCTTAAAGGTTAAGAGAATCCCTTGTTTGACATTCATGAGAGAGGCGGTCCGGACGTCGGACATTCATGTTTGTATAGTAATTGCCATGTTGTAATATTTGCAGAAACTATGGATCAAAGAGACTTGGAACAAGAATAGTTGTTGGGGGAGATAATCCTCGCCGGAGGTGATGTCTTGTCGTTTCTCAATGACACCGATGGTCTGGAAGGAGAGGATGACGGCTCCGGTGATCGAACAATGGAGGAGGAAGGACATGATCATGATGGCTCCGGTGACCGAATGCCGGAGGAAGAAGGAGACCATGATGACGGCTCCGGTGACCGAACGGAGGAGGGAGCTGTTGCAAAGTCCGGCGAGGTATATATATTAATTAAGCCTATGCTGACTAGCTAATTGATGCATTAATTGTTTTGGTATGTACATATATTAACTCTTCTTTCTTCTTTTATAGCCCTCCGGATCGAGCCAAACTTCGGTAACGAGACGAGGCCCGAAGAAGAGGCTGCGCAAGGATGAAAGGTTCACGATCACAGCACTCGCGGACGATGGCCTGCCGATTGAACGCAAGCGGACCAAGGACGCATTTTCTGCTCAGTGCGGAGCTATTGTTAGGGACAACATCCCGATCAGCATCAAGCAATGGAATAAACCTAAGGACGACGCCCCTGAAGGTGATTATGTCACCGATAGATAGAAAGATGATCTTTGGACCGCGCTGAAGGCAAATTTCACCCTACCGCCAGAGGAGGATCCGAATAAGCCAGTTATAGAGCCACTGGTCAAGGCGTGTGCTCTTAAGAAGATGGCAGATCTATTCAGGAGGTGGAAGAAAGAGTTGAAATCAAAGTTTGTCGACAAAGGTAAGACTCCAGAATTCATCGGCTGATTTGAGAAGATAAGAGATCACTGGCCCGCATTTGTGGCCTACAAGACATCGTACAAGAGTAAGAAAATGTCAGAGACAAACAAGAACAACGCTGCAAAGAAGCAGTATCACCATCACACGGGGTCAGGTGGCTACCTCAAAGCCCGGCCGTTGTGGGACAAAGCAGAGAATGACCTGATTGCTAAAGGGGTCGTACCACAGACATTGAACTGGCCAGATCGTTCAAGGACTTGGTTCTTTGGGGTTGGGGGAACTTTGGACCCTGAAACAGGGAAGTGCCGTTGGACAGACGAGCAACTTTCAATACCAGTCACGAAGCTTCATAAGTATATCACCGCAGCGCAGGAAGGGACGTTCATTCCCGACAGAGAGAAGGATGAGCTGACTGAGGCCCTAGGGAATGCTGAGCACCCTGGATGAACACGAGGCACACCAGGCTCCGTTCCATGGAAGGTTGGGTTTCCCGACGTAGGCGGTTACAGAAGCCGGGAGAGAAAGAGGAAAGCGGAGCTGAGCGACATGCAGAAGATCAATGCAAGACTACAAAAGCTAGAGGAACTTGAGAGCCAGCGAGCTGCCGGCCAACCATCTCAGCGGCACGAAGCTACCCCAGAAGCTACCCCGCCATCTCAGCGGAGAAGCAGCGTGGCTTCCACGGAGCCCGTTCAGCCTGACTTCACGGCTCCTATCTACCCCGTTGATACTATCACGGAGGCTCAACATTGCGAGCTTATGACGAAATGCCGGAACCTCACTTTCAAGGCGGCTGTCGGCTCTGTTGCACCTCCTCAACCCAACGGAACTTTTCACTGCCTTCCGATTCCACATGGCTATGCTGTTGTGATGGTGGATGAAGTAATGGAGGGATTTGAGGAGCACGAGCTTGACCACTCTACAGGTGAAGGGGAGAATCAGCTGGTTCGTGCTCTGAGGAGTACATGTCTATGGCAGAAGGAGTACATCAAGCTTCCAAACTGGACGCCTCCGCCTCCTCCTCCTCCTCCGATTAGTCAGGGCACTCCGCCTCCTCCTTCTCCTCCTCCTCCGGTGAGTGATCAGGGCAATCCGCCTCCTTCTCCGACTCCTCCGACGCGTGAGGGCACTCCGCCTACTCCGGCGCGTCGGAGGAGTCCGCCTCCTCCTCCGCCTCGTCGGCAATGGCGGAAGACAAACGCCGCCGCTCCGGCTCCTCCGGCGCGTCGGAGCACTCCGCCTCCTTCTCCGCCTCGTCAGCAACGACGGAAGAGAGACGTCGCCGCTCCGACGGCTAGCAGTACAGGCAAAGGCGGGAGGCAATTCAGATACGGTCCATCTCTCAAGCCTCTGGAAAAGTTACCATATGAGAAGACCGAGAAGGAAAACGAGGACATAGTTCGTGCCCAAGTGAGGGACCATTTTGCAAAGAAAACTCCACCTCCGAAGGAGAAGCTAGATCCGGTGAAAGTGAAGCGCACTATCGATGCCCTGAAGCGACCACCACCGCCTCCGCCGCAATCCAACTATGACCGCATTATTCATAAGACATATGATGAAGCGCGGCGGTCGGGAAGTACTTCCAGTGATTCAAGGTTAGCAGAACGAAGAAGTGGGAAAACAATTCCCCAGCTCGGTGAACAGGAGAAGCAATCGTGACCCCCGCTCAAGGTGTCTAGCGATATCGTCGCTAAGCATCCGGGGATGGTGCCCGGTACCAATCCTGGTGATTACTTGGGGGATGATGTAATTTTTGAAAGGGCTGAGGTAACAAAAGAAGAATATAAATACGTGCACGGGAAGCCTCTCGTCAAACTTGGTCATCCTCCTCTAACAACGATGATGTACAAATTGCATGAGTGGTACATGAAAACCTGCAGGGAGTCTGGGAGAGACACTATGTATGTGGCAGTGAAACCAGAGCACAAATTCATTGGACTTCCCGTGATGCCTATTGAATTTGTGGAGTTATTTCAGTTATACAATCAACTGGCCCTCGACAAACAACTCATGACTTCCTACTGTCTGTAAGTATTACTTCTATAGTTAAGTCTCTAGCTCAGCTCGTTCATTGCATGTATATATAATTATCCTCACTATATTATGCAGATTGAAGATCGTCGAATGATAAAAAGCAAGAATCTTCGACGTTGGGTTCATTAGCCCAGATGCCGTAAATGAATGGACGGTACGAAATGAAAGCAAACAGATCGATGAGAACTTGCTAAAGTCGTTCCTTATACATCAAAACAAAAGGGAAATACTCTTTCCTTACAACTTCAAGTGAGTGTTGCTGTCTTCTCTGTATACTCGGTTTCGCTTACTCGAGGTTAAGTAATGTAATTGATGAGTTATATATGCGTGCGCAGTTTTCACTTTATTCTGCTATCCATTAAGCTTGATGTGGCATTAGTAACTGTCTTAGACTCGAGACGTAAAGATCCCGAGAATTATGCGGACATGACTACAATGCTCAAGAAGTAAGTTCAGTCAATACCTGGACCATATCGGCATGCAACTTTCGTTAATTTCCTGATATCAAGTAATCATTTTCTTTGCCTGACAGGGTTTGGAAGAAGTTCACCCGAAAGGTTCCTGGTCTAAACAAAGAGTTGCGATTTACGCACCCCAAAGTAAGTAGTACTAGCTAGTTCCGCGCATCTCTAATTGATTCAAATTTTCATCAATATATCATTACCATGCTTGCTTATCAGTTTGATTGAACTCTATTCTCGTAAAGTACTTGTACCAGAAAGAAGGGACTGTTTTATGTGCATACTACGTATGCGAGTTCATTCGCCACTCGACCTCTGAGCGGGGCTTCTCTGACAAACAATTTGAAGTACGTAAATAATATTCACAATTTTATTTTATATATTACCATCAATTGTGTTGAGTTTTATTCATATATATGCATGTATTGACCCCCTTCTTTAAATTAGATCTGGCAGATGCGGGATGAACTCCTATCACATGATCGCATACTAGCAATTCAAGAGGAATTGGCGGGATTCTTTCTTGACCACGTCATACCTAAAGACGGAGAATACATTGCGGATTTGTGATTGGATCTTAGGTAGATGATTTTAGGGATTGTAAAAGATGTTATATTGTATATATGTAGTAGCGTCGGATAGATATACGAAAACTTGTTGTTCGACCAATCTCTCGGAGAAAGAGAGGTCGATCACTTCTCTCTGTATATGTTCAGCATGACGATCTTGTGTAATTAATGGTTTCCTTCATTTGCTTATTAGCTAGCGTGTCGAGTTCTCTCTATATGTATAGTAGCTAGCGTCGACCAAGCACGGAGAAAGAGAGGACACTTCTCTCTATTAGCTAACTATAACAAAATATGAAACCCCTAAATTAACCCTACAAAACCCCCTCATCCCCTTTCAAAAAAAAAAAACCCCAGCTCCTGCCTGATGCTGACGCGTGGATGCCCTTTGGTCCCGGTTGGTGTGACCAACCGGGACTAAAGGTCCTCCTGCCTGGGCTCCCCACAGCGGCCACGTGAAGCCCCTTTGATTCCGGTTCGTAAGCGAACCGAGACTAAAGGTTTTGGGTTTTAGTCCCGACCCTTTAGTCCTGTTTTCAGAACCGGGACAAATGGGCCTCTGGAACCGGGACAAATGGGCCTTTTTCTACTAGTGTAAGTTAGTATCATGAATTTGATACTAGCATATCATACTACCTCCGTAATGCATAGTATCATAGATTCATATCATATATGATCTTATTTATTGTGACGTAAGACACATATCTATAATATCTAAATAGTTCATTCCCAATATCATATTTCTCTTGGCATGCAAGCTATCCACCTTATCAATCTGCCACATCAACATTCTTTTTTCAATCCAATTATTAATAGGCCGACCTTTCGTGTGTTCGCATCATCGTTTTCTCTGCTACTGAGGCTAGCGCACTGGATTAGATTTTTTACGCCTAGATAAATAAATTAATGGACTAAAGTGCACGTCTTAATTTTCCTTTTTAAAAATCTACAGTAAAGGCACCCACGAGTTGCAATTCTGAAGCAGGACCAGCAGGTTGGTCTCCTCCGCTTCCCCTTCCTGTATAACTGTCTTTGTTTCCCGGTTAATCTATCCAGCAATACATATGTCGATCGCATCATATTCTTCCCCTACCGTCCACCCTAAATTTACGGTAATGATAAATCTCGAACGTTCGGATTTTAGCATCTCGTCCCGAACTGGCAACTTTAGTTGCCACGAGGTGGCAAGTTTAGTTGACAGGAGGTGGCAACTTTAGTGGCAAACAGGATAATTTTTTGAACTGGGACAAAGTTGCCATGTCTTAATAACTAAAGTTCCCCACTCGGGTCAACTAAAGTTGCCATCAAAAACGTTCGGGACGAAATGCTAAAATCCGAACGTTCGGGACTTGTTGGATTCCTAATTTTAACCCTTCAGCTCGACCCACTTCCTTTCCATGTGCATATATGTTCACCTCCTCTGCACATCGCTCCCTCGTCTCCTCCCTCACCTGGTCATTGCCTCCCGGTCACGTCTCCTACGATTGATGCCGCCTCATCCTGATTGTAGGCACGCTGGGGATCTTGCTCTCCTTCCATCGTTGGCACTCGCATCAGATCCACGCCATTTCGTGGAAGGAGATCAATGCCCCCAACCCAATCATCATGTATTCATCTACGCTGCTGCAGCAGGATGAACCCCAAGGATATTGTCCCCTTACTCACAGGCCTGCTTACTCATCCCTCCACCATGGCATCAGGGATGTTTCTTTTCCACCAATACCAATCTGTGTGCAGGACATATTCCATATGCACGTGGAGACTCTATGCACGTGCGCAGATCGGTCAATAAGGGAAAACTCTTGGCCCTTGGAAAAACGAATCATGCTGCCCCCGCAGATGTGTTCATTGTGTTTTCCGCAATCCTGATGTTCTCTGACCTGATGTGTTCGTTGTGTTTTCCGCAATCATGACGTGATGGATGTGTGTCTGGTGTTGATCCCTGACCTGATGGATGTGTGCATGGTGTTGATCAATGCGTTCGTGTTTCTGATCCATGCGATAGAGGCAAGCTCCCGTGGATGAACTAACTCCTCCTCCTCTCCATGTAATGTTGCAAGGGGCGACCCAAGAGCACAAGGTGCACGGCAGCACTGCCTTTCTCCCCCTCTCTGTTATCTCTTTTAGTACTGACATGTCCCCTCTCTTCTACATAAAATTCATGGCAACCGGAGTGTCCGGTCGTTAAAGATACTATATTTTCTTTACTCGCTGCAGAACGAGAAGGTTCCTAATTGAAGTAAGGTGGGATTTCATCACACGTGCTTATGATTTCTTCTCTGTCTACTATACGGATTCTCTCTTCTGTCTGAACAGGCGTGGACGGGCGCGTGGGTGCGCTGGGGATGCAAGCTGCCGACGAGGCCGCAGCAGGAACTACTTGGACGTACGGGGCGTTCTCTTTTGGAGAGAAACCGAACGATTGTTCTGGGGTTGATCTTCATGTATCAGCTAGCCCCAATTTTTTTGAGGGATTAACTAGCCCCTAATTAATCATCTAACTAGGGGATTGTTCTAGGGGATTATAACTAGCCCCTAATCATGTACAATCATGCATCACGACTGCTAATCAGGCGAAAATGCTTGGAAATGGGCGAGGACAACAAGACAAGTCGACATTTGGGCTTCATGGCCACTGAGCATACCATGTACATGAATGTTGCAGGCCACAGAACAGTAAAGATGAAATACTGTATAATCTGGAGATAGAGTACTGGAAAATGCCCAAAATATTGATTCAAAAATGCTCAAAAGCCTTGTGTAATCGCCGAACAAAATGAGTTTCGGTCGATACTCACTTTATTTACAGCTGCGGCCCAAGCAAAATTCCTCTTTGGCTTGAATTTTGGACTTTTCCTACTCTGTGAATAGAATGTTTCTGCATTTCTAGTATATAAATGACCGAGTCAACATCACTTTCCCCTCTATGAAAACAGGGTTGCTCCCTCCTCCTTTTTCCAGGCTTGGGACTGGCTATACAATTTTAAGTGTTACCTTAAAATGACATAGGCGGAGTTCCACCCCCGAACCCCAACCCACACAAGCACACCTGAAAAAAAAAACTAACGCCACCAGCCCCATCCTCGACCCCCAAAAGCAGAAATAAATAAAGTTAAAACACACATTTTTTTATTTTTTATTTTTCAAAGAACTAAGAAAAAGTCAATACAATGTACCAACACTTCTTTTTTCATTTTTTTCTTTCTCGGTCTTTTTGTTTTTTTTAAGTGACTCGTTCGTTGACACAACGAACAAAACCGCTAATGCCACAAGAAAAAAAACTTTTAAAAAAATTCTTCTCTAATCATGAAAGCAAACAAACTTTTTTTTTGCCTTGATGGGCAAAGTAAGCCCACCAATTCTTCCTTTCAACTGGCAACGAGACTGTAGAAAGCATCAAAGGTACAACCAACCTGGAAATAACGGGCAGCAAAACAATTAAGAGTGGTTATGTAAATAGCTAGACAAGATATATGCATCGATCGATGTGTGTACATGAGCCATGAACTCTTTAGATGGATATTTGGCAGCCGATGAAAAATAAGTCTGAACTTGATGCAGTACAGATCTCTGGGACTTGTAAATAGAGGATATATTGAAAAATAATTTCAAAACAATAGTTTAATTTTCTTAAATGTAATAAGAGCATCTCCAACAGGCGCTAAAAAAATGCCTCACGCGCTAAAAACCATCGTTTTTGTGCGCCGGAGACAAAAAACAACGCCCCAGCAGACGCTGTAAAATAGAGCGCACATAAAAAACTTTAGCGCACGGGTGTGCGCGCGGGCTGCTGGGTTGCAAATTTGGGGCGCCGAATTGTGCGCGCGGGCTGCTGCAGGTGGGGCCGTCGGATTGGCCGCCATGTTTTTGTGCATCTGGAAAACCTCTTCGTCGCTCCCGCGCGCAAAAAGACTATTTTGGCGTTGTAAAAGAATTATATCGCGCCGAGGCGAAGCGCGCTTGTTGGAGATGCTCTAAGGACAAATGAAGTGTCATTCTTGTCATGTAAACGCATACAGAAATGGCGTTCGTTGTGTGTGTGCGTGTGCATTGAAATGGAAAAGAGAGACTGAGATTTATACATACGTACAGTTAAACTTGGTGGCAAGCATGATTGAAGGAAGGGAAAAAGGTTCATGGTTGACTCGCCGTCGCCATCCCATCCTCCTCTATGGTGGCACGAGATATCTGGTCCACCACATCATCATTCGACTGGAGAAACAAGAAATCAGGAATGTGAAATACACCACCATGTACGGAGGTGCATCGTACATGTAAGCAACCAGAGGGCAGTAGTTAATGTGAGTTGGCAGCTGTATATATGCAACCAGAGGGCAGTAGTTAATGTGAGTTGGCAGCTGTATGTATACCTCTTGGCCAGTACCCGAAAGTTCCTGCTTGGATTTGCCATCTTCATCCTCGCCTACTATAATTAAGAAAAAGCAAGCAAGGAATAAGTTAGAGGCAAATATACTTGACGTGACATGTCTTGTATGCGAGTGATAGGATGGGATAATAGTATATGCTGTAGTGTACATACATATACCTTTTCATCTGCAGAGGACACTCCCTCGGATCCATTGTCATTTCCATCGTCTGAATCATCACGCATAAACTGAGGAAACAAATCAGCGAAATTAGAAGAATGTTACTGATCTGTGGCAACGCACAGAATTATTCAAGAATGAAATGTGTATATGGGAAATACACGATACACATGCTTCCTTATCTGAAAAACCATGTAGAAACGTAGGTACCTCTGCAGCGTAGTATCTGGTTATCTCGAGTTTGGGACGGTTGGGATGGGTTTCTGCGGCTTGCCTTAGTGCTGCCTCCGCTCCCTCCACCTCCTTACCACTGCAATGATAACAGTCAAGATCGTAGCTGACTTTCTTGAGAAAAGGCATATTTCCTGCCAAGCCAACGTCATTTCCCACGCTAGCAAAGCAGTCCAATTCTTCAAGCATTGGCAACGCTCCCTCTCCACACACGATCGCTATGTCTGTCCGGAGATATGTCAAGTTCTGGAACTCATGGCTACCAACAGTATATGACAGGATGTCTTCATTTTCAGCTGATAGGTAGAGGAAGCGAAGTGACTTCAACCTCCCGAGGATTTGTAGATCCCGTGCTTCCAACTCTTCCACTTCGAACCATAGGTAGGAGATGTGTGGAAGACAAGAAGATTCCATCCACGATGCACGCCTTGGTAAAATTATGCCTGACAATGCCAACTGGCGGAGCTCTGAAGGGGCAGCCCACTCTTCCCAGCCATCAACCTGAACTGATTCATCCTGCTCAAACAAGATCTCGAGAGTCTGCATTCTACGCAGGTTGCACAAAGACTTGACCAGAGCCCTATGCGCACTCTCGTCCATCTCATCGAAATAGATTTCCAACACCCTCAATTGTGTCAGCTTTCCCAACTCGGTTGTGAAGTCTGGGGATTTGTCCACATGGTGTAGCTCTAGCTCTTCTAGGGACGTCAGCTTCCCTATACTGCCCATCATCCTTGTGCCCTCAGAAGCATGCAGACACATCAGCTTGGTTAGCTCACCTACAGAAGACGGTAATTCTTTTATGCCAGTGTTCTCAATATTCAGTGTCTGCAAGAACTTGAGATGATGCCCTAAGTCACTTGGGAGCTCAGTAACAGGTGTTCCCCTCATCCCTAGGTACCTCAGCTGAACCAACTTCCCAAGATGATCAAAATGACAACCTCCTACGGGGAAATCACAGTACTCTAGGACCAGTACTCGTAAGAGCATCTCCAACAGCGGCTGTAAAAAACGCGCGGGCGCGGAAAAATCCGGATTTAGTGCGCGCGCAGCGAAACCGGGTGCTCCAGCGGCCGCGCAAAAACCGCGCGCGCGGCATAAGCGATTCCGCGCGCGGAACGAAACGGCATCGCGCGCCGCTTATTTTGTGCGCCCGCTTCCGCCCGCGGAATCACTCGAGCACTCGCGCCTCGTCCACTGGCTGCTCGCGCGCGCTGTCTGCTGGAGCGCCGCGCGCGCTATATTATGCGGCGGCCGCTGGAGCCAGCGCTCGGCCGCGCGCTAAAAAAAGCTTTATGCGCGCTGCAAACTCGTTTTTTGCGCGTCGCGCGTTGAGCGTCTGTTGGAGATGCTCTAATACGTTAAAGCTCAGAAGTGGAGGCAGAACAAGACCAACAGACCTGATAGCATTAAATGACCTCACATATCCCATATCCATATGGTCAATGGATCCACCATGGATGGCTAACCTACGAGCAATGATGCTTGTGCTAGGCGAACATGTGTTGTATTGCACCTTGTCTTCTGTTGTCACAAAGTTTACTTCGCTTGACAAGGTGCGTATGAGATCCAACACAATGTCATGAACACGACAAGAATCTATCATACTTATACTGTCCTGATTTATTGACTGGATCATACTCCTATTTACAAGATCATTATAGTAGCTCTGTCCCAGCTCAAATGCACTCATCTCTTGATCCATAGGTATAAAACCTTCCGCTGCCCACTTCCATATCACCCTATTTTTGGCAATCAAATCATCTTCTGGATATCCACTCAAGTGCAACAAACAAGTCTTCAGATGGAAAGGTAGATCATAATAGCTAAAAGACAATATTTTTCTTGTGTTCTGAATAGCTTCATTGTCTTCCTGACCAAAACCAATAGAGTCAAACACCTTACACCAGACATCCCTTGGCTTACTAACAAGCAAGCTAGCTAACGTAATGATGGCCAATGGCACACCACCACATTTTCTGAAGAAATTATCGGAAATTTCACCCGAGTGGTCATCAAGACTTATGCCTTCATCACCAAATATTCTGCTAAGGAATAGCTTTTTGGAGTTATCATCAGAAAGTGGCTTTATGTTGTAAACACCACCAACTTTTTTGGCAACTTCATGAATACGAGTAGTTGTGATTACTCTACTTCCGGAGTTACTATCCACCAGTGCACATTTAATTATTTCCCATGTTGATACATCCCAAATGTCATCAATAACAATTAGGTACCTATTTGCATGACAAGATTCGAATTAGTAAAACTACAATAAGTTTACAGTTTGCATTCAAACAAGAAGCATGTCATCACTTGGATCCCACAACTAAAGCAATCACTATACAGTACTGTACAAATACCATGCTTTAATAGAAGTGAAGAATGTGTGGTGGAGTTTAGCAATATAAATAAATCTCTAGGTGACAAAAACTACAATACATATCCACTTCTCACTATAGAAATGTGCTCGACTTATGTGCTGTTGAAAGTTTTACTCCTTACGTTCCCAATAGACTGTGTTCAGATTTCATATAATCCCCAATGAAGCAACTTTGATCATTTATTCATCTAGAATTATATAAGTAACTAATCATAGAAAATATTGGCATGAATCTATTTTCATTACAATGCAATGGTATTATTTTTATCTACGCATAAAAAGAATTTATCATTAATTAGCTGTAAAATTTAAAACAATTGACTCAGCACTATAGAACCGCCTATCGGTAATGGCTAGAATATGATGGGAGTAACGTGTACCTCTTGTCCGCAAGGAATTCTTGCAGCTGCTCGATGAGTTGTTTTTCATCCATTTTTGATTCAGTGATGTTCTTTTGCTTGCCCATTTCATGGAGGATGTCCCTAAGGACTTTCTTCTTGTCAGGATTCCGACCCACTATAACAAAACCCCCACAATCAAATTCCTTCTTAAGATTGTCATATATTGCCTTAACAAGAGTTGTCTTGCCCAGTCCTCCAAATCCAACGACAGAAACAGTCTTGAGCTGTTGCTGGGCCACATCATCGCTCTTGGACAACCTCTTTGTTAGCTCATCGATAGCCTCGTCGATGCCGACAAGGTTAGATACTTTGTTGTACAGAGTTAAGAGGCGGGGATCAACCTTTGTTGCAACACTAGCGTCACTAATAAGATCTTTGTATCTATCGTACCTCTCCTTCACCTCTTTAACTTGGATCTTGACGTCTTTGATGTCGTTGGCTATTTCGCGGCGTAGCTTGAGCTTGGTGACCTTGCTCTTGGTCTCCTTGATGAACCCCAAGAAGGTGTGTGGCTTGGTTGGCTCAAGACCCACCACACGCACCATGAAGGAGTCGAGGCTGTCCTCGATGGCAAATGATAGCTCCCTGACGTCGTTGGCCCAAATTTTGACCACGGGATCAAGATCTTCCAGTGGAACATTGGACACCTTCACAAGTGCAGCTTGCATCATCAAGAGCTCCTCCCTGAGGTCCTTGATTCCCCGCTTCACACTCTTCTGCAGGTCGTACTCCTCCATGTGAAGCTCCCCCAGCTTGGGGAGGAGAGAGCTCATCGCCCCCATGGCGAACTCCATGCTCGACCCTCACCCTCTCCCTCTCGCAGTTTTGCTAGTCTGCTGGATCCTCTTCTCTCTTTTTTACTCTCCCTCTGTTTCTATCTCCTTTCGGAAGCTCTTTCGTGCTGGCTGTGGCTAGGTTGCTGCCGCTTGTATGAATATATGGCGTAGTAGCTAGCTAGTTTGATTGGCTTTGAAGCATCTTTCCACGTGGGACTGCAAAGTTTCTCTAGATCTGTGCAAAGTTTCACACCAGGCTGGCCCTTTGTTTTTAAATACCAATGACGACTGGCTCAGTCTGCAGCCGGTTTGTTAATCAAAACGGGTTTCAGAGTTTAATGTCTCGAAACAGAATTGTATACATTTCAGATCTTTAACTGGTTTGAGCTGCTTTCAATCGATTTTTTAGGTAGACGGGCGCATTATTGGTTTAGAGCAAGGATAGACCAAATTTTTTTTTTCAACTCTTTCTGGCGTGCATGCATTTGCTTTCATCAAGTCTTCGAGTCAATTTAATTAGCGTGCGAGAAAGGATAGACCCGGAGCGGTACAACACATGCATGCATGTGAGGAGCAGTTGTATCTTGTATGGAATCGTGCCAACTTGTATAGTGGAGCTTGGTTATTAGAAGATTAGCTGTAAACTTGGCCGGCCGGGTCAATAAATTAAGCTAGCTGCAACTTGGCTTAGTAACATGGGAGGAACATGGATGGTGATAAGAGTGGGTATGCTACATGGGCTACCAAACTTAAACTTAATTAGCAGCTAACATGCCAAGATTTTTTTTTTAGTAACAAGCCTGGTCTTTGGGGTCAAGAGAGCTAATTGGCTTGGGGCACGTGGGGGAGTGCTGGTACGTTTGAAGAGATCGGAGAAAACTTTGTAGGTTAGTGGCAATCGAGTAATTTTCATTCAGATGGTATACAATAAAATCAAAATGCAAAATTAGTTACTTGTCTGTATTGAATAATGTAGCAGCTGTGACGCACAAGGAATTGGTCAATATATACAATCCAATACGTGCATCTACTATATGAAACAGGGCGTGCGTTCAGACGTACCTGTCGCTTCACCGGCCATGATGTAACACAAATTTAATCTAAGCTTGAAGATAGTACTCCCTCCATTCCGTTATACAAGGCACAAACTCAGATTACAGGTATCAAGGTAAAATTTAATGACTGCTTTGCAAGCTAATATTTCTTTTCGTTAACCGGGATCATTAATACGCCGCAAGCATGCAAGGAAGGAATGGGAAGGAAGTAGATCATTGTCATTATGACTATATGCATGCAAGTATTAAACAAGTTGCTAGTACGAGGAAACATCATTAATTTTTGCCTTGATTAGTGTTGGTGGCTTGTATAGATGAAAAATGTATCTTTCATAGTGGCCTTGTATAAGGGAATGGAAGGAGTACAATATATATGAAGGACAACTTTTTGGGGCCATTTTATTGCAAGCAGCAGAAAGTACATTATTGCTTGGGCGTTGCGGCTGCGGTACAGCAGGCCTGGGACGGCGTGGTGACTGGGCGGGGCGTGCCTGGCCAAGAGGCGGCGGCGGCTAGATGGGCGGCGCTCCGATCTGGCGGCGGCGTCCTTCTCCGGTGTGGTCTCGTCAGGCGGCACGGGCTACGACAACATGGGCCGGAGGCTACCGCCTTGTCGGCCGGTAACGGAGGCGGCTGGTGATGGCTGACAGTGGAGCCTAATCTGGATCGATCGGCTTAACTCCGGTGAGAGGATGGAGGATCTCCGCCGGAGTACCAACGGCGGCATACGTCTTCATGGCGAAGCTCCGCGCGGTTCCAGCCAGCCGCGAGATCGGGACGACGCGGCTTCCGATGAAAACCGCGCCTGACTGCGATCTTGGCGGACGATGGTGGCATCTCTGACATCGTTTCCTTCTCGAGGCATCGTTGTTGCAGGTCACGTAAACTTGATCGGGATGTTCCGGGGAAACCCTAGATCTCGCTCTACCAGATCGGATGATGACGGCGCCTTCGGTGTTGTTCTCCCTCCTGGGGGCATCATTTTGGAGAAAGTGTTGGCTGGAGGGGACAAGAGGAGGAGCGGTGTTACATCTACCGCAAGGCCGACAGCGGATCCCGACGGCATGACGCTGCGGAGTTTCGGCGACGGGCGCGTGTGGATGGATACGCGCAGGATGGTGGCGTTGTCTGGCGCCGTGGTGACGTCGACGGCAGGCCTGGCAAAGTCGGTGCGTCAGTACCTACTCTGAAGATGGATCGGTGAAAAACTGCGGCGGCGGCGGCCTTTGAGAGTGCGCCGGACCGGTGTGTGACCTAATCCCGGCATTGTGGCTTGGTTGGGGCATCCGGCTTTAGATGTTGGGCTTTGGTGCGTTGTCTGTTTGGTATTCGGCTCGGACATTCGGCACCTCTTCATCAAGGGATAAGAGTAGTGACAGGTGTTTCCAAGATGGTGGCTTCAGGCTTACTGATGTATTACTTTGAAAGGTCTTTGTGAATAATTAATAAAATGGATGCATGCATCACCCAGATGCAGAGGCCGGGGGTATATCCTCCTTTTCTAAATAAATAAATAAATATACAACCTCCTAAAATTCTTGGATGCTTCATCCATACATAATATATGTATAACACTGTTGATCTGGCTGGTGTGGTGCATTGCATGCATACATTTGGACGAATTCCTCGCGTCATTTTAGATGCCTACTTAAACAATGCCAACTTGATCTAGAAAGCGTCGACTTGCTGGAGCATCCAATCCATCGAGTCTCATCTGCCTAGCTACCATGAATAGTTCGTTCTCATAGTTAATTTAACAATGAATAGTTCGTTGTCTTAGTTCTTTTTTTATGCAAGAGTTTTATTTTTGACGGGAAGGCATACTTTATTCATCAAATAAGGGTTACATCATCCGCTAAAAATTTAACAAGAAAATCATGGGTGCATCCGCCCAAACAGATGGGTTGTTCGCACGTCCCCATCTTCACTACTAGAAAACAGGGCTTTTGTTCTAGCCGGATCGGAGCAATAGTCCCGGTCGCGTTACGAACTGGGACTAATGAGAGCATTAGTCCCGGTTCGAGCGGCTAGGACGCCGGCCGGGGCTCTGCAGGCATCAGTCCCGGTTCGAATGGGACCTTTAGTCCCGGTTCCAAACACCAACTACCCTTTAGTCCCGGTTGGTGTCTCCAACCGGGGTCTTCAGTCCCGATTTTAGACACCAACCGGGACTAAAAATTTGCCTATATATATCCTCGCCCCTGTCCGCCCTCTCCTCTGTTTTTTCCTCATAGAAGGTGGGAGATGTGTGCTACTTTGTTCTCTCTTCCTATGCACAAGAGATGCTCGATGAAATGCCTGAGAGCATGATGCCACTTGAGTTCACACAAAACAAACATGATATGAGGTGGCCGAGCCACACTTAAGATTTCTCCTTTCTTCTCCTCTGTTCTTCCTCCAAGCTCGACCTCCAAGCTCCATTTTTCCCAAAATTTGTCTAGATTTGACGGTGCACCAACTATCCAAGTGTTCTAAAAGGTTAGCAACTTCATCCTTTCATCTTTCATTGCTAGTTTAGCTCATTTCATACTCTAGAAGTAGAGTGATTGGTGGGTTTTAGTGGAGGAGTGTATGTGGGAGTTTATTTGATTTAGATGGACAATTTGAGCTCAAATTAACTTCTTAGTTTGCACATGTGTAGGGTTACGTCCCGTCCCCGTCCTCACCGCCGTCGATCGCCCGCGCCGATCTCGTCGCCGGCACCACCGTGGTGAGCCTCTTGTTCTTATCTTTTAAAAAAAAATCTTACTTGTATGATTTAGATAGTTACTTGTATAATTTTCTTACTTGTATTATTGTTTGTTATTATATAGTGCCATGGTTTTGATATCCGCCCCCGTCGGCTCTCGCCCGATCTATAATTCGGATGTGGTATATTATCTTTTATAACTATTTGTTTCATTTAGTGTTTATGACAATTATGCCGACCAACTTGACATAGATATTTTTATCTAGGAGGTATGTGAACCGGAAATTCCAACCGACCCACTTGTCGAGAGGTTAAATTTAGTTGAAAAAGAAAACAATTATTTGAAAGAAAAATTAAAAAGAATTGAAGAAGAGAAGATGAAATTGGAGTTGCATGTTGCCGATGTCGTCGATCTACACAAGATCCAGATGGATGCAATGCGCATGCAGATTAGAAAGATTAGAAAATATGTCATTGATAAAGAGGCTTGGTATCATTATGCTGTTGGATCAATTGTTACCTTAGTTACGATTTTGATTGCATTTAAATGTTTTACATAGTTGTATATTAGTTTCAATGTATGTATCTCATATTTGTTGTTGCATTTATGAGAACTATGTATGAACTTTATGTTTTTATTTTTGCAGTAATAACATTTGATCACTACTGTATTTTGGTTTTAATGTGATGAACTTGTATTAATTTGGTCATTTCTCTATTCATGATGTTCCGTAATGGTTTTTGATATATTTAATTATATAATGCAGATGAATCGGCAATGAATGTACGGTGACCGACGCACTGCCGAGTACATTACGGGCCTGCATAATTTTATCGGTGTGGCTCAGGCAAAGAGTCTGAATGGTTTTATGTGTTGTCCATGTGTTGTCTGTCGGAATGATAAGGATTACTCTTTCTCGAAAATCCTTCACACCCACCTGCTTAAGTCCGGTTTCATGCCCAGCTATAATTGTTGGACCAAACATGGAGAAAGAGGGGTTATGATGGAAGACAATGAAGAAGAAGAGGATGATGACAACTATCCTATGTTCCCTGAATACGGTGATACTGCAACGGGGGAAGCTGAAGATCAAGAGGCACCAGATATGCCCGCTGATGATCTTCGCCGGGCCATTGTTGATGCACAGAGAGAATGCGAAAGTGAAAAGGAGAAGTTGAAGTTCGAGTGCATGTTAGAGGATCACAAAAAAATTGTTGTACCCAAATTGCGAAGATGGTAACACAAAGCTCGGTACCACACTGGAATTGCTGCAATGGAAGGCAGAGAATGGTATATCTGACAAGGGATTTGAGAAGTTACTAAAAATAATGAAGAAGAAGCTTCCAAAGGATAATGAATTGCCTGACAGTACGTACGAAGCAAAGAAGGTTCTCTACCCTCTAGGATTAGAGGTGCAGAAGATACATGCATGCCCTAATGACTGCATCCTCTACCACGGTGAAGAGTACGAGAATTTGAATGCATGCCCGGTATGCGGTGCATTGCGGTATAAGATCAGACAAGATGACCCTGGTGATGTTGAGGGCGAGCGCCCCAGAAAGAGGGTTCCTGCCAAGGTGATGTGGTATGCTCCTATAATACCACGGTTGAAACGTCTGTTTAGAAACAAGGAGCATGCCAAGTTGTTGCGATGGCACAAAGAAGACCGTAAGAAAGACGGGATGTTGAGAGTACCTGCTGATGGGTCGCAGTGGAGAAAAATCGAGAGAGAGTGGCCGGAGTTTGCAGATGACGCAAGGAACTTATTGTTTGGTATAAGTACAGATGGCATGGATCCTTTTGGGGAACAGAGCAGCAGTCATAACACCTGGCCTGTGACTCTATGTATCTATAACCTTCCTCCTTGGTTGTGCATGAAGCGAAAGTTCATTATGATGCCAGTGCTCATCCAAGGCCCTAAGCAACCCGTAAACGACATTGATGTGTACCTAAGGCCATTAGTTGAAGAACTTTTACAGTTGTGGGATATAAAAGGTATACGTGTGTGGGATGAGCACAAACAGGAGGAATTTGACCTACGAGCGTTGCTGTTTGTAGCCATCAATGATTGGCCTGCTCTTAGTAACCTTTCAGGACAGACAAACAAGGGATACAATGCATGCACGCACTATTTAGATGAGACTGAAAGTATATATTTGGATAAATGTAAGAAGAATGTGTACCTGGGACATCGTCGATTTCTCCCGATCAGGCATCCCTTAAGAAAGAAAGGCAAGCATTTCAAAGGTGAGGCAGATCACCGGAAGAAGCCTGTCCACCGTACTAGTGATGATATATTTGATATGGTCAAGGATTTAAAACTAATCTTTGGAAAGGGTCCTGGAGGACAATCTGTTCTGAATGACGCTACCGGACACGCACCCATGTGGAAGAAGAAATCTATATTATGGGACCTACCCTATTGGAAAGTCCTAGAGGTCCGCTCTACAATCGACGTGATGCACGTGACGAAGAATCTTTGCTTGAACCTGCTAGGCTTCTTGGGCGTGTATGGGAAGACAAAAGATACACCGGAGGCACGGGAGGACCAGCAACGTATGAACGAAAAAGACGGCATGCATCCAAAGCAGTATCAAGGTCCTGCCAGCTACGCTCTTACCAAAGCAGAGAAGGAAATCTTTTTTGAATGCCTGAGCAGTATCAAGGTCCAGTCTGGCTTCTCGTCGAATATAAAGGAAATAATAAATATGGCAGAGAAAAAATTCCAAAACCTAAAGTCTCATGACTGCCACGTGATTATGACGCAATTGCTTCCGGTTGCATTGAGGGGGCTTCTACCCGAAAATGTTCGATTAGCCATTGTGAAGCTATGTGCATTCCTCAATGCAATTTCTCAGAACGTAATCGATCCAGAAATCCTACCAAGGTTACATAATGATTTGGTCCAATGTCTTGTCAGTTTTGAGTTGGTGTTCCCACCATCCTTCTTCAATATTGTGACGCACGTCCTAGTTCACCTAGTCGAAGAGATTGCCATTCTGGGTCATGTGTTTCTACACAATATGTTCCCCTTTGAGAGGTTCGTGGGAGTCTTAAAGAAATATGTTCATAACCGTGCCAGGCCAGAAGGAAGCATCTCCAAGGGCTATGGAACAGAGGAGGTTATTGGGTTTTGTGTTGACTTTATTCCTGACCTTTAACCGATTGGTGTTCCTCAATCGCGGCATGAGGGGAGACTGAGTGGAAAAGGCACGCTACGACCGAAAGCAATAATATGTAGGGATGGGCATTCTTTCACTCAAGCACACTGCACAGTTCTACAAAATTCTACCTTGGTGGCCCCGTATATCAATGAACACAAGAATATTATACGCTCCCAACACCCGGGGCAGTCTGACGACTGGATTACACGTGCACACATGGCGACTTTTGGCGGTTGGTTGCAAACACATCTCATGAATAACACCACTGTTGGAGATCAGCTGTACTTGTTGGCCAGGACACCATCTTTGACTGTATTGACTTTCCAAGGGTACAAGATAAATGGGAATACATTTTACACGATCGCCCAAGATAAAAACAGCACCAACCAAAACAGTGGTGTCCGCCTTTCGTCCTAGCCAATGATGTGGCGCAGGTTTTCTATGTGAAGGACATGTCTACCAAACCGAGAAAAAGAAAAGATAAGGAAGCGAATACATCATACGATGAGTCAAAGCGCCACATAGTTTTTTCAGGGAAAAGAAACATCGTGGGAGTGGAGGACAAGACAGACATGTCAGAAGATTATGAAAAGTTTGATGAAATTCCTCCCTTCACAGTGAAGACTGACCCAAGCATCCTGTTAAATGATGAAGATTCTCCATGGTTACGGCGCAATCATAAGCAAGGGACACACGCGAAGAAAAAGTTTTATACCCCAAGATCCCACTCTGGGATGTGTCCGGCTTCACCGTCATCACTTTCTCTCTAGTGAGTTTCCGGACTTATAGCTGGAAAGTCTCACTTCAGACAAACCGGATGGAATCTTTGTAAGAGTTAGGGCATTTTGGCATTTGCAACATGATTTTTGAATAATTATTTATTAAGTTATGAATTTTCAATTATTCCTGTCCTTTTAGTATTTTAATTATACAGAGGAGTTAATCAATGCAATTATGTCCAAACAAAATATGAATGTCTTCTGAGCATTCCAGATAAGCCGCTTGAGGTTGACAGGCATAGGCCATACACCCTCACCAGTTGTAGTGATTTCACTCCCAAGTTTTGCAAGATTCCACCCCTACTGTGTGGTTTCTCTGATCGGAGGACCCCTTATGCCGAGCCAAATCGAGATGAGAGGAGTTCTGGTTGCTTTCTGGTGAAACTGAGGACAACATATCAGATGGTAGGATTGTTCAAGTAACTGTTCGGCATATACAAGATAACCGAATAATTTACACCTGTGATTCTGGGTTGAAAGCCATAGTTATGCTCCACAACTATTCTGATGATGGCTTTGATCTAGAATCACTGCACTTACATGAAGGCGATGTATTAACTGGCAAGATTGGCATCTGTTTTAATTTTTGGTAAATGTATGTTTCTTTCCTTGTACAAATATGCAGGTAATAGACAGATATGTGGATCCATTGGTAGGCCACCTGAAGAGCATGCTCTCTTATCGCAAATTCAGGAAAGGGTTAAAAGGGGAAGTTGATGATATGTTGAGGGCTGAGAAATCAAAGAATCCTATGAGAATAGTCTATTGTTTTGGCATATCTCATGAACATCCAGGCACCTTTATATTATCTTACATCAGGAGTACAAACCCATATCATGAGTATGTTGGGTTATACCCAAAGGGCTTTAGATTCCGAAAGAAAGATTTTGACAGCATTGATCGCCTTGTGTCATATTTTCAAAAACATATTGACAAAAACTAAAATAATTTTATAAACATATTGAAAAAGCAAATAGAAAGCAAAACAAAACTTCAAGGAAATCCAAATAAAAACTCCTAAGAGAACTGTAGGACTAAACTACAAATAACAAAAATAGTTTTTGTCCTAAATAAAACTTAGCAGCAAAGAAAAATACTAAACTAATAACTTAATAGAAAAGAAAATATAACATTATTAGGTTAACAAAAAGTATTTTATAATATTTTTCAATAGCAAAAAGAATCAACTAAAAAGCTTTTATAAAACTCTAGTTATGATCAAAATAATATTAACTTAGAATTAAATAAAAAAATTCAACTAATAATACAAATTGTTTCTGATCTAAAGTAAAGTTAATAGAAAGTAAAATTTATCCAACTAAAATTTTCATAAAGTACTTTTTGTTAAAAACTTTAATAGCAAAAAGAATTAAATCAAAACTAGGCATGTATGCTACTGTTTTTGAATCTGTTTAAAACAAAACTAAAATAATTTTAAAAATTAGGTTAGTCCCGGTTGGTGGCTCCAACCGGGACTAAAGCTTGGTGAGGAATCGGGGTCTCGTGGTCGACCCGGAGCTTCTTTGGCGGCGGTCGTGTGGGCCACTATCAGTGCAGAGGGAGCCGGCCCCTGTGGAGGTGGTACGTCGCCGTGTCAGGGAGGAGGACGAGCACGTCCGTCGCTACATGGTTGCGTTGGACGTCAGGTTCTCTAATACCTGGCAGTTTCTTCAGGGATCTCACCCAAGCTATGATCCTGTGATGGTTCCTTCTCTTTGGGTGTTCACCGCTCGCGACTCAGGAACCGCGAGTCGACGTCCAGTTTGATTGGGCGAGATGTATTAGTGATATTATTGTTGCATTAACTGGATTATTCGAGATGTATTAGTGATATTATATGATAATATTATTGTTGCAACTGGATTATTCGATATGTATTAGTGATATTATGTGAATTTGTTTTAATAATGTGATATTTTTAATCGAGATGCAAATAGACATGGAAATGTGAATTTGTTTTAATAATTTGTTTATAGCATTGAAATAACTTGCAAGTCTTTGCAGAAACTATGGAACACGGCAGAGACGAAGAACAAGAAGACATGATATCACCTCACAGTTTCTGAACGACTCCGGTGAGGGAATTGAGGGAGAAGATGACGGCTCCGGTGAGGGAATGGAGGGAGAAAATGACGGCTCCGGTGTTGGAAACTTAGTTATTACAAAGTCCGGCGAGGTATATTAATTAAGCCTGTGCTGACTAGATGCATTAATTGATTTGTATATACATATATTAACGCTTCTTTCTTCTTTTAGCCCTCTGGATCGAGCCAATCTTCTATAAAGAAACGAGGCCCGAAAAAAAGGTTGGGAAATAATGAAAGGTTCAATATCAAAGAAGTCGCTGCAGATGGCAAACCGATTCGTCGCGCGCAGAACGCAAACCGATTTATAATCAGTGCGGAGTTATTGTTAGGGACAGCATCCCGATCAACATTCAAGAATAGAATAAGCCAAAGGCGGATGGAGTTACTTATGTCGACGATAGATCCAAAGAAATACTTTGGAGTACGCTCATGACAAATTTCACCCTACCGTCAGAGGTGGATCCAAATAACAAAGTTATAGAGCGAAAAGTCAAGGCGTGGACTCTTAAGAAGATGGCCGCACAATTCTACAACTGGAAGAAAAGATTGCACCAAGACTATGTCCTGAAAAACAAGACTCCAACATTCACCGGAGCAAATAAGAAGATAAAAGATCACTGGCCCACATTTGTGAAGTACAAGACATCAGATGAAGCTAAGAAAAGGTCAAAAATAAATAAGCAAAATGCTGCAAAGAAGGAATATCACCATGTTATGGGGTCAGGTGGCTACAAGGTTGCCAGGCCTAAGTGGGAGAAAACTGAGAACGACCTGATTGATAAAGGGATCGATCTAGAGACATTGGAGTGGACCGAACAGGCAAAGGCTTGGTTCTACGGGCATGGGGGAAAGTTGGACCCAGAAACAGGGAAGTGTATTTATACAAAAGAGTAGCTTGCAACACCCCTCAAAGCCCTTCAAGCTGCAATGAAGGACGTGCAGGACGGGAAGTTCACTCCCGACAGAGAGAACGACGAGCTAACACGCGCCCCCGGGAATGCTGAACACAGTGGACGAACACGAGGCACATCAGGCTCCGTTTCGTGGAAGGTTGGGTTTCCCAACTGCAGTGACACTTATAGAAGCCGAGGGAGAAAAAAGAAACATGATGCAGACCGGCTGAAGAAGATAGAAGAAAAATTAGAGTGGCAGGAGAAGCAAATAGAGGCACTTACTAGCCAGCAAGCTACTGGCCCATCTCAGCGGCACGAAGATCCTGCATTCGATACTGCCGGCCCATCATCTCAGCGGAAAAGTAGCGTGGCTTCCACGGAGCTCGTTCGGCCCATAGATGATATCACGGCTCCTCGCTACCCCGTGGATGATATCACGCAAAGGGGAAATTGTGAGCTACATGTGAAATGCATGAACATATCCGTGAAGGTGGCAGTCAGCTTTGCCTTACCTCCTGTACGTAATGGAACTTACCATTGCTCTCCGATTCCAAATGGCTATGCTGTTGTCCGGGTGGATGAAGTTATCAAGGGATTTGAGCAGCTGGAGCTTGACTTCCCTACAGGTGAAGGAGAGACTGAACTGGGAGATGCCAGAAAAAGTACCATTCTATGGAAAAAGGAACACATCATGCTTTCACATTGGACGCCAAGGCTATCGACTCCTCAGAGTAGCAATCCAGCTCTATCTCCGCCGCCTCAGCCGTCTCCACCGCGTCAGCAGACTCCGCCGCCTCCGCCGCCTCAGCCGTCTCCGCCGCGTCAGCAGACTCTGCCGCCTCAGCCCCGGGTGGATATGCGGAAGAGAACCGCCACTCTGGCGGCTAGTACTACAATTGCGAAGAAATCCAGAGCAGGTACAAGGAACAGCATCAAGGAGGCTCCTGCCAAGTTACCATACGAACTGACTGATGAGGAAACCAAGAAGGTCGTGGATGCCGATGTGAAACGCCAGCTTGCACCGAAACGGCCCGAGCCAAAGGAGAAAATAGATCCGACAAAAGCGAAGTAGTTTCTGGAAAACCTTACGCGACCACCGCCTTCGCTGCCATCAAACTATGACTGTTCTATTATGAAGTCACATAAAGAACATCGGCAGCGGTCGGGAAGTAGTAGTTGAAGGGGGAAAACAATTCCCCAGCTCGGAGAACAGAAAAACCAATCATGCCCCCCGCTCAAAGTGTTTTCCGACACCGATTATGATCCGGAGGTAGCGGCCACTCTTGGTCAATACTTAGGAGAGAAGGTAGGGTTCCCCATGGCTGATTTAGCATACAGATACCAGCACGGGAAGCCTCTCGTCAGACCTGAGGAGGTCCGGCTTCTACCAACACAAATGCGAAGATTGCATGAGTGGTACATGGAAGCCACAAAGGAAGTGAGCAACTATCTCATGGTGGGAATTAAAGATGAGCATTATTTCAATGGAGACGAGGAGATGTACATTGAATTTGATGAATTATTTCAGTTATACAATCAAGACGCCCTCGACAAATCTATCGTCAGTTGCTATTGTCTGTAAGTATTATTTCTGTAATTAAGTCTCTGGCTCAGCTCGTTCATTGCATGTATAATTATTCTCACTATATTATGCAGAATGAAGATTCTCGAATGCAAAACAGGACAAATCTATGACATTGGGTTCATTAACCCAAATAACATACATGAACATACGGTACAACACAACCCCAAGAAAATAGAGGATAACTTGCTAAGGGCATTAATTGAACAACAAATCAGAAGGGAAATACTATTTTCTTACAACTTCAAGTGAGTATTACTGTCTTGTACACATTCTGTTTCGCTTACTCGATGTTAAGTGTAATTGATGAGTTATGCGTGCGCAGGTTCCATTTTATTCTGCTAGTCATTCAGATTGATGCAGGAGTAGTACTTATCATGGACTCGAAACATAAAGACCCTAAGATGTGGGCGGACCTGAGTGAACTGCTCCAGAGGTAATTTCAATCATTATCGCACTATATTGGCAACTTTCGTTTATTTCCTGATATCAAGTAATTAATAACTCCTTTATTTATTTTCTTTGCCGGACAGGGTTTGGAAACGGTTCACCAAGAAGGTTAGGGGTGAATGGAAAAAGGAACTGCAATTTCGACAACTCAATGTAAGTAGTACTAGCTAGGTCCGCGCATCTCTTTGATTCTATTTTCAATACCATTATCATGCTTGATTATTATTTTGATTGAACTCTATTCTCGTAAAGTGCTTGAGGTAGAGAGACGGGAATAATTTATGTGGATACTACGTTTGCGAGTTCATTCGCCAGACGACCTGTGAGAAGGGCAGAATTTTAGAAAAACTTGAAGTACGTAAACAATATTCACAATTTTATTTTATTACCATCAATTGTGTTGAGTTTTATTCATATATATTGACCCCTTTTTTTAAATTAGATCGAACGGATGCGGGACGATCTCCTACCAAAGGATCGCGTACGAGCAATTCAAGAGGAATTGGCTGGATTCTTACTTAAAGAGGTCATATCTAAAACCGGAGAATACCATCGGGAATTGAAAGGGAATTTTGATATTATATTGTATATATGCATGAACGTGTACTATATGTAGTAGCGTCGAATATATATACGAAAACTTGTTGTTCGACCAAGCACGGAGAAAGAGGTCACTTCTCTATATTCATGACGATGTTGTGTAATGGTTCCTTCATTGCTATATGTAGTAGCGTCGAGTTGAATGGAAAACATAAAATAAAAATGAAAAAAAATTGAATGGTAAACACAAAAAGAAAAGGGAAACACAAAATGAAACCCCTAAACCCTCCAAAACCCTAAACCCCAACACTTGGCAGCACCAGACGCGTGGCTGCCTTTAGTCCCGGTTGATGTTACGAACCGGGACTAAAGGTCCTCCTGCCTGAGCGCCCACGAATGGCACGTGGAGCCCCTTTAGTCTCGGTTCGTAACACAACCGGGACTAAAAAGGGGGGCCTTTAGTCCCGACTCCTTAGTCCCGGTTGCTCAATTGGGACTAAAGGCCCTTACGAACCGGAACTAAAGGCCCTTTTTCTACTAGTACTTGCTAGTTCATGAGCTACTACATTTCACTCTATATACAGAACTCAATAGTAACCTTCCCAAATTCATTCAAAATACTGCAACAATCATCTAACACCAGTGCTGCTACCATGGAGCGTCCTTCACTGAGATTCATAGGATTGTCCATTCTCACCATCAGATTAGAGAATCCAATACTTCGGGCTAATTTTAATCCCTCAAACAATGCAGCTGCTTCGGTCGTGCGCACCCATGTTTTTCTCTGACCGTTTGGTTTCAGAGGGAGCGCTGCGAAGCTGTGCTGGCTGTTACCATCATGGAGTACGCTTTCTCGTTCCATGGTGAAGTCAGCTGGCGGAGAATGTCATGGAAGCTGAGATCTGAGGACTAGCAATGGTGATTCGAATATCTGTGGCGATGAGGAATTGGCTTGGTGATTCGTGACTTGGAGCAGCGGCACCGGCACAGGAGAAATTCAGAGTCTAAACTTTCGGGGTGAAAATCCAAGGTCTGGTCTTATTTGGTTGTGCCTGCAATGGCCTTGTTGAAGGCATTGTTTTTGAGAGCGCGGACGTTCTCCAGGGTAAAAACCTATGATCTATGATCAGGGCGACGACGGCGCTTATGTACCGTTTCCTTATTGGAGGCGTCGCTTTTGGAGAAGATGGATTTCTGGTGGTGTTTGGTCCGCTGCTACAAGGAATGGATCATTGTAGCGGGACTTTTCTTTTTTGTAATTCTTCTTTCTTTTTTGGCTGTGTGCATCCGTATTGCCATTAGGGCACTGCGTTGTTGCAGAGGCTGGGTGTAATTGGTATCTTCGTGATATTAATATATTCCCTTTATCGAAAAAAATGCAGCTGCTTCGGCCGAGACCACATCAGCTATGTGTTCCAACCTTGCCGTAGAAGCTGTAATAAAACGACCTCGATGATCTCGTACAATTGTACCACAGACACCAGTATTGTCACCAACAGAAAACGATGAATCGACGTTCAGAACCTGCTATCCCGCAAGAATCATCGGCCACTTATTAAATTTTGGAGCAACCAACACTTTCCCTGTGGCATGAACAAAATTGAGAACCAACGCAATTAATAGCAGGCGCTGTTCACTACGGCGATTGCACGTCCTCGCCTCTGACAAATTGCCTCCTTTGCCACCAGAGGTACCAGCACGCAGTGGCTACCAGCTTTGGGAGATAAACTGGTCCCATATAGGATCTCTGGTATGAGTCGTCGCACAGCAAAAACTAAAGTACTGCTGCACCCGAACGATCAGTATGAGTAGCAAAAGAAATATCCGGTCTGACCCCAAGTGCACCGCACAAAAGAAATATCCGGTCTGACCCCAAGTGCACCGCACACTGCCTTCGATCGCACGCAATTGAAGAGCATATGAGGAATATCCTCCGCTCCCGATTGACAGATTGGGCATTGGGAGATATTCCCTATGTGACGATTTGGGAGAACACTAAAACATGGGATGGCATTGTGCAAGCAGCGCCAAAGATTTTTTTCTTTGCTGGTACTTTCAGATTCCACAACTTGCACCAAACCGGGTGTGGCGCCAAAAAGTAGCGCCCCATCCCCATATTGTCCGCGTCAAAGTTTGCTTTGCACTGTTTATAATAGGCCGATCAAACCGAGAAAGTTCCATTCTTTGTTAATTGCCATGCAACAAAATCCACTGTCTCTTCATGGAATATAGGAATATGTAGGATGCGCTCCGCATCAATGTGCCAATTTTTTTTTGCGAATTAGCGATTCATCCCATTCTCCTGATATTGCGAAGTAGCCAAAAATTTGTATGAAAGAGTTATCAAGTGGTTTGTGAATAAAATCAATCTACTAATATCAGGTTTATTCTTTAGATAGTAATATTAATTTCATTAGATTCAAATTTAAGAGTAATTACTCATAATTGCCATTCTGTAGCAACTATATCACATATTTAATAGGGTAACTACCGGTTGAACCTTTGTGTTAAGGAATCAAAGTACGTATTATATTTAGGAACAGGTTCAATGCAAAATTACTTACATTTATTTAAGATGCACACCAATTAGAAATAAAAATTACTCACCGCAATGAATTGCGCTTATTGTGAAAATAGGATGCATTATCTAAACATGATGCTAAAACTAGTTTTTTTTTAAACACAATACAGGCATAGACACTCACATACACCCACTTACATCATACCTATATGAACGAGCGCACACAGATACACACACACACCATATCCCTATGAACACATGTGAGAGAATAAGCTGACAAATCTTGAGATTGACGGAGTCACCATAGACACCACGTAGTCGAAGACTCGAAGGGCGTGTCTTCTACTGCTGAACGAATAGTGCCAAAAATCTTGGCATGAATCCAGCTAAATACAAACACCCATGTAAACTCTATGGCTTAAACCCAGATGAGAAGGTTCCACCACAAGGAGTTACGCTTATATTGACCGCTTTTAGGGCTCATATAATTGGCAGTATACATCACTTGTTTGAAATGCACATATCTGAAGCCAACTCTGCTTTGAACGGATATATACAAACTATTTGGTTCATCCATCCATGCATATAATTGATCCTGCTGATGTGGTGTTATGTATTGTGTTTGTTGGTTTTGAATCGCGAGATGGATTCATTGTAATACGTACGTGCAAACTAGCTAGAAAAGCAAACAACCAGGTAGCTTGACCGATTCCTCTAGCAGTAGCATCCATACATGTACGTGAAAGCTAGCTTCAACTAGCGATAGAATCGATCGATAGTCTCGACAGAACGTCTCGGCTTCTCTCGACGGAAGGCACGTCTCGTGCCTGTTAAGATTTTATTTCTTCTCTCTATTTTTAAGATCTTTCTCGTTGTTGTTCACACGGGGTATCAACGTATATATACTACTAGCACTTCTTCTTCGGTACAACCCCCTAAACACATCAACGGCTGAGATCACTCCGTACCCCTTCATTAAAAAGGGCAGGATCGTCCTCTCAGAGAAAAGCCGCCGCCTGCGCGCGACGGGGCTGTACACGCGCCGGGGTGCTGTACGTTCGACGGGCCCCGTACACGCGACGCCGTACGGCCCGTCGCGTCTGCGCCCGACGGTCAAATACGCGGTCAAAAAAAAAAACAAAGACGCGACGCGTCGTGCGGCCCGCGTGGCGTCGGTCAAGGCGACGGTTCCCGAGGCGTCCGCCGTCGTCTCCCGAGGCCCGCCGTCTCCCGATGCGGCATTAATGGCCGTCGTTACTCCGGCACGTCACCCGCCCACCTACCCCGCCGCCCTCCGTCCTGTAAAAAAAACGTCCCCCGTCGGACGCCCCCCTCAGTCTCCATCCACCCGAGATCTCCCCCGACGCCCTTCTCTTCTCTCTCTCGACGGCGACCATGGCGTCCGGCAGTAGCGGAAGCGGTGGCCCTCCGAGGGACGGCTCGTTGCCGTCGAGCCTCGGCACGCCGGAGACGGAGGAGCTCCTCCGTTTCGGGCTAATGGTGCCGCCGGGCTGCCGTCTGCCGCACGAGTTCCACATCACCGCCGACGGCTACCCGACGAGGGGGCCAGGCGCGACGCCGGAGGACCTCCGCCGCCACCACGGCGGTCGTTGGAACGCCGCCGGCCGTCACCGTTATTGGGACGGCAAAGACTACTGGACGGTCATCGGCGAGCTCCGGCGGGCGACGGGCGGCTCATCGTCTACCCCGCGCCCCTCCCGCCGTTGCACTCCGGCCCTCCTGCCGCCCCCCCCCCCCCGTCCCTCCTGTTCTCCGGCACCCGCGCCCGCCAGACCCCCCGTCCCTCCCGCCGTCGAGATCCCGGCGGAGCTAGCCGCGCTACGCGAGGACGGAGACCCCGACGACAGCCCCGGCTACCTCGTCGCCTTGTGGGCGTCGCGGGCGGAGGCGGCGGCGGCCGCGGCGGCGACGGCGGCGAGGGAGGCCGCCGATCTCCAGGCGGCGTTGGACGTCGCGGCGGGTATGGCGGCGGCGGAGGCGCCTGCGGTGGAGGCGGCGGCGAAGGCGCCTGCGATGGAGGAAGAGGACGACATCGACTGGGACGCCGCCGTCCAGAGCAGCGACGACGACGGCGGTGACGGCGACGCGGGCAACGGCGGTGCGGGCGAGGTCCTCAACCTCGCCGACTCCGACGAGTAGATTAGGTTTAGATTAGGGTTATGTTTAATTAAATTTCGTTATGTTCGAATGTAAGATGAATCGTTTGTCGAATGTAAGATGAATCGTTTGTCGTAAGGTTGAATGAAATATCGTTATGTTTGAATGCTTCTCATGTGTATACAAGGTGATATAAAAAATTTGGGCTCATTTGAAGAATGTCAAAAAAACGTCGTTCCGGACAGACCCTTTGCATCTACCCGAATGTCAAAAAAATGTTAGTTTGTTTGAATGTTTGTTTTTTGTTTTGTCGAAGATATTGTTGGATTAGTACGATAATACCGAGAATGAGAACATATTAAAAATTACGAAAAAACATTTTTGAATAGTAATAAAAAAGTCGTCGGTCCGGGAAGAAATATTTAGCAACGATAAAAGCATGCGAATGCCACACACCAATACAAGTTTATCGTTTGAAAAAACTACACAGTTGTGGTTTTGAAAATGAACGAAACCTGACACCGAACGCACGTTGCGTCACGTCCGGGCAGTATTTTAGGGTTTTTCGGGCCGGAGAATCGTAGAAAATGCAAACAACGTCGAAAATTATGCTTTTTATTTATTAGAACAAACGTATTTTGAATTTGATCCGGAAAAAAATTGTTAATCTTTCTGCTTTTTAATCCATTATTTAGTTTGTTTACGTAAATTAATCATAAGTTTCAAATATTATAACACAATAAATTTGATCATCACACAAATTTAAATTTACTTTAAACTAAATATTTGTGATCTACAAAATTTGTTTCTTTTTTATATTAAAAAATTTAGAAAACATACGCACGTTGCCGGCCCTGCCGGACAGAATGCTAGGGTTTTATCTCGGGAAAGCCATAGAAAATCCGTACAATGTCAACAAACTCAGAAACTTTGCATGCATGCTTGCAATGAGGGTACAAGGCTGTGAAAAAAAATTGGGTCCATTTGAGAGATGTCGAAAAAAAACGTCCCTCGAGGCTGGCCCTTCGCTCCTACCCGAACGGGCACCGCGGAACAAGGTCATTTTTTTGTCTTCTTCAGATGGACCCCAGATTTTGCAAGTGAGTTGGCATGCCCACCCTAGGACCCCACGCAAAATTTCATCGACTTCCGACAACATACGCACCTTGCCGGCCCTGCCGGACAGAATGCTAGGGTTTTATCTCGGGAATGCCGTAGAAAATTCATACAATGTCAAGAAACTCAGAAACTTTGCATGCATGCTTGCAATGATGGTACAAGGCTGTGAAAAAAAATTGGGTCCATTTGAGAAATGTCGAAAAAAAAGTCCCTCGATGCGGGCCCTTCGCTCACCCGAACGGGCACCGCGGAACAAGGTCATTTTTTGGTCATCTTCAGATGGACCCCAGATTTTGCAAGTGAGTTGGCAAGCCCACCCTAGGACCCCGCGCAAAATTTCATCGACTTCCGACAACATACGCACCTTGCCGGCCCTGCCGGACAGAATGCTGGGGTTTTATCTCGGGAATGCCGTAGAAAATTCATACAATGTCAAGAAACTCAGAAACTTTGCATGCATGCTTGCAATGAGGGAACAAGGCTATGAAAAAACAATTGCCGTGCCTCCTTCGGATGATCACTGGAGCTTGTGGAAAAAAATTGGGTCCGTTTGGTGAAGCGGACAAACATGATGGCATTGTAACCCCCCTTCCGCCCCTACCGACACCCCTGGGTTACACACGATGTACATGCACACATGCACGAACTCTACCCAACTTTTGCCAGCGGGTGAGAATAGACATCCAAGTGCCCCACGCAAAAAATGAACGAAAACGGAGACCGAACGCACGTTGCGCCGTCACGTCCGGCAACTGTTTCTTCGTGTTTTTCGCATGGAAAATCACAGAAAATGCATGGAATGTCAGAAAATCAAAAAAATTATCGTGCCTCCTTGTGATGACCTACAGAGCTTGTGGAAAAAAATTGGGTCCGTTTGGTGGAGTGGAGAAACATGATCGCATTGCAACCCCCCTTCCGGCCCTACCGACACCCCTGGGTTACACACAATGTACATGCACACATGCATGAACTCTACCCAACTTTTGCGAGCACGTGAGAATCGACATCCAAGTGTCCCACGCAAAAAATGAACGAAATCGGAGACCGAACGCACGTTGCGTCACGTCCGGCAACTGTTTCTTCGTGTTTTTCACATGGAAAATCACAGAAAATGCATGGAATGTCAGAAAACCAAAAAAATTGTCGTGCCTCCTTGTGATGACCTACAGAGCTTGTGGAAAAAAATTGGGTTCGTTTGGTGGAGCGGAGAAACATGATCGCATTGCAACCCCCCTTCCGGCCCTACCGACACCCTTGGGTTACACAGGATGTACATGCATACATGCATGAAGTCTACCCAACTTTTGCGAGCGCGTGGGAATCGACATCCAAGTGTCCCACGCAAAAAATGAACGAAATCGGAGACCGAACGCACGTTGCGTCACGTCCGGCAACTGTTTCTTCGTGTTTTTCACATGGAAAGTCACAGAAAATGCATGGAATGTCAGAAAATCAAAAAAAATGTCGTGCCTCCTTGCGATGACCTACAGAGCATGTGGAAAAAAATTGGGTCCGTTTGGTGGAGCGGAGAAACATGATCGCATTGCAACCCCCCTTCCGGCCCTACGGACACCCTTGGGTTACACACGATGTACATGCATACATGCATGAAGTCTACCCAACTTTTGCGAGCGCGTGAGAATCGACATCCAAGTGTCCCACGCAAAAAATGAACGAAATCGGAGACCGAACGCACGTTGCGTCACGTCCGGCAACTGTTTCTTCATGTTTTTCGCATGGAAAATCACAGAAAATGCATGGAATGTCAGAAAATCAAAAAAATTGTCGTGCCTCCTTGTGATGACCTACAGAGCTTGTGGAAAAAAATTGGGTCCGTTTGGTGGAGCGGAGAAACATGATCGCATTGCAACCCCCCTTCCGGCCCTACCGACACCCCTGGGTTACACACGATGTAAATGCACACATGCATGAACTCTACCCAACTTTTGCGAGCACTTGAGAATCGACATCCAAGTGTCCCACGCAAAAAATGAACGAAATCGGAGACCGAACGCACGTTGCGTCACGTCCGGCAACTGTTTCTTCGTGTTTTTCGCATGGAAAATCACAGAAAATGCATGGAATATCAGAAAATTAAAAAAATTGTCGTGCCTCCTTGCGATGACCTACAGAGCTTGTGGAAAAAAATTGGGTCCGTTTGGTGGAGCGGAGAAACATGATCGCATTGCAAGCCCCATTCCGGCCCTACCGACACCCTTGGGTTACACACGATGTACATGAATACATGCATGAAGTCTACCGAAATTTTGCGAGCGCGCGAGAATCGACATCCAAGTGTCCCACGCAAAAAATGAACGAAATCGGAGACCGAACGCACGTTGCGTCAGGTCCAGCAACTGTTTCTTCCTGTTTTTCGCATGGAAAATCACAGAAAATGCATGGAATGTCAGAAAATCAAAAAAATTGTCGTGCCTCCTTGTGATGACCTACAGAGCTTGTGGAAAAAAATTGGGTCCGTTTGGTGGAGCAGAGAAACATGATCGCATTGCAACCCCCCTTCCAGCCCTACCGACACCCCTGGGTTACACACGATGTAAATGCACACATGCATGAACTCTACCCAACTTTTGCGAGCGCTTGAGAATCGACATCCAAGTGTCCCACGCAAAAAATGAACGAAATCGGAGACCGAACGCACGTTGCGTCACGTCCGGCAACTGTTTCTTCGTGTTTTTCGCATGGAAAATCACAGAAAATGCATGGAATATCAGAAAATCAAAAAAATTGTCGTGCCTCCTTGCGATGACCTACAGAGCTTGTGGAAAAAAATTGGGTCCGTTTGGTGGAGCGGAGAAACATGATCGCATTGCAAGCCCCCTTCCGGCCCTACCGACACCCTTGGGTTACACACGATGTACATGCATACATGCATGAAGTCTACCCAACTTTTGCGAGCGCGTGAGAATCGACATCCAAGTGTCCCATGCAAAAAATGAACGAAATCGGAGACCGAACGCACGTTGCGTCATGTCCGGCAACTGTTTCTTCGTGTTTTCCGCATGGAAAATCACAGAAAATGCATGGAATGTCAGAAAATCAAAAAAATTGTCGTGCCTCCTTGTGATGACCTACAGAGCTTGTGGAAAAAAATTGGGTCCATTTGGTGGAGCGGAGAAACATGATCGCATTGCAACCCCCCTTCCGGCCCTACCGATACCCTTGGGTTACACAGGATGTACATGCATACATGCATGAAGTCTACCGAACTTTTGCGAGCGCGCGAGAATCGACATCCAAGTGTCCCACGCAAAAAATGAACGAAATCGGAGACCGAACGCACGTTGCGTCACGTCCGACAACTGTTTCTTCGTGTTTTTCACATGGAAAATCACCAAAAATGCATGGAATGTCAGAAAATCAAAAAATAGTCGTGCCTCCTTGTGATGACCTACAGAGCTTGTGGAAAAAATTGGGTCCGTTTGGTGGAGCGGAGAAACATGATCGCATTGCAACCCCCCTTCCGGCCCTACCGACACCCTTGGGTTACACAGGATGTACATGCATACATGCATGAAGTCTACCGAACTTTTGCGAGCGCGTGAGAATCGACATCCAAGTGTCCCACGCAAAAAATGAACGAAATCGGAGACCGAACGCACGTTGCGTCACGTCCGGCAACTGTTTCTTCGTGTTTTTCGCATGGAAAATCACAGAAAATGCATGGAATGTCATAAAATAAAAAAAATGTCGTGCCTCCTTGCGATGACCTACAGAGCTTGTGGAAAAAAATTGGGTCCATTTGGTGGAGCGGAGAAACATGATCGCATTGCAACCCCCCTTCCGGCCCTACGGACAACATTGGGTTATACACGATGTACATGCATACATGCATGAAGTCTACCCAACTTTTGTGAGCACGTGAGAATCGACATCCAAGTGTTCCACACAAAAAATGAACAAAATCGGAGACCGAACGCACATTGCGTCATGTCCAGCAACTGTTTCTTCGTGTTTTTGGCATGGAAAATCACAGAAAATGCATGGAATGTCAGAAAATAAAAAAAATTGTCGTGCCTCCTTGCGATGACCTACAAAGCTTGTGGAAAAAAATTGGGTCCGTTTGGTGGAGCGGAGAAATATGATCGCATTGCAAGCCCCCTTCCGGCCCTACCGACACCCCTGGGTTACACACGATGTACATGCACACATGCATGAACTCTACCCAACTTTTGGAGCGCGTGAGAATCGACATCCAAGTGTCCCATGCAAAAAATGAACGAAATCGGAGACCGAATGCACGTTGCGGCATGTCCGGCAACCGTTTCTTCCTGTTTTTCGCATGCAAAATCACAGAAAATGCATGGAATGTCAGAAAATCAAAAAAATTGTCGTGCCTCCTTGTGATGACCTACAGAGCTTGTGGAAAAAAATTGGGTCCATTTGGTGGAGCGGAGAAACATGATCGCATTGCAACCCCCCTTCCGGCCCTACCGACACCCATGGGTTACACACGATGTACATGCATACATGCATGAAGTCTACCGAACTTTTGCGAGCGCGCGAGAATCGACATCCAAGTGTCCCACGCCAAAAATGAACGAAATCGGACACCGAACGCACGTTGCGTCATGTCCGGCAACTGTTTCTTCGTGTTTTCCGCATGGAAAATCACAGAAAATGCATGGAATGTCAGAAAATCAAAAAAATTGTCGTGCCTCCTTGTGATGACCTACAGAGCTTGTGGAAAAAAATTGGGTCCATTTGGTGGAGCGGAGAAACATGATCGCATTGCAACCCCCCTTCCGGCCCTACCGATACCCTTGGGTTACACAGGATGTACATGCATACATGCATGAAGTCTACCGAACTTTTGCGAGCGCGCGAGAATCGACATCCAAGTGTCCCACGCAAAAAATGAACGAAATCGGAGACCGAACGCACGTTGCGTCACGTCCGACAACTGTTTCTTCGTGTTTTTCACATGGAAAATCACCAAAAATGCATGGAATGTCAGAAAATCAAAAAATAGTCGTGCCTCCTTGTGATGACCTACAGAGCTTGTGGAAAAAATTGGGTCCGTTTGGTGGAGCGGAGAAACATGATCGCATTGCAACCCCCCTTCCGGCCCTACCGACACCCTTGGGTTACACAGGATGTACATGCATACATGCATGAAGTCTACCGAACTTTTGCGAGCGCGTGAGAATCGACATCCAAGTGTCCCACGCAAAAAATGAACGAAATCGGAGACCGAACGCACGTTGCGTCACGTCCGGCAACTGTTTCTTCGTGTTTTTCGCATGGAAAATCACAGAAAATGCATGGAATGTCATAAAATAAAAAAAATGTCGTGCCTCCTTGCGATGACCTACAGAGCTTGTGGAAAAAAATTGGGTCCATTTGGTGGAGCGGAGAAACATGATCGCATTGCAACCCCCCTTCCGGCCCTACGGACAACATTGGGTTATACACGATGTACATGCATACATGCATGAAGTCTACCCAACTTTTGCGAGCACGTGAGAATCGACATCCAAGTGTTCCACACAAAAAATGAACAAAATCGGAGACCGAACGCACATTGCGTCATGTCCAGCAACTGTTTCTTCGTGTTTTTCGCATGGAAAATCACAGAAAATGCATGGAATGTCAGAAAATAAAAAAAATTGTCGTGCCTCCTTGCGATGACCTACAGAGCTTGTGGAAAAAAATTGGGTCCGTTTGGTGGAGCGGAGAAATATGATCGCATTGCAAGCCCCCTTCCGGCCCTACCGACACCCCTGGGTTACACACGATGTACATGCACACATGCATGAACTCTACCCAACTTTTGGAGCGCGTGAGAATCGACATCCAAGTGTCCCATGCAAAAAATGAACGAAATCGGAGACCGAACGCACGTTGCGGCATGTCCGGCAACCGTTTCTTCCTGTTTTTCGCATGCAAAATCACAGAAAATGCATGGAATGTCAGAAAATCAAAAAAATTGTCGTGCCTCCTTGTGATGACCTACAGAGCTTGTGGAAAAAAATTGGGTCCATTTGGTGGAGCGGAGAAACATGATCGCATTGCAACCCCCCTTCCGGCCCTACCGACACCCATGGGTTACACACGATGTACATGCATACATGCATGAAGTCTACCGAACTTTTGCGAGCGCGCGAGAATCGACATCCAAGTGTCCCACGCCAAAAATGAACGAAATCGGACACCGAACGCACGTTGCGTCACGTCCGGCAACTGTTTCTTCGTGTTTTTCACATGGAAAATCACAGAAAATGCATGGAATGTCAGAAAATCAAAAAAATTGTCGTGACTTCTTGTGATGACCTACAGAGCTTGTGGAAAAAATGGGGTCCATTTGGTGGACCGGAGAAACATGATCGCATTGCAACCCCCCTTCCGGCCCTACCGACACCCTTGGGTTACACAGGATGTACATGCATACATGCATGAAGTCTACCCAACTTTTGCGAGCGCGTGAGACTCGACATCCAAGTGTCCCACGCAAAAAATGAACGAAATCGGAGACCGAACGCACGTTGCGTCACGTCCGGCAACTGTTTCTTCGTGTTTTTCGCATGGAAAATCACAGAAAATGCATCGAATGTCAGAAAATCAAAAAAAATGTCGTGCCTCCTTGCGATGAGCTACAGAGCTTGTGGAAAAAAATTGGGTCCATTTGGTGGAGCGGAGAAACATGATCGCATTGCAACCCCCCTTCCGGCCCTACGGACACCCTTGGGTTACACACGATGTACATGCATACAGGCATGAAGTCTACCCAACTTTTGCGAGCACGTGAGAATCGACATCCAAGTGTTCCACACAAAAAATGAACAAAATCGGAGACCGAACGCACATTGCGTCAGGTCCGGCAACTGTTTCTTCGTGTTTTTCACATGGAAAATCACAGAAAATGCATGGATTGTCAGAAAATCAAAAACATTGTCGTGCCTCCTTGTGATGACCTACAGAGCTTGTGGAAAAAAATTGGGTCTGTTTGGTGGAGCGGAGAAACATGATCGCATTGCAACCCCCCTTCCGGCCCTACCGACACCCCTGGGTTACACACCATGTACATGCACACATGCATGAACTCTACCCAACTTTTGCGAGCGCGTGAGAATCGACATCCAAGTGTCTCACGCAAAAAATGAACGAAATCGGAGACCGAACGCACATTGCGTCACGTCCGGCAACTGTTTCTTCGTGTTTTTCGCATGGAAAATCACAGAAAATGCATGGAATGTCAGAAAATCAAAAAAAATTGTCGTGCCTCCTTGCGATGACTTACAGAGCTTGTGGAAAAAAACTGGGTCCGTTTGGTGGAGCGGATAAACATGATCGCATTGCAACCCCCCTTCCGGCCCTACCGACACCCTTGGGTTACACACGATGTACATGCATACATGCATGAAGTCTACCCAACTTTTGCGAGCGCGTGAGAATCGACATCCAAGTGTCCCACGCAAAAAATGAACGAAATCGGAGACCGAACACACGTTGCGTCACGTCCGGCAACTGTTTCTTCGTGTTTTTCGCATGGAAAATCACAGAAAATGCATGGAATGTCAGAAAATCAAAAAAATTGTCGTGCCTCCTTGTGATGACCTACAGAGCTTGTGGAAAAAAATTGGGTCCGTTTGGTGGAGCGGAGAAACATGATCGCATTGCAACCCCCCTTCCGGCCCTACGGACACCCTTGGGTTACACACGATGTACATGCATACATGCATGAAGTCTACCCAACTTTTGCGAGTGCATGAGAATCGACATCCAAGTGTCCCACGCAAAAAATGAACGAAATCGGAGACCGAACGCACGTTGCGTCACGTCCGGCAAATGTTTCTTCGTGTTTTTCGCATGGAAAATCACAGAAAATGCATGGAATGTCAGAAAATCAAAAAAATTGCCGTGCCTCCTTGCGATGACCTACAGAGCTTGTGAAAAAAAATTGGGTCCGCTTGGTGGAGCGGAGAAACATGATCGCATTGCAACGCCCCTTCCGGCCGTAACGACACCCTTGGGTTACACACGATGTACATGCATACATGCATGAAGTCTACCCAACTTTTGCGAGCGTGTGAGAATCGACATCCAAGTGTCCCACGCAAAAAATGAACGAAATCGGAGACCGAACGCACGTTGCGTCACGTCTGGCAACTGTTTCTTCGTGTTTTTCGTATGGAAAATCACAGAAAATGCATGGAATGTCAGAAAAACAAAAAAATTGTCGTGCCTCCTTGCGATGACCTACAGAGCTTGTGGAAAAAAATTGGGTCCGTTTGGTGGAGCGGAGAAACATGATCGCATTGAAACCCGCCTTCCGGCCCTACCGACACCCTTGGGTTACACACGATGTACATGCACACATGCAGGAACTCTACCCAACTTTTGCGAGCGCGTGAGAATCGACATCCAAGTGTCCCACGCAAAAAATGAACGAAATCGGAGACCGAACGCACGTTGCGTCACGTCCAGCAACTGTTTCTTCTTGTTTCGGCATGAAAAATCCCAGAAAATGCATGGAATGTCAGAAAATCAAAAAATTGTTGTGCCTCCTTGTGATGACCACTAGAGCCTGTGGAAAAAAATTTGGTCCATTTTGCCATCGCATTTATAATAACCGTACATTTCACTAAAATAGTGTACATGAAGTTAAATAATTTTTTTTGTTAGAGTAAAAAAATTTTAAAGCCCCAGAAAAAAAACAAAGATATTTAAGGAGAGAGAGCCCCGCCGACGGCGATAGTAGGCCCGCTGTGATCGTGGAGAGATTCGCGGGCGTCTGGTTGCATGCACGTCCATAGCCGACGTGCATGCAATTTTAATTTTTTTTTCATCCAAAAATGTTCCACGCCGCCGCCGCCGCCGTTATCTAGGTGTGCACCCCACCCCCGCCGCCCGCATGTCGCCGTCAACCACCCCGGCCCACGAACGCCGCCGTCAACCACCCGGGCCCCACACGCCGCCGTCAACCAGGCTGCAGCCCGCACGCCGCCGTCAACCACCAGGGCGCCCCCGCCCCCCGCACGTCGCCATCAACCACCAGGGCGCCCCCCCCCGCACGCCGCCGTCAACCACCCCGGCCCACGTACGCCGCCGTCAACCACCCGGGCCCCGCACGCCGCCGTCAACCAGGCCGCACCCCGCACGTCGCCGTCAACCACCAGGGCGCCCCCGCCCCCCGCATGTCGCCATCAACCACCAGGGCGCCCCCGCCCCCCCGCACGTCGCCGTCAACTTCATCTTTCACGCCGGGTGAAGCGCCGTCCTTGTGGTGTGGGTAATTTTTTTTTTCATATTAATATTGATAAGTCGTTAGGGTTGCATCGAATGTGACAATAAACTATTTCATGCAGTATGGATATCGATGGTGTCATTGCATGTTCTATTGAGAAGTGGGTTAGCCTAGTTGAAAAACTTTCACCGAGTCAGAAATTTAGATTTTATGAAACGGATATGCAAGGCATGTTACAGATACCATCGGTAAAGATGCGTGATTTTTTGCTTCACTTTATGATTCAAGGTTACAACCCGAATAGTAACAAATTCATGCTCCAAGAGACAGCTGGAAATAAAGGTCTGATTTCACTTTGGCCTGATGATGTGTTCTCCATATTTGGTTGGCAAAATGATGGAGTGGATGTTGTTGGTTTTCTTAGTACGGAAGGAGAGAAAGCAACCAAAAAAATACCTACTGGTTTTTTTAACAAAAAAAAAGGTAAAATCATGATTGATACTCTTATCGATAAGATTGTGAGGAATAAAGACGCGGACGATGACTTCGTCCGGATGACGTTTCTAGTTCTGTTAGGAACTATAATTGCACCAGTCTCTCATGAATATGTTCCGAAGAAGTACTATGCGTTAGTGCAAGACATCAAGTTGATAAGGAAGTTCAACTGGAACGCGTTCACTTTACGGTTCACTCTGTCGGAGGTTGGCAAGCTTATGCAGGATGGCCAGGTTAGGCAGTGGCCACATGGGCACCTCGCCCTTCTGCAGGTACATTTTATTAATTGATTTCAACTTTGTTACGTAACTTTACTGAATAAAATGTTATTTCAACATCTCATTATTTTGCAGTACCTATACTGGGAGAAGGTGCAACCAACCACCGGTCCGAAATATGACCCGTTGTCGTTGTTGAGCCCTCTTATGAGGAACTGGATGGAAGCTGTAGCGGAGAGAAGAGGCACATATGACTATGATTATGGTCGCGGTGAAGGGCTGGTAATCCGACTTGGCTTGTTTTATTTCACATTAAAATTTCGTAGTTGTTGTTCTTATGGTTTGTATGCATAATTTCTTTATTTTGTAGATTGATGACTACATTACAGATGAGTACAGGCGACAAAAAATTGCACAAGAAGAAGCTGAAAAAACTAAGAAAGCAAGTAGCGAAAAATCTAATGTAACTGGAAAAAGGAAAGACAGCAGTACATCGGAGGCTTCTGCGAGCCAGAAGCCTATTATTGACAGGATTTTGAATGAGGTGAAGGAGCTTCGGAAGGAAATACGTCGTTTGCCAGAGTTATGCGCACAGGTAACACTTCAAGATATCACTTTAATGTCCTGCACAATGTCCTGAAATTTATTGAAACCTAAGTTGAATTCATATTTGCTTTCAGAGGATGATTGAGAAGTTGAACAAAACCGGTGTGTTCTACAAACCCGGTACCATGGAGGAAGAAGAAGATAATCTATACGACGACAATGGTGAATCTGCAAATGTTGGTGGTCTTCCCCGTAAAGAATTTGTATATCAGAAGGAAGATTCAGACGAGTTGAGGACACCTAAGAAAATGAATGTGCAAAAGGACGATGACGGCGTTGGTACAAATTCTCGGGGAAAAACACCTTATTATTGCACACCTGAGTACTTTGATACTTTCAAGGGTGATAGTGATGATCCTATCCAGGTACCTACTGATGTATCAGATCAAAAGTCAGACACATCTTTAGGGACAGATGAAATCGCATCACATGCATCGGAAGGTTCTAACGGAGTACAAGAGGTAGTGGAGGAGGTTCCTGGCAAGCGGAAGCGTAGGGTATCAAAAGTTATGAAGTCTCCTTTCGTGGTCCAAAAAACGAAGCGTACAAAACGTGCTGCCAAAGGAAGTAAGTCATTTTTCTATTTCTAATTGTTTGTGCATACAACTTATTTTTTGTATCATTGTGTTTACAAGTATTTCTGTTGCAGAATTGTTCCAACAGGAAGGCGTTAAAAAATCTAATGATGACTATGATGTGGTGAAAGCGTCCGTCAAGTACATACGCGCATACGAACACGCAAACAAAGATGGCAACACAGAAATTTTCTATGATGGTACGGCCGACGCTCTCAGTGCACAGAGAGCATGTCAGATTCTTAACCATCAGTGGCTAAGTGCTGACGTAAGTTAACTTGGTCTCTCGTACATTCAATTCATATGCAGGTTATTAATGCATACGCATCTTATTTGTCGGAGATCCTTGACGATCGTTTCATGTTGCCGACTTGGAGGGTGTATTGGCTAATGAAAATTAGACCTCAAAAGAAGGCCGCCGGTAACAACTATGAATTAGAGTCGAATAGTAATGGACCCGTGAATAGATGTGCCGACGAGTATTTCAAAAAAGCAAAGGTACGTTCTAGTGGATCAGCATAAGGAGACTTCATTAATTCTGTCCTGATTGTATCACATGTTCATTGTCATGCAGACTTATATTCCGCTTAACAAGGAAAACACCCACTGGATTACGGTCGTCATGCATAGTGAGAAGAAAGAGTTTCAGGTTCTCGACTCGTTGATGTCTGGAAAACTTGACAGTGATACTAGAAAACTCGTTGAGGACCTGGTACGTTTTTTTTGAACTAGGTACTGGGTAACTCATTGTATTTAGCATAACTATTGAATGTGTTCCCCCCGTGTTATTTATATATTCAGAGAAAAGAGCTTGGAGATGATATTCTAGAAGCAAATGCAACCGGAGTAGTGAATTATCCGGATGTGTCCACCTGGCCTATTAAACCTTACCCGATGCCACAACAAGAAGATGGGTGAGTACTTAGTTGGACTTTTTGTCGGTACTGAATGTACAATGCATAGTTATTTAACGAACATTTTATGCGACAGGAACTCATGTGGAATATTTGTTCTTCGATGCTTTCAATATTGTAATGGTGACAAATTTACAGGCTTATTTTCACAGGTATAGTTTAGTTGTACACAAATAATATTTTTAGTATATTGTAGGATTTGAATGTACTAACATGTTATTTTTTTCAGAGGTCAATTGATAATGCGAGGGACATAATGATAGTGCAAATTATATTTTCAGAAAGAAACCAGCTAAATGAAGTGAAAGACAAAGTTATTCGGATAGCAAAAAAGAAGAAATAGATGCGACATGGAGGAGTTTTTGCGTGTGATTTGTTTTAATATAAGACTAGATTTCCCAACCATTATTGACACTTGAGTTATAAATGTTATGTAATACATATTTATATTTGGTGTAAACGAGAATTTGTTTCGGAACCATTATATACGAGATTGCGTTTTAGTATCTTTTTGTTCTAATTATCTCTTGTTTATTTACTAAGAATGTTAATGTACGTACTGTTATGTACTGTTTATATTGTTAATGTATGCCGCTTTGGTACTGTTTATTAAACAGTGTATGTTTAAAGTTCGTTGAAAAAAACAGCAAAAGTGTAAAAAATATGCCCGCCCGGCACCGCCGCGTCTTTACTAAGACGCGTCCATATCAAGCCCAGTGGGCGACTTGGACCGCCGTTCAGACGACGGACGGATACCGGGCCCAACAGGGCGGCAGAGAGAGAGAGGGCGTCACATGTGCTTTGCGAGAGAAGTTCAATGCAGCGGGGGGCGCCGGGTTTATAAACCACTCAGCGCCCCCTTCGGCCGGCGAGGTGGGACTAAACCTGCCGTAGTCCGCGGCGCCTCGCCCCTCGCAGACGCCCGCGCGGGCGGTTAGTTGGGCCGGCCCACGGCGCCTCGCCCCCTCGCAGACGCCCGCGCGCCGTCCGTTGCCCTATTGGGCCGGCCCACCCTCGCGGCTGGCTGTCCCCGCGCCGCGTCGCCCCCGATGTTTAGGAAATTTAGTCCCACCTCGCCGGCCGAAGGGGGCGCCGAGTGGTTTATAAACCCGGCGCCCCCCGTTGCATTGAACTTCTCTCTCAAAGCACATGTGACGTCCTCTCTCTGCCGCCCTGTTGGGCCCGGTATTCGTCCGCCGTCTGAACGGCTGTCCAAGTCGCCCACTGGGCTTGATATGGACCGTCTTAGTAAGACGTGGCGGTGCCGGCCGGGCATTTTTTTAACATTCTTGGCTGTTTTTTCCAACTAACTTTAAACATACACTATTTAATAAACAGTGCCAAGGCGGCATACACAATATTAACAGTACATAACAGTACGTACATTAACAACAACAGCTGTGACATAATATTCTTTATTGCCCACATGTAATATAAAAACACAAGTATGAAGTCTCATATAACACGACGACCATAACGATTTGTAGCCAATATTCTTGGTTCCACACATATAAAGTACTCAACATGAATATCAAGTTAAAACTTGCACCGTCCTCACTTGAGTCCTCACTTGAGTCTTCAAGCCCACTTGCTGGGTAGAATAAATTACAAACTATGAGAATTAATGTACAGTAAATGAAACAACAGAAACTAATATAAACAAACAAAAAGACATAGTCTTACATATGAATGGATGAAATAAAACAGTTGCACCGTCCGCACTTGTGCCTTCAAGCCTTGTTACTGCATATAATAATTTACAAACTGTTAGAATTAATGTACAGTAAATGAAACAACATAGCTAACGTGAAACAACAAGGCACATACTCTGGATTTTCGGCGCATGTGGTCTTCTTGTGACCTGGGAGTCTGCATATGCTACATAGGCGTTTGGATTTCTCGTCAAATCCTTTTGGTCTCCCATTTTTTGTCACCTCTGGGCCATCCTTACCGCGACCTCTACTGTTATGCTTAGGTGCGCCCTTGGTGGAAACCTTTACTGGATCACGAACCAGAATATGATCTCGGTTTGGCTCAAATGGATTATCATCCGGTAGGCTCCGCTGACTATCATTTTCATTCCCCGGAACATCCTTATTCGCTATAATATCATCCAGACATGCCATCAACTTGTCAAATAAGAATGCATTACTACGACAGAACATGAAGAATATGCTTGCAAGGAAGACCTTTGCGAGTCATACTACGACAACTACACTTTATAGTTTCTGCAGAGTTACCTGGTGTATACTCCACATGAAATCTGTGATCCTTGTTATTCTTCCACGCAACCACAAATCTCTGACTGTCAGTTCCTGTCAACCTATCAATGACCTCAAGATTGTGTACCTTCTTCAAATCTTGCTGCAAGATATAAAAGTTTGCCTGCGTGAATGCTTTCGCAGCAAACGACTCGATGGTCTTAAACTCAGTCACCGCTACTGGGAGAGTCTGTGTGGCCCTGCAGTCATCGTACGCCTCGTTTTCACGGAGGCGAACGATACAATTCTCATAGTGTACAATCATGTCAACAATAGTCATACCATAGTCAAGATGAAGGTGCAGGCAGGAGTTGAGACTCTCGCTTCTCTGATTACTGCGCATACCAAGAAATAACCCACCAGACAAATATGATGCAACCCAAAGCTTCTTCTTCCTGTACATCCTATGGAGCCATGTTTTTGTTCTCTCCGTCTGCCATTTGCCCACAAATGCAGCCCATCTCTCCTCAAAAAATGTATGTGTCGTCGTGTAGTACAATAGTGCCCTGAACTCCTTCAACGACTTGTGGTGGAGGTGTTTCTGCATATTCTTCTCAATATGCCATGAACATAGATGATGCCACACGTCAGGAAGCACCTTCCTGATAGCCCTTATCATCGCTACATCTCCATCAGTAATTACAGACTTCGGCTTCTTCTGACAGTGAGCTTTTGAGAATGTCTGAAGCAGCCATATGTATGTACCTTCTGTCTCGTCTGAAACAATGGCGCAGGCGAATACCGTAGTGCAATGGTGGTTGTTCAGACCCACGAAAGGGATGAACGGCATTGCATACATGTTCATCTTGTATGTACTGTCGAAGACGGTAACATCTCCATAGTCAAGATAATCTCTACGTGACTGCGAATCACACCAGAACAGGTTTTGGAGCCTGCCTTTACTGTCAACAGTGTGCGCAAAGAAAAAATCAGGATCTCTATCCTTTCTGGTCATCATGATTCCTATCGCTGTGTCAGCATCACCCTTTGCCAGCAATTTCATTTTTTCTCTGTAGCACATATTATACAGCTTTGTCCTCTGAAACCCTGACTTGGCATATGACCCATACCTGCTGACAAAGTTGTCAAAGATAATATGCTTTCTGATCCCAGCTCCTGCCATAGCTAAGATCTCTGCTCTCTCAAATGCTTTGATCTGATTATGTGACCTCAGGAAAGGGACTTCGTCCTGTCGTGCTAGAACATGGCTGTGATCATCCATGAAACTGCTCACATACCAAAGTTCACGCTTTCTATCAAGCTTCACTGTCAAATGGGCTTCACAGCAGCAACGACTCTCAGGTCTAAGCCTGCGAGTCCGACCTTCCATTGTACACAATTTAGCCTGACGTTTTCCTGCCCTGGAACATAGATACCTCCTCAAGCGGATAGTCCTCGCGGGACCTTTTGCACGTTTCAGCAAGTCCCTCCTGATGCTGAACCCACGTTCTCTCGCATACTTGTTGTAGAACGTGAACGCCTCCCCTTCTGTCCTGAATGTCTTGGCCATCACTTCCCAATGCCTATACAGTGACTCTTGCTGATATTCATCATAGCCCATGTCAAGGTCAAACTGAACATCGTCAACGTTCTCATCTTTCTCGCTACCGGCACCGAAACCCCCCTGCAAAATAAGACAAATGACTATGCGTGTCAGTCTGTTCTTGTATTGTTAGTTACCATAAATCATGAAAAACCTTACTTCGCTTGCGCTCCCATTTAAAAATGAATCGACATCGTCGTCACTGTCATCATTTGAAGTGATACGCTCATTGTCACCATCGGCATATGTCTGTGCACAGTTAAATTAAAATAAGTGGCAATGCAATTATGTTGTCAATCGTTGACCTACATTTTTTTTAACGTACCTTGCTCGCACTATCTGCATAACATTGATCATTTATAACATATTCCTCATTGTCATCATTGGCATGTACCTGTACAAATTAAAAAAGACATGTCAGTGTCAAAGCACTAGTTTATTTTCGAGATTTTTTTGTCAACGTTCACGACACTTACATTACCACTATACGATTCATCCTGGCTCATATAGTTGTGTCCTGCAGATTCGTTTGTTTTCAATGACGAGGATTCTTTTTCGCTATCGGAATCATCACTCCCATATCCGGTTTCTTCCTCCAATAAATCACCTTCACAATAGTGTGTCAGATCAATGCCAAACATTCGACAACATCAACACGGATATACTGAATTAACCGAAGGAGGGTAAAAAAAACTACCGTCATCCATCGACGGGTCCTCGCCTGGGGTGGCCGCCGATGCGCTGCTGCCACCCACGTCGTCGACGGCGCGTGCCATGGCGTTTCACCGGGAAGTTGCCGCGTGGGTGACCGCGGAAGCCGCCGTGCTCGTCTCTGTGATGTAGGCGAGAAGGGCGTCTAGGCGTTGGTCAGGGGCGACGTCGTGACGGCGGTCAACCGCGTGTTCGGGCGGCGACGACGGCGCCGCTTGATACCCCCCTCCCCACCGGCCGCCTTAGCCACGAGCGGCGAGGACGGTGCCGCTTGATACCCCCTCCCCACCGGCCGCCTTAGCCACGGGCGGCGTCGATGAGTCTAGGGTTTCGTCGTCCTGGGTGGGGCGTCGTCGTCACGGAGGTGAAACGCGTGTTCGGGCGGCGAACGGCACCAGTTGATACCCCCTCCCTCACGGCCGTCGGAGTCACGGCGGCGTTGATGAGTTAGGGTTTGGGGCGTCGTGGCTGTCGTGTCGCCGTTTTTTTTCCAAACGATACGGTCCCACAACCGGTGTACGTACGGGGCCGTACGCGGCGGGCGGACGAACGACGGACGCGGGCGGACGCGGCGGGTATAATGTACGCCCATGTGTAAAGACCATACTACCCTTTATACATATTAGGGGGGGGGGGGTGTTGTACTGAAGTGCTTCTCTACTACTAGAGCCAGCTACCTTAGCTAAACCTACTCAGGTATGAACTCTATTACTACACGGACGCATACATCACTTGGGAGACGTACACCATGTCGTGCTTATTCTTAACAGTGTTTCAATCAAGTCCTCCAGTCTATTTAATTTGAGTCGTCATGATAGGGGCCGGCCGGCACAGCAGATGCGCGGTCACGTATGTGTAGCGAATAATGCCAACTTGGTTTTACCTACTGCATACAATTGATATTGTATAGTTGGATTGGAAGATATGATTCACTAGCTGGAATCGTTTTTAATTTCAGTGGTTACGGAACAATTTATTATGCAAGTGTGACCAAGTCATTATTTCCTAAAGAAATTGTGATGGCTACTGATGAGCACTATACTGCAACTAGGGTGAGGTCACATCTTGATCCACTGTAACACCCCTATGTAATGAGCTACAGTGATCCTCATCATTAAGCTAAGCTACTTTGGTTTGCAATGCTTGATCACCTTGGATTCATATCTCATTTCAAATTCCACCACTGAAATCAATTCAAATTGCAAGTTAAGTTTAAAGTTTCACAAACATGGTTGCAAAATAGTTCATCATTTAGCAAATATTTCATAACAATTATTTGTTAAGAAAAACAACATCACTTATTTGCTTAATTGGGCTCTAGCAATTAAAACAGTGCCAAATCAGCATATTTAAATGCTTTTCCATTTATGAAAAATCCAAACAAATTCAGTTGCCTCCCAAACTTTTTGTGACAATGCCAAATATTGCAATGCATTTAAATGGCCAAGTTCCATATTTTAAAAAACTCATTTGATAATAAAAAGAAAATGCAAAACAGAAAGGAATAAAGAAAACGGAAAAGAATCAGAAATTACTGTACAGGCTGGCCTGGCCCATTTGGGTCGGCCTTTCGTCTAGCTCGCGACAGGGCAGGGGCGCCCGAGCGCCTGTGCGCCGTCCGTGCTCGGATGAGCTCGCTATCGAGCATCCCGCGGCTCCCCCTTGTGGATAAGGGCACCCCCGGGCGTCTCACTCTCCCCCGAAACCCTAGTCCCACTCAGAACCCCCCCCCCCTCCTTGCCTCTCTCCCTCGAAATCGTCCCCGGTAGAGCGCTGCCATGGCCACCCCTAACTAAACGACGCGGCCACCGCAGTTCATATGCCTCCGGAGCTTGACCGGGAGGACCGCCGTCCACCTCCACTACGCCTACGCCCTTCCGTTCGACCGGAGCAGCCCGGAATCGACGCCTGCGACCTCTTCTTCAACCTCGAGCAATCGGACTTCGCGTCGTTGATCTACGCTGATTCGCCGCCTCCGAGCCTCCCCGAGCTGGCCTTGCACTCCTACAGGACCGCAGTGAGCGCCGCCTCGCCTCCCCACTCTCCCCTGGCTCGCGCACGGCCTCTAGCTACCTCTCCCGAGAGCTCCGAGCCACCGTCCGCCATGGCTAGCGAGCTACGTGCGCTCGAGCCACCTCAGCTTGCTCCAGTGGCCCCAATGCGCTTCTGCTGCCCCGTACACGCCGCTCGCATGCATCATTTGTTTGATTTCGAGCCGCAACGGCGAGTCTCCTCCAGCCCCACCCTAGCCGCCGCCATGGCTGGCCACCGACGCCACTGCCGGCCACCACAGCTCCTGCACTCACCTGGGATCGACGCGCGCGGTCGTGGCCGTTCTATAGAACCTAGGCCCGGTCCAAATGGACGCCGGAATCGGCCGGACGGCCATCGCCGGCGTTTGGCCTCGCCGCCGGTGACGCTGTTGACGTGGCCATCATTAGTGGCTAACCACCCCTGTTAACACTCACTGACACCGGGCTCCGCACTTTTAATTAGGAGCTAATAAAACGGTTAAGTTAATATAACTAAACTAACAAGTTGGGCCCACCTTTACTATTCAAACGGATAAGATGCGTCCAGTCAGCATGCTGACTCAGCATTGGGACCCACTGTCAGCCTCATGTGCAAAAGTGTGGGTACACTTTTGTGTACCCGTAGCAATTAGGTGGTAAATTGATTTTCAAATTAATTTAATCAGGAAATTCAAAAAATGTTTAAAACTTTGTAAAATCATATAAAATAATCCGTAACTCGGATGAAAATAATTTATATATGAAAAATGATCAGAAAAATAAGACGAATCCGAATATGCCATCCACGTACCTGTCACATGCTTCCAACACTGCAAAGTTGGAACCTTCCCCTTCGGATTGCCTGTTCGATAACTGCCCAGAACTGGAAAAATATTCCCAGATATTTTCCCGCTCTGTCTGTAATGTGTACCACTGCGTTAGGTCACCCCTAGCACAACATATTGCCATGTCATGCATCTGTGTTGCATTTGTTTGCTTTATATTTATTGTTTCTTCCCCCTCTTCTCTCCGGTAGACCCCAAGACTGCTGTTGATCCCGAGTACGACTACGCTGCAGACGTCCAACCCCTTTCAGCAGAGCTTCCAGGCAAGCAAAACGCCCTTGATCATTCCTATATTGCCCATTCTTTCTCTCCCATGATTGCATTAGATTTTGCTACTGTATTTGATTGCTCCTATTCTGATGCATAGCCTGATTTTGTAACTGTTGTTGATACCTTACCTGCTATCCTATATTGTTTAGTATTGACTGATTAGTGATCCAACAGTTGCCCCGCACCCTTGTCCGTGTTGCCATGCTTTGCTTCCGGATGACTCGATCAACGTGATCGATGTGCAGAGACCGACACAGCACAGCACACCCCCTTAGTTGTACGACTCTGCAGAGCTACTATCGAGTGCCGAGGGTGATACCTCCTACCTCACTCCTGATGATATCTCTGTAGCGTAGCTAGTCGATTGTGGGTTACCGAGGGTGATTCCTCTTTCACCACCTCCAATGATGCCTCTGTCGTGCAACCCCTCAAGTGTGAACCCATCGAGGGTGATTCCTCCAAGTTCACCTTGACGGATACATCGAGTGGGAATCCAACGAGGGTGATTCCTCGGATTCCTCCTTGATGTTATGGACACACGGTTACCATGTTTTTACCTCAGTCCCTTGCTGAAGTCGGGTCGACCCCGCGGGGTACTCGCGAGAGATGTGAAGTCGGGTTAACCGTGAGGGTACCCGCAAGATAATTACGCGGCACGACCGGGCAAGTAGACCACCCCAGGAGAGGGATGGGCATGACATTTGCCGTAAGTCCGCGAGACGGGGCGACGGGATCACTTATCGTGGATCACTGATCGTCTCCGCGAGCTCCCAATACACTAACGGTTTGGATATGAGATCTGAGTAGGCCTCTGGCCTTTTACGCATTAACCACCACGCGAGAATAAGTATGGGCGCTCAGCGTCGTACGATTCTCCCGAAAGCTCTGTCAGACGTCCAGTTCAGCATTGTGGCACGGTCGGATCACGCCATCCAGGAGAGAGGTGGCGCTGGTATCTACCCTGCTCGCAACGACCCGGAGTGCAAAGGGCGATGGATCCAAGACCCATGAGCACTTAGGATGTAGACCGGCGGGGACCTCTCTGCAGAGCCTAGGTAGGACTACGGCATGTCGATCAGCCGAGGCCATGCATGACCAGGAAAAGTGTGTCCAGCCAGAGTTAATCGAGCATGTTGGGTAAGTTGGTGCACCCCTGCAGGGAAGTATATCTATTCGAATAGCCGTGTCCACGGTAACGGATGCCCAGAGAGTATCCCGATCTACTACAATTAGAACTGGATACCTGTGTTACCTAATGAATATGTTAGCTCCGGGATTGCTTTCTCGTAGGGAGTTGAGGAAGGATCTCTGGGCATTGCTATTGTTACTTATTACTTTATGTTATGCTACTAATCTGCACTCTTCTAATGCTGCAAGACGTTGCATGATGCTAGTCTTCGATAGGCTAGGCCTTCTCTCTATTCTGGCAATTCTGTAGTCCAGTCCACAGATACATCCCCTTCATTTGATACCGAAGCATGATTAGCATAGTTCTGATGTAAGTCTTGCAAGTACTTTGGATGAGTACTCACGGTTGCTTTGCTACCTCTTGTTCCCCATACCCGGTTGCTGCGACCAGATGATGGAGCCCAGGAGCCGGAGATCCCCGATGGTGCCTACTACTACATGGAGACCGACGACCAGGAGTAGTTTAGGAGGCTCCCAGGCAGGAGGCCTGTGCCTTTTTGATCTAGATGTCATTGTTTTGCTCAGCCTTCCTAAGGCAAACTTGTCTAATTATATCTGTACTCAGATATTGATGCTTCCGCTGACTCTTGTGTAACTCGAGCTTATGTATTCGAGCCCTCGAGGCCCTTGGCTTGTAATATAAAGCTTGTATTATTTTATTTTTTGCTCTAGAGTTGTGTTGTGATATCTTCCCGTGAGACCCTGGGCTTGATCGTGCGCATTTGCGTGTATGATTAGTGCACGGTCGAGTCGGGGGCGTCACAAGTTGGTATCAGAGCCGACTACCCGTAGGAAGCCCCCTTTCCAACTCCTTGGCCGAAGTTGAGTCTAGTCTTTAAAAAACTATTTTACTAACTATGTTGTGTGGCTTACGGGCCCACATCGCTAATGGTTGGGTTTAGGATCTTTTATTCCTCTTCCTTACTCTGGGCCTCTGATCTCTCTTCTATTCGGATTAATTTTTTTGCTAAATCTGACATTAGGTTCTCGTGTTCACATCCACCCGGAGAGCTGGATTACCTGCAACTATTTCATTAAATGTCTGACACATCATACACATACTGTCTTTTGACATCTTTGAACTCCTTGAGCTTAAGGAGGAAATCGATAAATCACTCCGCAAGGTTTCATTCGTCCAAATTCCTCTGCTTGGGGAGCACCTTCTCTCTTGGTCAAGAAGAAGGATGGTACGAACCGGTTGGTCCAAGATTACCGACCTATCAACCAGGCAACCATTCAGAACAAGTATCCGCTTCCTCGGATCAATGATCTGTATGATCAACTTGCTGGTTCCTCCGTATTCTCTAAACTCGATCTAAGGTTGGGTTACCACCAGATCCGAGTTCGTGAAGAGGATATTACGAAGATCGCTTTCGTTACTCGATATGGCTCATATGAGTACACCGTCATGTCATTCGGCTTAACCAATGCTCCAGTAACGATCTCTCGATTGATGAACTACATCTTCATGGATTACCTCGACAAGTTCGTCGTGGTTTATCTGGATGATATCCTGGTATATTCCAAGAATAAGGAAGAACATGCTGAACATCTTCGTCTTGTTCTGGAAAAACTTTGGGAGCATCAGATGCCAAATATTCCAAGTGTGAATTCTGGTTATCTGAAGTAACCTATCTTGGTCATGTGATTTCCAAGGATGGTATTGCTGTCAACCCAGAACGAGTTCAAGCTATTCTTGACTGGACTCCACCGAAGAATGTCAAGCATGTCAGAAGTTTTCTCGGACTCGCCAGCTATTGCCGCCATTTTGTCGAGAACTTCTCCAAGATTGCCAAGCCTCTGACTAATCTGCTTCACAAAGGCGTTAAGTTTGAGTGGACAGAAAAATGTCAGGAAAGTTTTCAAACGCTCAAGAACAAGCTGACATCTGCACCAGTGCTTGCTCCCCCAGATTCTAGCAAGAACTTCGTGATTTATTGTGACGCATCTCGTCAAGAATTAGGCTGTGTCCTAATGCAAGAGCGCAAAGTGATTGCTTATGCCTCACGACAGTTGCGTCCTCATGAAGAGAACTACCCAGTTCATGATCTCGAACTTGCTGCAGTTATTTATGCACTAAAGTTATGGCGACATTACCATCTTGGTAATCGGTGCAAGATCTACACGGATCATCAAAGTCTGAAATATCTGTTTACTCAGCCGGATCTGAATCTTCGACAACAGAGATGGATGGAAGCAATTACAGACTATGACTGCGGTATTACATATACCCTTGGTAAGGCTAATGTTAAGGCCGATGCTTTGAGCTGCAAGTCCTATTGCAACAATCTCATGGTTCAGCGAGCTCAACCCCTTCTTCATGAAGAACTTCATAAGTTGAACCTCCACATTGTTCCACAGGGTTCTCTTAATACCCTTGTTTTGGAACCAACTCTGGAGAAAGCTATTAAGTCTGCGCAAGCAAAAGACGCTAAAGTTGATCAGATGAAAAGGGAACTTGCTTTTGAGAAAGCCAGAGATTTCTCGCTTGCCGAAGATGGAACCTTGTACTTCAGAGATCGCCTTCTGGTACCCCGGTTCGAACTTATGACAGACAAAGTTATGAAGGAGGCACATGACACACCGCTGTCCATTCATCCGGGTAGCACCAAGATGTACCAAGACCTTCGTCAGAGGTACTGGTGGTCTAACATGAAGCAAGACATCGCTCGCTATGTTGCTGAATGTGACGTTTGCCATCGCATCAAAGCCAAACATCAAAAACCTGCTGGACTCCTGCAACCGCTTCCTATCCCTGTGTGGAAGTGGGACAAGGGTCAAATGGATCTTATCACTGGCCGTCCCAGATCCTAAAAGGGTCACGATGCTATTCTTGTCGTCGTCGACCAGTTCTCCAAAGTTGCACACTTTCTGCCAGTCAAGGAGACGATCACTGTTAGTCAGTTAGCAGATTTGTATATCTCCAGAATTGTGACACTCCATGGTATTCCGAAGGAGATCAGTTCAGACCGTGACAGTCTCTTCACCTCAAAGTTCTGGGAAAGTTTCCAAGAAGCTATGGGAACTCATTTAACCTAGAGCACAGCTTATCACCCCCAATCCCAAGGTCAAGTTGAACGAGTTAACCAAGTGCTTGAAGATATGCTACATGCTTGTTGTAGGAGATATGCCCTAGAGGTAGTAATAACAGTTATTTTGTATCTCCAAAGTTTGTAATGAATGTTTATGTCCCATGCTATAACTACAATGATTCTCGAGTCTGCAATATCCACGAGGCTCGGAGGGAAACACATGTGCACGTGTGGTATAATAAACGGTAAAATGTATTCCTGGTCATGCCTCTAAGACCATGGGCATGTTTATGACGGCAATTTTGAGGGCACAATGTTAGTAGAATACTTATGTTGAATCGACCTGAATTGATGTTATGCTATGAGATACATTCGTCACAAGTTAATGGTTAATAACACAGAGAAAGTTAATGCTTGCATAATTCCTTAGACCATGAGAGTATCAAGTTCCTTCATACTTTCTTCGTGAACTTTGGGGTTTGTTAAACGTCATCCGTAACTGGGTGGCTATTACGGTGGCTTACGGGTTCACGGAAAAGTATGGCAAGAAACGAGATAGCTCAAGATTGGGATTTGCTCCTCCGACGATGGAGAGATATTCTCGGGCCCTCTCAGTGTTATGGTATCAATCATCGTCTGACCAGACACATTATGATTTGATCACAGGGATGCCAGAACATGGAAACGAGAAAAGAGAACAAAACCGGTAACGAGGTAACTAGCATAGTGGACAAGTGTTGATCCACGGGGATGCTGATAAATCTCTCCTCGGGTGTTTGTAACATATCGTGAAGCAACAAGAATAGCACACGGCAACCAGAGGTTCACTCGAATATTTATTCGTGTGGGTATAGGGGTCAATATGGGTGTCCATGGCTCCGATGTTGATCATTGTTCGGAAAGTGTTCCGGGTCATGTCTATACTTCACCGAACATATAGGGTCACACCCTTAAGGGTCATCTATCTGCTGAATACTAGACAGGGAGTCTGAGAGAAAGTCACCGAAAAAGTTTCGGAGACAACGGAAAAGTTTCGGAGAGAGAACACCGGAATAGTTTCGGTAAAACCGAAAAGTTGTTTTGGAGTATACCATTAAGTCAAATTGGTTTCGGCACACGCCTGGAAAATCTTGGAGGGTGCCAGAATTGTTCTGGGATAAAACCGAAAATGTTCCGGAGCTGCCGGAACCGGTTTGGTTGCTTTTTGCAGATGAAAATCACTAATTCGGAATTGTTTCAGAACGTGTCCAAAATCTTTTTAGTGGGTACTGTAATTATTCTAAGACCCACAGAAATATTTTTGGATTTTACGGTCACGGAAAAATGTTTCTATGAATAGTGAAAGTGCTTTTTGGGCTACTTTATGGAAAGCCACCTTTTAGGGCTTTTCCCAAAAGGCTTCTAGAAGGGATTGGGGACCAAGGAACCCCCTTTGGAGGGGCCCCCTAGTGGTGGCCGGCCAAGATGGAGCTCCTCCATGGAGCTCCACTTGCCTTCCTTTTATGCCCTTATGGAGGATCCGTGTGATGGGTTTTTTGGGTATTTTTCCCCTTGGGTTTTCCTATAAATAGAGGTGGAGAGGCACTCTCCACACTCACTCCTTTTCTCACATACACAAGCCATGCATGATCTGGCCTTCTCTCTCCCTCCCCGCGAAATAGTTTCGTAGAGCCGAAAGGTTGTCTGGGTTCCGGCAGGAACTAGTTTTGGACGGCGAAGCCCTGCCGGATAGCTGACACCGTATGTGTGCAACCCCGTAGAGAGGTCGTAGTTTCGATCTTTTGCCCGAGGGGCTGTTCGAGGGTCCTCCCGAAGGGCTGTACGAGTTACCGTTGGAGCTTCGAGGGTCCTCCCGAAGGGCTGTCCGTGACATCGTCCGAGGGACTGTCCGACCGCCTCCCGAAGGGCTGTCCGACGAGGGAGTAAATCCTAGCTGCGGGGATCTGCACCGACGATCTACATCGACTCTACTTCAGCTGTGCTACGAGTCCGTAATGATCAGATCAAACCCTGTATGCAGTCTCCATAGTGGTCCTAGGCGTGCTCGCTGTACCGAATTTTTTTGTTTTCTGTCGCGTTCCCCAACAGTGGCATCAAGAGCCTTGCTATGTGTAGATGCAGGTTGCGATCTAGAATACATAGAGATGTATGGGTATTGCATAATATAATTTTGTAGTAGATGAAATCCATTGCTGAAAATTATCTATGCGGGTAGCAGATGAAATCTGTTACCCGACGTTCTTGTTGCTTCCCTAGAATTTGCGTATTTTTGAACTTGAAACGGCATGGTGGAATTTCACAAAGTTCTGGCAATCCACGATCCTGATTGATCAACAAAGTGCTATCAGTTCTTTGGGTTCCACCATAGTTAATAGAAAGATGAAATTTTGCAGACGAAAGGGCAATGCAGATATGATCTGCACGGGGGTCATGCGTATGACAAAGTTTAGTATGGGGCTCGAGATTTTATTATCTCGTGTTTCATACACCCCGCAAAGTTAATCTAGCGACCTGAATAATCATATTTGATGATAAATGTTGGTAGCTGCGGTTTAAGTCAAAACCTTAGAAGCCATGTAAAATAAAATTTTGCATAAACCGATTAGAGGCATCTAACTTGGTTTTGCAGGATGTGCATGTGATGTGGTATAGCAGCTCTCATATTAATTCGATTATGTATGAGATGAATATATGATGTAAATTTATTAACATGACCTGCGTGTCATGATTCGGCATGATGGCTGGAGCCACATGATTATCACTTTAATGACCAGTGTGTCAACCTTAAGTAATGCACTTATTTTATTAGCTATAGAGATAGCAATATTATCTGTTGCATCGACAAGGTGGTGGCAATCTTCGCGAAGGGGAACCCGGACGCAAATGCCGAAGAGGAAGAAATTAAAGACTTCTCCGTCAGAACGGGCTATACCATATCATGCTATTATGAATTGCCTGAGATGTTTATCCCTCTTGATGCACCCTTTTGATTGCACGGTAGTCGCTTTTTATTAAGGTGATCTCTCACTTAAAAATATCAAGTAGTTAGTGTTCTCCCAAGTGTAGCACCATCATGGCACCTATCTCTTTGGGGTATCACATGGATGCATGGGTACGAACGATTAGAGAAGTGTGAGGCGGGTGAGTTGAGACCTGGCAGCAAGATCACTTGGTTGTCTTGACGTTCCGGAGGATCGTCCTGAGCTCGGAACACGCCCATTGAAAGATGAACAAGAATCACATAGAGATGTGATTGGCAAGTTGGCCTACCAAATGAAATTCTCGTCACTTGAGATGGATGCATCCTTGGCGTTGAATTGAAATTTGGATCTTGAATCACTCACAATCAATTATGAGAGATATTGATTTGAGTGGGAGAGCACTTTAGAATAAAATTGTTTATTCACTAGTGCACTGAGGATTGTCCTCAGGAGCACTAAGAGGATGTATGTGCTTGAAACTCCTCTTCCAGCTAAACCGGCGGCAACTGCCCCAGAAGATGAACAAAATGTTTGGGCCACTAAGGATGATGATTACAACTTAGTGCAGTGGCTCATGCTAGCTTGCATGAGTCCAGGAGTTGGATGCTCTGTACAAGGAAACTGCACGGTCTGAATGATTTGTTATCATGAAGGCCATGATGGATTTCAAGATGGCCGAGGGCAGTTCAGTTGGTGAACATGTGGTCAAAATGATTGGCTACGCTGAAAGGCTTAAAACCCTGGAATTTACAATTCCACCAGCCCATATGATGGACATGTTGCTTTCTTCACTCCCCCATCTTACGACGGTTTTCTCATGAACTACAACATGGGTGGGATGGAGAAGACACCAAATGAGGTGCTCACCATGCTGAAAACTGCGGAAGGAGGACTACGGAAAAATCGCAAGCATGTGTTGCATGTGAATAAAACTGCCAGTTTCAAAAAGAAAGGCGAGTCCAAGAAGGTCAAGGGCATCGGTAAGACCAGCTCCCAAAGCAACTCTATGGGTGGAGCGAAGAATGAAACTGAGTGCTTCTACTGCAAGGGTACAGGACACTGGAAGAGAAACTGCAAGAAGTATCTGCAAGATAAGAAGTCCGAGAAAACCGGAAAAGGTATAACTGTTATACAGGTTAATGTCATTGACGTTTTGCTTGCTAGCAAAAATTCTAAGTCTTGGGTATTTGATACCGGATCGGTTGCTCACATTTGCAACTCGATACAGGGGCTTCAGAAGGTGCATAAGTTGGCAAAGAATGAAGTCGTGATGCATGTCGGGAACGGCGCTGGGGTCGCCGCTCAAGCCGTCGGCATTATGCCTCTACGTCTCCCTTCAGGATTTACCTTAGAACTAAGTAACTGTTATTTTGTTCAGGCATTGTGTAGAAACATTATTTCTGGATCATGTTTAGTGCACGATGGGTACTCTTACAAGTCTGAAAACAATGGTTGTTCACTTTATTGTAAGGATATGTTTTATGGATTAGCACCCATTGTTGGGGGGCTTTTCATACTAAATCTTGAATGTGGAAATGATGTCTTTAACGTGAATGCTAAACGCCATAAGAAGGCTGATACCACCACCACTTTCTTGTGGCACTGTCGGCTTGGCCACATCGGAAAGAAACACATGCAAAGACTCCAGCCAGATGGAGTTTTAGTGTCCTTTGATTTTGAATCATTTGACACATGTGAAGCTTGTCTGATGGGGAAAATGACCAAGACGCCGTTCATGGGTCATCATGAATGGGCGGGTGAATTATTGGAAATAATACATAGTGATGTATGTGGTCCAATGAGCACAGCCGCATGGGGTGGGTATTTCTACTTCGTGACTTTTACTGATGATTTAAGTCGGTATGGCTATATCTACTTAATGAAGCATAAGTCGGAAAGCTTTGAAAAGTTCAAAGAATTTCAGAATGAGGTAGAAAATAATCATAACAAAAGGATTAAGTTTCTACGGTCAGATCGCGGGGGTGAATACCTTAGTCATGAGTTTTGCCAACATCTGAGTGACCATGGAATCGTTTCACAGCTTACGCCTCCCGGAACGCCATAGCGAAACGGAGTGTCGGAATGACGTAACCAAACCCTGTTAGACATGGTAAGGTTGATGATGTCTCTTACAGATCTACCGATATCTTTTTGGGGTCACGAACTGGAAACTGCCGCTCACACACTAAACAAAGCATCGTCTAAGTCTGTTGAGACGACACCACATGAGATGTGGCATGGGAAGAAACCTTGTGTGTCGCATCTTAAAATTTGGGGTTGTGAGGCATACGTAAAGCGTTTACAGCCCAGCAAACTCGATCCCAGATCAGACAAATGTTACTTTGTTGGTTATCCCAAAAACACCGTTGGGTATTCCTTCTACCACAAGTCCGAGGGCAAAGTGTTTGTCGCAAAAGTTGGACACTTTCTTGAGAAAGAATTTCTCGCTAAAGAAGCAAGTGGGAGGACAGTACTGCTTGATGAGATTAGTGAATCTTCGACAACCGTTGATATGGCTAAGGAACCGGAAGAAATTCCGCTAATTATCCCTACAACCGAGCCGGAAATTGTCGCATGTGATGCGGAAACTTCAGACAAGTTTGTATTTGAACCGCGCAGATCTGGTAGGGCTATCGAGCCACCTGAGTGGTTTCATAACGAAATCTTCATTCTTGAAGATGATGAACCAGCGCACTACAAGGAAGCGATGGTGGGGCCCAACTCAAGGGAATGGCACAAAGCCATGAGATCCGAAATGAAATTCATGTACGAAAATCAAGTTTGGAACTTGGTAGAACTTCCAGAAGGCGTAAAGCCCATTGGTTGTAAATTGATTTTCAAAAGAAAGATGGACGCGAATGGTAACATTACTATCCATAAAGCTAGACTTGTCGCGAAAGGGTTCACGCAAGTTCCTGGAGTGGACTATGATGAGACTTTCTCGCATGTAGCTATGCCTAAGTCTGTACGGATATTAATAGCAATAGCTGCTTATTTCGATTATGAAATATGGTAGATGGACGTCAAACCGGCTTTCCTAAATGGTAATCTCAAATAATATGTATACATGATACAGCCTGAAGGTTTTGTCGTTCATGAGAATGTTGGAAAGGTATGCAAACTTCAGAAGGCCATTTATGGTCTGAAGCAAGCATCAAGGAGCTAGAACATTCGTTTTGATGAAGTAGTCAAAGAGTTTGGCTTCATCAGGAATGACGAAGAATCTTGTGTTTACAAGAAGTTTAGTGGGAGTGCAAAAGCATTTCTAATCTTGTATGTGGATGACATATTGTTGATTGGCAATGACGTGAATTTTCTTAGCGAAATAAAAGACTCATTTAAGAAGAGTTTTTAAATGAAAGACTTACGCACACTACAAGGATACCCTCTATAAAGCAACCCATATTGTACAACGTTTTGACTGTACGTTGCAAAATTCACAAGAGATACACATATAACCATTGTAGCATATGCGTTGCAGACTTGCGTACATACTCCCAGCCCAACACACCAACCCAGCCTTTTGTCTAGCCCGACCCAAGTTGGCTTTCGGGATTAATCTAGGTCTTTCCCTGTCCCCAGCTTCCCTTATTCCTCTCGAGCCCTCCCACGCCGGCCGCCGCCCCTCGTCAGACATTGGCGACTCCTTTGCGCGGCAGCGACCTACATGCCGGCGCGCCGCCCCTCACCGCTCCCCTGCAACCCTCTATCCCGGCGCGTAGTCCCTCATCACCACTCCCCTGTGACCCTGGATCCCGGCGCACCGCCCCTCGTCACCGCTTCCCTGCGACCAACGGCGAATCCAAGGTACGGCCATGAACAGGCTCAAACCTGCCCACCAAGTCTGCGCATTCTTTGCCTTGGCTGTATCCATCTGCTAGTACGTAATTCAAATGAAATATCTTGTCGCAGTCAACTTCTCTTGCCCTGTTTCCTCTCTATTTGTGTTATCTCTAGATCGGATTGACACTTGCTTTTCGATGATGGCTATTTTTATCTCTGATGTCCTCAAACGAGTCCTCCTCATTTTTAGACTTAGAAGTTAGTAACTTAGAATTAGGCGTCCTGGGACTGTTGGTTCATAAGCTCATTTGTTAAGAAATTTTGTGGTGACTATTTTCTTGAATCGCTTGCATTGCTTCAAACTATTACTGATAATTACACTTTGCAGTTTCTAGCGAAAATATCTGAAGATCCATACTAGTTTCCAGTGACGTTCCATTCTATTAAGCAAGAGTCTTCAAGGTGGTGGTTTAGTTCAACACTGCTGACCTCCATGTCCGGCGCCCCATGCTCCAACCTTGGACTTGTTCCCAGGGACATGAATGGTAGCCTTCCAGTCAGTACTACAAATTCCTCTGGGCCGAGCATTGGTGTTAGCTCTTTGGTGACCGATGGCAACTCATCACTTTCTGGAGGTGCCCAGTTTCAGCAAAGTACGAACACGAATGTTGATTCATTCATGCGCCTTCCTGCCTTTCTGATGTCGTTTTCATCCAATAACATTTCCGGCAAGGGTAATGATCAAGCCTCTCTATACTATGCAAATTGATATGCTTAAACAACAATAAAGTGCAGCAATTAATTTAACAGAACATATTAACTACAAACATATAAGAGATTGTAAATTAAGTTGAATATCACGCACTATATATACATGGCTTTTACAATTGTACATCTTAACTTAGTCTACATGGCTTGCAGTGCACATGCTGCAGCCAGGGTATGTATATGGTTTCTTATGTATTACCACGTTGGGTTTGAAACTGAGCAGAATTATTTATTTTGCTTTTAATGGTTAGTTATTGATTTATATTTTGCAGATTGCTGCTTCTTTTCCCTTTAGAAATAAAAATTGATCTTCAAGTTCTGTTAGTCAGATATGATTATTATGTATGACTATATCATCAGCAAGATGTTTTTAGTACCAAATGAAGGGTCAACCACTATTTGGCGGTAAGTTAGATGCTTTCCCTTACTTTCCAAAAATAATATCATATGCACTTTCAGACCAAATAAAGCATAATTGGGAGCTGATGTATTGTAATCTCAGTATAGTGGCCAATACAAATTCTATTCTATATTCATATGCACTTTCAGACCAAATAAAGCATAATTGTACTATCTTTTTGACTGCCTTTGTGGTAACATGGTATCTCGATGTATCCTGTTTAAAAAGTCGTGAGAAATATTTTAATATATGAAGTTTGCCTTTTCAACTAAAAAGGCTATTGGTATTGTGGTTATCATGAGTTCAGGACACGGTGCTTCTATAGACGTATTTTTTCGGGTACTATTCCGCACTAAAAGTCAGGAACAAGTTCTATTCTGCCTATTATATGTATGAAATATGGATAGAACAGACGGTTTTGTTTTGCAAATTCCATACGGAAAGGGAAAGAACAAACTATATACAAGGATTAACCTGTGATGTACTACTATTTTTCGGTACTATGAGCCTGTACTCATGAAATACACTGCAAGGAAATACGTGCCTACAAGTTGTCCCTATAAAATTAAGGTACTCTTTTAACCATTCCACTATAAATTAGTTACTCTTTTACCAAGTTCAATTTAAATTAGTTGGGTTTGCCCAATAAGATTTTCCTAGAACAGTATACACACTATCGATTTGCAACCATCCTTTTCTGGGTCCAGAGTTGTTCGTTGCCCATAAAATATTTACTCATCATTATTTGTGCCATTTGTAGAATGGATGTCACTATGTATCACAAAAAACATATGTTGTTCTATTGTATTTGCAGCATACAAATTATCCGAGTTTGTTTTCAGTTTCAAAGAAAACATATATTTACTTGAGCTAATTAGCATGTGCGGGAGTGCAGGTATGTGGCATGCAAGCAGAGGAGAGGATGAACTTGACAATTACCAATACTACCTCATATTTGATATGACAAGGTCAGTTTCTTCATAGCGATTTACTGAGAAAGTACACTGTACTCAGCTGGTGTAGATGAATTTCTGGAGTTTGCATGTAGGGATATACAAGCAGATACAATGACCAATATCCTGCCTCTTATCACTACTTGCATCATATCAATGCTTTGTGTGTTAACAGTTCATTGTGTTTTTTGTTTGTAGATGCAAAAGATAAATGGATGATTATATGGGTGCGTGGCAAGTATACTGCAATGATGATAATGATGTTCCTGTTCATGATGATGATGATGATGGATGCTTTCAGTTTTAGTGAAGTTGTAGGGATGATGTTCATGTTGGATGATGTTCCTCTGTTGAGTTTTAGATAAGTTGTAGGGAAGTTGATGGATGCTTTCAGTTTAAGTTTCGCTATCAAGAAAATATTTAGATTATACATCACATTAGATGGTGTTCCTCCTGTAATATCCACTATTGTAATCCAACAATTTTATCAAATATATGATTTCTTCCTCCCATGAGCAATATTCTCTTGTTTTCTCTTCACTTGAAATACATAATTATCGCCATTACGTGGAGCATTAATTTAGTTGTTGGCATTATATATAAAAACAATAATATTATTCACATCATATATGTATCAACACTTGAAGCGTTGCAAATCTTTGTTGCCAAGCAATGGGATTTTGATTCGTGTACATTAAGCTCCAACGTATAAAAGTGTTGCACGAGTCTGTTTTATGTGTTGCATTCTTGCAACGAACCCTTTTACCAACGACAGTATAAGCGTTGCACTATGCGCTAGCAACACTGGATAAGGCTACGCATCCCAAAGCGTTGGTAAATACACTAACAACGCATATATGGACTTTTAGATACGGAAAAAAGCGTTGCTATAGGGGGGGTCTTGTTGTAGTGGCAAAGCGGCATATGTATTGGGCATCTAAGTCTATAGAGATAGATCAAAACACCTGATAGCGCTTAGCCAAAGCACATACATTAACAAGGTGTTGAAAAGGTTCAACATGGAGAACTCCAAGAAAGGCCTACTCCCCATGTCACCTAGCACAGTGCTTTGCAAGAATCAGTGTCCTAGGACTCTCGATGAGCGAGTACAAATGAATGATGTTCCATATGCCTCGGCAGTGTGTTCAATTGTGTATGCCATGCTATGTACAAGACCGGATGTTTCCTATGCGCTAAGTGTTAGCAGCTGGTACCAAAGTGATCCAGGATTGGAACACTGGGCCACAGTAAAAAATATTCTTAAGTACCTCAGAAGGACCAAGGATTTACTCCTTGTGTACGGAGGTGATGAAGAGCTCATTGTAAGTGGTTACACTGATGCAGGCTTCATGACTGACCCAGATGACTTCAAATCTCAATCAGTCTATGTTTTCATATTGAACGGTGGCGCAGTTGATTGGAAAAGTTCCAAACAAAAGACTGTGGTGGATTCTACAACGGAGGCGGAATATGTTGCAGCTTCAGAAGCCTCCAAGGAGGCAGTCTGGATCAAGCAGTTTCCTGAAGACCTTGGTGTGGTTCCAAGTGTGCTGGACCCGGTGGAGATTTATTGTGATAATAGTGCCACCGTTGCTCAGGCTAGGGAGCCATCTTTGCACCATAAGACAAGACATATTGAACGCAAATATAAACTCATTCGACATCATGTCAAAGTGGGTTTAGTGAAAGTACGCAAAGTTCATACGGATCTGAACGTGTCAGACCCGATGACAAAGCCTCTACCACGAGCAAAGCATGAGCAGCACCGGATAGCCATTAGTGTTAGGGAAGCCTTGTAACTGGATTATGACTCTAGTGCAAGTGGGTTTCTGTAGGAGATATGCCCTAGAGGCAGTAATAACAGTTATTTTGTATCTCCAAAGTTTGTAATGAATGTTTATGTCCCATGCTATAACTACAATGATTCTCGAGTCTGCAATATCCACGAGGCTCGGAGGGAAACTCATGTGCACGTGTGATATAATAAATGGTAAAATGTATTAATGGTCATGTCTCTAAGACTGGCTCAAGTATTGCATGATGATCATGTTTTCCTGATCATGGGCATGTCTATGCCGACAATTTTGAGGGCACAATGTTAGTAGAACACTTGTGTTGAATCGACACGAATTGATGTTATGCTATGAGATACATTCGTCACAAGTTAATGGTTAATAACACAGAGAAAGTTAATGTTTGCATAATTCCTTAAACCATGAGAGTATCGAGTTCCTTCGTACTTGCTTCATGAACTTTGGGGTTTGATAAACGTCATCCGTAACTGGGTGGCTATTACGGCGGCTTACGGGTTCACAGAAAAGTATGGCAAGAAACGAGATAGCTCAAGATTGGGATTTTCTCCTCTGACAATGGAGAGATATTCTCGGGCCCTCTCGGTGTTACGGTATCCATCATCGTCTGGCTAGATACATTGTGATTTGATCACAGGGATGCCGGAACATGGAAACGAGAAAAGAGAACAAAACCTGTAACGAGGTAACTGGCATAGTGGACAAGTGTTGATCCACGGGGATGCCGATAAATCTCACCTCGGGTGTTTGTAACATATCGCGAAGCAACAGGATTAGCACACGGCAACCGGAGGTTCACTCGAATATTTATTCGTGTGGGCATAGGGGTCAATATGGGTGTCCATGGCTCCGATGTTGGTCATTGATCGGAAAGTGTTCCGGGTCATGTCTATACTTCACCGAACCTATAGGGTCACACGCTTAGTGTCATCTATCTGCTGAATACTAGACAGGGAGTCTGAGAGAAAGTCACCAGAAAAGTTTCGGAGACAACGGAAAAGTTCCGGAGAGAGAACACCGGAATAGTTTCAGTAAAACCGAAAAGTTGTTTTGGAGTATACCATTAAGTCAAGTTGGTTTCGGCACACGCTTGGAAATTCTTGGAGGGTGCCTGAATTGTTCTGGAAACTCCTGGGATTTTTCCGGGATAAAAACCGGAAATGTTCTGGAGCTGCCGGAACCGGTTTGGTTGCTTTTCGCAGATGAAAATCACTAATCTGGAATTGTTGTGTAACGCGTCCAAAATCATTTTAGTGGGTACTGGAATTATTCTAAGACCCACATAAATATTTTCGGATTTTATGGTCGCGGAAAAATGTTTCCGTGAATAGTGAAAGTGCTTTTTGTGCTACTTTATGGAAAGCCACCTTTTAGGGCTTTTCCCAAAAGGCTTCTAGAAGGGATTGGGGACCAAGGAACCCCCTTTGGGGGGGGGGGGCTACGGGTGGCCGTCCAAGATGGAGCTCCTCCATGGAGCTCCACTTGCCTTCCTTTTATACCCTTATGGAGGATCCATGTGATGGGTTTTTTGGGTGTTTTTCCCCTTGGGTTTTCCTATAAATAGAGGTGGAGAGGCACTCTCCACACTCACTCCTTTTCTCACATACACAAGCCATGCATGATCTGGCCTTCTCTCTCCCTCCTCGCGAAATAGTTTCGTAGAGCCGAAAGGCTGTTTGGGTTCCGGCAGGAATTAGTTTTGGACAATGAAGCCCTACCGGATAGCTGACACCGTATGTGTGCAACCTCTTAGAGAGGTCATAGTTTTGATCTTTTGCCCGAGGGGCTATTCGAGGGTCCTCCCGAAGGGCTGTCCGAGTTACCATTCGAGCTTCGAGGGTCCTCCCGAAGGGCTGTCTGTGACATCGTCCGAGGGACTGTCCGACCGCCTCCCGAAGGGCTGTCCGACGAGGGAGTACATCCTCGTGGTTGGGAGGTTGTAAATCCTAGCTGCGGGGATCTGCACTGACGATCTACATCGACTCTACTTTCGCTGCGCTCCGAGTCGGTAATGATCGGATCAAACCCTGGGTGCAGTCTCCATAGTGGTCCTGGGCGTGCTCGCTGTACCGAATTTTTTTGTTTTCTGTCGCGTTCCCCTACACTTGTGTCATCTCATTTGGCAAGAAGTGGGAAGAATCTCTCCCGTATGCTGAATTCTCGTACAACAACAGCTATCAAGCTAGTTTCAAGATGGCACCCTGATACATCTCCAACGTATCTATAATTTTTTATTGTTCCATGCTGTTATATTATCAATCTTGGATGTTTTTATATACATTTACAGCAATTATATATCTTTTTTTGGGACTAACCTATTAACTTAGTGCCCTGTGCCAGTTGCTGTTTTCTGCCCTGTTTTTGTTTTACAGAATATCAATACCAAACGAAGTCCAAATACCACGAAACTGTTTGGAGATTTTTTTGGACATATACAACACTAGAAGCTTTCGGAGAAGACTAGACGCCAGAGGAGGTGGCCACGAGCCACCAGGGCGCGCCTGCCCCCAGGCGTGCCCTGGTGCCTCGTGGGCCCACCCCAGCTCCGTTTGACCTAATTCCACCACTATAAATTCCCAAAAAATCAGAAACCCTCAGGAGAGTCCATGAAATACTTTTTCTGCCGCAGCAAGTTTGTGTTCTCAAGAGATGCCATCTGGAGGCCTTTTCCGGCACTCCGCCGGAGGGGGAATAGATCACGGAGGGGATCTACATCAACCTTGCTGCCCTTCCGATGATGCGTGAGTAGTTTACCACAGACCTTCGGGTCCATAGTTAGTAGCTAGATGGCTTCCTCTCTCTGTTTGATCTTCAATACAATGTTCTCCTCGATGTTCTTGGAGTTCTATCCGATGTAATCACTTTTTGCGGTGTGTTTGTTGGGATCTGATGAATTGTGAGTTTATGATCAGATTATCCATGAATATTATTTGAGTCTTTGCTACACTCTTTTATTCATGATTATTATAGCCTCATATTTCTTCTCCGATCTATTGATTTGGTTTGGCCAACTAGATTGATTTATCTTGCCATGGGAAGAGGTGCTTTGTAATGGGTTCGATCTTGCGGTGCACAATCCCTGTGACAGAAAGGGACATGACATGTATGTATCGTTGCTATTAAGGGTAAAAAGATGGGGTTTATTCATATGTGAGTTTATCTTGTCTACATCTTGTCATCGTTCTTAAGGCGTTACTCCCTTCTTTATGGACTTAATACACTAGATGCATGCTGGATAGCGGTTGATGTGTGGAGTAATAGTAGTAGATGCGGGCAGGAGTCGGTCTACTTGTCTCGGACATGATGCCTATATACATGATCATTGCCTTGGATATCGTCATGATTATTTGCTTTTCTATCAATTGCCCAACAGTAATTTGTCTACCCACCGTATGCTATTTTCTTGAGAGAAGCCTCTAGTGAAAACTATGGCCCCCGGGTCTATCTTTATCAATTACTAAAACCCTAAAAATACTTGCTGCACTTTTCTTTATTTATTTTATTTTGTATTTTTGTTTCAATCTATCTATCTATCACATACAATTTAATCTTGCAATTACCGCCGAGGGATTGACAACCCCTTGTTTGCGTTGGGTGCAAGGATTTCTTGTTTGTGTGCAAGTGCTTCTAATGAGTTGTTGCGTGATTCTCCTACTGGATTGATAACCTTGGTTTCATAACTGAGGGAAATATTTATCTCTACTGTACTGCATCTCCCTTCCTCTTCAAGGAATTACCAACGCAACCTGCAAGTAGCAGGAAGAATTTCTGGTGCCGTTGCCGGGGAGACATCATCAACATCTATCAAGTACATTCGCATAAACTCTCATCTCCATGCATTTATTTTATTTGCCTCTTGTTTTCTTCTCCCCCACTTCTAAAAAGTTTTTAAAAAATACAAAAATATTTTTCGTTTGCCTTTTTGTGAGTTTGCTTGCTTGCTTTATCGTTATGGCTAGTTCTATTCCTGTTAAGCCTTTCCCTTCGTACTTAGGAGACGATCAATGAATTTTAAACTTTAAATATTTGGGTAACGAATCTTTAAAAGAAGCATGAGATAGATTATTAAATTGTTCCTTAAAGGTTTTTATGTTGGGCTACCCCTTGCTCATAGACGTGTCCTGGATTCTATATTTGAAAATGATTTTCTTGGGGGTGATGCCTTTACAACCTACGAAAAGATGAAAAGTATATTTGGACAGCCAAAAGTTGAAACTATCGAACCTATCACTCAAGAATGCTTTCGTCAAACTGAGATAATAAAAGAAATCAAGGCTAGTATGGATTCTAACTTTCGAGGAATATTTAACCTTGCCTCAAAAATAAATGGCAATGTGGTGTCACAAGATAGGAGGGTTGATGCTTTAGATCACAAAATCTCTCTTTATGTCTTGAGAGAAATAAAAACCCTTTGCACTAAGATTGATCATCTAGTGCATATCATTGATAATGGCAAAGAAAGTGAAATAGGGGTTGCGAGGACTAAAACCAAAGATGACAATACTTGAAACTATGCATTATGCCTAGCAAGGGGCATAAAATAATAGCGCTTGTTGGGAGGCAACCCAATGAATAAAATAATTTTTTCGGTCATGGTGTGTTTTCATATTTAAGCTACTGTTATGATTGATTTTTTATGTTTTTAATTAGTGTTTGTGCCAAGTAAAGCCTTTGGGATGATTTGGAAGATAGTATAATTGATGCTGTTTGGAAAACAGAAAGTTTTGCATCCAGTGATGGAATTTTTTTTCTGTACTGGAGAGTCAGAAAAATCTGAATTTTTTACACAGTATTGGTATATGAATTTCCCACGTTGGCCTAATTTTTCAGAATTTTTGGAGTTACATAATTACGGCTTTTAAATAGATTGCTACAGACTGTTCTGTTTTTGACAGATTCTGTTTTTGATGTGTTGCTTGCTTGTTTTGATGAAACTATGGATTGTATCGGGGGGTACAAGCCATGGAGAAGTTATAATACAGTAGGTATAATGCAAATATAAAATATGAATGGGTTTTCAACAGTACTTAGATTGGTGATTTATTTGTTATACTAACGGATCTCACGAAGGTTTTGTTGAGTTTTGTGTGATTGAAGTTTTCAAGTTTTGGGTGAGATCACGATGGATGAAGGAATAAGGAGTAGCAAGAGCATAAGCTTGGGGATGCCCGAGGCACCCCAAGGTAATATTCAAGGAAGACTCAAGCATCCAAGCTTGGGGATGCCCCGAAGGCATCCCCTCTTTCTTCTACCAACCATCGGTAATTTTACTTGGAGCTATATTTTTATTCGTCACATGATATGTGTTTTTCTTGGAGCGTCTTGTATCATATGAGTCTTTGCTTTGTTTGCTTTTTAGTTTGTCACAATCATCCTTGCTGCACACACCTATTTTGAGAGAGCCACATGTTATCACGATTTGTTATAATACTCTATGTGCTTCACTTAAATTTTTTGAGCTAGGCAGTTGCTCTAGTGCTTCACTTAAATCTTTTTGAGCACGGTGGTGGCTATATATTGAAGAAATGAACTCTCATGATTCACTTATATTATTTTGAGAGTTGACAAGATTAAAATTTTGAAGAAATAAACTCTCATGCTTCACTTATATTATTTTGAGAGTTGATAAGATTAAAATTTTGAAGAAATATTTGCACTCTCATGCTTCACTTATATCTTTTTGAGAGTTAATGAAAGTAACGGTAATTTGCACAAGATATGAATTTGGTCCCAAAGTGATGAATATTCAAGAGGGATATAATAAAAACTTTCATATAGATCATTGGATATGATAAGTGTGATTCCTTGCAATAGTTTTGCGATATGGACACGATAATATGTGAGCCATGTTAGTGAGTAATTATGATTTAGTAAGAATATTCATGTTAAGGTTTGTGATTCCATATGCATGCACGTTAAGTCAATAGTTATGCAAAGAAATTATATCCTACTTATGGTGCATTATTCGGTGTTAGTTATGTTCAATGCATGTTTATGACCGTTTTCGTTTTTTGGTTGGTTCCTTCTCAATCTTTTGCTAGCCTTCATTTGTACTAAGCAGAAATACTGCTTGTGCATCCAAACTCCTTAAACCCAAGTTGTGCCAAATGAGTCCACCATATCTACCTATATGCGGTATTCCCATGCCGTTCCAAGTAAATTTGCGTGTGCCAACTCTAATTTTCAAAATAATTTTTCTTTTTTGTGTGCCCGTACCGCTCATGAAGCAGCAGGGGTGGCCAATATTTTCCATGCTAGGTGTGTTATTCTCACGATGAGTGTTTATTCACTTGTCATTGCACAAGAGAGTGGCTGGTAATAGGGATGCCTAGTCCCACAATGAAATCAAAAATTAATAACAACAAAATTAGTTGGAAAGTGTTGGTATGGAGGGCACCCGTGGATACGGCTAGCCATGGATTGTGAAAGAATGGTGGAAAGGAAATAAATTTTCTTTTCTGTTTGGGAACCGCCTATGATGTGTCTAGCATTGAAGATATTGGGAATTCTCGGTCGTTTTCGTTGACAGGAAAAGCATGCCTCTCAAAATATTTTTATCTCTCTAATTTAAGCTTTGAGCTCTCGTACATTAGCAAATCTCTGCTTCCCTCTGCGAAGGGCCTATCTATTTACTTTTATGCAATTTTTATTTTTATTTTGAGTCTCCATCTTCTCTTATAAAGCACTAACTAGAGAGCACTATTGTCATACTTGTGCATTGGATGTAGCTAATATGGAGTGTGTTTCATGAATAGATCAATGATTGAGCATAATGGGCTAGGGACAACTTTCTTTAGCATTGATATTTTGAAAGACATGATTGCTTGTTAGCATGCTTGAGTATTTATATCTTCATGTCAAATTATAGACTATTGCTTTGAATCATTCAAGTCCAATGTCCATGCTACAAAAGAAAGAATATATGATAAATATGATAGGCAGCATTCCACATCAAAAATTATGTTTTTTATCATTTACCTACTCGAGGACGAGCATGAATTAAGCTTGGGGATGCTGATACGTCTCCAACATATCTATAATTTTTGATTGTTCCATGCTGTTATATTATCAATCTTGGATGTTTTTGTATACATTAACAGCAATTATATATCATTTTTTGGGACTAACCTATTAACTAAGTGCCCAGTGCCAATTGCTGTTTTCTGCCCTGTTTTTGTTTTACAGAATATCAATACCAAACGAAGTCCAAATGCCATGAAAATTTTTGGAGATTTTTTTCTGGACATATACAACACTACAAGCTTTGGGAGATGACCAGATGCCAGAGGAGGTGGCCACGAGCCACCAGGGCGCGCCTGGGGGGGCAGGCGTGCTCTGGTGCCTCGTGGGCCCACCCCAGCTCCGTTTGACCTAATTCCACCGCTATAAATTCCCAAAAATTTAGAAACCCTCAGGAGAGGCCACGAAATACTTTTTCCGCCGCCGCAAGTTTTTGTTCTCGAGAGATCCCATCCGGAGGCCTTTTCCGGCACTTCGCCGGAGGGGGAATCGATGACGGAGGGGCTCTACATCAACCTTGCTGCCCTTCTGATGATGCGTGAGTAGTTTACCACAGACCTTCGGGTCCATAGTTAGTCGCTAGATGGCTTCTTCTCTCTTTTTGATCTTCAATACAATGTTCTCCTCGATGTTCTTGGAGTTCTATCTGATGTAATCACTTTTTGCGGTGTGTTTGTTGGGATCCGATGAATTGTGAGTTTATGATCAGATTATCCATGATTATTATTTGAGTCTTTGCTGCACTCTTTTATGCATGATTATTATAGTCTCGTATTTCTTCTCCGGTCTATTAATTTGGTTTGGCCAACTAGATTGATTTATCTTGCCATGGGAAGAGGTGCTTTGTAATGGGTTCGATCTTGCGGTGCTCAATCCCAGTGACAAAAAGGGACATGACATGTATATATCATTGCTATTAAGGGTAAAAATATGGGGTTTATTCATACGTGAGTTTATCTTGTATACATCATGCCATCGTTCTTAAGGCGTTACTCCATTCTTTATGGACTTAATAGACTAGATGCATGCTGGATAGCGGTCGATGTGTGGAGTAATAGTAGTAGATGCAGGCAGGAATCGGTCTACTTGTCTCTAACGTGATGTCTATATACATGATCATTGCCTTGGATACCATCATGATTATTTGCTTTTGTATCAATTGCCCAACAGTAATTTGTCTACCCACCGTATGTTATTTTCTTGAGAGAAGCTTCTAGTGAAAACTATGGCCCCCGGGTCTATCTTTATCAATTACTAAAACCCTAAAAATACTTGCTGCACTTTTTCTTTATTTATTTTATTTTGTATTTTTGTTTCAATCTACCTATCTATCACATACAATTTAATCTTGCAATTACCGCAGAGGGATTGACAACCCCTTGTTTCCGTTGGGTGCAAGGATTTGTTGTTTGTGTGCAGGTGCTGCTAATGAGGTGTTGCGTGATTCTCCTACAGGATTGATAACCTTGGTTTCATAACTGAGGGAAATACTTATCTCTACTGTACTGCATCTCCCTTCCTCTTTAGGGAATTACCAACGCAATCTACAAGTAGCACACCCTTCGAAGTACTATATGGACGTAAGTGTCGAAGCCCTCTAAATTGGTCAGAAACTGGGGAACGGCCACTCATTGGTCCGGATATTATCCAACAAGCTGAAGAGCAAGTCTGTATCGTCCAGAAAAATCTGAAGGCGGCCTAGTCCCGTCAAAAGATCAACTATGATCGTAAGCACTGGGGATCAATCTAGCAACCTGGTGAACAAGCTTACCTGCGTGTCACCCCTATGAAGGGCACTCATCACTTAGGATTCAAGGGCAAGTTAGCTCCTTGCTACATTGGTCCCTTCCACATTCTCGCCGGACGTGGATATGTGGCTTATAAATTGGATTTGCCACCGCAGTTCTCTCACATCCACGATGTCTTCCATGTGTCTCAACTTCGTCATTGCTTCAAGGATCCACACCGTGCAGTGGATCATGAGATGCTTGAATTGCAGGATGATCTCTCTTATAAGGAGTATCCAATCCGCATTCTTGATCAAGTTGAACGTCGAACCAGTCAGAAGGTAATCAAGTTCCTTAAAGTGCAGTGGTCGAATCATACTGAAGATGAAGCCACATGGGAACGCGAGGATCGCCTTTGTGAAGAATACCCCGATCTTCTTCCTTCAACCTCCTGAATTCTCAGAACGAGAATTTCTTTTATAGGAGGAGAATTGTAACACCCCTATGTAATGAGATACAGTGATCCTCATCATTAAGCTAAGCTACTTTTGTTTGCAATGCTTGATCACCTTGGATTCATATCTCATTTCAAATTCCACCACTGAAATCAATTCAAATTGCAAGTGAAGTTTAAAGTTTCACAAACATGGTTGCAAAATAGTTCATCATTTAGCAAATATTCCATAACAATTATTTGTTAAGGAAAACAACATCACTTATTTGCTTAATTGGGCTCTAGCAATTAAAACAGTGCCAAATCAGCATATTTAAATGCTTTTCCATTTATGAAAAATCCAAACAAATTCAGTTGCCTCCCAAACTTTTTGTGGCAGTGCCAAATATTGCAATCCATTTAAATGGCCAAGTTCCATATTTTACAAAACTCATTTGATACTAAAAAGAAAATGCAAAACCGAAAGGAATAAAGAAAATGGAAAAGAATCAGAAAAAGAAAAATGGAAAAGTGCCCTGTGCACTTTGGCCCAACTAGTGTACAGGCTGGCCCAGCCCATTTGGATCGGCCTTTCGTCTAGCTTGCGACAGGGCAGGGGCGCCCGAGCGCCTGTGCGCCATTCGTGCTCGGATGAGCTCGCTGTCGAGCATCCCACGGCTCCCCCTTCTTGATAAGGGCACTCCCGGGCGTCTCACTCTCCCCCGAAATCCTAGACCCCCTTAGAACCCCCCCCCCCCTCCTTACCTCTCTCCCTTGAAATCGTCACTGGCAGAGCGCTGCCATGGCCGCCCCTTCCTAAACGATGCGGCCACTGCAGTTCATACGCCTCCGGAGCCTGACCAGGAGGACAGCCGTCCACCTCCACTGCGCCTGCGCCCTTCCGTTCGACCGGAGCAGCCCGACATTGACGCCTGCGACCTCTTCTTCAACCTCAGGCCACCGGACTTTGCATCGTTGATCTACGCCGATTCGCCACCTTCGAGCCTCCCTGATGTCTACTACACAACTTATTCTTGTAGACTCGTGCTGGGCCTCCAAGCGCAGAGTTTTGTAGGACAGTAGCAATTTTCCCTCAAGTGGATGACCTAAGGTTTATCAATCCGTTGGAGGCGTAGGTTGAAGATGATATCTCTCAAACAACCCTGCAACCAAATACAAGAAATCTCTTGTGTCCCCAACACACCCAATACAATGGTAAATTGTATAGGTGCACTAGTTCGGCGAAGAGATGGTGATAAAAGTGTAGTATGGATAGTAGAAATATATTTTTATAATCTGAATAAATAAAAACAGCAAGGTAGCAAATGATAAAAGTGAGCACAAACCGTATTGCAATGCTTAGCCTAGGGTTCATACTTTCACTAGTGCAATCTCTCAACAATGCTAACATAATTGGATCATATAACCATCCCTCAACGTGCGATAAAGAATCACTCCCAAGTTCCTATTAGCGGAGAACATAAGATAGAAATTGTTTGTAGGGTATGAAACCACCTCAAAGTTATCCTTTCCGATCGATCTATTGAGCCATTCCTATAAGTGTCACAAACAACCCTAGAGTTCGTACTAAAATAACACCATATGATACACATCCACCAACTCTAATGTCACCTAGATACTCCAATGTCACCACAAGTATCCGTGAGTTGATTATATGATATGCATCAAACAACTTCATAATCATAATATTCAATCCACACAAAGAACTCCAAGGAGCACCCCAAAGTTTCTATCAGAGAAAAGATAATGAAAACGTGCATCAACCCCTATGCATAGATTACCCCAATGTCACCTCGGGAATCCGTGAGTTGAGTGCCAAAACATATATCAAGTGAATCAATATAATACCCCATTGTCACCACGGGTATTCATATTCAAGACATACATCAAGTTTTCTCAAATCTGAAATATTCAATCCAACAATAACGAAACCTCAAAGGGAAAACAGTCGATTCATCACAACAAGGATAGAGAGGGAAGAAACACCATATGATCCAACTATATTAACAAAGCTCGCGATACATCAAGATCGTGCCAAATCAAGAACACGAGAGAGAGAGATAAAACACATAGCTACTGGTACAAACCCTCAGCCCCGAGGGTGAACTACTCCCTCCTCGTCATGGAGACCGCCAGGATGATGAAGATGGCCTCTGGTGATGATTTCCCCCCTCCGGCAATGTGCCGGAAAAGGGCTGTAGATGAGATCATGGAGGTACAGAGGCTTGCGGCGGCGGAGTCGAAGTTCTAGGGTTATTTCTGGGGGTTTCTCTATTTATTGGATTTTTCAGCATTGGAATCAGGCCAGATGGAGCCACGTGGGCCCCACGAGGTACCAGGGCGCGCCTGGGGGGGTGGCGCGCCCTGGTGCCTCGTGGGCACTGGGTGGCCCCCTCTAGTGGGTCTTGATTCTTGTATTTTTTATTTATTCCATAAAAAATCTCCAAAAAGTTTCATCCAATTCCAATAACTTTTATTTCTGCATAAAAAACAACACCATGGCAATTCTGCTAAAAACAGCATCAGCCCGGGTTAGTTCTAATCAAATCATACCAAAACCATATAGAATTGTTATAAACATGGCATGAATACTTCATAAATTATAGATACATTGGAGACGTATCACTCCCCGAGCTCGCCTTGCAATCCTACAGGACCGCAGTGAGCACCGCCTCACCTCCCCACTCTCCCCTGGCTCGCGCACGGCCTCTAGCTACCTCTCCCGAGAGCTCCGAGCCACCGTCCGCCATGGCCAGTGAGCTACGTGCGCTTAAGCCACCTCAGCTTGCTCCAGTGGCCCCGATGCGCTTCTGTTGCCCCGTAGACGCCGCTCGCACGCGTCATTTGTTTGATTTTGAGACGCAACGGCGATTCGCCTCGAGCCCGACCCCTGACGCCGCCATGGCTAGCCGCCGACGCCGCTGCCGGCCAGCACAGCTCCTGCGCTCACCTGGGATCAACGTGCGCGGTCGTGGCCATTCTACAGAGCCTAGGCCCAGTCATTAGCGGCTAACCACCCCTGTTAACACTCACTGACACCGGGCCCCACACTTTTAATTAGGAGCTAATAAAATGGTTATGTTAATCTAACTAAACTGACAAGTTGGGCCCACCTTTAGTGTTCAAACGGATAAGATGGGTCCAGTCAGCGTTCTGACTCAGCACTGGGACCCACTGTCAGCCTCACGTGCAAAAGTGTGGGTACACGAAAACCCGTAGCAATTAGGTTGTAAATTGATTTTAGAATTAATTTAATCAGGAAATTCAGAAAATGTTTAAAACTTTGTAAAATCATATAAAATAATCCGTAACTCGGATGAAAATAATTTATATATGAAAAATGATCAGAAAAATAAAAGGAATCCGAATATGCCATCCACATACCTGTCACATCCCTCCAACACTGCAAACATGGAACCTTCTCCTCTGGATCGCCTGTCCGATAACTGCCCAAAACCGAGAAAATATTCTCAGATATTTTCCCACTCTGTCTGTAACATGTAGCACTGCATTAGGTCACCCCTAGCACAGCATATTGCCGTGTCATGCATCTGTGTTGCATTTGTTTGCTCTATATTTATTGTTTCTTCCCCCTCTTCTCTCCGGTAGACCCCGAGACTGCTGTTGATCCCGAGTATGACTGCGCTACAGACGTCCAACCCCTTTCAGCAGAGCTTCCAGGCAAGCAAAACCCCCTTGATCATTCCTATATCGCCCATTCTTTCTCTCCCATGCTTGCATTAGATTTTGCTACTGTATTTGATTGCTCCTATTCTGATGCATAGCCTGATTTTGTAACTGTTGTTAATACCTTACCTGCTATCCTATATTGCTTAGTATTGATTGATTAGTGATCCATCAGTGGCCCAACACCCTTGTCTGTGTTGCCATGCTTTGCTTTTGGATGACACGATCAACGTGATCGATGTGCAGAGACCGACACAACACCGCACACCCCCTTAGTTGTACGACTCTGCAGAGCTACTATCGAGTGCCGAGGGTGATACCTCCTACCTCACTCCTAATGATATCTCTATAGCGTAGCTAGTGGGTTGTGGGTTACCGAGGGTGATTCCTCTTTCACCACCTCCGATGATGCCTCTGTTGTGCAACCCCTCAAGTGTGAACCCATCGAGGGTGATTCCTCCAAGTTCACCTTGACAGATACATCGAGTGGGAATCCAATGAGGGTGATTCCTTGGATTCCTCCTTGATGTTATGGAAACATGGTTACCATGTTTTTACCTCAGTCCCTTGTTGAAGTCGGGTCGACCCCGAGGGGTACCCGCGAGAGATGTGAAGTAGGCTTGACCGTTGTAGGAGATATGCCCTAGAGACAATAATAAATGTTATTCTTTATCCCCATGTTCGTAATTAAGTTTATATTCCGTGCTATAACTGCTATGATTCTCGAGTCTGCAATAACCACGAGGCTCGGAGGAAAACTCATATGCACGTGTGGAATAATAAACGATAAAAAATATTCCTAGTCATGCCTTTAAGACTAGCTCAAGTGTTTGCATGATGATTTTGTTTTTCTGATCATGGGCATGTCTATGCCAGCAACTTTCAGGGCACAATGTTAGAAGAACATTTGTGTTGAATCGACCCGATTTGATGTTATGCTATGAGATACTTTCATCACAAGTTAATGGTTAATAACACAGAAAATGTTAATGTTTGCATAATTCCTTAGACCATGAGAGTATCGAGTTTCTTCATGCTTGCTTCATGAACTTTGGGGTTTGTTAAACGTCATCCGTAACTGGGTGGCTATTATGGCGGCTTACGGGTTCATGGGAAAGTATGACAAGGAAATTGATAGCTCAAGATTGGGATTTGCTCCTCCGTTAATGGAGAGATATTCTTTGGGCTCTCTCGGTGTTATGGTATCCATCATCGTCTGGCAGACACATTGTGATTTGAGCATAGGGATACCGGAACACGGGAACGAGAAAAGAGAACAAAACCGGTAACGAGGTAACTGGCATAGTGGACAAGTCATTGATTCACGGGGATGCCAATAAATCTCACCTCAGGTATTTGTAACATATCGCGAAGCAACACGAATAGCACACGGCAACTGGAGGTTTACTCGAATATTTGTTCGTCTGGGTATAGGGGTCAATATGGGTGTCCACGGCTCTGATGTTGATCATTGATCGGAAAGTGTTCTGGTCATGTCTATACTTCACCGAACCTATATGGTCATACGCTTAAGGGTCATCTATCTGCTAAATACTAGACAGGGAGTCTGAGAGAAAGTCACCGGAATAGTTTCGGAGACAACGGAAGAGCTCCGGAAAGAGAACACCGGAAGAGTTTCGGTAAAACCGAAAAGTTGTTTCGGAGTATACCATTAAGTCAAAATGGTTTCGGCACACGCCAGGAAATTCTTGGAGGGTGCCAGAATTGTTCTGGGAACTTCTGAGATTTTTCCGGAGAAAAAAGCCGAAAATGTTCTGGAGCTGCCGGAACCGCTTTGGTTGCTTTTCGCTGAAGAAAATCATTGATCCAGAAATGTTTCAGAATGTGTTCAGAATTGTTTTAGTGGGTGCTAGAAATGTTCTGGACCTACAGAAATATTTTCGGATTTAACGGTCATGGAAAAATATTTTCATGAATAGTGGAAACACTATTTGGTAGCTTCTTTGGGAAGCCACCTTTGAGGGCATTTTGGTATTTCCAAGTGTCCTCTACCCATTGGGCTTGGCCTACAAATAGGGGTGGAGAGGGCTGCGCAAACTCATTCTTTCTCTCATACATTATGCCATGCAATGATCTGGCTTCTTCTCTCCCTCACACGAAATAGTTTCGTAGAGCCGAAAGGCTGTCTGGGTTCCGGTGGGAACTACTTCTGGACGGCGAAGCCGTGCCGGATAGCTGACACCGTATGTGTGCAACCCCATAGAGAGGTCGGAGGTTTGATCTTTTTACCCGAGGGGATGTTCGAGAGTGCCTCCCGAAGGGCTGTCCGAGTGGCCGTCCTAGTTTCTGTGAGTGCCTCCCAAAGGGTTGTCTGTGACACCGTCCGGGGGACTATCCGACCGCCTCCTGAAGGGCTGTCTGTGACACTGTCCGGGGGACTATCCGACCGCCTCCCAAAGGGCTGTCCGAGGGGCTGACAAGGGAGTACATCCTCGCAGTTGGGAGGTTGTAAATCCTAGCTGCGGGGATCTGCACAGACGATCTACATCGACTCTACTTCCTCTCCGCTACGAGTTGGTAACGATCAGATCAAATACCATGTATGCATCTCCATATTGATCCTGGGCGTGCTCGCTGTACCGAAAGTTTTGTTTTCTGTCACGTTCCCCTACAGTGGCATCATGAGCCGTGCTATGCGTAGATGCAGGTTACGATCTAGAATACATAGAGATGTATGGGTGTTGCATAATATAATTTTGTAGTAGATGAGTTCTGTTACCCGATGTTCTTGTTGCTTCCCTAAAATTTGCGTATTTCTGATCTTAATAACGGCATGGTGGAGTTTCAAAGTTCTAGCAATCCGCGATCCTGATTGATCAATGAAGTGCTAACAGTTCATTGAATTCCACCATAGTTAAAAGAAAGATGAAATTTCGCAGACGAAAGGGCAATGCAGATATGATCTGCACGGGAGTCATGCGTATGACGAAGTTTAGTATGGGGCTTGAGATTTTATTATCTCATGTTTCATACACCCCACAAAGTTAATCTAGCGACTTGAATAATCATGCTTGATGATAAACGTTGGTAGCTGCGGTTTGGTTGAAACCTTAGAAGCCACGTAAAATAAAATTTTGCATAAACCGATTAGAGGCGTCTAACTTGGTTTTGCAGGATGTGCATATGATGTGGTATAGCAGTGCTCATATTTAATTTGATTATTTATGAGATGACTATATAATGTAAATTAACATGACCTGCATGTCATGATTCGGCATGATGGCCGGAGCCATATGATTGTCACTTTAATGACCTGTGTGTCAACCTTAAGTAATGCACTTATTTTATTAGTTATAGAGATAGCAATATTATCTGGTGCATCGACAAGGTGGTGGCAAACTTCGCGAAGGTGAACACCGACATGAATGCCGAAGACGAAGAAAATAAAGACTTCTCCGTTAGAAAGGGCTATACCATAACATGCTATTATGAATTGCCTGAGATGTTTATCCCTTATGATGCACCCTTCTTGATTGCACGGTAGTCGCTTTTTATTAGGGTGATCTCTCACTTAAAAATATCAAGTAGTTAGTGTTCTCCCAAGTGTAGCACCGTCACGGCACCTATCTCTTCGGGGTATCACATGGATGCATGGGTATGAACGATTAGAGAAGTGTGAGGCGGGTGAGTTGAGACCTCGCAGCAAGATCACTTGGTTGTCTTGACGTTCTGGAGGATCGTCCTGAGCTCGGAACACGCCCATTGAAAGATGAACAAGAGTCACATAGAGATGTGATTGGCAAGTTTGCCTACCAAATGAAATTCTTGTCACTTGAGATGGATGCATCCTTGGCGTTGAATTGAAATTTGGATCTTGAATCACTCACAATCAATTATGAGAGATATTGATTTGAGTGGGAGCGCACTTTAGAATAAAATTATTTATTCACTAGTGCAAATTAATTATGAACATTGTCTAAGTGAAATTTGCATAATAGTTATAGAATAATGGCTCGTGTTTCCACATTCCCTATTAAAATTGAATAGATGTTATATATCTGGTTAAACTTTACGATTGGTAACGTAATGTGGGGATTGTCCTCAAGAGTGCCGAGAAGGACTTTGTCCTATCGCATGCTTTCGGTATTCTCCCGCTAATGCTATGGATAATGTGACTCTCATCCTTCAATCCAAAAGCTAGAATTCCGTTACGGTCAAAGTGCAATATGTTTGCTTCCATGAGACCCGAACTTTAAAGGTTTGGGATAGTTATGTGATATTCATGGAACTGAAAATTATTTTCAAATACAAACAAAGGCTAAAAGATATGAAATATCCAAAGCAATGTTTGTTTACAAACTATTAGTAAAAGTGTTTACTATGCATTAGACCAATACAAGAGGGATCCAGAAGAACGTCTGTCATGAAATGAAGGTGAATAAAACAACAACTTAAAGAGAACGAAAGTGTCCGAAGGGTGTTAGTGAAACTTACACGCCTAGAAAGTCTGAGGCTGACGCCACTCTCAAAGTTGGGTGCTTCTTCTGAGAGTAGGAGAAATATTGAAAATAAAATTATTAGAAGTATAAAGGTAAAAGGAGAGAAGACTGGAATATCCAGCTCATGTATGAAAGTCATACAAGCTATTGATGTATAGAAGACTGGTCAAAGAAATAGTTCTTGGGAATTATGATTAAACATGTTAATCACTGATTCTTGGGTATTGTGAGTTGATCACAGAGATACCCGCTCGATTGCATTCTGTTGTGACTCGATGCAAGAACAACTATGGCCTAAAAGACTTGTCGGGAATGAGGTTTAGATACGCGCTGGGAATATAGTAAATGGTACTATACCTTCCATCGGTGTATTACCTATGTATTTATTTTTATAATTCATTTTTGGAGTTTCATACACTCTAGCCCATTGCATAAGGTATCTTGCAAGAAGGTTGTTCATAAGAGAACTTTTGATGTTCGGTGTTATGAATAACCTAAGGGCCATACTTTCATTATGAATGAGATGTATGTTATGAATATTGATAATAATACATTACCACTGTATTTACTTTCATAATTCATTTTAGATTTTTATACACTCTAGCCTATTTGCATAATGTTTGTTGCAAGAGTGTTGTTCATAAAAGAACAATTGTTGTTCAGTATTATGAATAACATAAGGGCCATACTTCCATCATGGATGGGATGTATGTTATGAATATTGATGGTAATATGATACATCCATAACACTGACGCTAAATGTCGCAAGACTAAAAGAATACCACACATGTGTGGCACTGCATTTGGTCACGTTGGAGAAACCCGCATGGAGAAATTCCATAATGATGGATTTTGAAGTCGTTTGATTATGAATCATCAGACACTTGCAACTTTTCTCTGAAAAGTGAATTGCTACTTGTAGCTTGCGTTGGTATTTTCCCTAAAGAGGAAGGGATGATGCAGCACAGTAGAGTAAGTATTTCCCTCAGTTATGAAACCAAGGTTATCAATCCAGTAGGAGAATCACGTAACACCTCGTTAGCAGCACCTGCACACAAACAACAAATCCTTGCACCCAACGCAATCAAGGGGTTGTCAATCCCTCGGCGGTAAGTTGCAAGATTAAATTGTATGTGATAGATAGATAGATTGAAACAAAAATACAAAATAAAATAAATAAAGAAAAAGTGCAGCAAGTATTTTAAGGGTTTTAGTATATGATTTAGATAGACCCAGGGGCCATAGTTTTTACTAGAGGCTTCTCTCAAGAAAATATCATACGGTGGGTAAACAAATTACTATTGGGCAATTGATAGAAAAGCAAATAATCATGATGATATCCAAGACAATGATCATGTATATAGGCATCACGTCCGAGACAAGTAGACCGACTCCTGCCTGCATCTACTACTATTACTCCACACATCGACCGCTATCCAGCATGCATCTAGTGTATTAAGTCCATAAAAGAACGGAGTAACGCCTTAAGAACGATGACATGATGTAGAAAAGATAAACTCACATATGAATAAACCCCATCTTTTTACCCTTAATAGCAACAATACATACGTGTCATGTCCCTTTCTGTCACTGGGATTGAGCATCGCAAGATCGAACCCATTACAAAGCACCTCTTCCCATGGCAAGATAAATCAATCTAGTTGGCCAAACCAAATCAATAGATCGGAGAAGAAATACTAGGCTATAATAATCATGCATAAAAGAGTGCAACAAAGACTCAAATATATTCATGGATAATCTGATGATAAACTCACAATTCATTGGATCCCAACAAACACACCGCAAAAAGTGATTACATCGGATCGAACTCCAAGAACATCGAGGAGAACATTGTATTGAAGATCAAAAAGAGAGAAGAATCCATCTAGCTACTAACTATGGACCCGAAGTGTAGGAAATATGCCCTAGAGGCAATAATAAATGTTATTGATTATCTCCCTGTTCATAATTAGGTTTATGTTCCATGCTATAACTGCTATGGTTCTCGAGTCTACAATAACCACGAGGCTCGGAGGAAGACTCATATTCACGTGTGGGATAATAAACGGTAAAATGTATTCCTAGTCAAGCCTCTATGACTGGCTCAAGTATTGCATGATGATCCTGTTTTCCGGATCATGGGCATGGCTATGCCGGCAATTTTGAGGGCACAATTGTTGGTAGAACACTTGTGTTGAATCGACCCGATTGATGTTATGCTATGAGATACATTCGTCATAAGTTTATGGTTAATAACACAGAGAAGTTAATGTTTGCATAATTCCTTAGACCATGAGAGTGTCGAGTTTCTTCATGCTTGCTTCATGAACTTTGGGGTTTGTTAAACGTCATCCGTAAATGGGTGGCTATTACGGCGGCTTACGGGTTCATGGAAAAGTATGTCAAGGGACTTGATAGCTCAAGATTGGGATTTGCTCCTCCGATGATGGAGAGATATCTCTGGGCCCTCTCGGTGTTACGGTATCCATCATCGTCTGGCCAAACACAGGGTGATTTGATCACAGGGATGCCGGAACACGGGAACGAGAAAAGAGAACAATACCGGCAACGAGGTAACTGGCATTGTGGACAAGTGTTGATCCATGAGGATGCCGATGTTTCTCACCTCGGGTAATTGTAACATATCGCGAATCAACGGGAATAGCTCACGGCAACTGGAGGTTCACTCGAATATTTATTCGTGTGGGTATAGGGATCAATATGGGTGTCCACGGCTCCGATGTTGATCATTGATCGGAAGGGGTTCCGGGTCATGTCTATGCTTCACCGAACCTATAGGGTCACACGCTTAAGGGTCATCTATCTGCTGAATACTAGACAGGGAGTCTGAGAGAAAATCACCGAAAAAGTTTCGGACGCCGGAAAAGTTTCGGACAACGGAAAAGTTCCGCAGAGAGGTCATCGGATGAGTTCCGGTGAAACTGAAAAGTTGTTTCAGAGGATACCATAAAGTCAAATTGGTTTTGGCACATGCCTGATAATTCTTGGAGGGTGCCAGAATCATTCTGGAAACTTTCTGGAATTTTCCGGGATGAAAACCGGAAATGTTCCGGAGCTGTCGAAACCGCTTCAGATGCTTTTCGCAGATGAAATCACTAAACCGGAATTGTTCCGGCTCGCGTTGAAATTTTTTTTGGTGGGTACTAGAATTGTTCTAAGCCCACATGAATATTTTCAGTTCGATCAGACGCTGAAAAATGTCGTCGTGAATAGTGAAAGTGCTTTTTGGGATATTTTTGGAAAGCCACTTTTTGGGGCTTTGCTCCAAAAGATCTTGGGGATGACATGGATGGATAGGGGCCAATTTTGGGGCCCCACATGAGGGTGTGGCCGGCCACATGGTGGACTCCTTCATGGAGTCCCCCTTGTTCCTTGGTTTCACCTTTTAGGTCCTTGGGAAGGACTCCTTTCCATGTGGGTTTTGGGTTTTCTTGTAAAACCACCCTACCCCTTGGGTTTCCTATAAATAGGGGGTGTGTGGGATGCCATAAGACACACTCTTGCTCTCATACACAAAGCCATGCATGATCTGGCATTCTTCTCTCCCTCCCAGCGAAATAGTTTCGTAGAGCCGAAAGGCTGTCTGGGTTCCGGCAGGAACTAGTTCTGGACGGCGAAGCCCTGCCGGATAGATGACACCGTATGTGTGCAACTCTGTAGAGAGATCGTAGTTTCGGTCTTAGTTCGAGAGTGCCTCCCGAAGGGCTGTCCGTGTGACCGTCCGAGTTTTGGAGGTCCTCCCGAAGGGCTGTCCGAGTGACAGTCCGAGTTTCGGAGGTCCTCCCGAAGGGTTGTCCGCGACACCGTCCGGGGGACTGTGTGACCGCCTCCCGGAGGGCTGTCCGCGGGGCAGATGAGGGTATACATCCTCGCGGTTGGGAGGTTGTAAAATCCTAGCTGCGGGGATCTGCACCGCCAATCGTCATCGACTCTACTTCCGCTGCGCTACGAGTCGGTAACGATAATGATCAAACCTTGTATGCAGTCTCCATAGTGGTCCTGGGCTAGTGCGTAGGTCGGAAATTTTTGGTTTTCTGCTGCGTTCCCCAACAGTGGTATCAGAGCCATGCTATGCGTAGATGCAGGTTGCGATCTAGAATACATAGAGATGTATGGGTGTTGCACAATACAATTAGGAAGTAGATGAGATCTATTGCTGAAAATTATTTGTGCGGGTAGCAGATGAAGTCTGTTACCCGATGTTCTTGTTGCTTCCCTCGAATTTGCATATTTCTGATCTTGATAACAGTATGGTGGAGTTTCAATGTTCTGGCAATCCGCGATCCTGATTGATCAACGAAGTGCTAACAGTTCATTGAATTCCACCATAGTTAAAAAGAAAGATGAAATTTTGCAGACGAAAGGGCAATGCAGATGTGATCTGCACGGGGGTCACGCGTATGACGAAGTTTAGTATGGGGCTCGAGATTTTATTATCTCGTGTTTCATACACCCTGGAATGTTAATCTAGCGACTTGGATTATCATGCTTGATGATGGACGTTGGTAGCTTCGGTTTGTTTCGAAACCTTAGAAGCCACGTAAAATAAAATTTTGCATGGACCGATTAGAGGCGTCTAACTTGGTTTTGCAGGATGGTTTGCATGTGCATGTGATGTGGTATAGCAGTGTTCATAATAATTTGATTATGTATGAGATGACTATATGATGTAAATTGATTAACATGACCTGCATGTCATGATTCGGCATGATGGCTGGAGCCATATGATTGCACTTGAATGACCTGCGTGTCAACCTTATGTAATGCACTTATTTTTATTAAGCTATAGAGATAGCAATATTATCTGGTGCATCGACAAGGTGGTGGCAATCTTCGCGAAGGTGAACACCAATGCGAATGCCGAAGACGAAGAAATGAAAGACTTCTCCGTCAGAAAGGGCTATACCATATCATGCTATTATGAATTGCCTGAGATGTTTATCCCTTATTATGCACCCTTCTTGATTGCACGGTAGTCGCTTTTATTAGGTTGATATCTCACAAAAATATCAAGTAGATAGTGTTCTCCCAAGTGTAGCACCGTCACGGCACCTAACTTTTCGGGGTACGCCATGGATGCATGGGTGCGAACGATTAGGGATGTGTGAGGCGGGTGAGTTGAGACCTCGCAGCGAGATCACTTGGTTGTCTTGACGTTCAGGCATGAGTGTCATGAGCTCGGAACACACGCATCGAAAGATGAACAAGAGTCACATGGAGATGTGATCGGCAAGTTGGCCTACCGATTAAAATTCCCGTCATGAGATGATGATTCTATGGCGATGAATTGAAGTCTGGATCTTGTATCACTCAAAATCAATTATGAGAGATATTGATTTGAGTGGGAGCGCACTGTAGAATTAACTTGTTTAATTCTCAGTGCAATTAATTATGAACCTTGTCTAAGTGTGATTTGCATAATAGTTGTAGAATAATGGCTCGCGTTTCCACCTTCCCTGTTAAAATTGAATAGCTGTTAAATATCTGGTTAAAACTTTACGGTTGGTAACATAATATGAGGATTGTCCTCAAGAGTGCCGAGAAGGACTTTGTCCTATCGCATGCTTTCGGTATTCTCCCGCTAATGCTATGGATCATGTGACTCTCGTCCTTCGATCCAAAAGCTAGAATTCCTTTTCAGTCAAAGTGCAATATGTTTGCTCCCATGAGACCCGAACTTCGAAAGTTTGGATAGTTATGTGATATTCATGGAATCTGAAAATCATTTTCAGAGACAGACAAAAGCTAAAAGATATGAGATATCCAAAGCAACATTTGTTTGCAAACTGTTAGTAAAGGAGTTTACTATGCATTACACTGATAAGAGAGGGATCCAGGAGAACACCAGTCATATGATGATGGTGAATAAAACAACAACTTAAAGAGAAAGGAAGTGTCCGAAGGGTGTTAGTGATGCTTTCACGCCTAGGAAGTCCGGGGCTAACGCCACTCTTAAGTTGGGTGCTTCTTCTAAGAGTAGGAGAAATACTGAAAGTTAAACTTTTAGAAGTATAATGGCAAAAGGAAAGTAGACTGGAATATCCAGCTCATGTATGAATGTCATACAAGTTTTTGATGTATAGAAGGCTGGTCAAAGATATAGTTCTTAGGAATTATGGTTAAACAAGTTAATCACTAATTCTTGGGTATTGTGAGTTAATCAAAAAGATACCCGCTCGATTGCATTCTGTTGCAACTCGATGTAAGAACTACTATGGCCTGAAAGACTAGCCAGGAATGAGGTTCAGATACACGCAGGGAACATAGTAAATGTTACTACGCCTTCCATCGGTGTATTCCCTATGTATTTACTTTCATAATTCATTTTAGAGTTTTACACTCTAGCCCATTGCATAAAGTATCTTGCAAGAAGGTTATTCATAAGAGAACTTTTGATGTTCGATGTTATGAATAACATAAGGGCCATACTTTCATTATGAATGAGACGTATGTTATGAATATTGATAATAATACATTACCTCTGTATTTACTTTCATAATTCATTTAGAGTTTCATACACTCTAGCCCTTTGCATAAGGTATTTTGCAAGAAGGTTATTCATAAGAGAACTTTTGATGTTCGGTGTTATGAATAACATGAAGGGCCATGATTCCATACAGGATGGGATGTATGCTATGAATATTGATGGTAATATGATACATCCATAACACTGACGCTAAATGTCGCAAGACTAAAAGAATACCACACAAGTGTGGCACTGCATTTGGTCACATTGGAGAAGACCGCATGAAAATTCCATTATGATGGATTTCGAAGTCGTTTGATTTTGAATCATCTGACACTTGCAACTTTCCTCTGAAAAGTGAAGTGACTGAAATACCGTTCACAGGCCATAAGGAACGAGCAAAGAACATATTGGTGATCATACATTATGATGTGTGTAGTCCAATAAATGTTGTTGCAGGTAGTGGATTTATCTATCTTCAGAAATGACTCAAGAAGATATGTGGACATTTACTTGTTGAGACGTAAGTCTGGATCTTTTTTAATTCATTCATAAGGTTTTCAAAAATGAAGTAGAAGTTGTTGTAACAAGAAAATTATGTTTCTACAATTCGATTGCAGAAAGGAATATTTGAGTTACAAGTTTAGCGAATGTCTGATGAGTTGTGAAAGGGGTTTCATAACTTGCACCTCCCGGAGCACCACTGCAAGTGGAGAGTCCGTGTAGATGTAATCGAACCATTTATGACATGGTAAGATCAAAGATGACATAAATAAATTTGCCATTATCCCTTTTATAGAGTGATGCTTTAGAGATTGCGGCTTTTACACTGAAAAGAGCTCCATCGGGTCTGTTGAAATGACGCCATGGTGTGGTACGCCCAACCATGTTATATCTTTTCTTAACATTTGGAATATGGGGCTTGTGTAAAAGGTTACAAACCTATTCCAAATCAGACAAGTGCTACTTTGTAAGGTTATCCCAAGTCATTGGGTATTCCCCCACCACTATACCGGGGCAAAGGTTTTTTGCCGCAAAACGGTATGCTTTTAAAGAGAATAGTTCTTACAAAAGGTGAGTGGGAGGACAGTGCAACTCGACGAGATAACCAGTATCTTCGTCATCAGGTCAAAGGAAAGGAACCTTGGAAGTGATTCCAGAGTTTCCTACTGCGACTGATACGGAAGCCTCTACATGAGATGTATGGACTTCGGTCGAACTTGCAGCTGAACCACGTAGGCAAAGCTCGTGCAAACCTATCAGGTGCGCAAACGAGATATTGTTGTTAGACAACAGTATACCTACAATACACAAGGAAGCGTTGATGGGCCCTGACTCCGGAATTGGCTAAATGCCAATACAATCCGAGATAGTTTCCATATAAGTGATTCGAGATTAAAATCTTGATACACCTTTCGGAAGACTTAGAGTCTAACGAATATTTATGGAACTAAATACTGATACGGATAAAATGTTTTATCCATAAAGCTCGACTTGTTGCCATAACAAGTTCAAGGAGTTGACTACGATGAGATTGTCTCAACGTAGCAATGCTTGAAGTCGGTTCGGGTTGAACTAGCAATTAATACATATTTCAATCATGAGATATGAAACATGGATGACAAAAAGATTTCCATCTGATGGAAATGAAACCTAGGACTTGTATGTGATACAGTCCAAAGTAATTTGTCGATCCAGAGGATGCTAGTAAGTATGCAAACTTCAGAGTTCCAGCGATGGACAGAAGAGAGCAAAGTGGAGTTGGAATCTTCGTTTTTGATGAAATGGTCAAGGGGGTTTGACTTCATCAAATGGGTATCGAAGATGCTTGTGATTCAAGAAAGTAAGTGGGAGCATAATAATATTTCTAAAAACCTTGTGTACTTAACACATTGTTAATTGGAAATAAATGTCTTGACATGAATTAGGACTTCATTTGAAAATAGTTTTTCAATGAAGTGCTTAGGCTAAATAGCCTCAATATTAGGCATGATGATCTATGGAGATAGATTTACCTAATGGGGCTAAGCAATGAATACATATTGACAAGATGCTAAAACCTTTTAGCATTTAAAACGCCAAGGAGTGATTCTTGCCGAAGTCACATGGAAAGAGTTTTTGCAAGACTCGGTGTCCCAAAACACTGATGAGTAAAATACATGATGGAGATTCCACACACTCTTGTGTTTGGATTAACCATGTATTCCATGGTATGTAAAAACAAACAGATATGTCCAATACTCCAATGTTGTTGCGAGTATAGATACCATAGTGATCAAAGTACTGATCATGGGACAACAGTGAAAGATGTCATTAAGTGCTAAGAGTAGTGCTGATGACATGTTTTCTCGCAAGTAGAGATTATGAAGTGCTCGTTGTAAGTGATTACATCGAAACAGTCTTCATCAATGCTCCATGCGATTTTTGATTTAAATTGAGGGTTTTGTGTGATACACAATATGGTGGCACGGTAGTTGGAAATTGTTCCAAACAAGATACTGTGGCGAATTCTATAACAAAGGCTAAGTATGTTGATGCTTAAGAAGAGACAAAGAAGTTGTTGAATCATATAGTTCATTCATGAACTTAGTATGGTTCCAAGATGACTTTGGTCTATGGGACACTATTGCAGATAGTTGCTCCATAGCTCAGTCTGAGGAATCAGGTTTCGACCAATGATTCACACATATGCAAGGCCAAGTCCAGACAAAATATGAATTTTGTGAAAGCGTGAAAACGCAAGGATATGCAAAGTTACACACAGAGCTGAAGTCGTCAGATCCGTTGGACATCAGGCTATACCACATGCGAAGCATATTTTACACCAGTATGCCATAGGTGTAAAGTGCATTAGCATTGACTAGATTATTGACTCTAGTTCAAGTGGGAGTCTGTAGGAAATATGCCCTAGAGGCAATAATAAATGTTATTGATTATCTCCCTGTTCATAATTAGGTTTATGTTCCATGCTATAACTGCTATGGTTCTCGAGTCTACAATAACCACGAGGCTCGGAGGAAGACTCATATGCACGTGTGGGATAATAAACGATAAAATGTATTCCTAGTCAAGCCTCTATGACTGGCTCAAGTATTGCATGATGATCCTGTTTTCCTGATCATGGGCATGGCTATGCCGGCAATTTTGAGGGCACAATTGTTGGTAGAACACTTGTGTTGAATCGACCCGATTGATGTTATGCTATGAGATACATTCGTCATAAGTTTATGGTTAATAACACAGAGAAGTTAATGTTTGCATAATTCCTTAGACCATGAGAGTGTCGAGTTTCTTCATGCTTGCTTCATGAACTTTGGGGTTTGTTAAATGTCATCCGTAAATGGGTGGCTATTACGGCGGCTTACGGGTTCATGGAAAAGTATGTCAAGGGACTTGATAGCTCAAGATTGGGATTTGCTCCTCCGATGATGGAGAGATATCTCTGGGCCCTCTCGGTGTTACGGTATCCATCATCGTCTGGCCAGACACAGGGTGATTTGATCACAGGGATGCCGGAACACGGGAACGAGAAAAGAGAACAATACCGGCAACGAGGTAACTGGCATTGTGGACAAGTGTTGATCCACGAGGATGCCGATGTTTCTCACCTCGGGTAATTGTAACATATCGCGAAGCAACAGGAATAGCTCACGGCAACTGGAGGTTCACTCGAATATTTATTCGTGTGGGTATAGGGATCGATATGGGTGTCCACGGCTCCGATGTTGATCATTGATCGGAAGGGGTTCTGGGTCATGTCTATGCTTCACCGAACCTATAGGGTCACACGCTTAAGGGTCATCTATCTACTGAATACTAGACAGGGAGTCTGAGAGAAAATCACCGAAAAAGTTTCGGACGCCGGAAAAGTTTCGGACAGCGGAAAAGTTCCGCAGAGAGGTCACCGGATGAGTTCCGGTGAAACTGAAAAGTTGTTTCAGAGGATACCATAAAGTCAAATTGGTTTTGGCACATGCCTGATAATTCTTGGAGGGTGCCAGAATCATTCTGGAAACTTTCTGGAATTTTCCGGGATGAAAACCGGAAATGTTCCGGAGCTGTCGAAACCGCTTCAGATGCTTTTCGCAGATGAAATCACTAAACCGGAATTGTTCCGGCTCGCGTTGAAAATTATTTTGGTGGGTACTAGAATTGTTCTAAGCCCACATGAATATTTTCAGTTCGATCAGACGCTGAAAAATGTCGTCGTGAATAGTGAAAGTGCTTTTTGGGATATTTTTGGAAAGCCACTTTTTGGGGCTTTGCTCCAAAAGATCTTGGGGATGACATGGATGGATAGGGGCCAATTTTGGGGCCCCACATGAGGGTGTGGCCGGCCACATGGTGGACTCCTTCATGGAGTCCCCCTTGTTCCTTGGTTTCACCTTTTAGGTCCTTGGGAAGGACTCCTTTCCATGTGGGTTTTGGGTTTTCTTGTAAAACCACCCTACCCCTTGGGTTTCCTATAAATAGGGGGTGTGTGGGCTGCCATAAGACACACTCTTGCTCTCATACACAAAGCCATGCATGATCTGGCATTCTTCTCTCCCTCCCAGCGAAATAGTTTCGTAGAGCCGAAAGGCTGTCTGGGTTCCGGCAGGAACTAGTTCTGGACGGCGAAGCCCTGCCGGATAGATGACACCGTATGTGTGCAACTCTGTAGAGAGATCGTAGTTTCGGTCTTAGTTAGAGAGTGCCTCCCGAAGGGCTGTCCGTGTGACCGTCCGAGTTTTGGAGGTCCTCCCGAAGGGCTGTCCGAGTGACAGTCCGAGTTTCGGAGGTCCTCCCGAAGGGCTGTCCGCGACACCGTCCGGGGGACTGTGTGACCGCCTCCCGGAGGGCTGTCCGCAGGGCAGATGAGGGTATACATCCTCGCGGTTGGGAGGTTGTAAAATCCTAGCTGCGGGGATCTGCACCGCCAATCGTCATCGACTCTACTTCCGCTACGCTACGAGTCGGTAACGATAATGATCAAACCTTGTATGCAGTCTCCATAGTGGTCCTGGGCTGGTGCGTAGGTCGGAATTTTTTTGTTTTCTGCTGCGTTCCCCAACACAAAGGTCTGTGGTAAACTACTCACGCATCATCGGAAGGGCAGCAAGGTTGATGTAGAGCCCTTCCGTGATCGATTCCCCCTCCGGCGGAGTGCCGGAAAAGGCCTCCAGATGGGATCTCTCGAGAACAAAAACTTGCGGCGGCGGAAAAAGTATTGCGTAGACTCCCCTGAGGGTTTTTGATTTTTTGGGAATTTATAGTGGACGAATTAGGTCAAACGGAGCTGGGGTGGGCCCACGAGGCACCAGGGCGTGCCTGCCCCCCCCCCCTCAGGCGGCCCTGGTGGCTCGTGGCCACCTCCTCTGGCGTCTGATCCTCTCCTGAAGCTTCTAGTGGTTGTATTGTCTAGAAAAAAATCTCCAAAAAGTTTCGTGGCATTTGGACTTTGTTTGGTATTGATATTCTGTAAAACAAAAACAGGGCAGAAAACAGCAACTCGCACTGGGAACTAAGTTAAAAGGTTAGTCCCAAAAAATGATATATAATTTTTGTAAATGTATATAAAAACATCCAAGATTGATAATATAACGGCATGGAACAATCAAGTATTATAGATACGTTGGAGACATATCAGCATCCCCAAGCTTAATTCCTGCTCGTCCTCGAGTTGGTAAATGATAAAAACAAAAAAATTGATGTGGAATGCTGCCTATCATATTCATCACATATTCTTTTCTTTTATAGCATGTACATTGGACTTGAATGATTCAAAGCAATAGTCTATAATTTGACATGAACATATAAATACTCAAGCATATTAACAAGCAACCATGTCTTTCAAAATATCAACGCTAAAGAAAGTTATCCCTAGCCCATTATGCTCAATCATTGATCCATTCATGAAACACACTCAAATATTAGCTACATCCAATGCACAAAAATGACAATAGTGCTCTCTAGTTGGTGCTTTATAAGAGAAGATGGAGACTCAAATAAAAATAAAAATTGCATAAAGTAAATAGATAGGCCCTTCGCAGAGGGAAGCAGAGATTTGTCAAATGTGCCAGAGCTCAAAGCTTAAATTAAAGAGATAAAAATATTTTGAGAGGCATGCTTTTCCTGTCAACGAAAACGACCGAGAATTCCCAATATTTTCCATGCTAGACACATCATAAGCGGTTCCCAAACAGAAAGTAAAGTGTATTTCCTTTCCACCATTCTTTCACAATCCATGGCTAGCCATATCCACGGGTGCCCTCCATACCATCACTTTCCAAGGAATTTTATTGTTTTTAATTTTTGATTTCATTGTGGGACTGGGCATCCCTATTACCAACCATTCTCTTGTGCAATGACAAGTGAATAAACACTCGTCGTGAGAATAACACACCTAGCATGGAAAATATTGGCCACCCCTGCCGCTTCATGAGCGGTACAGGCACACAAAACAGAAAAAATATTTTGAAAATTAGAGTTGGCACATGCAAATTTACTTGGAACGGCATTGAAATACCGCATATAGGTAGATATAGTGGACTCATTTGGCACAACTTGGGTTTAAGGAGTTTGGATGCACAAGCAGTATTTCCGCTTAGTACAAATGAAGGCTAGCAAATAGATTGAGAAGCAACCAACCAAAAAATGAAAACGGTCATAAACATGCATTGAACATAACTAACACCGAATAATGCACAATAAGTAGGATATAATTTCTTTGCATAACTATTGAGTTAACGTGCATGCATATGGAATCACAAACCTTAACACAAATATTCTTACTAAATCACAATTACTCACTAACATGGCTCACATATTATCATCTCCATATCGCAAAACTATTGCAAGGAATCACACTTATCATATCCAATGATCTATATGAAAGTTTTTATTATATCCCTCTTGAATATTCATCACTTTGGGACCAAATTCATATCTTGTGCAAATTACCATTACTTTCATTAACTCTCAAAAAGATATAAGTGAAGCAAGAGAGTGCAAATATTTCTTCAAAATTTTAATCTTATCAACTCTCAAAATAATATAAGTGAAGCATGAGAGTTTATTTCTTCAAAATTTTAATCTTGTCAACTCTCAAAATAATATAAGTGAAGCATGAGAGTTTATTTCTTCAAAATTTAGCCACCGCCGTGCTTCAAAAGATTTAAGTGAAGCACTAGAGCAACTGCCTAGCTCAAAAAAATTAAGTGAAGCACATAGAGTGTTCTAACAAATTATGATGTACGTGTGGCTCTCTCAAAATAGGTGTGTTCAGCAAGGATGATTGTGACAAACTAAAAAGCAAACAAAGCAAAGACTCATATAATTCAAGACGCTCCAAGCAAAACACATATCATGTGACGAATAAAAATATAGCTCCAAGTAAAATTACCGATGGTTGGTAGAAGAAAGAGGGGATGCCTTCCGGGGCATCCCCAAGCTTAGACGCTTGAGTCTTCCTTGAATATTACCTTGGGGTGCCATGGGCATCCCCAAGCTTAGGCTCTTGCCACTCCTTATTCCTTCATCCCTCGTGATCTCACCCAAAACTTGAAAACTTCAATCACACAAAACTCAACAAAACCTTCGTGAGATCCGTTAGTATAACAAAATAAATCACCACTTCAAGTACTGTTGCAAACCCATTCGTATTTTATTTTTGCATTATACCTACTGTATTCTAACTTCTCCATGGCTTATACCCCCCGATACAATCCATAGTTTCATCAAAACAAGCAAGCAAAGCATCAAAAACAGAACAGTCTGTAGCAATCTATTTAAAATCCATACTTCTGTAACTCCAAAAATTCTGAAAAAATAGGACAACGTGTGAAATGCATATACCAATACTTTTTAAAAAATTAAGAGTTTTCTGTCACTCCAGTACAGAACAAAAATTCCAGCACTGGAGGCAAAACTTTCTGTTTTCCAAACAGCATCAATTATACTATCTTCCAAATCATCCCAAAGGTTTGACTTGGCACAAACACTAATTAAAAACACAAAAACACAATAATAACAGTATAATAAACATGAAAACTCACAATTACAGAAAAAAAGTAAAAATTTATTTTATTCATTGTGTTGCCTCCCAACAAGCGCTATTGTTTTATGCCCCTAGCTAGGCATAATGCATAGTTTCAAGTATTATCATCTTTCTTGTTCTTATTCAAAAATGTAATTTTATCAGAGGGTTTTTCAAAGGTAATATGAAACACATCATCCATAGAAATTTTAGCATTAGCAAGTTGTCCATCTGTAAATCCTTCTTGATTACCGGCTACAATCCAAGAGTATTGTCTATTAACACTATTGAAAACTTGTTGGATTATATTCAAAGGGGGAACTTATTTTTTAATATTCTCATCAAAGATGTGGTCATTGTGGAACAAATATCTGAACAAGTAATCATTATTATAAAGGATCTCATCTATTACTGGTTTTTCACGGTTCTACCATAAAAATCTAATATCTCCCTAGCTTCTCTTACTATGGGATCAAATTCATTCATGAGAACAAGATTGGCTATTTTCTTAGCTCTATGATCTTTTATAATCGGTAACTCGTAAAATAATCTTTAAAAAGTAGGATGGATGTGAATAAACCTTCTTTCAAGTTTGAGAATAAGTGCGGAAATAGCATCGGCATAATTCCTAGTTTCTTTAAGTATAGGAGCATCATCAAAAGCCAAGGTCCCAATGCAATTAAAGAATTCTTGGATGACACTTTTTCCTATAACATTACCATGTCCCAACATGAAAGTTTTACCATCAAGATTGGTAGAACTTTCAATTTTAGGAGTTCTACCATCATCATTTTCTGCCATGCCAAAGTCACTCATGATAACAATCTTCGAGCAAACGAAAAAGAAAACACGCAAAAGGCAAACGGAAAATATTTTGTATTTTTGTAAAAACTTTTTAGAAGTGGGGGAGATGAAAACAAGAGGCAAATAAAATAAATGCAAGGAGATGAGAGTTTTATGCGTAGGTACTTGATAGATGTTGATGATGTCTCCCCGACAACAGCGCCAGAAATTCTTCCTGCTACTTGTAGCTTGCGTTGGTATTTTCCCCGAAGAGGAAGGGATGATGCAGCACAGTAGAGTAAGTATTTCCCTCAGTTATGAAACCAAGGTTATCAATCCAGTAGGAGAATCACGCAACACCTCGTTAGCAGCACCTGCACACAAACAACAAATCCTTGCACCCAACGCAATCAAGGGGTTGTCAATCCCTCGGCGGTAAGTTGCAAGATTAAATTGTATGTGATAGATAGATAGATTGAAACAAAAATACAAAATAAAATAAATAAATAAAAAGTGCAGCAAGTATTTTTAGGGTTTTAGTATATGATTTAGATAGACCCGGGGGCCATAGTTTTTACTAGAGGCTTCTCTCAAGAAAATAGCATACGGTGGGTAAACAAATTACTGTTGGGCAATTGATAGAAAAGCAAATAATCATGACGATATCCAAGGCAATGATCATGTATATAGGCATCACGTCCGAGACAAGTAGACCGACTCCTGCCTGCATCTACTACTATTACTCCACACATCAACCGCTATCCAGCATGCATCTAGTGTATTAAGTCCATAAAAGAACGGAGTAACACCTTAAGAACGATGACATGATGTAGACAAGATAAACTCATGTATGAATAAACCCCATCTTTTTACCCTTAATAGCAACGATACATACGTGTCATGTCCCTTTCTGTCACTGGGATTGAGCACCGCAAGATCGAACCCATTACAAAGCACCTCTTCCCATGGCAAGATAAATCATTCTAGTTGGCCAAACCAAATCAATAGATCAGAGAAGAAATACGAGGCTATAATAATCATGCATAAGAGAGTGCAGCAAAGACTCAAATATATTCATGGATAATCTGATCATAAACTCACAATTCATAAAATCCCAACAAACACACAGCAAAAAGTGATTACATCAGATAGAACTTCAAGAACATCGAGGAGAACATTGTATTGAAGATCAAAAAGAGAGAAGAAGCCATCTAGCTACTAACTATGGATCCGAAGGTCTGTGGTAAACTACTCACGCATCATCGGAAGGGCAGCCAGGTTGATGTAGAGCCCCTCCGTGATCGATTCCCCCTCCGGCGGACTGGCAGAAAAGGCCTCTAGATGGGATCTCTTGAGAACAGAAACTTGTGGCGGCGGAAAAAGTATTTCATGGACTCCCCTGAGGGTTTCTGATTTTTTGGGAATTTATAGTGGAGGAATTAGGTCAAACGGGGCTGGGGTGGGCCCACGAGGCACCAGGGCGTGCCTGCCCCCCCTCCCCCCCAGGCGTGCCCTGGTGGCTCGTGGCCACCTCCTCTGGCGTCTAGTCCTCTCCCGAAGCTTCTAGTGTTGGTATTGTCCAGAAAAAAATCTCCAAAAAGTTTCATGGCATTTGGACTTCGTTTGGTATTGATATTCTGTAAAACAAAAACAGGGTAGAAAACAACAACTGGCACTGGCCACTAAGTTAATAGGTTAGTCCCAAAAAATGATATATAATTGTTGTAAATGTATATAAAAACATCCAAGATTGATAATATAACAGCATGGAACAATCAAAAATTATAGATACGTTGGAGAAGTATCATGAAGTGACTAAAATACCGTTCATAGGCCATAAGGAACGAGCAAAGAACTTATTGGTGATCATACATCATGATGTGTGTAGTCTGATAAATGTTGTTGCTGGCAGTGGATTTGTCTATCTTCTGAAATGACTCAAGTAGATATATGGATATTTACTTGATGAGACATGAGTCTGGATCTTTTGAAATCATTCAAAAGGTTTTCAAAATGAAGAAGAAATTATTGTAACAAGAAAATTATGTTTCTACAATTGGATTGCGGAAAGAAATTTTGAGTTACAAGTGCAACTCAACGAGATAACAGTATCTTCGTCATCAGGTCAAGGGAAAGAAACCTTGGAAGTGATTCCAGAGTTTCCTACTGCAACTGATACGGAAGCCTCAACATGAGATGTATGGACTTCGGTCGAACTTGCAGCTGAACCACATAGGCAAAACTCGTGCAAACCTCTCAGGTGCGCAGACGAGATATTGTTGCTAGACAACAGTATACCTACGATACAGAAGGAAGCATTGATGGGCCCTGACTCCGGATTTGGCTAAATGCCAATATAATCTGAGATAGTTTCCATATAAATGATTCAAGATTTGATCTTGATAAACCCTTCGGAAGACTTGAAGTCTAGCGAATATTAATGGAACTATAAACTGATACGGATAAAAATGTTTTATCCATAAAGCTCGACTTGTTGCTTATAACAAATTCAAGGAATTAACTGCGATAAGATTGTCTCACCATAGCGATGCTTAAAGTCGGTTCGGGTTAAACTAGCAATTAATACATATTTCAATGATGAGATATGATACTTGGATGCCAAAATTATTTCCATGTGATGGAAATGCTACCTAGGACTTTCATGTGATACACTCCAAGGTATTTTGTCTATCCAGAGGATGCTAGTGAGTATGCAAACTTCAGAGTTCCAGCAATGGACATAAGAGAGCAAAATGGAGTTGGAATCTTCGTTTTTATGAAATAGTCAAAAGAGTTTGATTTCATCAATGGATAACGAAGATGCTTGTGGTTACAAGAAAGTAAGTGGGAGCATAATAATATTTCTAAAAACCTTGTGTGCTTGACACATTGTTGATTGGAAATAATATAAATTTCTTGACACAAATTAGGACTTCATTGAAAATTAGTTTTTCGATGAAGTACTTGGGTTGAGTTGCCTTGATATTAGGCATATTTATCTACGAAGATAGAATTGCCTAATAGGGCTAAGCAAAAATACATACTGACAAGATGCTGAAATAGTTTAGCATTAAAAACATCAAGGAGTGATTCTTGCCAAAGTCACATGGAAAGGCTTTTACAAGACTCGGTGTCCTAAAACACTGATAAGCAAAATACATGATGGAATTTCCACACACTCGTGTGTTTGGATTAATCATGTATTCCATGGTATATAAAACAACCAGATATGGCCAGTACTCCAAAGCTATTGTGAGTATAGATACCAAAGTGATCAAAGTACTGATCATGGGACAACAGTGAAAAATGTCATTGAGTACTAAAGTAGCATTGATGACATGTTTTCTCGCAAGAAGAGATTATGAAGTTCTCGTTGTAAGTAATTACATCAATACGATCTTAATCAATGCTCCATGCGATTTTTGATTTAAGTTAAGGATTTTGTATAATACATGATATGGTGACACAGTAAGTTGGAATTGTTCCAAACAGGTTACTGTGGCAAATTCTATAACAAAGGCTAAAGTATGTTGACACTTTAGAAGCGACAAAGAAGATGTTGAATCATATAGTTCATTCATGAACTTAGTATGGTTCCAAGATTGCTTTGGTCAATGGGACACTATTGTAGATAGTTGCTCCATAGCTCAGTCTGAGGAATCAAGGTTCGACCAGTGATTCACATATATACAAAGCCAAGTCCACACAAAATATGAATTTTGTGAAAGTGTGAAAACGCGAGGATATGCAAAGATACACACGCAGCTGAAGTTGTCAGATCCGTTGGACATCAGGCTATACCACATGCGAAGCATATTTTACACCAGTATGCCATAGGTGTAAAGTGCATTAGCATTGACTAGATTATTGACTCTAGTGCAAGTGGGAGTCTATAGGAGATATGCCCTAGAGGCAATAATAAATGTTATTATTTATCCCCATGTTTGTAATTAAGTTTATATTCCGTGCTATAACTGCTATGGTTCTCGAGTCTGTAATAACCACGAGGCTCGGAGGAAAACTCATATGCACGTGTGGAATAATAAACGATAAAAAGTTTTCCTAGTCATGCCTCTAAGACTAGCTCAAGTGTTTGAATGATGATTATGTTTTCCTGATCATGGGCATGTCTATGCCGGCAACTTAGAGGGCACAATGTTAGAAGAACATTTGCGTTTAATCGACCCGATTTGATGTTATGCTATGAGATACTTTCATCACAAGTTAATGGTTAATAACACATAAAAAGTTAACGTTTGCATAATTCCTTAGACCATGAGAGTATCGAGTTTCTTCATGCTTGCTTCATGAACTTTGGGGTTTGTTAAACGTCATCCGTAACTGGGTGGCTATTATGGCGGCTTACGGGTTCATGGGAAAGTATGACAAGGAACTTGATAGCTCAAGATTGGGATTTGCTCCTTCGTCGATGGAGAGATATTCTTTGGGACCTCTCGGTGTTACGGTATCCATCATCGTCTGGCCAGACACATTGTGATTTGATCACAGGGATACCGGAACACGGGAACGAGAAAAGAGAACAAAACCGGTAACGAGGTAACTGGCATAGTGGATAAGTTGTTAATTCACGGGGATGATGATAAATCTCACCTCGGGTATTTGTAACATAACGCGAAGCAACAGGAATAGCACACGGCAACTGGAGGTTCACTCGAATATTTATTCGTGTGGGTATAGGGGGTCAATATGGGTGTCCACGGCTCCGATGTTGATCATTGATCGGAAAGTGTTCCGGTCATGTCTATACTTCACCGAACCTATAGGGTCACACGCTTAAGGGTCATCTATCTGCTGAATATTAGACAGGAAGTCTAAGAGAAAGTCACCGGAAAAGTTTCAGAGACAACGGAAGAGTTCCGAAGAGAGAACACCAGAAGAGTTTCGGTAAAACCGAAAATTTGTTTCGGAGTATACCATTAAGTCAAAATGGTTTCGGCACACGCTTGAAAATTCTTGGAGGGTGCTAGAATTGTTCTGGGAACTTCTGGGATTTTTCCGGAGAAAAAAAATCAGAAATGTTCCGGAGCTGCCGGAACCGCTTTGGTTGCTTTTCGCTGAAGAAAATCATTGATCCGGAAATGTTTCGGAACGCGTTCAGAATTGTTTTAGTGGGTGCTAGAAATGTTCTGGACCTACAAAAATATTTTCGGATTTAACGGTCGCGTAAAAATATTTTCATGAATAGTGGAAACACTATTTGGTAGCTTCTTTGGGAAGCCACCTTTGAGGGCATTTTGGTATTTCCAAGTGTCCTCTACCCCTTGGCCTATAAATAGGGGTGGAGAGGGCTGCCCAAACTCACTCTTTCTCTCATACATTATGCCATCCACTGATCTGGCTTCTTCTCTCCCTCACACGAAATAGTTTCGTAGAGCCGAAAGGCTGTCTGGGTTCTGGTGGGAACTAGTTCTAACGGTGAAGCCCTGCCGGATAGCTGACACCGTATGTGTGCAACCCCGTAGAGAGGTCGTAGGTTTGATCTTTTTGCCCGAGGGGCTGTTCGAGAGTGCCTCCCGAAGGGCTGTCCGAGTGACCGTTCGGGGGACTGTCCGACCGCCTCCCGAAGGGCTGTCCGAGGGGCTGACAAGGGACTACATCCTCGCGGTTGGGAGGTTGTAAATCCTAGCTGCGAGGATCTGCACCGACAATCTACATCGACTCTACTTCCGCTGCGCTACAAGTCGGTAACGATCAGATCAAATACCTTGTACGCATCTCCATAGTGATCCTGGGCATGCTCGCTGTACAGAAAATGTTGTTTTCTATCGCGTTCCCCTACAACCGTGAGGGTACCCGCGAGATAATTACGCGGCATGGCTGGGCAGGTAGACCGCCCCAGGAGAGGGATGGGCCTTACCCTTATCGTAAGTCCGCGAGACGGGGCGACGGGATCACTGATCGTCTCCGCGAGCTCCCAATACACTAACGGTTTGGATATGAGATCTGAGTAGGCCTCTGGCCTGTTATGCACTAACCACCACGTGGAAATAAGTATGGGCGCTTGGCGTCGTACGATTCTCCCGAAAGCTCTGTCAGACGTCCAGTTCAGCATTGTGGCATGGTCGGATCACGCCATCCAGGAGAGAGGTGGCGCTGGTATCCACCCTGCTCGCAACGACCCGGAGTGCAAAGGGCGATGGGCCCAAGACCCTTGAGAACTTAGGATGTAGACCGGCGGGGACCTCTTTGCGCAGCCTAGGTAGGACTACTGCGTGTCGATCAGCCGAGGCCGGGCATGACCAGGAAAAGTGTGTCCGGCCAGAGTTAATCGAGCGTGTTGGGTAAGTTGGTGCACCCCTGCAGGGAAGTATATCTATTCGAATAGCCGTGTCCACGGTAACAGACGCTCGGAGAGTATCACGATCTACTACAACTAGAACTGAATACCTGTGTTACCTAATGAATATGTTAGCTCCGGGATTGCTTTCTCGCAGGGAGTCAAGGAAGGATCTCTGGGCATTGCTACTGTTACTTATTACTTTATGTTATGCTACTAATCTGCACTCTTCTAATGCTGCAAGACGCTGCAGGATGCTAGTCTTCGATAGGCTAGGCCTTCTCTCTATTCTGGCAATTCTGCAGTCCAGTCCACAGATACAGCCCCTTCATTTGATACCGAAGCATGATTAGCATTGTTCTGATGTAAGTCTTGCGAGTACTTTGGATGAGTGCTCACGGTTGCTTTGCTACCTCTTGTTCCCCATACCCGGTTGCTGCGACCAGATGACGGAGCCCAGGAGCCGGAGATCCCCGATGGTGCCTACTACTACGTGGAGACCGATGACCAGGATTAGTTTAGGAGGCTCCCAGGCAGGAGGCCTGCGCCTTTTCGATCTAGATGTCGTTGTTTTGCTCAGTCTTCTTATGGCAAACTTGTCTAATTATATCTGTACTCAGATACTGATGCTTCCACTGACTCTTGTGTAACTCGAGCTTATGTATTCGAGCCCTCAAGGCCCCTGCCTTGTAATATAAAGCTTGTATAATTTTATTTTGTGTCTAGAGTTGTGTTGTGATATCTTCCCGTGAGACCATGGGCTTGATCGTGCGCATTTGCGTGTATGATTAGTAAACGGTCGAGTCGGGGTGTCACATCCACTCACCGAGTGACACTTTTTACCAATAATGCTAGACCTACAAAAATCAACAAATGTTTTACTGAACTTTTCAAACCAATCCTCTTCTCCCTTCGGAATTCAACTGGGGTGGGCCACTTCATCCCTCTATTACCAATTATAATCCTCCACATCAGCTTGTTTGTAAAAAATTTAAGTAACGTTTTGTAGATGTAGCATTACTTCGTTTGAAGGCTTCCCAAGTCATCCAGTCATATTAGTTAATCTATTCTGACTAAATTCTACACACTTATGCGTGTTCAAAGACTTGCTTGTACACACGAACTCTACCACATAAGACTCCAAACTACGGCGTCATTATGTATGTATTTTCAGCTGGGCTGTTACCGTGTACTGCTACATATATTCAAAACTGCATGATTGAACACTACAACTCGGTTAGCCAGCTGTTGCTTAACAAAATGAACTGCAAAACATTTAAGAACTAAATACAACACAGAATCCGGAAGTTTTTTAATTTATTTTTCAAAAGCAAGCACGTTTGAAAATCCGATAATTTTTTAGCAACACGAACAAAATTTGAAATTTCACCTTCTTTAAAAAAAAAGTGTGAACTTTTTTTTATGGAAACATTTTCTTAAAAATACTGGATATTTTCTATAAAAGGCGAACATTCTTTTTCAAAAGCACAAACAATTTTTAAAATTACCGAACATTTTTGAAACACGCGAACATTTTTTAAATTTCTGGGAAAATTCAAAAATCATAACATTTTTTAAATTCTCGAACAATTTTTGAATTTGTGAAAAAATCACCAAAAAAGGAATGGCAGTGCGACGGATCGAACCCCGTAACTCCTGCTATTGACTGCTCATCAATAGCCACACGAGGTAATAAGCTTCAGCATCTACCTAAGAAACGCGGACTACAAAAACTACCGATCTTTTTCGCACTATTTCTTTTTTCTTTTCTGTTTTTTTTTATTTCTTTTCATTTTTCCATTTTATCTTCTATGATTCTTATTGCTTTTTATAAAAATGCTCGCTCTTTCAAAAATTTATTATACAAATTTTCTCCGAACATTTTTTGTATTTATCAAGAATTTTTTGGAAACATGAAATTTTTAATATTACAATTTTTTCTGTGAGCGCGAATATTATTTGAACCTGACCATTTTTTTGAATTTGTGAACAAAGTTTGAAAAAAGGGAACAAATTTTCAAAATGGGGACATTTTTTGAATCGATGAACTTTCGCCAAATTCGCGAGCGCTTGGGCCGGTCCAATAGACGCTCGATGGGAGCGATATCATTGCCTAGTGGTGCCAAGGCCTAAGCATTTTTTTTACTTTTCTATTTATCGTTTTTCTTCTATTTCTTCTTTAATTTAGTTTTCTCCTTTTTGAACTTTATTATTCTTTTTGAAAACTGTAAACAAAATTTAAGTAACTGTTTTAAATTAAGATTCTAAATTCTTTTTTATTCAAATATTTATTAAATGCTTTCCTAAAGAAGCATTTTCTGTTTTAAATTTTATACCTTTATATTTATTAGTTATGTTAAAACTTATAATAACAGTTATAATTACCTGTTTAAATTATGATTTTAAATACTTTACTCCTTCAAACCTGGTATGGATGCCTATCATGGGCATGCCCATCTGGTGGACAAGTTGGGATCATTTCAAGGATGTCCACAAAAACACCATGTTCAACGGAGGGTGGTCGGGTAGGTCAGAAGGGTCCGTTTGAGAACACGTTGGTTTTCAACATCCTTTAAATGACCCCAATTTTTTTCAGTGGTATTGTATGACCAATATAAGCACCATGCTAAGTTATTTTGGTTTTCAACAAATTTTACTTTTCTGCAATTTTCTCGGTAAAAAAAATTCCGATAAATGGCCCGACATGTCACAACTTGCATATGGTGTCGGAAATCGCTCAAATCTGACAAAAATCCTACAATGGGCATGCCCACCTTCTTGCAAAAGTAGGGTTCATTTTAAGGATGTCCAAAAATTGACCATGTTCAACGGAGAGTGTTCGGGAGTGTCAGAAGGGTCCGTTTGGGAGCACCTTGTTTCTCGTCATCCCTTAAATGTCCCTAATTTTTTTCATCGCCTTGTATGACCAATTCAAGTCACGATGCCAAGTTGTTTGGGTTTTCGACAAGTTTTGCATTTTCTAGAGTTTTCTCGGTGAAAAAAGGCTGATAAATATGGCCGGACGTGTCGCAACTTGCATACGGTGTCGAAAATCGCTCAAATCTGATATGAATCCTACCATGGGCATGCCCACCTTCTTGCAAAAGTTGGGTTCATTTTAAGGATGTCCACAAATAGACCATGTTCAACACTGAGGGTTCGTGTAGGTCAGAACTCAGAACGGTCCGTTTGGAAGCACCTTGTTTCTGGACATCCCTTAAATGGCCCCAATTTTTTTCATGGACTTGTATGACCATTCAAAGGCACCATGCCAAGTTGTTTGGTTTTTCGACAATTTTTGCATTTTCTGGAGTTTTCTCAGTTAAAAGGGGTCGATAAATGGCTGGACAAGTCGCAACTTGCATATGGTGTCGCAATTCGTTCAAACCACGCATGGATGCCTACCATGGGCATGGAGGGTAACGCAGCAGAAAACAAAAAAATTCCGACCTACGCACCAGCCCAGGACCACTATTGAGACTGCATACAAGGTTTTGATCTTTTTCGTTACCGACTCGTAGCGCAGCGGAAGTAGAGTCGATGACGAATGGCGGTGCAGATCCCCGCAGCTAGGATTTACAACCTCCCAACCGCGAGGATATTCTCCCACACCTGCCCCTCGGATAGCCCTCCGGGAGGACCTTCGAAACTCGAACGGTCACTTGGACAGCCCTTCGGGAGGACCCTCGAAACTAAGACGATCACTTGGACAGCCCTTCGGGAGGCACTCTCGAACTAAGATCGAAACTACGATCTCTCTACAGATTTGCACACATACGGTGTCATCTATCCGGCAGGGCTTCGCCGTCCAGAACTAGTTCCCACCGGAACCCAGATAGCCTTTCGGCTCTACGAAACAATTTCGCTGGGAGGGAGAGAGAAGCCAGACAAGTCAAATGGCATGTGTATGAGAGCAAGCATTAGATTTGGGGCAGCCCCCTCACCTCTATTTATAGGAAAGCCAAGGGGTAAAAATGGTATTCAAAAATACCAAAGTACCCCCGCTTTATGTCACACATAAAGATAAAGAAAACGAAAAGGTGTGGCATGTGGAGCTCCCATGGAGCTTCCCACCTTGGCCAGCCACCCCTTGGGGGCCCCCATGAGGGGCTTCCTTGGCCCCCAAGTCCTTCTAGAAACCTTTTTGGAAATATCCAAAAAGGTGCTTTCCCAAAAATATCCAAAAAGCACTTTCACTATTCACGAAGACATTTTTCTGCGTCCGTTAAATCCCAAATTATTTCTGTGTGCCTAGAACAATTCCAGTACCCACTAAGATAATCTTGAACGCATTCCGAAACAATTTTGGAACAATGTTTCTTCAGCGAAAAGCAACCAAAGCGGTTCCGGCTGCTCCGGAACATTTCCTGTTTTTGTCCCGGAAAATTCCCAGAAGTTTCCAGAACACTTCTGGCATCCTCCAAGAATTTCCAGGCATGTGCCAGAACCAATTTGACTTAATGGAATACCCTGAAACAACTTTTCTGTTTCACCGAAACTATTCCGGTGTTCTCTCCAGAACGTTTCCGTTTCGTCCGAAACTTTTTCGGTGATTTTCTCTCAGATTCCCCGTCTAGTATTCAGCAGATAGATGACCCTTAAGCGTGTGACCCTATAGGTATGGTGAAGTATAGACATGACCGGAACTCTTTCTAATCAATGATCAACATCGGAGCCGTGGACACCCATATTGACCCCTATACCCACACGAATGAATATTCGAGTGAACCTCCAGTTGGCGCGTGCTATTCCTGTTGCTTCACGATATGTTACAAATACCCGAGGTGAGAAACATCGGCATCCTCGTGGATCAACACTTGTCGACAATGCCAGTTACCTCGTTGCCGGTTTTTGTTCTCTTTTCTCGTTTCTGTGTTCCGGCATCCCTCTGATCAAATCACACTTGTGTCTGGCCAGACGATGATGGATACCGTAACATCGAGAGGGCCCAGAGATATCTCTCCATCGTCGGAGGAGCAAATCCCAATCTTGAGCTATCAAGTTACTTGACATACTTTTCCATGAACCCGTAAGCCGTCGTAATAGCCACCCATTTACGGATGACATTTAACAAACCCCAAAGTTCATGAAGCAAGCATGAAGAAACTCGACACTCTCATGGTCTAAGGAATTATGCAAACATTAACTTCTCTGTGTTATTAACCATTAACTTGTGACGAATGAATCTCATAGCATAACATCAATTGGGTCGATTCAACACAAGTGTTCTACTAACATTGTGTCCTCAAAGTTGCCGGCATAGACATGCCCATGATCAGGAAAACAAAACCATCATGCAACACTTGAGCTAGTCTTAGAGGCCAGACTAGGAATACATTTTACCGTTTATTATTCCACACGTGCATATGAGTCTTCCTTCGAGCCTCGTGGTTATTGCAGACTCGAGAACCATAGCCGTTATAGCATGGAACATAAACATAATCATGAACATGGAGATAAATAATAACATTTGTTATTGCCTCTAGGCCATATCTCCTACAGGGCATGCCCACCTGCTTGCAAAAGTTGGGGTCATTTCAAGGATGTTCAAAAATAGACTCAACGGAGGGTGTTCGGGTCTATTTGAAAACACGTTGTTTTTCAAAATCCATCAAATGGCCCCGATTTTTTTCCACCAACTTCTATGAGAAATTCAATGCATCATGCCAAGTTGTTTGGGTTTTTGACAAGTTTTGTATTTTTGGAGTTTTCTCTGTTAAAAAGGACCGATAAATGACCGGACGTGTCGCAACATGCAAACGATGTTGAAAGTCGTTCAAACTTGTCATGGGTGCCTCATATGTCCGTGTCAGGCTACTACAAGAATTTAGGTCCAGACGGGGTGCATCTATGAGCATGTAGTTTTTCCTAATTTCACTAATTCTGTTATTTGCACTTTCTGTCATTATCAATCGACATGAACATTTTTTTATGTCCTAACATTTTTTAATATTGTCAATTTTGGAATTTCAAATTGTGTCTGAAAATTTTACAAACTTGAAAACTTTTTTTGAAAATTGTTAACAAATTCTAAACAACTGATGAAAATTTTGAACGCAAATTGCAAACCACGTACTTCTTTAGAAATTTATCAACTTTTTTTGAAATGAAAACTTTCTTAAATTTGTGAACACAAAATTCAAAAATAAGAACATGTTTTGAATTTCCTTAACATTTTTAAAATTGTATACAATATTTGAAAACAAGAACATTTTTTGGTATTTCAAATAATATTTCAATTTTTTGAACAGGTGGAAAAATAATAATAAAGTTCAAAAAGAAAAATGAATTAACAAAAAAAGAAAAAAAAATAGAGGAAAAGCTTAAGCCTTGTCGACCGTTCTCCTGATCCAAGCACGTCTTTTTTTCACGCATGGTGTCCCTTAACCAAACTACCACTTAGTTCTTAATCTTGCGCGTTCCATCTTTTTCACCATCAGTTGTTAGCTAAACTGGGAGCTGCGCTTATCCAGCACCTCGAGGTCGGGGGATCAAATCCCAGCGGCGTAGGTGCCTCGCGTTGCATTTTCAACCCACCATAAATACCTACCAGTATAGGAAAAAGATACGTATCTATCATACCGCATACAGGAAAAGACTATTATACCCTTTATTATGAAGGGATATGAAAAGATATTCACCGTTGATGTGTTTAGGAGGGTTGTACCGAAGTAGAAGTAAAACATCTTATATTTTGATACAGAGGCAGTATTTGTTTAGTTCATTGGAAGGTAGCAGTATTAGTTAGGGGGTCTCGATCCTTAACGACGTACATATAGAAACGCCTGGTCTGATTGGTGTGACCTCTCCGCAATACCCTACAAATCAATCGATCCATTTGATTGGTTGAGTTATTTTATGACGATCCTCAGGTCGTCACGTTTGGGCAGCTAGTAGCAATATAGACACTAACTCGTTGAGGGTGTGAACGAAACGACTCACCAAATCATATAGACTATGGTTACTTGATCGATAAGTAAAACATGGACACAAACGACGAGCACACCTAGCGATGATAAGATTGCATTTGTTAACCGCGACATGTTTGTAGTACTAGTGTACTACATGCGCGCATGACGGGACGACCAACAACCACAGATGCATATCCTTAGATGACAGATCGACCAATAATCTGCATAATAATAATAAAGAGAACAGATTAATTAAGAAAGGTGGCAACTAAATGAGTACATGCACACGACATGGATTATTCTCGCTTACATAATCACTATCATCTGAGCTACAAAGTGGATAATAGAATCATGGTATGTATGCATAAGAGCTGCAAGATGTCTGACGTTATCTATCACAATGATCGTCGGCAAGCTGCGAATGCAGAATAGAAGACAAAACGACGATCAATGTGACTTCGTGCAACTATTTCCTTTTTTTATGGGGTGTGCAGCTGTTTCCATGACCACAATGGCCGGCTTTCTGTTACTAGGTTTTGGCCAGCCAATGCCCAAACCCTATTGGGCGCTTATGGCGCCGTTTTAAGGTATTCTCGCCAAGTGGCGCGCACTCTCCTTCGTCGTTCGATTCTCTTGGGCCGGCCCCGTTAAGCATCTTTCGAACGAAAGCTCTCTTCCGGTTTTGGGAAGCTACATGCTGGTTTTGGGATGCTTCTGGAAGCTTCCGGTCTGGGTTTTTTCTATCGTTTTTCCTATATGGTTTTTGTTTGTTTACTACCGAAGGCACTAACCAAGTGGGCCACCTGACGTGATGTGCTAGGTTCCTGCTTTTTCGTAAATTCAATGCTGAAAAACGCAACTATTTGCTTTTCGCTTTGTCTTCATTTTTCCTTTTATATTTTTCCTTTCTTAAATGCGTCAACTTTTAAAATGCAATATTTTTTTATAATTTTGCAAACATTTTTTTTTGTCAAAATCTATGATTTTTTTTCAAAATTGATGAACTCTTCTTCAAAATTGATGAACTTTTTTCAATTTGTGAACTTTTTCAAATTTGTTGATTTTTTTTCAAAATGGATGAAGTTTTTTTAATTTGATCAAAAAATTTAAATTTTTGTTTTTTCAAAAAATTGCTGAAGTTTTTTTAAAATTGGATGAACTTTTTTAAAATTTGTGATTTTTTTTTCAAAATCGATGAACTTTTTTCCAAATTCTGAGAAATTCACCCACGGTCAACATGGTTATGCGGATAATGAACTACCAAACTAGCAATTTTTTAGCGGAACCGATCGACTGATCGACCGAAGCGAGCGCTCGTGCTAATGGGTCGGGCCACGATATCGTGGGCGTGAGCGCAGGTACGGCAACTAGCGCTCGAAGCGCTGACTAGCAGCTCCCAGCTACAAGCGCTAATTAGGAGCTCTCCTTCTAGTGTTATACTTATGGACTGCAGCTTTTTTTGGAGGCATAGATGAGCTGCAGCTATTTGCTAATCGAGTAATCTGCTATTCATTCCGCCTTGGTAATATATGGGCCTGAATGGGCCTTGCCATTTTCCAGGGATAGATAGGCTACAGATATTTTTTGAGGGATAGATGGGAGTGAATGGGCAGGGCCATTTTAAAGCGATTGCCTGTTATCTAGTTTTTTTCGACTGTGTTGCCTATTATCTTGTTGGTTTTTCTTTTTTTGAAAAACAGAACTAAGGAAAAAAAATTCAACTATTTTTTTGCAAATCACGAATTTAGAATATGTTCATCAATTTTAAAATTATTACTATATTTTACAAAGTATTCAATTTTTTTAAAAAAGATTTTGAATTTGAAAAACAAATGTTCATGTATTTTTGAAAATGTACATTAATTGTTTAGAATAATGTTAATTAAAAATATGCTTGTGAATTTATGAAAATGTTCATAAAAATTTAAGAAAATTTAGTTTGTGTGGCCAAATTTTTAATGATTCGAGAACTAACTAGCATGATTATCACATGGTAAATTATCCAGACTCCGAAGAACGCATGTCTATATTGGTTAGTTAGTCACTTTAACAATAAAGCTTTGTCTGAAAAGTAACAAAAACATGAAAAGAATTGGTCCCTCAAGCATTGTGAAAGTCAAAATTTAGTACTTCAATTCTAAGAGAAAAATATATTTTGCCTCAAGAAAGACGGTGTTGTCGGGGGGGGGGAGGGTGGGGGGCGCAAATTTCAAGGAGAAGCCTATCCCACCCACCTCCACCCAACAACAGACAAGAGAAATTATCAAGAAGTTTCTCTCATTTTGTAATGGTATTATTGCTTCATTACACATAATGATGGAGATAACACAACCACAAGAATTTTTTTGCAGTTAACAATGACCGAAACCGAGCAAGCATAGTGTTGATCTTATTGCAACTATTGTCATAGCAACTTAATTAATTAAGATGGTGGAAAAGGACTATCGTCATAACATCAGGTATATAATGTCATGGCAAATTACACCTTAACTTGTGGACAAAGTTGCGTTGTAGTTTTACTCCTAACTCCAGTCAGAAGAATGTACTAGCCTACCAAAACGTCTTATATTTTGAGACGGAGGTAGCATGTATTTTCCTCGTCCATCCTCAACAATTACGCCACCGATAAAGACGGTCCCAAAATTAAGCATGTCGTTGATTTTTCTATTTGTCTGTACGGTCGGTAAGTATTAAAAATATACATTAGGAATAGGCAACCATCATCTTGTATACTTTCACAGTCCCGAACAATCATTTTTTAGCACAATTTTATTCCATACGTAAATACAAATATATGTTAACAATACAATATGGTAATAATTTTGAATCAAAGTAAATGATACTATTTAAAAGAGTAAACGAAACTTTATACCTATAAGAATTACTGTCGTGACACTAACCTCTCGTGGCTTTGCACTCAGAAAATTTCAGAAACCTTTCCACACTTTGTTGTTAACGTGAGCCATCTCACCTGATTCACTTCTTTAATGGAACGGCCGGCTTATTTGTCATATTTTGTGTAGTGTAGTCTTCCTTTCGAAGTTCTGTAATTTTAAAACTTCAACTCCACAGGAGTGAATTAAGTGCCAACTGCTGGGTAATTTTTCCAGGATAGGGAAGTAGGTGGTTAAATCTGAAAGATAGAGGGCTTAGATACCCTGTTACCATCATGAAAGGAACTAATTCGTAAAAAGCCGCAGTTGGGTATGTGAGGGCCGATCTGAGTCTCACATGTGAGGTTGTCTAGGTAGGAAGATATTGGATAGAGATTGCAGAGAAATGAGGTGAGAACGCATAGAAGGTTGGAAAATATTATACGTTTTCTCTCATATTCGATGACACACAGGTTGCTTGACACATGTTTTAAATACTGCAGGCCGCACTTTGCGGTCTAGGCCCACGCACTCAACTAGTGTCCAGTTGAGGATTCATCTCATTGGCCCTAGAATTCGAAGGGGCATCTAGGTGTGGGAGCATGCATCTTGGTGGCCACACAATTGCTTTGCGATTTCTATACTCGTTTATGCGGTTAGTCCTTAATTGATGTATACAGGATTCGTGCATCATGGAAGCTTTTGGCAGCTCCACCCATCGCTCCTCTCATTTTTTATCTTTTGACTTTCAAATTTAAATCTATTACATCTTTTGAACAAAAAAAAAATCAAACTTATGTTTCGTTTGCATATTCGTCTTCCTTGCAACGAGGTCTTTGAAAGAAGACCACTTTTGAATATGTTTAGATAAGTTTAAAAAACTTCATCAAGTTTCAACTATTAAAACTTGGTAGTCATAATATTAATTTTTAACCAAGTTTTACTAAGATCCATTTTTTAGGGTTTATGGTTTGAGTTTTAGTATTTGAAACTTGTCGAATTTGTCATTTGTTTTATGAAATTTTAACAGTTGATAATTGCTTAAATAAAAATATATAATATATTAAAATTTGAAAGATATAAATTGAAAGTCAAATTTGAAAGATAAATTGAACTTTCGGTTCAAAAGATATAATGGAGTGGAATTTAAAAGTCAAAAGAAAAAGCATGCGAGGTGGATGGTAGAGCTTCCAAAAGCCATGCATGGACCAAACCAATTTCCAATTCACGAGGCAATCATTTACATGGCCCTGCCCCTGCGTGCCACATATACTCTTCCCCATTGCATGTAGACTTGTAAAAGTCAGGGACATGACAGGTTATTTTTTAAACTACAACTTGCACAGAAGCCATGGGAAAGTCAGCTATTGTGTGAACAGTTTAGCTGATGGAAGGGTAATAGTTAAACACACTAGTATCTCCCAAGTGATCATTCAATGTTAATGCCTAATGTTTGTAAGAAATCTCTCGCCTAAAGGAATCTCCAAGGCAAAACTTCAACAGGGCGCACCCATTTGTCCGCGGACACGTACGAGCGTGTTCGTTAATCCAAACTTAGCAGAATTTATGTAAACTAACATAAACTAAACCTAGCGTACGAACCGGATGGTCGTCTCGTAGTCATGGCCTCTGAGGCCGTCGGCGGTGCCTCCAACGTCTCCGCCACTGCTGTTGTCATCGTCGTCGTTGTGGCATACATCCCCGGCTGTAGCATCGCGCTCGCAGCACAACCTATAAGCATCTGCCTTGCGCTGGTCCTCCTTGTTCTTGAGGTGGGCATAACACTCTTAACTTAACAATGGCGCTCTGGAGGAGCTCCTTATTGAGCTGGCGCCGGCGTTTGTTGACTTGCGTTTCGCAAAGGCCGCCGAGCGCCATGCCTAGCGCCGCTCCGCTTCTTGGAGCCGTTACGAGCCCTATGACGAAGACAACCTGTCAATGATACGCATGCTTTGGATTTTTTTTGAAACTATCATGATTTTTATAGCAAAGTTGGAACCTATATGACTTAATTCAAAAAAATCAGTAGTATGACCCGTCGGCCTCTGTAAGGCCGAAGAGGGCCTTTTCGGCCAGCAGTAAGCCGAAGAGGGTTTTTCGGCCCCCCGTTGGCCGAAAAGAGGGTCAACAGTACTCTTTGGTCAATGGTTGGCCGAAGAGTAGTAACTTCGGCCAACCATTGGCCGAAGAGTACTCTTTGGTCAATGGTTGGCCGAAGAGTAGTAACTTCGGCCAACCATTGGCCGAAGTGTTTTTTTATATTTAAAACTGCCTTATAAACCCTGTACAACCATTGTCGTATTAGACATGAAAAAATATATACTTTCCCGCAATCTTTTTCCCTCCATTTTCTTTCCCGCCGTTCTTTCCCTCCATTTTCTCCCGCGATTTTCTTTGCCGCCATTTTCTCCCGCCATTCTTTGCTGCCATTTTCTTTGCCGCCATTTTCTCCTGCCATTCTCTCCCTCCATTTGCTCCCGCCATTTTCTCCCGCCATTCTTTGCCTCCATTTTCTCCCGTCATTTTCTTTCCCGCCATTCTCTCCCGCCATTCTCTCCCGCCATCTTCTTTCCCGCCATCTTCTTTCCCGCCATTCTCTCCCGCCATCTTCTTTCCCGCCATCTTCTTTCCCGCCATTCTCTCCTGCCATCTTCTTTCCTGCCATTTTCTTTCCCTCCATTCTGTCCCGCCATCTTCTCTTCTCCACCTATAAAACCCCCTCCACACTAAGGAGGGTAAGCAGGCCAGTGCCAGTGTAGTCTCGTCAAGATGTCCGGTTATCCTTTCGATCGTAGTTTTCACCCTAGTATGTCGAAACGTCTTCTGAGATTAGCTGCCAATTTCGAGATAGACAATATGATAGTTCCATGGGACGAACTCCTCAGTAGTGACACCTTACTGAATGAGTTGGCTCACGCATTAAGTAGGTCCGGGTGGCCTGCAAGGACCTTGGAGGAGATACGAAAAGAACTTCTCAGGTTGCATGGAAGGTGGAAGAAGCAACAACATAAGGGTGAAGTATTCCTAAAGGCTGCAGCAGAACATACTTATTTATGGACCGAAGACAGCGAGGACGAAGATGATCTTTTCATGCCGAGCACCAAGGGCAAGAGTACCGCATCGTCGAAGGGCAAGAGTACCGCATCGTCGAAGGGCAAGAGTACCGCATCGTCGAAGGGCAAAAGTGCTGCATCGACGGAGGATGACGATGATGCCTTCATGTAGTTTGTAAGCTGTATTTTTTAAGTTCAGTCGTACCGTTTAATTTAGATGTACTTGTATCTTAATTATCTGTTGCAGTCTCTTTGGAAATGTAACTGGAATAACAATGCGAAATAATAGTAATATGTCTCTCGCATACATAGGTAGATATATGTCTCCTGATCAGATAGAAGCAAGTGCGATAGTAACACATACATGAAGCATGTCTCATACATAGATAATGACTCACACATGAGAAAAGTCTGAAACTAACATAGATAATGGCTCATACATAGATAACCATATCACTGCTGGGGACGACGACGAATCTGGGTCTTCCTCGGGCGAGGACCGGAAGGCGATAAGCGCTGAGGCGGTGGGCGAGCCTCACGGTGTCCACGACCGTAGATAACATCGTCTGACATGGTCTGTGTCTCTTGCGTCGGTGGTGGTGGTAGAGTGTGAAACACTGTCTGAGAGAAGTCATAAGTGTTTGCAGCTTCGTCATCATCATCGCCGTAGCCCTCTAATCCACATCCAGCACCACTAAGTATCGGTGACTGCACTGAATGCATGAACTGTCGCGACTGGTTGCCGCCTGCATTATAGTAAAACATGTAAAATTGATGAGCGAAACTACAATGTTTAAAAGAATGTACAAAGTAGTGTTACCTAGTTCCATTTGATGCTGCCAGTACGTGCTGCCTTGTTGTGAAGGAGGTGTCTGATGCCAGGACGAGCTCTCTGGTTATGAAGGAGGTGTCTGATGCCAGGACGAGCTCCCTAGTTGTGAAGGAGCTGGCTGCTGCCAGGACGAGCTCCCTGGTTGTGAAGGAGGTGGGTCTGAACGCTGCACGGAGTGGCGTGGCTCTGAACGCTGCACGAAGTGGCGTGGCTCTGAACGCTGCATAGAGGGACATGGGGGACGATGTGCTGGACGAGGAACTGCAACATCCGAAGATCGTCTACACGTAACAGCTGCGTAAATCCCTCGTAGCTTCTCATCAAAACGCCTCAACCATGAGAGGTGCTCTGGCTGTGGGATAGTATCCCCCCTCTCAACCCGCCGCATTAAAGCGGAAACCTCCTCTCGCGCCTCGACTGTCAAGTCACTCTGTACATGAAGAGTTAACCAATTGTATATGTTCAGGTTATGATAAAACTACACATATGAGAACCATGGCACGTATCGCGTGGTGTCTGGTTCTCACAACAGAGGCAGTTGGGAACATATCGCTGGTGAGAGGGGCGTCCATCTGATCAGGAGCAGCTGATGGAACCAAGTATATCCTCGTGCTATGCCGGTAACGTCGCTGATACAACCCGAACTTGTCCCAGTCAAAGGACCGAACCTCATCCCAGATATTTGTCGGCGCGGTAGCCCATTCCTGAACGTAAGGGCCAATGGTCTCAAGCCAAACAGCCATGGACTTGTTTCCTCCTAAGCGGGTTTCCCTGAGATTGACGTGCGTGTTACATGGTTAGCTATGTTCGGAATGCAATGTTGAGAACTAAATTACAATTACTTACTTGTGCACGTGTGCTGGTATGTGTGGAATAACTGGAATATCAGGTTCTTGACATAGACCGAACTGTCTCATCACCCTATGAAGAGCCATCTCCTCAACCGTCACGTCGAACACCACTCTGGCCTTGGTCATCCAGTTGTGCTGATCTCTAGTGCACATTCCAGATATCCCAACTGGATACCTGGATGATATAGCCTGTTGCGAGTATGGCTCCCAGGTCACTTGATCCTCGTGCAAACTATCAAACTGCGCCGTGAAGGACGGGTAGCAGCCCCTAACCTGGGTATGCGCAAACTGTCTCTGTACATGACAACAAATAAACATTAGTAATACTTTTGCATGGAAATAATTAATCAAATAAATTGTTACGTAATATATAAGTACCTCTCTCCATGTCCAAACAGATCCCACAGTAGGCAAATCGCCAATAGCAGGCACGTAAGCCCCTGCTATGTCCTCCATCCCAAAAGGTCTATCAACGTATACATAGGGTCGTCCAATAGGGAATCTCTAGTATGACCAGACCTGCAAGAGTAGTGGACATCCAACCAGAGCTGATTTTCTGGACTTCAACGAGCAAGCTTTGCATAGGCCTCTGTACGTAGCTGCTAACACAGTAGAACCAAAACTCCTCTGCACAATGTCCCCAGGGCACCATGCGTCAGCTATCTCTCGTGCAATACCGATGAGTCGCGCATCGACAGTAGTCACATGGTTCTCCGTGAACATCGTCTTGCCGAACAACCAAAGAATATATGCCTCTAGGGATCGATCAATCTGTGCCTCTGACAACTCAACTCCGGGGTACACTAACGAGACAATCTGTATAGAAATCATACGATTGTGTAAACTATCTAGTAAGGGCAACTAGGAAAACAAAATATGTTCAGCTCACTGAGAAGGTTACCTGAAACTGGGTCAACCACCTAAAACGAGGCCCGTGAGGATCTTTGTCTAAGGGCCGAGCAGTTGGCACCACAGCTAGAAAACGTGTCTGCAGCAGTGCTAGCCAGCCAGGTTCTGGCTCTAAAGGACCTATGGCAGCACCGGCCAAAGGTAATACCAACAAGAAAGACACATCCTGTAGAGTAGGAGCCATCTCTCCCCAGGGAAAGTGAAACGTATGTGTCTTTGGTCTCCATCTATCTACTAAGCAGGTAAGCAGTGACCTGTCGTAAGAGAAACGTTTCACTTGCCTCTTGTGTAACTGCATTGGTTCACCTTCCTCATCCAAGTCCGGATGTTCAACCCACTCATCCAATGTACCCTCAACCAGCCGTGCCAAGGGTAGAAGTCCAGCCCAACTTAACCTACAAAATAAAGAGAATGTAGCATACAGTTAGTGGGTATCAAAAGTATATCAAACATGTATGTCATTATATGTACACACATACCTATCGACCCATAAAGGGTGTATCATCCAGTTAGTCCTTGGTGTGCGAGTGACAAACACGTCTAAGTTCCTGCCGGCTTGCATAAGTGCAGCCTGGTGAGCTCTATCAATCTTACCATCAAGCAACGGATACGAAGACATATCTGCAATTAAAACAACAAATCTAACATGCAATTAAAACAAAGTCCAGACATATTACAAATTAAAACATAGTCCATACATATTACAAATTAAAACATAGTCCAGACATATTACAAATTAAAACATAGTCCGACTTTTTCTCGTAGCCCGACACATAATAATAACTATCACCTAGTCCTCACAAATTATATAGCTTGTGAGTTATTTCTTCCTCGTCCTCCCCTTCGTCCTCGACTGCCTCGACCACGTCCGCCTCTTACTCCTGTTGTCGCTCTCGTCGATGTGGAAGCACTCGTCCATGTGGAAGCATCGTCTTTCTTCAGGTCGGGACAATATTTCATCCTATGCCCATAAGACGCGCATAGCAAACATTGTCTGGTTGCTCCACCAGCTTCAGATTGGTCCATATCGCTTCTGATGCGTTTGACCTTACGTCTACCCCTGCTTGTTCGCCGAAGATCTGGATCCGGGATGTATACTCTCTCACCGTCGTTTACTTTGTTGAAATTGCCGACGACTCTAAACCCTGTCATCTCACCGGTCCATACATTGAGTACTGCCTCTTTTGAATAGTATGGGGACACGAAGGAGATGGCGTCCAACTCAATATGGCCACAGACAGCCAACACATGTGAGCAAGGCAGGTGCAACAACTTCGGTTTGTTGCATGTACACTCACACGTTGGATAAAATTATGTTCCAATTGTTACCTCGTGCGTCTTCACCTCATTTGCAGAACCAAAACCATCGGTAGGTAGCTGAACCTCATACCTCTTTTCCTGATTACCTATGAGTCTGACAGTGTGCTTCTTTGCTTTCTCTATCTTCTTTGCCATGTACTCCATGACACGGCTACAAAAGGTGTGTTGGGTTTTTTTTGCAATATGCTTCTTTGCTAACTCGTGCCTTTCTCTGAAATATCTCAAAGTGCCATGGAATACAGCCTCCACAATAGCTATGAGTGGCAATGCTCTATTCCCTCTGAGTACAAAGTTATACACCTCTGCAAGGTTGGTTGTCACGTGGCCATACCTGGCTCCATGGGTGTCATGCATCAAAGACCAATTCACGGGAGGCTCTTTCTCTATCCACTGAGTAAAACTCTTTATTGCCCTCCCCTTCTTTCTCTTAGTACCAAGAGGGTCAATTGCTGGCAAGTCACGAAGACCTACTGGCTCCTCTATCTCCGCCATGAGTGTTGCTAATTTAGCCTGATCTTCTTCCATTTTCTTCCTGGCACCGACCTGCTTCTTAGTAAACTCATCAAGTTTTGACCAAATAAAATGGTATTTACGCTGCTGGTTCTGCTTGCATAATTTTTTGAACAAGTTCATCAACCGCTTGTTCTTGAACTGTGAGAAAAAAATTGCCCCAAGATGGCGCATGCACCACCGGCTCTGCAAGTCCTTCCAATGTGTTCGTTCGTCTTCTGTTGGATTCCTTAGTGTCTTCACAGCCTTCAATATACCAGCATGTCTGTCATGAATGACAAACACATTTGGTCGGTCCTTCACGATCGCAATTTTCACTTGCCGGAAGAACCATACCCAGCTCGGAAAGTTCTCACCCTCCACAAATGCCATGACAAGTGGGATGATTTGATTGTTCCCGTCCACACCAATAGCAGTCAGGATTTGCCCTTTGTACTGACCAGTAAGGAATGTACCATCCACAAACATCACAGGAGGACAATGCCGGAAAGCTTTGATGCACATAGCGAAAGAGAAGAATACTCGTTTCAAAACCTTGAAATATGGTATACTCTGCAACCTCGTGTGTTGTACGTTGACATAAGTGCCGGGATTCCTCTCCTTCAGTATGTCAAGGAGACGGACAACATTATCATATGAGTCGAAGAACGTCCCAAACCTTTCCTCCATAGCCTTCTGCTTAGCCCTCCAAGCCTTCCCATAAGGAATGTCATAATTCCATCTGACCTTCACTGCTGTCTGGATGTGTTTTGCTTCCATATCTTTCTTCTGCACTATCTCAGTATACATGAGTTGCGCAATGAGAGTTGAAGTCAGGTTTGGATGATTCACCAGAAGGTTTTTCCTCACACAATTATGTTGGACGACATCGGTCACAACCCAGTGGATGTTATACTTCGGGACATGCCCGTGCACCTTCCCAGGACAACCTGTTTCAACACATTTCACGGTATAGTTTGTTGGACTTGATATGTATGTCCGGAAAACCCTCTGCGTAGACATAGCCCACTTGATCACCGCATACTTCAATTTTTTCTTTGTATCAAACATAGCCCCAATCTGGACTTGGTTCAGATTATACTGCCATGGAGCCTCATGCCCATCGTTGACCGTAAGGCCGGTGGATATGTCCTGATCCCATGCAGAAGGAATCGGTACCTCCACTTCATCCTCGGAATTTTCAGAATCCAGATCCTCCACCAATCCATCCTCGTCCTCTTCCTCCATCACCCTCAGCATTTCCTCCTCTTCCTCATCCCCATCAGAATCCAGATCCTCCGCCAATATTATCGACTGACTACTCTGCCCAGTATCATGACCACACACATTGTGTGGCACATAGTCTGACTCTTTCTCTGGTTGGCTACCATCCACATCCAGTGGCTGTGACCCGGATAAACAAATATCGTTAGCCACTTCACTGCCCTGGCCGGGTTCATACCCCACGTGGAGTTGTACGGTATTCTCCTCCTTCGCCACAGGTTGCACTAGGGCATATGCGTGGATTCTTCGGTCTCAGCAACGACTTAACAGCGTCAACCAATGGTGGCTCCTATCTATCGGCATCAACTCCCACTTGACTTTTTTACAGGATTTTGTCCACAATGCATGAATACTGACGGAACATACTTCAGGATCCAGCCCAAAACTAGTAGTCAACCAGTACTTCAACTGTCTAATGTCCAGTCTGTCCGGGTCTGGAAGTGTCATGACGCCATTTTTATACTCGCTCAGATCAACCCCAAACTCATTGTATCGAACATTACCAGGGCCATAGTAAACAGTCAAATTTACTGATTCAGACATTTTCACCTGTCAGACATTTTCATCTTCTCATTAATCACAACGAAAAATATTATTACCCGCTACACTAAATTACCGCTTAAATGCCAGCACAGACAAAATTACTCATTCAGACATTTTCACCTGTCAGACATTTCCATCTTCTCAATAATCACGATGAACAAAATTATTACCCGCTACACTAACTAACCGCTAAAATGCCGGCACACACAAATTTACTGATTCAGACATTTTCACCTGTCAGACATTTCCATCTTCTGATTAATCACGAAGAACAAAAATATTAGCCTCTACACTAACTAACCGCTAAAATGCCAGTACAGACAAATTAACACTCGAAGTACGCAATATATCACTTATCAGCACAGACAAATTAACACTCGAAGTATCAAAAAAATATGACGACATGGTTATACCTTCGACGCGTGTGTCCCCTTCTTCTTGCTCCTCTCTTCAACTCAGCGGCACCGGCCACCTCACGGAGTACTTGCACCACCGGCTCCTCTCCTCACCACCACCCCCTCCCCAGCCGCACCTCCTCCTCACCACCACCACCTCCTCCCCAGCCGCACCTCCTCCACCCCACCACCTCCTCCCCAGCCACACCTCCTCCACCCCACCATGGCTACTCACTTGTACGCACAAAAAACTATCCCATACGAAAAAAATTACCGTAGGACGGCGGAGATTGCTACGATCTATTGTTTCTCTGGCTTGGATGTGAAAATGGATGCAGAAGAGAGGAGATCGACGTGGGGCGGCGCAGCAACAGAGAGAGGAACGAGAGACATGAAGAACAGGCGAGCGAGAGGAAGAAGAGGCTTCGGCTGGCCTTATCCCGACCTCTTCGGTCGCGGGTTGGCCGAAGAGCCTTTTCGGCCGCGCGTTGGCCGAAGACTCCCACTTCGGTCGGCAGCCGACCGAAAAGCCCCTCTTGGGCCCACCTGGCCCACTTTTCGGCCAACGGGAGGCCGAAAAGCCCTCTTCGGCTTACTGCTGGCCGAAAAGGCCCTCTTCGGCCTTACAGAGGCCGACGGGGTCATACTACTGATTTTTTTGAATTAAGTCATATAGTTTCCAAATTTGCTATAAAAATCATGATAGTTTCAAAAAAAATCCATGCTTTGCGTATTCGCGAAAACCCGTACCAACTCGCCGCTCTCTCTCTCGCTCGGACAAAGGTGGAAGAAGGAGCACACTGGATTTTTTTCTAGCGCACAAACGCCTCGTCGCACGAACGGTGTCACGCTGCACAAACGGCGCCTCGGCCGCACGAACGGCCTCAGTTTACTGGGCACATACCCGGGGTCGGCAACACACCGCAGCTCGACTCATACCGACACTGAGAACACACGCGCACACGCGCGACTACATCTCTAGCCCCCTGGTCGCCCTCACGGCCCTCAGCTCTGCTTAAATAGACTGACCCACGCACACAGGCCAGCAGCCACACACACCCCACTAACTCACGCACGCACGCACATACGCACCACACCGGCCACTAACCAGCTAACTACATGCACGCCCATGCACACGCACCCACGTCTCTATGCATGCAACGCACCGGCCAAGCAACACAGCTACTTGATCCGGTTTTCACTCAACAATAGACTTAGCTACACACAACGCCGGCTCACTAATCTAATCCAGCTAACAACCTTGCTTGTCAAGATTACTACTAACATTTCCCCCCCTAATCTTGACTTGCCGTCGCCGGAGTTGTTGCAGCTCTTGTCGTTGTCGTCGCCACGGCCGCAGACTCCACCTGGCGCGCTGACGCCGGTCACCACTGCCACAGACTCAACCTGGCCCACTGACGCCGGTCTCCACCGCCACGGACTCGACCTGGCGCACTGACGCCGGTCGCCACCGCCACAGACTCGACCTGGCGCACTGACGCCGGTCGCCACCGTGCTCGCCACGCGCCACACCTGCGCCGCCGAGGCCTCCATGTCCGCCGCGTTCTTCGCGGACTTGTGGTTATGTTGTTATCCTTTGGTGCCCATCATATGAGCGCGCACGTGGATCATACCATAGGGTTAGTTGTATGTTTATAGGACTATGCATTGGATGGCAAGAGTGACGGAAACTTCTTCCTACCATAGAAATTGATTCATACGGAATTGAAAGGGGACCAATATATCTTCATGCTATGGTTGGGTTTTACCTTGATGAACTTTAGTACTTGCGGATGCTTGCTAATAGTTTCAATCATAAGTGCATAGAATTCCAAGTAAGGGATGACATGCTAGCAGTGGACTCTCTCACATAAAAACTTGTCATCGGTCTAGTAACTTAGCCAATTGCTTAGGGACAATTCTGCAAATCCTACCATCACTTTTCCACACTTCCTATATTAACTTTATTGTTGTTTTATTGCAACAGCACCTAACTTTTATTATCATGTTCTTTATTTTCTTGCAAACTTATCCTACTACACCTACAAAGTACTTCTAATTTTATTACTTGTTTCTAGGTAAAGCAAATGTTGGTGTGCATAGAGTTGTATCGGTGGTCGATAGAACTTGAGAGAATATTAATTCTACCTTTAGCTCCTCGTTGGCTTCGACACTCTTACTTATCAAAAAAGGCTACAAACGATCTATACTTGCGGGTTATCAGTTTTGCACATGTACATGTTAGAATCTTCTATGTGGTAGTAAATTTCAATGAAAGGAAATTTAAGAGCCCCTTGCTGCAAATATGGTAGTGAACTTACACGGAAAAACCATTTAAGTTCCCTAGGGAAAATAAAAATGTTGGTACGACAAAAATTAAATTCTGGGCTAAAAACTTTCTTTAATTTTTTTAAGCACAAGCAAAATCTCTTTTCCATTAAAATGTGTAGGCTTTTAAAAGTCTTGAGTATGGAAATGTGTAAACTTTAACTATATTGAATGTTTGTAGCATTTGGAAAGAAAAATCATTGGAGGATGTGATGTTCATTACACTTGCTCCTATTGTCTTTTGGGAGAGCTTTTACTCATAGATACTTTCATGGCTCTGTGGTGTTCGATGTTACCACTAGAGAAAGAACATAAATAAATGAAGATCTTGCCCACGCAACTGTGCTAGATGAAGATTATAAAAGCATCTTCGATTACTGTCATGATATCCAAGAAGTCTCGGGGGAGGGGGGAGGGGGAGGTCATACCTTGGTACCAAAAAGTCAATGTAAAATACCTCGTTCCAAGGTACACAAACACTAATGATGACCCAATGATCCGCTGGATGCACGGGAAAAAAACTACAAAGATAAGAAGCTAGGTGTATAGAAAAGAAAATCCACATGATAGTAGGTAAAGGACTCAGGGGGTGGTCATGGGGCATAAGTATGTACTCCACTAGAGACCTCTTTTCGCTGACAATTTGTGATCGTTCAAGATACATACACGGATCCATGAATCCTATGGATTGAAAATGTAGGGCCTATAGATGCTGTAAATTGAAGATGTAGTTTCTGTTTTTGCGTGTGTATTAAATTAACACACTTTTATTTTTCATAAGAAATGTTATCATGTTGAAAATGAATATCCAAAATCTAACAGCATTTGGCTGCATGGTGCAATAAAAACATATAACATTTGCATACTAAAACTCTTTGCTTCTATATCGACGCACATGAATTATTGGAGGTAAAACTCTTTGACAAGGGATGTAACAGCACTAACAATTGTAACCCATAAGATAGATTGGTTGCATGTGGTTGCTACCATGAAATTTGTTCGCACATATATTTCAAATATGAATATAGAAAATCTAAAAAATACACAGTGGATAAAAAAACACCACACATAAGTAGTTCCACACATAAAACTAGACGACATAAACTATGAATCAAGATGATACGCATGAAATCTTCACCACCTGATGTTCATCCGCGGGGTCAGGCCTAATCGGAAGGACTGTTTTAACCATACAGAAACTGGCGTGTTCTCCACCCCATGCATACGACTTTCCATGAAATTTTTTCAAATCAGTAGGCTGCATCTTCACATAAACATATCCATTCTGTTGGGACTGCACAACACGCCACTTGTAGTGCTGGAGCTTATCATACAGAATGCAACCAACAACAAAACAAGCTGGTTGCAGGTTTGGTTTAACAATGGCTTCAATAACCATAGTCTGCTGAACACCAAATTTGATTTTGAGCTGAGCAACAATAGCACTGGATACTCTCACTACCTTGGCTGACTTTATATCACGCTCGGGTGATGATGTTGGATGGTCCTCAACTTTCTGTTTCTGCAAAGAGAAAAATCTTACTATAAAAAACTAACAACTTTCCCGACCAAATTATGTAACGTGACTCGGCAATAATTTATAAATACATGCATCATTTACCTTATCATCTGAGCTAGCAGCAGTCCTAGAACTCGATCCCTCTTCAAACAATGAGCGCTTCCTTGATCCTTCGCTTTTATCCATCTACACATAGTTAAAGAGTTAATGTTACCTAATATTTAATCCAATACACACTTCAACATATTTTCATAAAACTTTGTCTATCAAACTTAATTAACAATGCTTCAAAATTGTGTAGCAATTTAAATTCCGAACAAGCATCACACTATTTCGTAACTGAGTCACGCACTACTAGAAAAACCCATATAGGCAACCACTTAACAGTGGCGCGGGGTAAGGTGGTTACTACTACTTATCTTTAGCGCGCTGTAGAAAACAACACTATAGGTGGAGTTTAGCGGTAGCGCGGGCACAGCGACCCCGCGCTACTGCTAAGTGGTCCCCACTGTGCCCCGAGGACAGGCCACGGCAGCAGCGTGGGGTATAAAACCCGCCCTTCAGCTAACTAGATACAAATAGCGTGGGCACAGGAACCCCGCGCTAATGCTATGGGTACACGGGCCAGCTGGTGGGCCCCTCTTATAACCAGCGCAGCCCAAATGCCCCGTGCTGCAGCTACTAGGCTTAGCAGTAGCGCGGCCGCCGTGCCCCGCGCTACTGTTGAGCGCAGTAGCCTCCATTTTACCCCCCCTCCCCCTCCCTCTCCCTCACCCTTCCTTCTCCCCTTGCTTTCTTCTCACAATTGCTTTCTTCTCTCTTCCTTCTCCCCCTCCTCCCTCTCTCGCCTTGCCCCTCCACCATCTCCATTAATGGCTCCCCTTCCTCCCCACTAGTTAGACTCATCTCCTCCACTACATTGACTCGCTAGCTCTCTCTCCCTCTCCACTAGTTACACTCATCTTCTCCCCAAGTAGATTCACTCATTAAATGAAGTAAGCTATCTACCTCCCTCTCATTAATGAAGGAGCATTAAATATCTTTGTCCACTTTGATCCCAAGCAACACTGGCCTCATCACCGTGCTCTCTCTCGAGATAGGTGAGTAAAAAATAGTGTTGTGCAAGAATGGAATTTGTGTGTGTGTGCGATATGACCGAATTGTGCGATATGATGGAATTGTGTGTGACATGATAAGTTGCCTATGTATTTGCCGAATTGTGCGTGACATGAGTTGCCTATGTTTTGCCGAAATGTTGATTTATTTCCGTTTTGGCGAATTTCGGGCAAACTCGATATGTCCTATTTTTAGGGAAGGTCATGCCGAATTTTTGTATGACCTTGATGCATGCATGGATGAATTGTTATAATTATTTTGCTTATACCGCGGAGGCGATGATGAAGGTCGGTGGAAGGATGGTGGATAGATTCTTGCGATCCGCAGTGGCCGACATGTTTCAAAATAACCGCAAGGAGATTTTATGTCCGTGTCAAAAATGCAAATAAAGAGTCTGGATCGACCCCTTTTCGGGTGGCTGTTATAAGGCGCACCTACTCATGCATGGTTTCGTGGATGGCTATAGTCGGTGGATAAGTGAAGATGATTATGAGGACGCCGACGGGGCAGCCAATAACGACATGGGGCTAGACGAAGAGATGACCAACGAACCCGAAGAAGAGGGCGCCGGACATGGAGAAGAGGCCGGACATGGAGAAGACGTGGACCACCACAGTCTTTGTCATTACTAAGCACTGTTCAAGAATTCATCCGATTAATCAGTTAACGGGCCAGTTAATCGCTACTCATAAGATGGCCGAATCGAATAGCACCTATTCGTCGTGTTAACTTGTCAGGCCGATTAACTTGTCTGTGAGACCAATTAATAGGTTGTCAGGCCGATTAATCGTTGCTGGCCCATTAACTTATGGGCAAACAAAGCCAAAAATCTTGGCCCGTAACCCCTCCCATCCCCCTCTCGCTCCACAATAGCTAGGGTTCGACCAAATCGTAACATATTTTGGTATATTACATAGCTGAGAGCATGGGAGTATGGTATAATACCTAAAAAATTAGATATATGTTGGTAGGTACCTATTTAATCTACCGATTAATGGTCAACCGATTAATCCAGTTAATAGGCCAATTCACCGATTAATCGCTACTCCCAAGCCGACCGAGCAACTACTAGTTACGGATTTCCTTAACAATGGTACTAAGTTCAGTCGTGCGGGATCCTCATGTGCGAGACCTCCTTCGCAAGAAGACGACTAGCGATAGAGCTGCTTCTAGAAAGGAGGCCCAGCTGGCGCAACTGGAGTTAGACTCGAAGACTCCATTATATGATGGTTTCGATCCCAAGAAGATCCGCTTGAGTTTCACGCTCAAACTTCTAAAGACGAAGGCAAAAAACAAATGGACCGACGTAAACCTCGATGAGCATTTGAAGTATCTACAGAAAGTTCTTCCCACGGGTAACTTGTGTCCTACTAGTATTGAGGAGGCCAAGAAAATCGTGTGCCCTCTTGATTTGCCGCACATTAGGTACCACGCATGCATCAACAATTGTATCATTTATCGGAATGAGCACGTGGAGAAAACCAGCTATCCAGTGTGCAATGCTTCTCAATAGAAGAAGTCCGGAAAGAAAGCTTCTCAGAAAGTTGTATGGTACTTTTTGATCACTCCCCGTATGCATCGGTATTTCGTAGATCCTAAGGAAGCAAAGTTCATGCGCTAGCATGCGGACAGGGTGAAGCCAAACGATGGGGATGATCCGAAGCTGAGATACCTCGTAGATGCTAGCCAGTGGAGAGCATTAAACGCTGAATATTACAGATGATCCAAGGAACATCGTGCTAGGCGCGAGTACTGGTGACAGGAATCCGTTTGGCAGCCAGAACACCAATCATAGCACACGGCCCGTGTTTGTATGGATGTACAACCTCTCCCCTGGAAGAATTGGCCGATGATGTGGCCATGAGGGTCTGACTCCTCCGCTTTGAACCAGGGGAGAGGATGACGAGAGCCCAACATTGCTAGGACACTGCAAGAATTGGCCGTTGATGTGGCCGAAAAAACTTCTTCGTGTGGATGTGGCCCGGGAGCACACCAACGGCAACAGCACTCGTGCCAAGTCTGATGCAAGGTATGACCACTCAACCTATCCATTTACCACCATCTGTCTTGCTGGGTCAGAGCGGACGCGAAGAAGGGGGTCCAAGCATTCCGGTGGTTGATCATGTTGCCCCCGTGCATCCAGATATCGATGATGACATGGAGGAGGATGACCCTCTCCGGTAGATCAATACTGCCTATGACGACGGGGGATTCACGAGTCAGCAATATGACTCAGGCAATGACCGTGAGCGTGATGATCAGGATGCTGAGATGCCTGATGTACCGGAGGAGGAATGTCCTTGGGTTGAGTGCGAGAAGTCTCTGTTCATGGAATTCCCCACGAAACAGCTCCAAATGCCTCAACCCAGGATCAACAAGCCGAGCGTCGGGCAATCCTGAGCCCGACCACAATGGGGGCGGCGGTCAAGGAGGGTTTGGTAGGCTCAATACCTGTGCCCGAGAAGAAGCAAAGGAAGAGACCAAAGAAAGGCCCTGCTACCAAAGCTGCTTCTAGCAGCCAGCCGCCTTCGGTGATCCGGGTTGAGGATAGGGTACCGATCCGAAATGCGTCACTTCTCCATGTCGTGGGCGAGCCGATGGTACCACAGGATGCGCTCAAGGCCATAACTAGGGATCTCAGGAGACTGCTTGACCATGTACCTTCCCTCTCGAAGGATCCAGGAGACTCGCTTTACGCGGTTGTGGTGCCGAGTGGCATGGGCTTCGTCGATACATGCCTTGCGGACATGTTCTTCCTCCGGTTTGATTACATCTTAGAGATGTTTCACATGAGGCGGCTCGATTTTACATTCGTCCGCCTATTTGTGCTCCATCTTAACTACGTGGTAAGAAAAGAGGAAATCTCAGAAATCGCGGTAGCGGACCCGTACTACATGTTTGAGGGCTTCTTGAATGTCAGCAAAGTGGAATGTGACGTTCTGACGAAGTACATTGAAGACTTCATGCTCGCGAATAAGGAGAAGGAAACGATTCTCCTGCCTTATCATCCCTTGTAAGTCATTCGCTAGCGACTATAACACATCCTTTCGTACATTTCAATCATTCCTTTGCACATATCAAGTCTAATTTGAGGTTGATTTATTTTGCGCAGAGAGCACCGCTCCATCCTTATCGTTCTGTACCCTAAAGTATCCCGCGCTCTATATTTCGACTCGTCCAAAAACACGGAGAAGAAAAACTACACACATAAAGATTGTTCTGCATTGTGCTCTCTTTGGCTTCAGCCTTAACGGTGGCTATGTCAAGCACGAACAACAAAGGAAGGGCGTGCCATGTTTTGGCCATAAAACTAACTTCTGCTGCATCCAGCAACCGGCAACAAGTACGAGGGATGGATTCTATGTCATCCATCACATGCTGGAGTTTAGAAGGGGTCAGCAAAGACTTAGCATGCCACATACAGCCGATGCCCATGTCCGCGAATGGGCCGCAACCTTAGTAGCCGAACCGGATGAAAAACTCAGAGTTGACTTCTATCGCATCCAGTAGGACATTCCGGCGATCATCATCAAAGATGTCGTCCCAGAGGATGGGATGTTCTACAGCGGCCCACAAACGGGGGATGACATCAAAACTTGCATAGACCTACAACGTCAGGACATGACTCCTTTCACAAAGCTAGGGTGCATTCTCCTGGATATCCCGAAGGAGACATGGAAAATGAAGTGATTGACGATGACGATTTCCTCTAATTAGTACTTTGTGTAGGACAAGACTTTGAATTTCTGTACGACAAAACTTTGTGATGTAGACGGTCCTCCTGAACTGTAGTTAATTAGTTCGGGTATGATGGACTTCGTTAATTATGTTTACTATATGTTGCTTTTATTTGCTAACTCTTTTTCTTGGTCTTGCTTAAGTATATTATGTTGCATATTATCGATGAATTCGCCTGATTATGATGCATCTGTGTCAGGGATATAGATACATGACGAAGAAGTGGTATGCCGTGTATAGAGGGAGAGTTCCAGGAGTGTACGACGAGTGGCTAGAGTGTCAGGCCTAAGTGCACCGCTTCCCGGGCAGTAGCCACAAAGGGTTTCAAAGTAGAAGCGAAGCAGAAGCTAGTTACTTGAGGTTCACGCTAGCGGGAGAGAGGAATTAGAACCGGTTCAAGAACTACTTAATAATCCGTTTCTTGCTCATAGTGATCGCTCTTTTCCTGTATGTGATTATATCAAAGTTTAGATCGATGACGAAACATGTGTATGTGACAATGTAGTTGCATATTCGAGACTTGTAATAACTTGTATCACTATTTCGAGATGATGATGAGACATTTGTGTTGGATCATTATGATGATGATGATGAGACTATGTTGTAGCACTATGATGATGATGATGATGATGATGATGATTATGATGATGATGATGATGAGACATTGTTGTTTCATATAGTTTCAATGTATGTGTGTGTTGGTATTGTATAAAACCTGTATAAATACTGCATAAATACATAGAAAAAATACCGAAAAAAGTAGTAGTGGCCCAGGGTTAGAGGCTAGAAGCAGCGCGGGCACATCGCTACTGCTACACAGAGGTAGAAGTAGCGCTGGGTCTAGACCCGCGCTAGCTGTAGCGCGGGCGAAGGCGAAGGCCTGAAAGGCGGCGCTAGGGCAATCCAACTAGAGATGGCTAACGCGCGGGGAGGGGGAGAGGGAGGGGGGACGCGAAGGATCCAGCCGTAGTGGCTTGGGGGATGGAGCGGGGGTGAAGGGAGGCGCGAGTGGCGAGTAGGAGGAGCATCGGTGGAGCTGGGGAGGGGAGCGGAGGGTGGCGGCGGTGCGGGGGCGACAAGGAGTCGCCACACGAGGGAGAGCATTGGTTGGGCAGTCAAATCTTTTGATGTGGCTGCCTGATTGACTGCCATCGTGGTAAAGGGTCAGCTAAATTAGAAGAGGTCTTGGATTCAAAACCTGGGTGGCACAAAATTTTCATATACTGCTTCCCACCAAATAAATGAACAAGTGGGTCTTGGTCCACGTCCTAAACGCGCGCCAACAGGTGGGCCCTGCCAGGAGCGACATATAGGTATAGCAATAGTTCTTTGTATTCAGAGGCTCACATGCTGGACGCACTATGTGGGACACGTACACAACAGTTTGTTCCACACGTGTTGATGAAACGTGGTTCCTTGTACTGAGGGTTGCACGCCAGACCTACAATGTGGGACACGTGCACAATACTTGGTCCCACACGTGTGGACAAACTGAGACCCCTCGTTGTTGATGGAACACATATACCGCAAATAATGACCCGACAATAGCACAAACAACCGAGCATAGTCAACAACGTCAAATGCACTCGCGCAATGAAAATAAGATCAAAAGATTGCCCACACTTCCATGATGAACGTCATGAGAAACCGTCATGGTTGTGACCATGCATGACCTGCATGTGATCTGTTACGGATGGGATCGTTTTATGACAGTTTTCAAAAATTTGACGTAAAACAAAGTGCGCCTGCAAACTTTTTCTAGTGTTATCATCGAATGCATTATGTTGATTTAATATATGCGGAGGAGCGTCTGGAGTCATGTTCTGAGAATGTAGACGTTCGCACTAAATTTCAACAACAAATCTCCATGTCATGTTAGTGTTACTGTATGTTCCTCGCGTGATCAACATATGCCTCAAATATTAACAATTAGTACCTAGCTAGGTACACAACGTACGATACGTAAGCAGAAGCGATTGTGATTATTATGTGCAATAGGGTGCGAGCTAGTATCCAGCCGTACGTACCTCATGGTCGGTAGCCAAAACCTCCTCATCGGAATCACCATCTTCGTCGTCATCATACTGCCATTGAGAACAAAAAGCAAGCACGCAACTTTTCAGATACATACATACATACATACATACATACACACACACACACATTATTATATCATTTTGAGTATGCTCATGTATTAGATCTAAGATTTTCCAAAACGAACTACATGAAAATATTACAAGTGATTTCATAGTTTTTAGTATATTTAAAAATACCTTCATATTTGTATGTATAAAATAATCAACTAAAAACATTATATATTCTACCTAAAAAATGATATATATATATATACTATTAAAATATTTTTATATAGTACATACTAAGCATACATACTCTCCGATATGACATATGCTACCTATAATGTAGGAAACTCACGTGGGTATATATATATATATATATATATGTCAAAGGTTCACTCGTACCTCTTGTTCCTCATCTCCGGTGGAAGCAACATTAGACTCGTCATCTTCGTCGTCGTCATTAGACTGAAAATGAGGACATAATTAGGCAGGAATTAGTGGGATGCATGATCTGTGTAAGGCGCGGAATTCATAGGAATGACGGAAGGCGAATATATAGGAAGTACATACGCGCTTGAGTTCATGTAGATTATGGTTAACACAGAAATGCACATACGTACCATGTAGTTTTGTCTTCTTATATTCATGCGGGGCCGGTTGGGGTGGACTTCCGCGGCGCGCCGCAGCGCTACCTCGGTTAACTCCACCTCCTCCGGACTGCAACGCCTACAGTCAAGCCCATACGAGACAACCTGGAGCAAAGGCATGTTCCCCCGTACCAAGCCGCAGACGTCCTGCATTCCTACGCTGATACTGCATGTCAATTCTTCAAGCAATGGCAGCGCTCCACTCTCTGTACCGAATATGATATCTGCATTTGTATGGAGACGTCTCAAGTTTTGAAACTCTTCGCTGCCAACAGTGTATATGGGGCAATAGCAACGTATCGTGAAGCGGATGTGACGGAGCACCGGCAGCCTCCCGAGGACACGCAGATCCTGCTCCTCCGCCACCTCTACTTCGATCGTCAGGTTGGACAGATGCGGAAAACATGTGGAACGCATCCACAATGGAAGCCTGGGTAACCATATGTTATCCAGTACCAGCTCACGGATCTCTAAAGGCGGTGCCCAGTCTTCCCATGCACGATCGTAATCTGTGTACATCTTCATTTCATAAATGACCATCAAACACTGAATTCTGCACATGTTGCGCAATGACTGTACCAAAGACTTGTTCATTCTCTGGTCCAACTTATCAAAGTGGATCTCTAGCATCCTCATCTCTGTCAGCTTTCCCAGCTCTGTGACAAGGTTTGGGCACTTCACCCAGTATAGCTCAAGCTGTACAAGTGACGTCAGCCTTCCTATCCGAGGCAACCTTACTGTGCTCCCGTTGGTGCGCAGACACATCAGTTTGCTCATCTCACCGACAGAGGACGGCAGTTCTTTTATGCCACGCCCCCTTACGTCCAAGGTTTCCAGGAACTTGAGATCATGACCTATTTTCACCGGGAGCTCCACAACACGTGTCTCAACCAGCCCTAGGTACCTTAGCTGAACCAACTTCCCAAGATGCTCAAGATGACAAGCTCCCCCAGAAAACTCACAATTATTTAGGAACAGTACTCGTAACACTCTGAAGTTCAAAAGTTGAAGCAATCTACTATCAGTGCACAAGGTAGCACTAAATGACCTCACATGTCCCATTTCCATGCTAGTAGGGTTGTGCTCTGCACTCCTTCGGTGGACGGCTAATCTACGAATGGTGCTGCTTTTACTTGGTGAATATGTGTCGGGGCCCAAGTCAATATCATGTACTGTAACAAAGTTTAATTTACTTGACAAGTAGCGTATTAGATCAAGCACCATATCATGAACACGACAACCATCATATGTGCCCTCTATCAATCGGATCATACTTCTATTTGCAAGCTGATTAAAATAGCTCTCCCCCACGTCAAATAATCTTAACCCTTGTTCACAAGGGATAAAACCTTCTGCAATCCAGATCCATATCAACTCAATTTTACTAATTAAATGATCTTCTGGAAAGATGCTTAGGTGTAATAAACAATTCTTTAGATAAGGAGGAAGATCATAATAGCTGAAAGACAATATCTTTCTAGTGTTGTTAATAGCTTCGTTGTCCTCATGCCCAAATCCAATAGAGTCATACACCTTTGGCCAATCCTCTCGTCGTTTACCAACAAGCAAGCTAGCTATTGTAATGATAGATAATGGGACACCACCACATTTCCTTAAAATTTTGGTGGTCACTTCAGCAGACTGATCATCAGGGCTTATGCCTTCACTACCCCATAATCTTGTATATAATAACTGTTTGGACTTATCATCTGAAAGTGGTTTCATGTTGTAAACACCGCCTACTTGTTCGGCAACTTCACAAATACGAGTAGTTAAAATTATTCTACTTTCAGGCATACTCTCCTCCAAAGCATACTTAACCGTTTCCCATGTTGATATATCCCATATGTCATCAATAACAATCAAGTACCTATTTGCAATAGACAGAAAAGCCTTAATCATGTACACTATCTAGAGTGGTATCCATTAAAACAAGGATCCATGCCATTCACCCAGATCCATAAAGGCGTTAACAATGAGGTGGGGTGTAACGAGGAAAACCCTAAGGACGTACGTAGGAAAGCTAGCTTAGAACATGAAGCAAATGCACACTTTACATGTATTCACTAAGTTATTTGCCAAATATTATCAGCACATTCATGTCATTTCTGAGTTGCACGTTCGCAAGGTGTTGAGTGTTTTTTTCCTATACTGATTACATAAAGCCATCTATTACTGTAGTGAATCTCTTGTTATGTTTATCACATGGCTAGTAGTCTAAATACTTATATTTTATATGCATGTGTGTATTAGAAGTAAAATGGGAGAAGCCTACTAACAAGCAGGTCATGTAAGCATAAAATGTGATAAAAAAAAAAGTACACCTGGGCATAGGTAACGCAAGGATGGCATTGATTAGCATTGGTTGGGGAGAAGGGGGCATGCGTACCTTTTGTTCATGAGGAATCCTTTTAGCTCGTCAGTGAGCTGCCTTACATCCATCTGTGACGAGGTGATGTTCGTATACTTTTGCTGATCAAGTTCATGGAGGATATCCCGAAGAACTTTTTTTGTGTCAGGATTTTGACCGACTGGAACAAAACTCCAACAGTCGAATCTCTTCTTAAGCTTGTCATACAAAGCTTTAGCAAGAGTTGTCTTACCCAATCCTCCGAATCAAACGACCGAGATAGTGTTGAGCCTTTTTTCGGACATGTCAAGACTCTCGGACAACATCTTCATTAGCTCATCCATTGCCTTATCAATACCAACAAGCTCAGATACCTTGTTGTACAAAGCTGAGAGACGAGGGTCTATGGTAGTCGGAAGATTAGCAACTACATCACCGATTTTGTACCTATCGTAGCGTTCTTTCACCTTCCTAACTTGGCTCATGATGTCTTTGATGTCGTTAGCTATTTGGTGGCGAGCCTTGAGCATGGTGATCTCATTGATAGCCTTGTTGATGAAGCCTCTGAAGGTGTGGGGATTGATCGGCTCAAAACCCTTGACGCGAACCATGGAAGAGTCGAGGCTGTCCTCTATGGCGTAGGACATTTCCCTGACCTCACTAGTCCAAATCTGGACCTGTAGATCAAGCTGGTCTAGCGGCACATCAGAAACCTTTACAAGGGCAGCTTGCATATGCTCGAGCTCAGACGTAAGTTCCATGATACCCTGCTTCACACTCCTCTGCAGGTTGTACTCATCCCGGAGCAGCTCCCCCAGCTTAGGGAGAAGGGCGCCCATCGCCCCCGTTGCGAACTCCATGCTCAACTCCCACCCTCTTGGTCTCTCCCTCTGATCTCTCGCTTGATATAGACTCTTAATTCCTCTCTGTTTCTCCCTTAATTTCTTCCCATCATGTATGAGAAGCTAACACTTTCTCTTGCTTGCTATAACTAGGTTGTCGGCGTGGCTCGTCTTCATATATAGACTACTTGCGAGGACGTTGTTGGTGAGGCTGGACGGAGAAGAGTTAAGGTCCCCAATGTCTGGCTACTAGGAGTATTATGCACAGCTCAGCTAGCTAGGTCCAATCGGATTAATCCAATCAACATGTATTAGAATGGTGACGACCGAGTCAAAGGAGGCTAGCCGGCCGTAGTACGAAATTACCAAGGACATGGCTAATCGGATTAAACCAAAATTGTAGATGAAACCAGAGTTCATAGATTAACACAGCCAGCATGCGTTCGAATGGTAGTGACCGAGTCAAAAGAGGTGAGCGCTAGATCTCAAGGAAAAAGTCTGTCGATGAGACCAAAGCTTGTAGATTAATTAAGAGGATAGATAGGAAATAGTTTTCCTCTCCCTCACAGCTAGCACAGCCTGTTTGTTTTACCCTGGTGATTGTTTCCGTGTCAGGCAGTCAGTTTGCATGCACAAGTTTCTTAGCTGCTGCGTGCGTGTGTACATTAAGGGCACGTCCAACGCGGGCGCTAACAGTGAGGCGCTAGAAATAATTTCCTACTCGATCAGCGGTTGGGCCGTCGAATCCAGGCGCCTGGTCACGCATCGACGCAAAAGAAGGAGTCGGACGCTTAGGCTAATTGCTGTGGATTGTTGACTTTTCTTTTAATAATCCAAGCGCCTGTTTAAGCGGTTGTGTGTTGGAAACCCAGATTTTTGCAATGGGTGCTTAATGAGATCCCACCGTTTTCCCCCTCTAAGCGCCTGGTTAAGTGGTTGTGCATTGGAGATGCCCTTAAGGTGTTGTAGTCATGTTTTCTTTGAACCAAGAGAAATAAAGGGAAGAAAACGCCAGCTGTTGGATACAGCAGGACACCAAATTCCAAATACATATGTGCTTCTGTTCCTGCGAGAGCTGCGTGAGGTAGCCGAGAGGAAGAAGGGAGCTGAGCTTCTACTCCAACAATTGGCATTAGAGCGATGGTTCGATGCATTCTTATTATGGAAGGCAATGTGGGAGATGACGTGGCCAAGGCGGAAGAATTATCAAAGAAGAAGCTTGAGGATCGGACGACTCCATTCACTCCATATTACCTAGGTAAATATATAGCTAGCAACTAAAATATTATAACAAGTACTAACTATAAACTATTAACCAGTAAACATTTCATATTTTTATCTAAAGGAAAAAATGGTGAAGATCAAATTCATCACCTAAGTTTGTTGCCGGCCGTTGGTGGGTGAAAGCCGGTATGGAGGAGGTGGTCCGGGCCCACGCGGGGATTCGGCCGGAGTGCGTCGACAAGAGGAGAGAAGTGGGCCGGCCGGGGAGTGGGAACGTGTGGGCAGCACGATGGTGGTGGGGAGGAGGAGGCGGCAGCGGATGGATATGTAAGATTAGGTTAGAGCAGCCACAGTTGTGACGGCATAATAATGATACAGATTATACCACACGTCCGAATGCATGTTGCGGACGAGTCCTGCAGCCTCCCTTCTCGAATGAAGGTCACCTCTTGTTCCACCGCTGAGTAGCCGATGAGAACACATGGATGACGTATAACTCCGGACGCCATTCCGAATCAAGCAACGTGTCATCATTGTCACCGTGCGATTCGCCGGTGGCTGGCACACATGGAACCAAAAATACCTCGTAGGGTGTCGACACGGTCGGTTCGAATGCGAGGCAGGCACTTTTATCGAATCCCAACATACGTGGCCGAGGGCGTTGGGGCAGACGCGCCCATCGACGCGTGGCCGGGTTGACGACATAATCGCGGGGCAATGCATCGTCACACTTGTGTCTCAGACCGCGGCAAAGCAATAGCCCATTGCAGTGGTCCGTGACCGTGATGCCCATGCAGGGCAAGAAGTCTAGGGCCGGCCCTAGGGAGGCGCAGGGGGGCGGCCGCCCCGGGCCCCCCAAATCAAGGGGCCCCCTCCCAGGGGTATGCAGGTTTGTGATAGGCCATGGCTCAGGAGGCAGGGACGCAGCTGTTTAGCGGGCGAGACGACACCGCCAATGCTATTTATCGAATTAAGCGATGGTGCAGGGGATGTATCGCTGAAGCAGTCGGAGGTGCTCTAGCCACTGTGCTAGGCACGCGTTTGTGACAAAAGAGAAGGGCGTTTTTTCTTAACTCAAAACAAGCCGGGGTTTTCACTAGTTATTCTCTGGGTTTTTTCCTCTCTTTTTTTTTTTTTTGCTTTTTCTCCGTTTTTTCTCTCTTTTCTCCATTTTTTGTTTTTTGCTTTTGCTTTTTCTTATGTTTGTTTTTGTTTTCACTCTACATTTTCGTATATGCCAAAAATAATTTTAAAATAAGTGATCAACATTTTTTGTATACACGTTCAAGATTGTCCGAACGCTTATTCAACATTTTTCAAAAAATTTGTTCAACATTTTAATACTTATGCAACATTTTCAAAAACCTGTTCAACATTTTTCATGCACTTGTTCAACATTTTCTAATACCTATTCAACATTTTTCAAATACTTGTTCAACATTTTCAATACTTATTCAACATTTTTCAAATAATTGTTCAACATTTTTCAAATTATTGTTCAACATTTTCAGGTACTTATTCAACATTTTTCATATACTCGTTCAACATTTTCTAATACCTATTCAACATTTTTCAAATACTTGTTCAACATTTTCAATACTTATTCAACATTTTTCAAATAATTGTTCAACATTTTTCAAATTATTGTTCAACATTTTCAAGTACTTATTCAACATTTTTCATATACTCGTTCAACATTTTTTTAATACCTATTCAACATTTTTCAAATACTTGTTCAACATTTTTTTCAAATACTTGTTCAACATTTTTCAAATGTGTTTTTAGGTGAGTGTTTTTGTAATATATGTACTTAGAATATTTTAAAGTATAAACAAAAATAAAATAAAAAGCAAAAAAGAAAAAACGTGAAACAAACGAAACAGGAAACAGGTAGTTGCTTACCCGCGCACGTGGGCCGGCCCATAAGCTCGCTGGCTTCAGCGAGTCGAGCGTTTCGACTCACTGAACGCGATAAATAGCGCTGCCCAGACGACATCACGAGCAGCAGCAGTACGTACGTTTTTGTTTTTGAGTTTTTGATTGATTGAGGCAATCCAGCAGTACGTACGTTTTCCGTTTTTTTTAAGGGTACGCACGTTTTGCTGTTTCCTTGGATAACACAACAGGCTCCAGTAGAGCAGCGGGATATACTGGGCCTGGCCCTGCACACGGACGGCCTGATTCCCTAAACCCTCCCAGCGTAGAACGCCGTCTATTCCCCAATCGCCATAAGGCCATCGCCGGCAGATCCCAAAGGGCAGTGACGGAGGAGGAGCACGCCCTACCAGTAGGATTGTCTTCAGGTTCTGGTAAGGATCGTTTTGCATCCTTTTAATCGAATCCTCTAGGGCTGTATGGATTTTGAGATTTATACTTTTCCTTGCTCCAGGCGGAAAAACCTGCAATCACTATGAGGATCTTCGCTTTGCATCCGAAATTTAGGAGCCATGGTATTGTTGTTTCATTACGAAAATTAGGAGCATGGGATGATGTCTACTGAAGTGGGGTTAACCACTAAATTTTTATCGAATTCTTTATGAACTCGTTTGTTTAACTGGATAATCAATTTTTTGGTTTTGTAGTGATGCTGCAAAGGCATTATCTGAAAGGTATTCATATGATTCTTCTCCATAGGAAAAATCATCTTAGATCTTGAGGATCAAAGTGGACATGATGTTTCTGAATCTGCATACAAGTAATATAGTGAATTTATTGAATTTCCTATTCAATGATTTTCTCATATAGTTAATGAAATTTGACTCACGGTCCTCATTATATGTACCAGATGGTTTAATGCTTCATCAAAAAGCAAAAAAAATTTATCAAGAAAAACATGAATAAGGAGGCAAATGATGCGTTGATGATGGCCAAGGTATGCATTGCTGCCTTATTTGATTGTTTTTTCCATGCTATAAGAAGCATATGTGGTATACAAATTCACGTAAACCAATGCGAGACCTGTAAATGTCCCAAGAGAGGTTCATATTAAGGGCCCCATGTTCTAGTTCCGCCCCGGGCCCCCGAAATCTCCGGACCGGCCCTGATTGAGAGCAGCAACAAGGAGGATGAAGCAGCGGAGATGAAGTACTATGTCCCTGCTGCACATAGCTAGGCACATGCACATGGATATTTATACAGCTAGCCCCATATCAATTCATGGACGGAGGGAGCTGGTCAAGATCAAGGGAACAGGGGAAGTGGGGCAAACTCGTGCCGCGGGGCTGGGAATCTCATGTGCGACACCATGATGCGGTCGCGTCTCAATTCTCAAGGGTCCCGGGGGCACTAATGGAGTGTGGTAGCCCGTCGCGCTCGTGCCGGGTTGGTGGCAGGCATTAATCAGGAAGGAGCAGCAAACCTAGTATTCACGGAGAGCGAGTTTTTCTGTTTTTTCCTGGGTTGTTATCAAAATTTATCTTGGGTCGTGATGTTTCGTTCGGTTTTTCCCCTGTTTTATGTTTTATTCTATCTATCTATCTATTTTATGTTTTATGCATATGATTCAAATTTATTTGTCTTGGGAGGATGAGCCTTCCAACTTCCTGCTCCAGCATGTACTCCAAGATGTAACTCTATCAATTTTGAATGAAGTGCCGGAAGGCTTTCCTTTCAAAAATAAATAATCTATCTTATATACTAGCACATATACCGGTGCGTTGCAACAGGAAACAAATATTAGTGCTGGTTTCCATCAATCAGAGTTAGACAGGAAGAAACTGGGTTGCCGTACAACACACGCCGCGGGAATAGCAGTGGGATTGGTGGCATAGAATTGAACATGTAGAGAGAGCCATCGACAATGGTAAGGTGGGAGTCATGTTGTGGATGTAGAACCAACTTTCATTGAAGCCACTACATAAAAAAAAACTACTTGTGCACTAATTAGAAACAACCTCCTTGTTATCATGCATACAAATATTGTGATTGATTTTGTATTTCTCAAAGTGATAGCATATTCATAGACAAATGATTGTCCCACTGCAAAAAAATACCAAAACAATCTATATATATATATATATATATATATATATATATGACAAATTTTATCTACCACCTAGGTGTCTGGGCACCTTACCTCCTAGCCGTTAGATGGTGACTTGATGTATGACATTGCCGTTGATTCAAGTACTAGTGGGCAAACTCGTTAATGAGTATATATGGTAGTAATAAAAATTTATGGTAAGCATGCATGCATGGCAATCATTAATGGTTTTAATACTAATTGATAGTCATCAATACATTAAAGTTTTCAGATTTTAGTGCATGTACGTGTACTAAATTATATGGAAAACGTTTCAAAACTAGCAGTCTATACATGTACGTGTGTGGAAAACTAGCAGTCTAAGGTATATGGAAAACGCTTCAAAACGTCATGTGTGCGTATACATGTGCATGTACTAATATTTAAATTGGAATTTATGACAATTTATTTTGATTTTCACAAAGATTTTGGCAAAAGATAGCAGACTAGTTTAGCTGTTATAATCCTCTAGTATCATACGTCAAATACATCTCTATCGAGTATGTTGTATAGATATTCATATTTACAGGAATGTAACATATCATCTGTCGAGGTATTTAGTTTACGTACATGTATCCACCTATTACAAGGTAGTGTCATTTGTGGGTATATACCAATAAATTTCACATCGATGTATGTACATACTGAGGAATATTTTCACTATGCATTTTTTTGGGACTTAAGTATGCACCAAGTTATATCACTGTTCTCGAAACAGGCTTTCGCCCCGCTTTATATATAAAGCACTGACCCAAAGTTCACGGCCAAACGATACAAAATGGTGGGGAGGCCCCCTTACAAAGCAGATCAAAAGAAAGACAAGAAACTAGAACAAGCCTAACACCACGCTAAGAACCGGACAAGGACCCCTGAGCTCAATGACAACGCCCCCAAGAGGGTGACGGCGCGAAGCGTCGCCGCTGCCGAGTCTGAGAACAGACAATGGTTTTCACCGTGAGCCCTTGCATAGAATCGAGATCCACAACGTCGTCTTCAAGAAGCAGGCGGCACCCACGGGCGTCGTCGACGTTGGCGCCAGAAGCACAGAGCCTTCACTCGGACACTCGCCCGCACCACCAAGAGGAGTCCCGGCCACCAACCCAACGAGGGTCATCTTGTCCACACCAGATCTGGACACTGCCAGAGCAGGCCTGGGCCTCCCGGCACTACATCCCTAGTCGCCCATACGACCAGAAGATGAAGCCACCACCGCAACCACGATGCCTGCCGAAAAGCCAATCGTGGAGCCCGCCGTCCGGGACCGCCGTCTCGGCATCCATGCCCCGGGGCACCGCCGACCATCCACGTCTCAACACCCAACCACGGTAGTAAGAGTGAAAGGGACCACCTTTCACTCCCAGCCCGGCATCAGCCACCTGGTTTGGGTCAGCACCTCCACAGTAGGAGGCGCCAACGCCCGTGTCCCCAGCCGGTCCCGGTGGACTGGGGGGGACACAACCCAGTGCCTACCGACGGCCACCGTCGAGCACGCTCGAGCGCCGCCATGTCCATGGTCATTGGTGTCGATCCGAACGACGACACAGCAGCGCCCGGAGAGCAAACCTTGGACCAACGCCACGGCAAACACCAAGCAAGAAGGGCACAACGCGAAAGGCATCCAACGCGGACCAAGTCAACCCCTCGTAGCTTAGCATCACCGGACATCATCCACCTCCACGAACCAGATCCACATCGCCCGCCAAACGCCAACAACCCGGATCTCACCGCCACCCAACCGAGGCAACCGTGCCGCCCCATCGCCACCACCACCACGCCGCAGCAACCTCCGCCCAGCGGCAAGGAGGGATCTGCCGACCGTGGCCCAAGCCACCCGCAGCCCGTGGCCACCGGGAGCAGCAGGCAGGGCCTCATGCCGTCCGCCGCCGCCCCCGACCACCCCACCACCACCGCCACCATGCCACCGCCGCCCCTGCCAGCAGCAAGGAGGCGCTGGCCATGGCCGAAGCCGCCCGCAGCCCCCGCCGAAGGACGAGCCGCCGCCGCCGAATCCAGCCGGATCTGGTCGGGGCCGCCCCACGCGCCACCACCCGATGGAGAAGGACCACGCAGCCGCCGCACGCCGTCCAGGCTCAAGGGGCCGCCACACCGCCGCCAGGCCGCGCAGCCGCCGCCCCGCGCGCCCAGCGCCGCGCCGTCGGGTCCCGCGACCAACCCGACACCCCCGCGCAGCAGGCTGTCCCGCGCCAGCCGCCAACCGCGCCGGGGAGAAGAAGCTCCCCGCCGCCACCTACGCCGGCCGGGCTTTGCTCGGCGGCGCCTCGTGGCGGCGGCCAAGTTATATCACTGTTGGTTATTCAACCTTCATTTCATTTAGGATACCCGAGATATATCCATAATCTTTATTAGGTATCATACCTTGGTATGTGTATATTTTCAGTAGAAACAATACCTCGGGTATATGTATATTTTCATTAGGTATAATATTTTCGGTATGTACTTTCACTAGATATAATTGCCCCTGGTATGTGTATATTTTCATTAAAAATATCTTGAGTATGCACTTTTTCGCGGGACCTGAGTATGCACTTACAAATATATGGGACTATGTTTGTAGGTATCTAGTACAAACTAGAATAAATCATATACTTACTACTATATTATTCCTGCTAAGCAGGAGGCTCCCAGGGAGCTCGGCCGTTGTGGCCGGGGTCTCGCCCCGCGCCGCCACGTGTCCCCTATGAACAGTGTGTGAACACATCCCTCGGTGAACAGTAATCAACAAACAGTAAGAATGGATGAACAGCAAGAACGGATGAACAGTACCCACGAAGAAACAGTGCCGCCCCAGTGAACAGTAATCGCGGATGAGCAGTACCCGTAGTGAACAGTGCCCCCCAGAGTGAACAGTATTTTGCGAACATTGCTTTTTCGAAAGAAAAAAATGCCCCTCTTGCCCCGAGTTTTAGGACGAAACAGTGCCCTGTGTTTCCCCCTTTTTTTGAAATTAAAATTAAAAAGTAAAAAAATTAACAAAAAAAAAACATTTCCCCGAGTTTTAAAACAAATATTACACAACTTTTCTATAACAAACAGTACTTCCTTATTTTTCCCCTTTTCCTAAAAAATTCCTGTTTTAAAATAAAATAAAATTAAGGAGATAAAAAAAAAATGAACCCTGCGATGAAGAATAACCCTTTTTTTCCCTTTTCCTTTTGAAATTCCCCTCTTTTTTAGAGCTAAAATTTAAAAGTTAAAATTTACAAAAATACGTTTCCCCAAGTTCTAAAACAAATATTACACCACCTTTTAAAATTAAGGAGATTAAAATACCAAAAAAATAAAAATAAAAAATATATCGCTTTTCTATAAAATAGTAATGGTGGCCAAACAACAATACCTCCCCCCCCCACCACCCAATGAACAACCTACCCTTTTTCCCCCTTCTTCTTTACAATTTAAATAAAAAAGATAAAATTCCCAAGAAAAATAAAACCATATATTATTTCTCTTTTTCCCCCTTCTCCTTTTAAACTAAAATTATTAAGATTATAAAAATACCAATTTCTCTCTCCGATTGTCGTGAACCTACCAGTCTATCTCTCCGATTGCCAACCAACCTCCTAAACAAATAATCGCTGCTACAAGTCAAAGATTTGACACAAATGTCCAATTTCCTTATTAGATGATGTCAAACTAGAAAATACATAGAGGTGCTTCCTATGGATGCTACAGCCTAAACTTAAATTATACTCCACAATAATGGTCTTCAGCCCTACCGAATTAGTCCAACATCCCTACCGAAAAAAATAGGAAATCATGGCATTTATTGTTAAGTGGTGTGAACATCCCCTCCTGCGCAAGGCGTCCAGAGCACATATGATGAAAAGGGTGAAAGGATACAGGTCCATGGCAAGTTCCTAATTATTACTTGCCTTGAGTGTTCTGTATTACCATACATATCAAATTATCATCTGTAGAAAAAAAATTATTTTAAAATAAGATGCTACCAACATTTAATTTAGATCAAGATGGCATCATGTTCATATTAAGAAAATTGGTTAATAATTCAACAATATGCTAGAAATCTTGGTTAAAACAGAATACTGATAGACGGGATCTGAACTATATTCACAGTATGTGACAATTAATTTAAACTATTAGCATGCTCTTAGTGATAATTAAATGATCGTCCTTTCACTCCAATTTTAGTGTAGTGTGTTCCAATTCATCATCTTATTAAAACTAGAAGAGGACGGAGTAATTTCTCAAACAACAAAGTAATACATAGATTTCACTTAGCTAAAGGAAGATTTGACCATGACATGGAAGACTACTATGCAGCTGAATACAAATTCAAAAATAATCACAAACTTGGTCCCTTTACCATTTATTATGGTCATTTAGAATATACCACATCCAGTTTTCTAAAATCTTTTTAACAACATGGTAAAAAACATAGATCTTACCTATTTGTTTTTCTTTTCGATTTGTGTCAAACATAGAGTACATGATATCTAAATATAATGCTAATGTGATGATAGATTAAGTAGTATTTTTTTAGCCTCCCTTTTATACAAATCCTCAAGAAGTAATTAAAAATGTACACAATAATACTACAACTATTTGCATTGGTTTGTCACAAAGATATTGTTATTACTCTTAAAAGGACAAGATCAATTACTCTGGAGTATTTTTACAATTTATAGTACACAACTACCACCTTAAGAACATCACTTTTTTTGTAATATGATATAAATTAAGATCTGATCAACATTGTAGCTTACTACAATTACAGATCACCACAACATCTAAACGTATCTCCTAAAAAGTACAATCAATTAGTGCGAGTTATTCCTATCAAAATTGCTTTATGCCGATCCGATATTGGGTGCATACATAGAAGAAAAAAATGCTAGCTAATGAGTTCCACATGCCTACAAATAGCATGCTTAAGTATTTTCCTGTTATTCTCCCTCCACCTTAATGTCCACCACTAATTGCAAGGAATTTTTATTCCAGCCAGCTGAAATACCCAGCTGAAACACTGAGCATACCAACAATAATATCTATACTAATTTGTCTTCCTCACAATGCTCCGCTACATCATCCTGCCAAGAAGCTCTGTAAAAAACACACGCACAAAACAAAATATGTTAAGAACTTTACTGAAAAGCACACACACACACAAGCTTCCCAAGAGGTTTTTCGCATTAGATTTTCCGAGCTTCCACTCTTAAATTAATTATATTTGTTAATTTTAGAACTAATAAAAAAACATCCAATTGGCAATCCATATTGTAACCATGCTTTGATACAACAACAAATTTGGTATAAAAAAGGACCAAAAGCCCATGCTAGCTCAATCGGTTCCTAAATTCAACTTTAAAAATTAAACTATAATATTTATGTATATATGCACAGTGCCCTTGATGAACAGTACCTTTAGCGAACGGTACTTTCTCATTTTTTTCCCTTTTCCTCGAGTTTTACAACGAAATGGTGCCCTGTGTTTTCCCCCTTTTTTTAACCCCCCTTTTTTCTGAAATTAAAATTAAAATTAAAAGGTTAAAATTTACCAAAAAACATTTCCACGAGTTTTAAAACAAATATTACACCACTTTTCTGTAACAAACAGTACTTTCTTATTTTTTTCCCTTTTCCTAAAACATTCCTGTTTTAAAAATAAAATAAAATTAAAAAGGTAAAAATTACAAAAAAAAAATCAATTTTTAAAATAATTATTACACCACTTTTTTTAAAATTCCCCCTTTTTTGAAATTTAGATTTAAAAGTTAAAAATTACAAAGAAAATGTTTCTCTGAGTTTTAAAACAAATATTACACCCCTTTTCTGTAATAAACAATAATTTCTTATTTTTCACCTTCTTTAATTAAAAACCCCCTTTTAAAAACAATTAAAAAATTACAAATTACAAAAAAAAAAATCCCCGATTTGTGGCTGGGACTCTCCCCTGCGCGAAATCTTCTTTCAAATTAAAATTAAGGAGATAAAAAAAATGAACCCTGTAATAAACAATAACCCTTTTTTTCCTTTTCCTTTTGAAATTCCCCTCTTTTTTGAAGTTAAAATTTGAAAGTTATAATTTACAAAAATACATTTCCCCAAGTTCTAAAACAAATATTACACCACTTTTTAAAATTAAGGAGATAAAAATACCAAAAAAAAGTGAAAATAAAAAATACATGGCTTTTCTATAAAATAGTAATGGTGCTCAAACAATAACTACGAGTACCATAAACAATACCTCCCCCCCCCCAATGAACAACCTACCTCTTTTTCCGCCTTCTTCTTTAAAATTTAAATTAAGGAGATACAATTCCCAAGAAAAATGAAAACATATATTATTTCTCTTTTCCCCCCTTCTCCTTTGAAATTAAAATTATTAAGATTATAAAATTACCAATTTTCCCCCTTCTTCTTCAAAACTTAAATTAAGAATATAAAATTACCAAAAAAAAAGAAAAAAGAAACATTACACCAGTTTTTGTAAATAGTAATTGCAATCCAACAATAAACTACAGTTACAATGAGCAGTATCTCCCCTGAACAATACTTCCACATTTTTCCTTCTTCTTTAGAATTAAAATTAAAAAGATAAATTTAAAAAGAAAACAACAAATATTCCATCACTTTTCTACAAATAATAATAGTGGGTAAACGGTAACTATAGCTAACCAATAATTATGACGAACAATTTTTCACGATTTTTTTCCAAATTAAAATATAAAATTACCAAAAAAAATATGAAAACAAATATTACATGAAAAAACAAATTTGCTAAATGACGGGCTTAAACTCGAGTGCGGCGTGTCGCCGCACCTTCCCCGCAGAAACCACAATTTTAAATTAGCAAGGAGCCCTCCCGTGCGTTTCAAGGACGCGATTGCTTTCTTTGATGGACACGTGTTAGTGGATTTTATCTCTGATTCACCTTTTGTTTTCTTTAATACAGCTCAGTCCAGGTTTTGTAGTGTGTTTAGACCACTGTAACAACTATTTAAGGCGCCACAAAATAATATTTTTCAATATAGTATAATCGAAGTTGTTGTGCACAAGCATACACTCATCTCTATGAACGCAGACACACCTTACCCCTATGAATGCCTCTGACATTTTTTACTATCTAACAGGGATTTACTACTTAATGCGCCGCAAAAATATATTTTCCAATACAGTACAATTGAAGTCGTTATGCACGAGCATACCCTCACCCCTATGAATGGACACACACCTTACCCCTATGAGTTTCTCTGAAAGATTGAGCCATCATAGCATCTTGAGATTTTACGAAGTCACAACATGCGTCTCGCAGTCGTCAGGAACGTCTCCTCCCACTAAACAAACAACACCATAAGCGTGAAATAAATCCAGTGAATTACCAATGTTAAATCTAGGACTTAAACCCTGGTGGACCAGGAATACTACTGTCCTCCTAACCATCCAACCACACAGGTTGGTTCGCACGGCCACAAAATACCTAGAGGATGATGTTTCGTTACATCTCTCACCGCTTAAGGCGAACAGCCGCGAAGCCGCCATAAAATTTACGTCATGCCTATTCTTTCTCCTCCAAAATCTTTTCCTCTCTCGGGCACTCCCTCTTTTAGACGGTGTTGGTTGAAAAATATCAGTCACTCAAAATTTAATGGTTGACAAGAGAGTATTCCTGGCTAAGAAGGAGCTCCTCCCGTGCGTTCTCAGTTCTAGCAAGTAACTTCTCATAAGCCGGCACGAGTTCAATTTTCACTCAAAATTTAATGGTTGGCAAAAGAGTATTTCTTGAATTCTAATCTTATCATTCAGTCTTTATTACCTGCAGATCAGGGAAATGAGGGTACAATTCTGGGATTCGTGCCAATATTTGCAGTCTTTTCTGTTGCTCAGTGGTAGAGACTAAATAGGTAGTATGTTATCAAATATTCTTATTTTTCTGTATAACTATTTTCACATGCTGATCAAATCATGTCCTTCTAAATTTTTCAAAAGGGTGCAAGTGCCGACAGAAATATTTCATTGTATGTCTGTGCATGATATGAGTTTAGCATCTCTTTTGTTGAACAAACCGTCGGTACATCAATTTCTTTTAACGGGTGCAAACTAGGAAATTCTTGAAAAGTAGTATCTTTGGTAGCACTACCGAGGAAACTTTTGGATCATAATACTGCAGGAGAGTGCAATACTGGATTGGTTATAAGGTACAACCCACATGAATATACTCAATAAGATATTTTGATTTTGAACTGGCAACGATTATGAAGTTGACTTTTCACCGAGCCATATGCGTTGAATTTTTGTCAATGATGCATAAGATTTTGATAGCTACACAGAAGTTTGAAGTGTCACATAATAAACAATCGATTCCAGATCATAATTATGTTTTCATAGTTGACCAGTGTGCAATGAAAATTTCCGAAGTCTGTCTAAAAGACTTCTTCGCAACCAGCTCAACCCCAATATCACTGCCACCCCTTCTTTACTTTAAAATAAAAAATCAAACACACGCACGGGCTTAGATAAGGGCGCGGCGTGCCGCCGCGCCTTCTACCTGCTAGTTGGGTATATATGGACGCAAGTACGAGTGTTCAAACTATTTTTAATGTGACTAGTCGAATTTGTTTAAGGAAAGAAATTATTCTAGGGAATCAATACCTTCCAGTTTTTTGGAAACCAATCTGCAATCAAAGGCAGTGGAGGTGTGTATATATGAGACAAATTTCCCTACTACCGGGTGTATTTACAGCCACTTTGGTTTCGTACGTTGTAGGTAGTATCTATTATATTGGAGAGTACGTACGTGTAATATGTAGTATGTAAGAATATTTGGTTAGTATATATACTATTTTGTAGGTAGTATGTAACATATTTTGAGCATACTCCTTTTTACGTACAAATATGTACGTATTTCACAAATATGATAAAAACATGGCCTTACATGCAATTTTTTCACATAACTCGTTTTGGAGTATTTTAGATATAGTATATGAACGTACTAAAAATGATAAAGTAGTATATATACTACCACATGGTAGTATATGATATTATGAGATATGGATGTAACTACACCCGGTAGTAGGATGTATTTTGCACACACACACACACACACACACACACACACACACATATATATATATATATATATATATATATATATATATATATATATATTATTTTGTACACTGGGGGGGTCTTCCCCGCCAACATAATTGATATACCATATCAATATTCATAGCACATGCTATGAATATTGATATGGTATATCAATTATGTTGGGGGGGTGGGTCTGCTATGAATATTGATATGGTATATCAATTATGTTGGCGGGGAAGACCCCCCCCCCCCAGTGTAAAAAAAAAATTATTCAGCCTGCTGTGGCACCAATTATATGAGTAAGTGCTTGGCGGGTTTCTGTGAGCTGTTCCACGCTCTCGAGGACGCCAGAATATGTTAGCAATCTGTGCATACTGCTCATATGTTAGAAGACACTGGAGGCAATCTGTGCAATCTGTGAAGAAGGTGGAGTCTGCTATGAATATTGTTCATATGTTAGAAGACATTGGGGGGGGTCTGCTATGAATATTGACATATGAGCAGTATGCACAGATTGCTCACACCGTTGACTTGATCTTGAACTCCACCTTCTTCTTCGATGAAATATTCTGGCGTCCTCGAGAGCGTGGAACAGCTCACAGAAACCCGCCAAGCACTTACTCATATAATTGGTGCCACAGCAGGCTGAATAATTTTTTTTTACACTGGGGGGTCTTCCCCGCCAACATAATTGATATACCATATCAATATTCATATTAGCGTATCATTATTCGGGGAGGTCCTCCGCACCCGAAAAATTGATAGCTATATCAATTCAAGTATATGGCCTATTGATTAATACCAATATTCTCGTATCATTGATTGCTGTCCATGCCCAGCGATGTCCATATGATCATCGTCAGACAATTGAGAAACATATTTTTTATCACATTCTTTCTTTATTTCTTCAACTATTTCTTGTCTTAATTCCTTTAATATTTCTTCTTTCGATTCTAATTTCAATTCTTCTTTCCACACTTTTGACATATCTTCCCATTTTTCATCTATTTTCATATCTATATATTCCCCATCCAAAGGATCCACTCCTTTGACAAGGCATTCTTTATATGTTTTATATTTTGGAGAAATATGTTCTTTTTCATAATCGGAGCTTGATTCATCTATTTTTAAGTTCCTGAGAACTGCTGTTGGCGGATTGGCATTATTTATTATATTGCACTTCTGGATATATTCTTTGGCTGATGGTTGAATATAATATTTGGGTCCTATGACAGCCTTTGCATATTTTAAAGCTTCATCTACACAGGCATAACTTTTCCAGTTTATGCTATCTCCATTTTTCTTTGCTATTAGTCTTTCTATGCTTATTTCTTCATATGAAGTATATATTCCTGGCTTTTCCCTTCAAACAAGACATATAGCGTCTTGTGTTCTGGATATTCCATATTTTCTGTGGACGTTTGTCCTTTATTCATCATCTTTCCTTTATTTAACCTATTGAAATATTCTGCTAGACTATTCAAGATTGATAGCATCACTAGTACAAAACAGGGCTTCGGTCCACCCCTGAGAAGCCCATTAGTCCCGGTTCACTCACGAACCGGGACCCATGGGGCCATCCGTCCCAGTTCGTGAGGCCAGGGCGCCGGCCGGGCCTCGTGGGCCATTGGTCCCGGTTCGTATGACCCCTTTGGTCCCGGTTCCAGACACGAACCGGGACCAATGCGCCTCGCTTCTGGCCCACAACCATTGGTCCCGGTTCGTGTCTGGAACCGGGACTAATGGTGACCCCTTTGGTCCCGGTTCCAGACATGAACCGGGACCAATGCGCCTCGCTCCTGGCCCACAACCATTGGTCCCGGTTTGTGGCTGGAACCGGGACCAAATGGTGTCCTTTAGTCCCGGTTCCAGCCACAAACCGGGACCAATGGTTGGCCTATATATACCCCCTGCCTGCACTGCTCTGTTTTTTTGGCCGACCGTGGGAGAGCTTTTGTGGTGCTCTAGCTCACCTCCTATGCACATGAGGTGTTCGATGAAATGCCCGAGCCACACTTAAGCTTTCTCCTCTCGAAGCTCCTTGTCCAAGCTCCAGTTTCCTCAAGATTTGTCTAGGTTTGGCGGTCCGTCCCCGTCCTCACCGCCGTCGATCGCCCGCGCCCATCTCGGCACCGCACCACCGTGGTTAACGCTCGCAGATGAACCGGCAATGGATGTACGGTGACCGACGCACCTCCGAGTATATTAAGGGCCTGCATAATTTTCTCGAGGCGGCTGAGGCAAACAAGCAGAATGGTTTTATGCATTGTCCATGTACTGTCTGTGAGAATACGAAGGCTTTCTCCAACTCTAAAACCCTTCACTTCCACCTGCTTGAGAAGGGTTTTATGCCACACTATAATGTTTGGACCAAGCACGGAGAAAGAGGGGTTATGATGGAAGACAACGAAGAAGAAGAGGATGATGACAACTACCCACCCCCTGAATACGGTGATGCTGCAATGGGGGAAGCTGAAGATCAAGAGGAACCAGACGATGTGCCCGATGATGATCTTCGCCGGGTCATTGTTGATGCACAGAGAGAATGCGAAAGTGAAAGAGAGAAGTTGAAGTTCGATCGCATTTTAGAGGATCACAAAAAAGGGTTGTACCCAAATTGCGAAGATGACAACACAAAGCTCGGTACCACACTGGAATTGCTGCAATGGAAGGCAGACAATGGTGTATCTGACAAGGGATTTAGTTCTCTACTGAAAATAATGAAGAAGAAGCTTCCAAGGGATAACGAATTGCCCGACAGTACGTACGAAGCAAAGAAGGTTCTATGCCCTCTAGGATTGGAGGTGTAGAAGATACATGCATGCCCTAATGACTGCATCCTGTACCGCGGTGAGTACGAGGATTTGAACGCATGCCCGGTATGCGGTGCATAGGTATAAGATCAGACGAGATGACCCTGGTGATGTTGAGGGCGAGCGCCCCAGGAAGAGGGTTCCTGCCAAGGTGATGTGGTATGCTCCTATAATACCACGGCTGAAACGTCTGTTCAGAAACAAAGAGCATGCCAAGTTGATGCGATGGCACAAAGAAGACCGTAAGAAAGACGGGAAGTTGAGAGCACCCGCTGACGGGTCGTAGTGGAGAAAAATCGAGAGAAGGTGGGGGGACTTTGCAGGTGACGCACGGAACGTATGGTTTGGTTTAAGTGCAGATGACATTAATCCTTTTGGGGAGCAGAGCAGCAATCATAGCACCTGGCCCGTGACTCTATGTATCTATAACCTTCCTCCTTGGTTGTGCATGAAGCGGAAGTTCATTATGATGCCAGTGCTCATCCAAGGCCCTAAGCAACCCGGCAACGACATTGATGTGTACCTAAGGCCATTAGTTGAAGAACTTTTACAGCTGTGGAATGGAGAAGGTGTACGTGTGTGGGATGAGCACAAACAGGAGGAATTTGACCTACATGCGTTGCTGTTTGTAACCATCAACGATTGGCCTGCTCTCAGTAACCTTTCAGGACACACAAACAAGGGATACCACGCATGCACACACTGTTTAGATGACACCGACAGTATATATTTGGACAAATGCAGGAAGAATGTGTACCTGGGGCATCGTCGATTTCTTCCGACCAACCATCAATGTCGAAAGAAAGGAAAGCATTTCAAAGGTGAGGTAGATCACCGGAAGAAGCCCGCCCTCCGTACTGGTGAACACATACTTGATATGGTCAATGATTTACAAGTAATCTTTGGAAAGGGTCCTGGCGGACTATCTGTTCCGACTGACGATGCGGGACGTGCACCCATGTGGAAGAAGAAATCTATATTTTGGGACCTACCCTATTGGAAAGACCTAGAGGTCCGCTCTGCAATCGACATGATGCACGTGACGAAGAATCTTTGCGTGAACCTGCTAGGCTTCTTGGGAGTGTATGGGAAGACAAAAGATACACCGGAGTCACGGGAGGAACAGCAACGTGTGCATGAAAAAGACGGCATGCATCCAAAGCAGTATGAAGGTCCCGTCTAGCTTCTCGTCGAATATAAAGGGAATAATAAATATGGCAGAGAAAAAGTTCCAGAACCTAAAGTCTCATGACTGCCACGTGATTATGATGCAACTGCTTCCGGTTGCATTGAGGGGGCTTCTACCGGAAAACGTTCGATTAGCCATTGTGAAGCTATGTGCATTCCTCAATGCAATCTCTCAGAAGGTGATCCATCCAGAAATCCTGCCAAGGTTAAGGAGTGATTTGGTGCAATGTCTTGTTAGTTTCGAGCTGGTGTTCCACCATCCTTCTTCAATATCATGACGCACGTCCTAGTTCATCTAGTCGACGAGATTGTCGTTCTGGGCCCTGTATTTCTACACAATATGTTCCCCTTTGAGAGGTTCATGGGAGTCTTAAAGAAATATGTTCGTAACCGCGCTAGGCCAGAAGCAAGCATCTCCATGGGCCATCAAACAGAGGATGTCATCGGGTTTTGTGTTGACTTCATTCCTGACCTTAAGAAGATTGGTCTCCCTCAATCGCGGTATGAGGGGAGACTGACTGGAAAAGGCACGCTAGGAGCGGACTCAATAATATGTAGGGACGGGCATTCTTGGTCTCAAGCACACTACACAGTTCTACAGAATTCTACCTTGGTGACCCCGTATGTCGATGAACACAAGAATATTCTGCGCTCCAAACACCCGGAGCAGTGTGACGACTGGATTACATATGAACACATCAGGACTTTCAGCAGTTGGTTGCAAACACGTCTCATGGGTGACAACACTGTTTCTGATGAGCTGTACTCGTTGGCCAGGGGACCATCTTCGACTGTATTGACTTACAAAGGGTACGAGATAAATGGGAATACATTTTACACGATCGCCCAAGATCAAAAGAGCACCAACCAAAACAGCGGTGTCCGTTTTGATGCAGCAACCAAGAGGGGAAAGGACACATATTATGGTTACATAGTGGACATATGGGAACTTGACTATGGACATGATTTCAAGGTCCCTTTGTTTCAGTGCAAATGGGTCAATCTGTCAGGAGGCGGGGTACAGGTAGACCCACAGTACGGAATGAAAACAGTGGATCTGAACAATCTTGGGTACACAGACGAACCATTCGTCCTAGCCAATGATGTGGCGCAGGTTTTCTATGTGAAGGACATGTCTACCAAACCGAGAAAAAGAAAAGATAAGGAAGCGAATACATCATACGATGAGCCAAAGCGCCACATAGTTCTTTCAGGAAAAACAGACATCATGGGATTGGAGGGCAAGACAGACATGTCTGAAGATTATGAAAAGTTTCATGAAATTCCTCCCTTCAAAGTCAAGGCTGACCCAAGCACCCTGTTAAACGATGAAGATTATCCATGGTTACGGCGCAATAAGCAAAGGACACAAGCGAAGAAAAAGTGAAGACTTTCTCTCCACAACTATATCATTGCAGTTACATGTGAAGAAATTAAATGCCTTTTGTAACAGATGAGTCTTCGTCCGAAACCCTGATACTTCGAAAGAGATTGTCCGTTTTGTACACGAAGTGCATCCAGTTTTTTCCGTAACCCTCTCAACTTTTTATGACATGCTATGTGGGTGAAATGATGATACCATGCCAACTTTCAACCTTTTCAGAGTTCATTTGTAGTGCTTTTCAATTTCAGGGTCATTTAGCTCAAAAAAAATCAGTAAATGCATGAAAAATACCAAATGAAGTCAGAAAGGGTTGAAAACTGATGATGTGGCTTTGAATGGTGCATTTTTAACACACAAAAAGTCTGGAGTTCAAATAGGTTCAAAAAAATGAAATCCCTTTGTAACAGATGAGTTTTCGTCCGAAACCCTGATACTTCGAAAGAGATTGTCCGTTTTGTACACGAAGTGCATCCAGTTTTTGCCGTAACCCTCTCAACTTTTTATGACATGCTATGTGGGTGAAGTGATGATACCATGCCAACTTTCAACCTTTTCAGAGTTCATTTGTAGTGCTTTTCAATTTCAGGGTCATTTAGCTCAAAAAAATCAGTAAATGCATGAAAAATACCAAATGAAGTCAGAAAGGGTTGAAAACTGATGATGTGGCTTTGAATGGTGCATTTTGAACACACAAAAAGTCTGGAGTTCAAATAAGTTCAAAAAAATGAAATCCCTTTGTAAGAGATGAGTTTTCGTCGGAAACCCTGATACTTCGAAAGAGATTGTCCGTTTTGTACACGAAGTGCATCCAGTTTTTTCCGTAACCCTCTCAACTTTTTATGACATGCTATTTGGGTGAAATGATGATACCATGCCAACTTTCAACCTTTTCAGAGTTCATTTGTAGTGCTTTTCAATTTCAGGGTCATTTAGCTCAAAAAAATCAGTAAATGCATGAAAAATACCAAATGAAGTCAGAAAGGGTTGAAAACTGATGATGTGGCTTTGAATGGTGCATTTTTAACACACAAAAAGTCTGGAGTTCAAATAAGTTCAAAAAAATGAAATCCCTTTTGTAACAGATGAGTTTTCGTCCGAAACCCTGATACTTCGAAAGAGATTGTCCGTTTTGTACACGAAGTGCATCCAGTTTTTGCCGTAACCCTCTCAACTTTTTATGACATGCTATGTGGGTGAAATGATGATACCATGCCAACTTTCAACCTTTTCAGAGTTCATTTGTAGTGCTTTTCAATTTCAGGGTCATTTAGCTCAAAAAAATCAGTAAATGCATGAAAAATACCAAATGAAGTCAGAAAGGGTTGAAAACTGATGATGTGGCTTTGAATGGTGCATTTTGAACACACAAAAAGTCTGGAGTTCAAATAAGTTCAAAAAAATGAAATCCCTTTGTAAGAGATGAGTTTTCGTCGGAAACCCTGATACTTCGAAAGAGATTGTCCGTTTTGTACACGAAGTGCATCCAGTTTTTGCCGTAACCCTCTCAACTTTTTATGACATGCTATTTGGGTGAAATGATGATACCATGCCAACTTTCAACCTTTTCAGAGTTCATTTGTAGTGCTTTTCAATTTCAGGGTCATTTAGCTCAAAAAAATCAGTAAATGCATGAAAAATACCAAATGAAGTCAGAAAGGGTTGAAAACTGATGATGTGGCTTTGAATGGTGCATTTTGACCACACAAAAAGTCTGGAGTTCAAATAAGTTCAAAAAAATGAAATCCCTTTTGTAACAGATGAGTTTTCGTCCGAAACCCTGATACTTCGAAAGAGATTGTCCGTTTTGTACACGAAGTGCATCCAGTTTTTGCCGTAACCCTCTCAACTTTTTATGACATGCTATGTGGGTGAAATGATGATACCATGCCAACTTTCAACCTTTTCAGAGTTCATTTGTAGTTCTTTTCAATTTCAGGGTCATTTAGCTCAAAAAAATCAGTAAATGCATGAAAAATACCAAATGAAGTCAGAAAGGGTTGAAAACTGATGATGTGGCTTTGAATGGTGCATTTTGAACACACAAAAAGTCTGGAGTTCAAATAAGTTCAAAAAATGAAATCCCTTTTGTAACAGATGAGTTTTCGTCCGAAACCCTGATACTTCGAAAGAGATTGTCCGTTTTGTACACGAAGTGCATCCAGTTTTTGCCGTAACCCTCTCAACTTTTTATGACATGCTATGTGGGTGAAATGATGATACCATGCCAACTTTCAACCTTTTCAGAGTTCATTTGTAGTGCTTTTCAATTTCAGGGTCATTTAGCTCAAAAAAATCAGTAAATGCATGAAAAATACCAAATGAAGTCAGAAAGGGTTGAAAACTGATGATGTGGCTTTGAATGGTGCATTTTGAACACACAAAAAGTCTGGAGTTCAAATAAGTTCAAAAAAATGAAATCCCTTTGTAACAGATGAGTTTTCGTCCGAAACCCTGATACTTCGAAAGAGATTGTCCGTTTTGTACACGAAGTGCATCCAGTTTTTGCCGTAACCCTCTCAACTTTTTATGACATGCTATGTGGGTGAAGTGATGATACCATGCCAACTTGCAACCTTTTCAGAGTTCATTTGTAGTGCTTTTCAATTTCAGGGTCATTTAGCTCAAAAAAATCAGTAAATGCATGAAAAATACCAAATGAAGTCAGAAAGGGTTGAAAACTGATGATGTGGCTTTGAATGGTGCATTTTGAACACACAAAAAGTCTGGAGTTCAAATAAGTTCAAAAAAATGAAATCCCTTTGTAAGAGATGAGTTTTCGTCGGAAACCCTGATACTTCGAAAGAGATTGTCCGTTTTGTACACGAAGTGCATCCAGTTTTTTCCGTAACCCTCTCAACTTTTTATGACATGCTATTTGGGTGAAATGATGATACCATGCCAACTTTCAACCTTTTCAGAGTTCATTTGTAGTGCTTTTCAATTTCAGGGTCATTTAGCTCAAAAAAATCAGTAAATGCATGAAAAATACCAAATGAAGTCAGAAAGGGTTGAAAACTGATGATGTGGCTTTGAATGGTGCATTTTTAACACACAAAAAGTCTGGAGTTCAAATAAGTTCAAAAAAATGAAATCCCTTTTGTAACAGATGAGTTTTCGTCCGAAACCCTGATACTTCGAAAGAGATTGTCCGTTTTGTACACGAAGTGCATCCAGTTTTTGCCGTAACCCTCTCAACTTTTTATGACATGCTATGTGGGTGAAATGATGATACCATGCCAACTTTCAACCTTTTCAGAGTTCATTTGTAGTGCTTTTCAATTTCAGGGTCATTTAGCTCAAAAAAATCAGTAAATGCATGAAAAATACCAAATGAAGTCAGAAAGGGTTGAAAACTGATGATGTGGCTTTGAATGGTGCATTTTGAACACACAAAAAGTCTGGAGTTCAAATAAGTTCAAAAAAATGAAATCCCTTTGTAAGAGATGAGTTTTCGTCGGAAACCCTGATACTTCGAAAGAGATTGTCCGTTTTGTACACGAAGTGCATCCAGTTTTTGCCGTAACCCTCTCAACTTTTTATGACATGCTATTTGGGTGAAATGATGATACCATGCCAACTTTCAACCTTTTCAGAGTTCATTTGTAGTGCTTTTCAATTTCAGGGTCATTTAGCTCAAAAAAATCAGTAAATGCATGAAAAATACCAAATGAAGTCAGAAAGGGTTGAAAACTGATGATGTGGCTTTGAATGGTGCATTTTGACCACACAAAAAGTCTGGAGTTCAAATAAGTTCAAAAAAATGAAATCCCTTTTGTAACAGATGAGTTTTCGTCCGAAACCCTGATACTTCGAAAGAGATTGTCCGTTTTGTACACGAAGTGCATCCAGTTTTTGCCGTAACCCTCTCAACTTTTTATGACATGCTATGTGGGTGAAATGATGATACCATGCCAACTTTCAACCTTTTCAGAGTTCATTTGTAGTTCTTTTCAATTTCAGGGTCATTTAGCTCAAAAAAATCAGTAAATGCATGAAAAATACCAAATGAAGTCAGAAAGGGTTGAAAACTGATGATGTGGCTTTGAATGGTGCATTTTGAACACACAAAAAGTCTGGAGTTCAAATAAGTTCAAAAAATGAAATCCCTTTTGTAACAGATGAGTTTTCGTCCGAAACCCTGATACTTCGAAAGAGATTGTCCGTTTTGTACACGAAGTGCATCCAGTTTTTGCCGTAACCCTCTCAACTTTTTATGACATGCTATGTGGGTGAAATGATGATACCATGCCAACTTTCAACCTTTTCAGAGTTCATTTGTAGTGCTTTTCAATTTCAGGGTCATTTAGCTCAAAAAAATCAGTAAATGCATGAAAAATACCAAATGAAGTCAGAAAGGGTTGAAAACTGATGATGTGGCTTTGAATGGTGCATTTTGAACACACAAAAAGTCTGGAGTTCAAATAAGTTCAAAAAAATGAAATCCCTTTGTAACAGATGAGTTTTCGTCCGAAACCCTGATACTTCGAAAGAGATTGTCCGTTTTGTACACGAAGTGCATCCAGTTTTTGCCGTAACCCTCTCAACTTTTTATGACATGCTATGTGGGTGAAGTGATGATACCATGCCAACTTGCAACCTTTTCAGAGTTCATTTGTAGTGCTTTTCAATTTCAGGGTCATTTAGCTCAAAAAAATCAGTAAATGCATGAAAAATACCAAATGAAGTCAGAAAGGGTTGAAAACTGATGATGTGGCTTTGAATGGTGCATTTTGAACACACAAAAAGTCTGGAGTTCAAATAAGTTCAAAAAAATGAAATCCCTTTGTAAGAGATGAGTTTTCGTCGGAAACCCTGATACTTCGAAAGAGATTGTCCGTTTTGTACACGAAGTGCATCCAGTTTTTTCCGTAACCCTCTCAACTTTTTATGACATGCTATTTGGGTGAAATGATGATACCATGCCAACTTTCAACCTTTTCAGAGTTCATTTGTAGTGCTTTTCAATTTCAGGGTCATTTAGCTCAAAAAAATCAGTAAATGCATGAAAAATACCAAATGAAGTCAGAAAGGGTTGAAAACTGATGATGTGGCTTTGAATGGTGCATTTTTAACACACAAAAAGTCTGGAGTTCAAATAAGTTCAAAAAAATGAAATCCCTTTTGTAACAGATGAGTTTTCGTCCGAAACCCTGATACTTCGAAAGAGATTGTCCGTTTTGTACACGAAGTGCATCCAGTTTTTGCCGTAACCCTCTCAACTTTTTATGACATGCTATGTGGGTGAAATGATGATACCATGCCAACTTTCAACCTTTTCAGAGTTCATTTGTAGTGCTTTTCAATTTCAGGGTCATTTAGCTCAAAAAAATCAGTAAATGCATGAAAAATACCAAATGAAGTCAGAAAGGGTTGAAAACTGATGATGTGGCTTTGAATGGTGCATTTTGAACACACAAAAAGTCTGGAGTTCAAATAAGTTCAAAAAAATGAAATCCCTTTGTAAGAGATGAGTTTTCGTCGGAAACCCTGATACTTCGAAAGAGATTGTCCGTTTTGTACACGAAGTGCATCCAGTTTTTGCCGTAACCCTCTCAACTTTTTATGACATGCTATTTGGGTGAAATGATGATACCATGCCAACTTTCAACCTTTTCAGAGTTCATTTGTAGTGCTTTTCAATTTCAGGGTCATTTAGCTCAAAAAAATCAGTAAATGCATGAAAAATACCAAATGAAGTCAGAAAGGGTTGAAAACTGATGATGTGGCTTTGAATGGTGCATTTTGACCACACAAAAAGTCTGGAGTTCAAATAAGTTCAAAAAAATGAAATCCCTTTTGTAACAGATGAGTTTTCGTCCGAAACCCTGATACTTCGAAAGAGATTGTCCGTTTTGTACACGAAGTGCATCCAGTTTTTGCCGTAACCCTCTCAACTTTTTATGACATGCTATGTGGGTGAAATGATGATACCATGCCAACTTTCAACCTTTTCAGAGTTCATTTGTAGTTCTTTTCAATTTCAGGGTCATTTAGCTCAAAAAAATCAGTAAATGCATGAAAAATACCAAATGAAGTCAGAAAGGGTTGAAAACTGATGATGTGGCTTTGAATGGTGCATTTTGAACACACAAAAAGTCTGGAGTTCAAATAAGTTCAAAAAATGAAATCCCTTTTGTAACAGATGAGTTTTCGTCCGAAACCCTGATACTTCGAAAGAGATTGTCCGTTTTGTACACGAAGTGCATCCAGTTTTTGCCGTAACCCTCTCAACTTTTTATGACATGCTATGTGGGTGAAATGATGATACCATGCCAACTTTCAACCTTTTCAGAGTTCATTTGTAGTGCTTTTCAATTTCAGGGTCATTTAGCTCAAAAAAATCAGTAAATGCATGAAAAATACCAAATGAAGTCAGAAAGGGTTGAAAACAGATGATGTGGCTTTGAATGGTGCATTTTGAACACACAAAAAGTCTGGAGTTCAAATAAGTTCAAAAAAATGAAATCCCTTTGTAACAGATGAGTTTTCGTCCGAAACCCTGATACTTCGAAAGAGATTGTCCGTTTTGTACACAAAGTGCATCCAGTTTTTGCCGTAACCCTCTCAACTTTTTATGACATGCTATGTGGGTGAAATGATGATACCATGCCAACTTTCAACCTTTTCAGAGTTCATTTGTAGTGCTTTTCAATTTCAGGGTCATTTAGCTCAAAAAAATTAGTAAATGCGTGAAAAATACCAAATGAAGTCAGAAAGGGTTGAAAACTAATGATGTGGCTTTGAATGGTGCATTTTGAACACACAAAAAGTCTGGAGTTCAAATAAGTTCAAAAAAATGAAATCAACTAAAAAGAATCAACTAAAATATTAACTAAAATTATCAAATTATTTATTTGTTAAAAATAATAAACTAAAAAGAATTAACTAAAATATTAACTAAATTATTAACTAAAATTATCAAAGTATTTATTTGTTAAAAACTTTAATAGTAAAAAGAATGAACTAAAAAGAATCAATTAAATATAATATTTTTCAATAGCAAAAAGAATCAACTAAAAAGAATCAAAATAATATTAACTAAAATTATCAAAGTATTTATTTGTTAAAAACTTTAATAGTAAAAAGAATGAACTAAAAAGCAAAAAATTTAAAAAAATACTGGACTAAAAAGTAAAAGATAAAAAAAAATGCCACCTACTGGGCCCACGGCCTGCATATGACTAGTAACCTTACTATTAGGCCAGGATGCAGGCCCTCGGGCACAGTAGGCCCAACAGGCAGAGACAGATCGGTTAGGCCCTTTGGCCTGCAGTAGAGAGGAGCTCGAGACCGTTGCCGCAGCGGCGCTTATAAACCAGTCGGGGCGCTACTCAACTAGCGAGGTGGGACTAAACTTCCACCACACCGCTGGCCCAGGCTATTGGTCCCGGTTGGTGGCTCCAACCGGGACCAATGCCCACCATTCGTCCCGGTTGGTGGCTCCAACCGGGACGAATGGTGGGCATTGGTCCCGGTTGTAGCCACCAACCGGGACCAATGGGTTGTGCTTCCCGCCCTTTCGCCTGGCAAAAACTGACCTTTGGTCCCGGTTGGTGGTTCGAACCGGGACGAAAGATGTGGCTATATAAGCCAACACTTAGGATTTTTCCCCAATTTCTCCCATCGCCGCGCCCTGCCTCCTCGTCGCCGTCGCCGTCAACGCCCTCGCCCTGCCCTGCCCCGACGCGCCGCCCTCCTCTCGCCATTCCGACCAGCCCAGAAGCCTCCCCGCGCTCGACCTCGTCGCCTCTGCCCGTTCATTTGCCCGGGGAAGCACCACGCCGGCGCCCGCAACCCCTTATTCCCCGACGTCGTTCGTCACTGCCGCCACCGATTCCGGCGACCTCGAGCCCTCCCCGAGCCCGCTGCCGTTCCCTACGACAGCGTGGTGAGCCCCTGACTGCTCCCCTTTCCTTCTCATCGCCGTCCCCGCACGCCACCCGTAAGCGCCGCCGCCAACCATCGTCACCGGCGACCAATCCGCCCTCCCCAGCTCCGTTCGTGGCCACCACCGAACGCGGCCTTGAGTGCTCGTTCGAGCAAGCCAAACCGACGCCCTCTGCATTTTTTTTTGATACAGAAATTTTTTGTTCATATAAATTTTTAGTATATGGATATGTATGCATATTGTTTTTCTAAATATATGGATGTATGTTGATGTATGGATGATCCATTGATGTATTCTTTTTTTTGTCCATTGATGTATGTTTTTTTTTGTTCATATATATGATGATTTGTTTTGTTCATAGATGATCATATGATGTTTTTTTTGTTCATATAAATTTTTAGTAAATGGATATGTATGCATATTGTTTTTCTAAATATATGGATGTATGTTGATGTATGGATGATCCATTGATGTATGCTTTTTTTGTCCATTGATGAATGTTTTTTTTTGTTCATATATATGATGAGAGAGAGGCGGTCCGGTCACCCGACCAACTATCGAGGCCACCCAAACCCTAGAAGAAAGAGCGTCGTTGTCGATCTACCCCCTCCCCGATAACTTCGACATGAGGGGGGACGTCGGACATGCATGAGTGAGAGAGGCGGTCCGCTCGCCCGACCAACTATCGAGGCCACCCAAACCCTAGAAGAAAGAGCGTCGTTGTCGATCTACCCCCTCCCCGATAACTTCGACATGAGGGGGGACGTCGGACATGCATGAGTGAGAGAGGCGGTCCGCTCGCCCGACCAACTATCGAGGCCACCCAAACCCTAGAAGAAACAGCGTCGTTGTCGATCTACCCCCTCCCCGATAACTTCGACATGAGGGGGGACGTCGGACATGCATGAGTGAGAGAGGCGGTCCGCTCGCCCGACCAACTATCGAGGCCACCCAAACCCTAGAAGAAACAGCGTCGTTGTCGATCTACCCCGTCCCCGATAACTTCGACATGAGGGGGAACGTCGGACATGCATGAGTGAGAGAGGTGGTCCGCTCGCCCGACCAACTATCGAGGCCACCCAAACCCTAGAAGAAAGAGCGTCGTTGTCGATCTACCCCGTCCCCGATAACTTCGACATGAGGGGGGACGTCGGACATGTCATGTGATTTTTTTTGTTCATATAGAAAACTCCGGTAACATAGATTTATCACGAATGCCCCCATTATGGATGTGCACAAGTTGATCCAATTTTTTTTCTGATCTCATATATATATATATATTCTTCTATATGTCACGTTGTCTGTCAAAGTATTGAAGAAATCCATGGCTTCATCGTTAGCCGGAAGTAACATGCGTATGATGCTACGAAGCTCTTCAAAGTTGTTTTGGAACGGAGTTCCGGATAGAATAATTCGCTTTTTGGTACAAATTTCAGCAAAGGCCTTCCAAATAGCGATATTCGGAAGGCTCTTGCTGAACTTCGTACCAAAAAGCTAATTAATTATCCTATCCGGGACTCCGTTCCAAAACAATTTTGGAGAGCTTCGTACCATTATGCGCCGGTTACTTCCAGCTAATGATGAAGCCTTGGTTTTCTTGAATCCTTTGACACTAGACAATGTGACATATAGAAGGGTAGATGAGATCAGGAAAAATATGGACCATTTTCTGCACATTCAGAATGGCGCCATATTGTTAAATCCCTTAAAGGTTAAGAGAATCCCTTGTTTGACATTCATGAGAGAGGCGGTCCGGACGTCGGACATTCATGAGAGAGGCGGTCCGGACGTCGGACATTCATGTTTGTATATTAATTGCTATGTTGTAATATTTGCAGAAACTATGGATCAAAGAGACTTGGAACAAGAACAGTTGTTGGGGGAGATAATCCTCGCCGGAGGTGATGTCATGTCGTATCTCAACGACACCGATGGAACAATGGAGGAGGAAGGACATGATCATGATGGCTCCGGTGACCGAATGCCGGAGGAAGAAGGAGACCATGATGACGGCTCCGGTGACCGAACGGAGGAGGGAGCTGTTGCAAAGTTCGGCGAGGTATATATATTAATTAAGCCTGTGCTGACTAGCTAATTGATGCATTAATTGTTTTGGTATGTACATATATTAACTCTTCTTTCTTCTTTTATAGCCCTCCGGATCGAGCCAAACTTCGGTAACGAGACGAGGCCCGAAGAGAGGTTGCGCAAGGATGAAAGGTTCACGATCACAGCACTCGCGAACGATGGCCTACCGATTGAACCCAAGCGGACCAAGGACGCATTTGCTGCTCAGTGCGGAACTATTGTTAGGGACAACATCCCGATCAGCATCAAGCAATGGAATAAGCCTAAGGACGGCGCCCCTAAAGGTGATTATGTCACCGATAGACAGAAAGATGATCTTTGGACCGCGCTGAAGGCAAATTTCACCCTACCGCCAGAGGAGGATCCGAATAAGCCAGTTATAGAGCCACTGGTCAAGGCGTGTGCTCTTAAGAAGATGGCAGATCTATTCAGGAGGTGGAAGAAAGAGTTGAAATCAAAGTTTGTCGACAACGGTGAGACTCCAGAATTCACCGGCCGATTTGAGAAGATAAGAGATCAGTGACCCGCATTTGTGGTCTACAAGACATCGGACAAGAGTAAGAAAATGTCAGAGACAAACAAGAACAACGCTGCAAAGAAGAAGTATCACCATCACACGGGGTCAGGTGGCTACCTCAAAGCCCGGCCGTTGCGGGACAAAGCTGAGAATGACCTGATTGCTAAAGCGGTCGTACCAGAGACATTGAACTGGCCAGGCCGTTCAAGGACTTGGTTCTTCGGGGTTGGGGGAACTTTGGACCCTGAAACAGGGAAGTGCCGTTGGACGGACGAGCAACTTGCAATACCCGTCAGGAAGCTTCAGAAGTATATCACCGCAGCGCAGGAAGGGACGTTCATTCCCGACAGAGAGAAGGACGAGCTGACTGAGGCCCTAGGGAATGCTGAGCACCCTGGACGAACACGAGGCACACCAGGCTCCGTTCCGTGGAAGGTTGGGTTTCCCGACGCAGGCGGTTACAGAAGCCGGGAGAGAAAGAGGAAAGCGGAGCTGAGCGACATGCAGAAGATGAGTGCAAGACTACAAAAGGTAGAGGAAGAACTTGAGAGCCAGCGAGCTGCTGGCCAACTTGAGAACACGAGGCACGAAGCTACCCCAGAAGCTACCCCGCCATCTCAGCGGAGAAGCAGCGTGGCTTCCACGGACCCCGTTCAGCCTGACTTCACGGCTCCTATCTACCCCGTGGATACTATCACGGAGGCTCAACATTGCGAGCTTATGACGAAATACCGGAACCTCACTTTCAAGGCGGCTGTCGGCTCTGTTGCACCTCCTCAACCCAACGGAACTTATCACTGCCTTCCGATTCCACATGGCTATGCTATTGTGATGGTGGATGCAGTAATGGAGGGATTTGAGGAGCTCGAGCTTGACCACTCTACAGGTGAAGGGGAGAATCAGCTGGTTAGTGCTCTGAGGAGTACATGTCTATGGCAGAAGGAGTACATCAAGCTTCCAAACTGGACGCCTCCGCCTCCTCCTCCTCCTCCGGCGAGTCAGGGCACTCCGCCTCCTCCTCCTCCTCCTCCTCCGGCGAGTGATGAGGGCACTCCGCCTCCTTCTCCGGCTCCTCCGACGCGTGAGGGCACTCCGCCTCCTCCTTCGCCTACTCCGGCGTGTCGGAGCAGTCCGCCTCCTCCTCCGCCTCGTCGGCAACGGCGGGAGACAGACGCCGCCGCTCCGGCTCCTCCGGCGCGTCGGAGCACTCCGCCTCCTTCTCCGCCTCGTCAGAAACGACGGAAGAGAGACGCCGCCGCTCCGGCGGGTAGCAGTACAAGCAGAGGCGGGAGGCAATTCAGATACGGTCCATCTCTCAAGGAACCGGAAAAGTTACCATATGAGAGGACCAAGCAGGAAAACGAGGACATAGTTCGTGCCCAAGTGAAGGCCCTTTTTGAACGGAAACATCCACCTCCGAAGGAGAAGCTAGATCCGGTGATAGTGAAGCGCACTATCGATGCCCTGAAGCGACCACCACCGCCTCCGCCGCAATCCAACTATGACCGCATTATTCAAAAGACATATGATGAAGCGCGGCGGTCGGGAAGTACTTCTAGTGATGCAAGGTTAGCAGAACGAAGAAGTGGGAAAACAATTCCCCAGCTCGGCGAACAGGAGAAGAAATCGTGCCCCCCGCTCAAGGTGTCTAGCGATATCGTCGCTAGTCATCCGGGGATGGTGCTCGGTACCAATCCTGGTGATTACTTGGGGGATGATGTAATTTTTGAAACGGCTGAGGTACAAGAAGAATATAAATACGTGCGCGGGAAGCCTCTCGTCAAACCTGATCATCCTCCTCTAACAACGATGATGTACAAATTGCATGAGTGGTACTTGGAAACCTGCAGGAAGAATGAGTCCGATAGTTTGCTGGTGAGAATTAAAGATGAGCACGACCTCATTGGAGTCGACCTGCTGCCTGTTGAATTTGTGGAGTTATTTCAGTTATTCAATCAAAAGGCCCTCGACAAACAAATCATGACTTGCTACTGTCTGTAAGTATTACTTCTGTAATTAAGTCTCTAGCTCAGCTCGTTCATTGCATGTATATATAATTATCCTCACTATATTATGCAGATTGAAGATCGTCGAATGCAAAAAAAGACAAATCTATGACATTGGGTTCATTAGCCCAAATACCGTAAATGAATGGGCGGTACAAGAAAGAGTTAAAGATACCGAGGAAAACTTGCTAGAAGCGTTCCTTCGACATCAAAACAAAAGGGAAATGCTTTTTCCTTACAACTTCAAGTGAGTGTTACTGTCTTGTGCATATTCGGTTTCGCTTACTCGAGGTTAAGTACTGTAATTGATGAGTTATGCGTGCGCAGTTTCCACTATATTCTGGTATCCATTAAGCTTGACGGGGGAGTAGTAACCGTCTTTGACTCGAGACGTAAAGATCCCAAGGATTATGCGGACATGACTGCAATGCTCCAGAAGTAAGTTCAATCAATACCGGGACCATATCGACAACTTTCGTTCATTTCCTGATATCAAGTAATCATTTTCTTTGCCTGGCAGGGTTTGGAAAAAGTTCACCGGACAGGTTCCGGGTCTGAAGAACGAGCTGCGATTTACACACCCCAAAGTAAGTAGTACTAGCTAGTTCCGCGCATCTCTCATTGATTCCAGTTTCATCAATACCATTATCGTGCTTGATTATCAGTTTGATTGAACTCTATTCTCTTAAAGTTCTTGTTGCAGGAACCCGGAAATAATTTATGTGGATACTACGTTTGCGAGTACATTCGCCACAGGACCTCTGAGCGGGGCAGATCTGAAGAACATTTTGAAGTATGTAAACAATATTCACAATTTTATTTTATTACCATCAATTGTGTTGAGTTTCATTCATATATATATATATGTATTGACCCCCTTCTTTAAATTAGATCTGGCAGATGCGGGATGAACTCCTACCACATGATCGCATACGAGCAATTCAAGAGGAATTGGCGGGATTCTTTCTTGACCATGTCATACATGAAAAGGGAGAATACCATACATGAAAAGATGATGTCAGGGATGTTATATTGTATATATGTAGTAGCGTCGGATAGATATACGAAAACTTGTTGTTCGACCAATCTCTCGGAGAAAGAGAGGTCGATCACTTCTCTCTGTATATGTTCATGACGATCTTATGTACTTAATGGTTCCTTCATTTGCTTACTAGCTAGCGTGTCGAGTTCTCTCTATAGTAGCTAGCGTCGACCAAGCACGGAGAAAAAGAGGACACTTCTCTCTGTTAGCTAGCTAACACAATATGAAACCCCTTAATTAACCCTACAAAACCACCTAACCCCCCTCCCTTTCAAAAAAAAAAACAAAAACCCCAGCTCCTGACAGATGCCTTTTGGTCCCGGTTGGTGTTACCAACCGGGACTAAAGGTCCTGCCTTTTGGTCCCGGTTGGTGTTACCAACCGGGACTAAAGGTCCTGCCTTTTGGTCCCGGTTGGTGTTACCAACCGGGACTAAAGGTCCTCCTGCCTGGGCTCCCCCCAGCGGCCACGTGTAGGGCCTTTGGTCCCGGTTCGTAAGCGAACCGGGACTAAAGGTTTTGGGCTTTAGTCCCGACCCTTTAGTCCCGGTTCCAGAACCGGGACAAATGGGCCTTACGAACCGGGACAAATGGGCCCTTTTGTACTAGTGCATATATCCTTTATCATCTCTTTTGTTGTTATATTGATTCCAGAAATTATCAAGTATGCATTGTTGAACTTCATCTAGAAGAATATGCTTCTTGGGCCTGAAATTATAAGTATTTGGCTCAAATATTTTCAAACTATTTTCAGTCCCAAAGCTGATTGCTTCAAACCCATGGGGGTGAAGTCCTTTCTTCATATCTGTAAAAATTAATAATTAAGAGGATATATTAGATACAACATTATTCTTTCATATTTAGGGGAATATTCTTTGTATCGCTTCTCGATACTTGAAATAACAACTATTCATAATCTTTGCCTGATTCGAGGCATAATTAATTTTATCCTGCCTTATTTGGATTTCTTCCAATGTCATAGGTATTCCATTGAACATAATATATGTTGGTCTTGGTATATTTTTGTTTATCATATAAAAATATTCTGCAGGGCTATTGCAATAAGATCGCATATAACCTTTCTGTTGCCTATTGATTATGCATTTAATATTCAATAAGCATCTTTCGATATCGTCATCATGCATATGATTCTTTGGTTTGAACTTGAATGTATTTTGTGGAGATTTGTTATTATTTCTAAATATGCAGTATTCACTCCCGCCTGCGAGTGTACTTTTCTTCATTTCTATAACATTCATGATTGGGAAAATATATCAGGCAAACTATTATCCTTTCCCTTGATATGCTCAAATATAACTATTCCTTCCTTTATTTCCGTGCTTCCAAAAGCACCATAATATTGTTCTTTATTATCCTTCAGCTTATCTTGTAATATTTCTAGATCTGCTTCTAGTATATTTATCCGATTTTCTAGATTTCTAACGTTACTATATAATATTCTTTCTTCTGGTTCAAATTCTATTTCCTGTCTCCATATTTGATTTTTGGCTTTTAGACAGGAGGCACAGGCTTGTCTTAGGCATATGCTGCATGTGGATCTATTTTCTTGGCTTGGATAATATATGCAGAAATCTTTTCTTAGTTCTAAAATTCCTATTATCTCTCCTCTGCGGTTTATAATATTTTTTATTTCTATGCCTTTCTTCTCCATATGTTAATGGTATTTGGACAATGTTATTGCAGAAATTATAATCTGTTTTCTTCATAGATCTTTGAGCTTGTATACTTGTACATACCTTTCTTAGCTGTTTAAAGACAAATGTTATGGCTTGGGATATGTTTACAATATTTCCTGCTGATTCTTTTTTATATTCTTCAAATATTATAGACCCTAGGGGGTCAGGCAACTTATTAAAATATCTTTCTACTACACCTACATTAAAGCCTTGGTTAGCGGTGGTAGCATTATATAGGTAATGCTGAGAGAATTCTTTTATGCCTTTCCAGCTTGTCAGCGTTAATTTTTCTATTTCTCTCAATCTTTCATTTTGTAAAGAGGTGTGTCCTAATTCAGGATCTTCTGCTATGATCATATTTGAAATAACATTGGCAAAGTTATTAGGATTACTTCCTGCTCTTTTTAATTCTTGATATTGATTAGGGCACGTTTCTACCCATTGTTCCCATAGGACTTTTACAGATTCTCCTAAAAATGTTTCAAGATATGTTATCATATCTTCTACCTTAGTGCCTATATTATGCTGGTTTTGTATATATTTTTTAACTATTAAACTTTTCCATATGCTAATTATATTCGGCCAATCTATCGGGTCATGGACTGCTAAATTTAATATAGCACCATCATTCTTATAATTTTGAAATTGTACTGGCCTTTCAAAATCTCTTCTCTTAGTACCCATATATCTATATTTCCAGGGATATATGTAGGTTGGTAGTCATCTTTTTCTGGAGGCCACTGTCCAGCTGATCTGGTAGGTCTCTCCCTTTCTTCTTCTCTTTTTAATGAAGATTCCCCATATCCTTTTCTTCCTTTATTACTACTTTCTACTTCCATGGCTTCCATTGCATTATCTAGATTATGTAATCCCACATCATCTAGTGAGTTATAAAAATCATTATTTTGTTCTGAATCATCATAATTTTTATCTTCTAAATCTTCTTCTTCTTCATAACTTTCTAGTAATAGCTTATTATTTATATCCCATTGCTCTTCTTCATCCACAAATTCATCTTTGTGGCTCTGAGCAATATTCTTATTTTTATTAATATCGGCAGTAACAATATTATTACTATTATTATTGTCTACCTTTTCTTCTGATGATATAGTTTTATCTATTATGCGAGAACAACTAGTGGCTTGCTTTTTCTCGCTTTTTTGCCTTTTTAATCTAGCAATTTCTCTAATAAAAAACAATTCTTTTTCTCTTATTTTAGGCCAATCTGTTGTCATAGAATGACTGTATTCCCATTCTATATGTTTTAATTTCTTTTCCCAATGGGTGATTTCATCATCTATATTATTTTTTTCCATGTATTCGGTTACACTTTATTCTTATCATTGCTAATATCTGTTTCTGACATAAAAGACTTTGTGTCTTCTATGGATGCAGATTTATAATTTATGAACCTGATACTACTGCCTCCTGCACAATTTTGATAGCTTATGTAATTTTCAGGTAACTTCAATTCCTTCTTTTCTATTAATTCATCTATCTTCCATTCCTCTCCTGCTCTTTCTTCAGAACTAATTGTAAGAGGATTCATAAATGGTATGCCTTTAGATTGCATGCTATCAATTACGTTATTAACATTAACTCTATATCTAGAATCACTTCTGTTAGTGAGCCTTCCTATAAATTCTATGCTTACTAACAAATTTGTTCCTTTAAAATCTTCATATCCTTTGGTTTGGAAACCAAAACTCATCTTTTCAATAAATTCTTTTACAGGCATTATAAGGTCTGGGGCTATGTATGTTATTAGCCTATTTGCATTCATATCTCCTTCCAGAAAGCCTAATGCCGCTTTATCAATTGATTCCCATCTTCTATCTAATAGTGTTATTAAAACCTTTGCTCCTAATTTCTTTCTTGTCATGCCTTTAATTCCTATGATATACATACCTTGATGAATATATTTATAACCACAATATCTTAAATGATTTTCAATATCTCTGCTCACAATTCATAAATCTACTTGATGTGTTAATACGCTTAATTCTACCTCTCTAGATATTCTGTATAGACCACTCTTACTTTCAAACATACCCATATGATATACTTGCTACGGTTTTATTTTTCTTAGGGTATCTTTTTGATATCTTTCTAAATCTTTTTGCAGATCTATAACTTCTTCTATACTATCAACGTCATCAGCTTTGCATGATAATCTATGCTTCATTGCAAGAGGTTTTGAGTCTTGCCTTACTGCCTGGAGGATTTTGTCCCTTCTGGAGACGTTGTTAGGTACATCCATTTTTCTGAATTAATATTTCTAGACGAAGATACTATTCCGGATGAAGATAATATAATATCTTTGTTATTACTAACACTATTTAGCTTTTCTAAAACTTGAATTAAAAGCTGGAGGATTGTGTTATTCTGTCTTATTATAATTTTAGAGTCTTCCTTTGGCGAGTCGTGATCAGAAAATCCGACAGGGGGTGATAAGTATTTAGCAACTTCGTTTAATGCTTGGCTATAATCACTCATATAACTATGAGAGGATGAGAGTTTTTACCTCTTGTACTAACCTTTTTATTTCAGGAATATCTTGTCTTGATTCAGAGCGTGACGAAGAGTCTTTGCCCTTACTTAGGTAACTGCCTATTGTTAACACTTTTTCTTTAATATAGTCGTTATTCTTGCAAATTTGCTTCTTCAAGCTTATGCAGAATGATGTCTATTTTGCTATTTAACCCGGAGCACTTGTCTGCGAGTTTTTGATATTCTTTGAATATGCTTTCAAATTTTTGGTCAAGTATATCTTGCCTTTTTCCCCAAGATATATAAAAATTATATATCAAATTGACCACAATGTTTAGCTGGCTATGACATGTATGCCAAATATGCTCCTTAGAGGGATTTATTCTGCACCTTATATTAATATTCTCTTTAGTATTTATTACCTTACCTGCGGTAACTTCTAAATTTAAATACCTTAATCTTCCAATGATTATATCCTGGCTCTAATACAAACTATGCGTTATAAAAAATAAAAAATTTTATTATAGACTTATTAAACAATATTAATGGGTAATATATTTTTCGATCGCTAAACGCGGTCTTTATTAGCGTATGCGGTTAATATTCTGATTACTGTTCACAACAGTATTTAATATACACTTTACTATTCAACACTATTTGCTTTGCTATTTGGTACTATTTGCTTTACTATTCGTTACTATTCCAATGATATGTGCTTGTCTGGTTATTAACGTTGCTAATTCTTGCTTATATGCAGTATTAATTAGCTGGATATTTAAGGCTATGGCCCGTTTGTGCTGCGGAGGCTGTGAAGTCATACTCGGTACTCACCATATTTATCATTATGTTGCATCAGATGTAGCTAGTTACGTTCACTTCACGATTTTAATTGCAAATTTATTAGATGAAGTTCTTATCGTCTTCCCAGGCAGTTCCACCCGAAGGGAACACTTCTCTATGGCAACAAGGTTCTCATTCAACGCCAACTTTGGGCTACACAGCGAACAAACACGCAGAGGTTTCTCCTATAGGATCCCTAGCATAAGAACTCTTCCCATAAATTCATAAATAGAAACGCCAAGTGAAACCAAGAAACTACATCATTTCAACAACATAATTTACATACGGTTTTCCCTTTCGTGAAACCCCGAAGGGATTACACACAAACTAGGAAATTACCTTACAAATCCTGGCGATCTCAGCGCCTTCTTGGCTATACTACTATAGTGGTGGTGGTGGTGGCTAATCACGAAGTGGTTAGAGCTCAGGCTCTGGCTGCGCTCGCTGCTTCGCTTCGCTCTACTCTGTCTTGTGCGTTCTGTCTACTTCGTTGTGTCTCCTCTCGCTTCGAGCCCGACGTCTCCTTTTATAGGCGAGAGACGGCTGCGAGAGAGCCTTCGAGAGCCTGCCTTCACTTATCTATTTTACATACGGTAGCCTGCACGCGTGTCCTACTAGGGTACATGCATGTCCTTCTAAAGTATGGATAAGTGCGAGAGAGCGTGCCCGACAAACTTCAATCTTCAGGAATCTTCTCTTTTTTCACGTGGGCATTGTCTCTCGGTGGATAATTGGCTTGCCTCCAGTGTCTTCTAAGATATGAGCAGTATGCACAGATTGCTCACACCGTTGGCTTGATCTTGAACTCCACCTTCTTCTTCGATGAAATATTCTGGCATCCTCGAGAGCGTGGAACAGCTCACAGAAACCCGGCAAGCACTTACTCATATAATTGGTGCCACAGCAGGCTGAATAATTTTTTTTATACTGGGGGGGGGGGGTCTTCCCCGCCAACATAATTGATATACCATATCAATATTCAGGTTGCATCAATATTCGGGGAGGTCCTCTGCGCCCGAAAAATTGATAGCAATATCAATATATATATACATATATATATATATATATATATAGCCTATTAACCCATAGGCTGTCCATGACCCGCGATGTCTAGCATAGGATCATCGTCGGACAAATTGAAATTGTATTTATTGTCACACTCTTTCTTTATTTCTTCAAATTTCTCATCCATTTCAATCTTCAATTCATTTGATAATTCTTCCTTTAATTCCTTCTTCAATATTTTTGACAATTCTTCAAATCTTTTGTCGATTTCTTGATCTATATATTCTTTGTCTAAAGGGTCAACTCCCTTTAGCAGGCATTCTTGATATGACTGATATTTTGGTGATCCTTCTTTTATTGGAGTTTTTGAGCTCGAAGCTTCTCCTTTTGAGGGAATTGCTGTAGCGGGTCTATTTTTAATTATGCCCCCTCTCTTCTCAATATATTCTCTGGCTTCAGGACCTATATAATAATTTGGTCCTATTACTTTCCGTGCCCATTTCAAGGCATCATCGATATTATCATATCTTTTATATGATAAATCTTTGTCTTGGGTCTTTGCTGCAAGCTTCTCTATTTGAATATCTTCCCAATGCATATATATTCCTGGTTTATTTCCATTAAACAATATATATAGATGTTCTTCTTTTTCTACCTCTATTTTTATTGGTTTTGGGCTATTTTTGTTCAACGTATTGAACATATGGAAATATTCTGCAAGACTATTCAGATTAGATAGCATATATCCTTTTTCTTCCCTTTTTACCGCATATTGAAACCACATATTATCCAATATGCATCTTTGGACTTCATCAAGACGAATATGGCTTTTTGGCTTGAAATTGAATGTATTTGGAGAGAATATTTTTAATTTATTGTCATCTCCAAAAATGAAACATTCATTTCCGCCTGCGAGAGTTCCTTTTGCTATTCCCTTCATTTCTGTAAAATTGATGAGCGGGAAAATATGTCAGGTAAACTATTATCCTTTCCCTTAATATGCTCAAATATTACTTTATATCCATTCCCAGCTATGGTGTCTTCAAATAAGACCCATCTTCTGGTCGAGCTTTTCTTACTATTTATTTTATTGTAATATCGGCATATGGCTTCACAATCTGTTCGAACAGTAAATTCTTTAAAACCTAAATATAATCTGAATGCATTTATAGCATTTACTACTACCAATATTTCCCTATCAATATTATTTACTGTCTTTAATTTATAGCTTCCTGAAGAATATCTACATATTTTTTCTTCTGCTTTCGGGGAATATTTACTAGGTCTTTGTTTTAATATAGCTCTCCATCCTACCTTAGATGCATCTGTTTCTATTATAAAATATTTATCTTCTAAAGGCAACTCAAGGGGTTCTAAATTCTTGACTCTTTCTTTTATGGCTTTTACTAATCTTATGTCTTCAGAATTGAAATATTTTTGGCCATTCTTTCTTAGCTTTGCATATAATAGACCAGCTAACTTTGCTAAATTGTCTATATAATTCCTAGCATAATTTACAATTCCTAGGAATTGTTGCAGAACCTTTTTATCACTCATATTGTCAGGAAATTCTAATATTTTCTTTGCAATATGATCTTGTAAATATATTTTTCCTTATCCTATTTCATGACCAAGGAAATTTATTCTTTCTTTGCATATTTCCATCTTATTTTTGGATAATATTAGCCCATTTTGTTCAACCTTTCGAAAGAACACTTTGAGATGGGCTATATGCTCTTTATATGATTTGGAAAATATTAATAGGTCATCAACGTAGACCAATACAAATGCTTGATTCTCATTAAATATATTTTGCATATTTCTTTGAAATAATACGGGAGCATTCTTTAGACCCAATGGCATCACTAGCCATTCATAATGACCTTGTGGACAAGTAAAGGCTGTCCAAGGAATAGATTCCTCTGCCATTTTCACTTGCCAAAATCCTGCTTTTAAATCAAATTTAGAGAAATATTTACTTCCTTGAATTCTATTGATCCATTCCTGCTTATTAGGTATATTGTATGCATCATCTATCGTATTATCATTAAGCCTTTTAAAATTAATTACCATTCTGGACTTACCTCTTACTTCTTCAGCATGATTCCTTACTATAAAAGCAGCAGATCGATGAGGACTTCTACTTTCTCTAATTGCTTTTAGCTTTAGTAATTCTTCAATATGCATTTTGAATTCTTCAATATCTTTGGGAGTAGCTTCTATTAGCCCTGACTTAATTATATAATCTGGGTTTATAATATTTATTTTGCAAACTATAGAGTTCTTATCCCAATGTTTCATTGGTATTTCCCCAATAATTTGTATATTTTCTAATCTTTGCACAATCTTGTCTATATCTTTTTTGGATTTTATATCTCTATACCAATTTGGAGAGAAAGCCTGTAACCCTATGCATTCTGTACACGTATTTTCTATATGATATTCTTCTATTGTCTCACTTAGTTCTTCATCTTTGCAAAATTCAAGGGGATCTAAATTTGCGCTATTTTCATCATCTATATTAGATATTTCTATATTTTGCAAAGCCTTTCTTTGTTTCCGTACTTCAGATAAATATGGAACATTATCTTGACGCGGGATAAACGTAACCCCATCTTCATGTATAATAGTGGTTTGTAAAGATTGTTGTGAAAATCTTAATCCTATTATCATATCATCATTAATAACTGACAAATATCTTATTGTGATTTCATCTATTATATATTTTGTGCCATTTATGTATGCTTCTATATTATATGCCAACTGATTATGAATTTTCTTTATTCCTGACATATCAGTAGATACTTCGGCTTTATTATTATCTATAGTTTTGACTATTTCGGGACACCTCACAAAGTATTTGTCATGCATGATGTTCTTTGTGCAGCCAGTATCTAAAAGTGCCAAAATTTTATAAGAAATATTTGATGTTAAATTTATTCTAACTGGAATTCTTATTCCGAACACTTCTTTAAACGACAATCTCACTATATATTTGTTTCCAAAACTAGTTATAGCATCTTTTAATTGTATTAACTTATCTCCTTTTTTATCTCGAACTGTTACCATTTGTTCCTTCATTTCCGTGATTCCAGCAACAATATTTTCCTTTTCTTCATTATCTTCTAACTTATCTTTTAGTTTTTGTTCTTTATTATCCTTTAGCTTATCTTTTAATATTTCTAGCTCTGCTTCTAGTATATTTATCCGATTTTCTAGATTTCTAACCCTACTATATAATATTCTTTCTTCTGGTTCAAATTCTATTTCCTGTCTCAATATTTGATTTTTGGCTTTTAGACAGGAGGCACAGGCTTGTCTTAGGCATATGCTGCATGTGGATCTATTTTCTTGGCTTGGATAATATATGCAGAAAGCACATTTGATATTATAATCACCTTTTCCTTTAATCCAATCATGTTCACAATCTACTTGATTCATCATTTCTTTCATTAAATCTACCTTATTTTCTTCCTCTTCATAACTATCTAGTAATAACTTATTATTTATTATGCGAGCGTTACTAGTGGCTGGCTTTTTCTCTCTTTTTAGCCTTTTTAGTCTAGCGATTTCTCTAATGAAGAATAATTCTCTTTCTCTTATCTTAGGCCAATCTGTTGTCATAGAACGACTATATTCCCATTCTATATGTTTTAATTTCTTTTCCCAATGGGTGATTTCATCATCTAGATTAGCTTTTTCCATGTATTCAATCACACTTTTATTCTTATCATTTCTAATTTCTGTTTCTGACATAAAAGACGTTGTGTCTATTTCTTCAACTATTTCTTGTCTTATAATGATTTTAGAGTCTTTCTTTGGCGAGTCGTGATTAGAAAATTCGACAGGAGGTGATAAGTATTTAGCAACTTCGTTTAATGCTTGGCTATAATCACTCATATAACTATGAGAGGATGAGAGTTTTTACCTCTTGTACTAACCTTTTTATTTCAGGAATATCTTGTCTTGATTCAGAGCGTGACGAAGAGTCTTTGCCCTTACTTAGGTAACTGCCTATTGTTAACACTTCTATTTTAATATAGTCGTTATTCTTGAAAATTATATTCTGTCTTGTTTTTGCTTCTTCAAGCTTATGCACAATGATGTCTATTTTGCTATTTAACCCGGAGCACTTGTCTGCGAGTTTTTGATATTCTTTGAATATGCTTTCAAATTTTTGGTCAAGTATATCTTGCCTTTTTCCCCAAGATATATAAAAATTATATATCAAATCGACCACAATATTTAGCTGGCTATGCGGTGTATGCCAAATATGCTCCTCAGAGAGATTTATTCTGCACCTTATATTAATATTCTCTTTAGTATTTATTACCTTACCTGTACTAACTTCTAAATTTAAATACCTTAATCTTTCAATGATTATATCCTGGACCTGATACCAACTATGCAATATAAAAAATAATTTTTTTTATTATAGACTTATTAAACAATATTAATGGGTAATATATTTTTCGATCGCTAAACGCGGTCTTTATTAGCGTATGCGGTTAATATTCTGATTACTGTTCACAACAGTATTTAATATACACTTTACTATTCAACACTATTTGCTTTACTATTCGGTACTATTTGCTTTACTATTCGTTACTATGCCAATGATATGCGCTTGTCTGGTTATTAATGTTGCTAATTCTTGCTTATATGCATGATTAATTAGCTGGATATTTAAGGCTATGGCCCGTTTGTGCCGCGGAGGCTGTGAAGTCCTACTCGGTACTCACCATATTTATCATTATGTTGCATCAGATGTAGCTAGTTACGTTCACTTCACGGTTTTAATTGCAAATTTATTAGACGAAGTTCTTATCGTCTTCCCAGGCAGTTCCACCCGAAGGGAACACTTCTCTAGGGCAACAAGGTTCTCATTCAACGCCAACTTTGGGCTACACAGAGAACAAACACGCAGAGGTTTCTCCTATAGGATCCCTAGCATAAGAACTCTTCCCATAAATTCATAAATAGAAACGCCAAGTGAAACCAAGAAACTACATCATTTCAACAACATAATTTACATACGGTTTTCCCTTTCGTGAAACCCCGAAGGGATTACACACAAACTAGGAAATTACCTTACAAATCCTGGCGATCTCAGCACCTTCTTGGCTATACTACTATAGTAGTGGTGGTGGTGGCTAATCACGAAGTGGTTAGAGCTCAGGCTCTGGCTGCGCTCGCTGCTTCGCTTCGCTCTACTCTGTCTTGTGCGTTCTGTCTACTTCGTTGTGTCTCCTCTCGCTTCGAGCCCGACGTCTCCTTTTATAGGCGAGAGACGGCTGCGAGAGAGCCTTCGAGAGCCTGCCTTCACTTATCTATTTTACATACGGTAGCCTGCACGCGTGTCCTACTAGGGTACATGCATGTCCTTCTAAAGTATGGATAAGTGCGAGAGAGCGTGCCCGACAAACTTCAATCTTCAGGAATCTTCTCTTTTTTCACGTGGGCATTGTCTCTCGGTGGATAATTGGCTTGCCTCCAGTGTCTTCTAAGATATGAGCAGTATGCACAGATTGCTCACACCGTTGGCTTGATCTTGAACTCCACCTTCTTCTTCGATGAAATATTCTGGCATCCTCGAGAGCGTGGAACAGCTCACAGAAACCCGGCAAGCACTTACTCATATAATTGGTGCCACAGCAGGCTGAATAAATTTTTTTTTACACTGGGGGGGTCTTCCCCACCAACATAATTGATATACCATATCAATATTTACGTTGCATCAATATTCGGGGAGGTCCTCCGCGCCCGAAAAATGATATGCTAATATGAATATTGATATGAAGAATATATATATGGGAAGTGTCGAGGAAGTTCCGCATGGACAGCGAAAGGAGCTTCAAGTTCATCAGAAAGGAAGAGCTCGAGAATTTGAAGGGCTACCGACTGCTTCGCCGTCCTGTATGACATCGACATCATCAGCACGTGGGCACGGAGAGACCAGCCACAGGAGACGTGATGGAGACGACGGAGGCGATGGGGTGGGTGTGGACTGAAGATCACGTGTCAACTGCTGCGAGGACGACGACGAGGGCCTGTGTGAGCTCCGCAGCGCGTTGGGCTGGGTGGCGTTGGAGGATGGCGGTGCTACACCCGAGTTGTCCTCCTTTCGTTTCGTTCCACGGTAGGTTGTAACATGTCCGCTGCTCTCTTGGCATCTTAACCTGCAGTTTTGTGGTCTTGCAGGTTTTGTTATATAGATTAAACTGTACTGTTTATCCAACTAGCATGACACTATACTAAATTTGATATATGGTTTGTGACTATATTTCTCTGAAGTTTTAGCTGCAATTATGCTAGGTGGTTGGTTAGTGCCGGCTAGAGGGCTCATATGAAACGATCTAGAGCACAGGTTGCAGTTTGCTTCATCATGTTGTGTATACATGCATAAATCACATGTTTGCTTCACTTTTGAGCTAGCTGCATCTGTTTTCTGTAGTTTCTTCTTTGTAATTTGTAAGAAAAAAGGTGTCACAATAAATGAATGTTTTCGTACATTTGCAGTGGTGTCGCTCTTCTTCCCCTAAGCTGACTTATTGGGCAAAGAATTTTCTTTCCCTTGTGCTATGTTCTATATATTATTAAACCTCTTTAGCCTTCATGGTTTTTTAAGTATTTGCCTGCTAACAAGGATGAGCAAGGAAATTTATTCCTATGGTTACACTTGCACTTTTATTAGAGGGAGAGAGACTTGCTAAGACCAGCACAATGTGAAATACTCCCTCCATTCCACAATGTAGTGCCTATAGATTTTTTTGAAAGTCAAACTTTGCCAACTTTGACCAAGTGTATAGAGAAAACTGTCTACATCTATAATGCCAAACATGTACATTCTGAAAATATAACTCATGATGTATCCAATGATGTGTATTTGGTATTCTAGATGTGCCTATTTTTCTCTATGAATATGGTCAAAGCATGTAATGTTTGACTTTTGAAAAATCCATAGGCACTACATTATGGAACGGAGGGAGTATAAAAACTATACAGTGGGGTGAAGGGGGATTGCGAGCTGGCTACACCATTGATAAAGGTTGTACGCCTAGATCTTTATGACAGAGATAGTGGGTGAAGGAGGAAGAAAGAAGAAAACTGATTTTAGCAATAAAAAGACCAACAATATCATCTGATGGTAGCGGTAAAAATATGACAATGTCATCTGATGTGCATGAGGATTCTACATGAATATGTTAGCCACAATTAGTGTTAAGCCAACAGAATATGTATGTACCGGTGCAACGCACGGGCACTTACCTAGTAATTAAGGAAAACTACAATGTGCCTCATGAACGAAGGAAGGGACTTAAGAGAAGGAATAAACCCAATTAAGAGAAGGAATAAAATCCAAAATTAGCTATGTTTGGGTGGATGTTACTCCTGATTTCTTGTACTACATGATGTAACTCTGCCACGATATAAATAAAAGTGCCAGTAGGCTTTCCTTCTTCTAAAAAAAGAGAAGGAATAAACCCAGAAGTATCCTGTTTCTCAGGAAGAAAAGAAAGGAGAGGAATTAAGAGAAGAGAGGACCGATTCATGCCCACACACACGATTATACATGTACCATCACAAGGAAGGACACGGGTGAGGATCCCTACAAAGGGGTGACAAACATAAAAAACTTGGGCATGCGTACGTGTAACCTGATCACTTGCTAAATTAAAATGCCCAATTAATAGGTGTTATCACGGAAAGACATGTTTTATATTTTTGTGCCATTTAAAATGTGTTTTTTTAACACAGTACCGAAGCAAGCGCTCATATATACATGAATACACTCACCCCTATGAACGCACACACGCACACCCTACCCCTATGAGCACCTCCGAGAGACTGAGCCGGCATATCATCTTGAGATTTTACAAAGTCACCGTAAGCGCCTCGTAGTCGACGGGAACGTCTCCTCCCACTGAACGCGTATCGCCGAAAATCCTGAAATAAATGCAGGATAAATGCGAGCACCAGGATTTGAACCCTGGTGGGCTGGGGATACCACTATCCTCTTAACCATCCCAACAACAGGTTGGTTCCCACCATTTAAAATGTGTTTGTGCCTTTTAGAAAATGTTATGCAATTTATAAAAATAGTTCATGCATTTAAAATAGTTCTGGGTACAAACGCAACTCACACAAAACTAGATGTATTGCTAAAGGCACATAACGTGCTTATGTTTTCTTTGCATTAGTTCTCCCTCACACAGTGGTAGATTGCATGGTTATATATAGATGTATTTTTATGCATGGCAGCTAGCACCTATCAAAAACCTACTCGGTGCACTATCACAAGTCAACTCGACCACGAAGGCCATCGGATTAACTCTAACAAATTACTACATTCTCTGCTGGATGAACTGGATGTTCTTTTCCCCATGCTTCCCATGCCTAGAGGCTCTCCAAATTGTTCCTTCTTGTAGAGAAAACAAAAAGAAAACACCGGCCATGGTCTTGACATGAAGGTCAGGCTAATTGGTATTACGTGAGACACCGTCACAACAACTGCTTTCATGTTTAGAAGCTCATCAGTAAGCCACCATTCCCTTTTTTCAGAATTTTCAACTGGAGCTAGCATGCGATATTTTGCAAGGAGGTGGAGGCTAGATTCCTAGAATGCAAAACTTAGAAAGGTGTTAGGAAAATCCAGCTACTAGGTGACAAGGAGTGAGTGAATGGAGTGAAGTGTTGAAGCAATGCATGCCACTTAGGCATTCATATATGATTTGTTCTTACACATGCACATAGTACTGCAATGTTCAACTCAGGCCCACATGTCATACTCAGCCAACACTAATCAAATCTGCTGGATGCAACCACCTCTTGGTTTTGACGCGTCATTACTAGCTTCTCCATGCATTCCTACACTAGTGATCGCCCATCAAGTGGTTTTCATAATGGTTCGTCATTCATCCACCATTGCTGTTTGATATAACTATGGAACTAACCTCCCATGCTGTTTTGCTAAAGCATGTTGATGCTCGCACATATTTTAGTTCTGCATTATATACTACACTTTCGTACAGTTTTGTGTTGCGCATGTTTTCCTATTCATATATGTCATAATACAACCTACAAACACAGTACTTGGGTGATTTCCACCTTCCGTGATCATTTGATTTTACTTTCCAAGACCTTCAGGATATAAAAAGGAAACAAAGTGTGTTTGGGTTCTCTTTTTCTTAGGAGACATTCTCAGGAAGGGAACACCGCTGATTAATTGAGAAGATTGGCCTTGTTTATGATAAAATAGACATAAACAAATATAAAACATGATTAATTTGATGACAGCCATCGAAAACCCAAACAAAAAGACACCACCTGGTAACCAAGGCCATGGCCATCGCTAAACGGGAAAAAAACATGCTAGCATCCCGAAGCCTGCTTGAGGCATCATTGCCTGTTGAAGCCGTAACCACCCTCTGGCAACACCGACAAGAAGTGAGCACTCCGAGAGACGCAAGGTCATACTGCACCTAGCTTCAGGCGGATGCACATCGTTGGTGTGTCCATGCCAGGTATCCCCAAAACAATCAAGACAAATGAATCAAAATTGAAGTCAAAACATACACCTTCGTTAATTCCTTGGCTGAAACCATTTCGAAAGCTACGTACAATACACTCTTCATAGTGGTTGGGATCGATACATGTGAAAAAGTACTAAGACAACAAATGGCATAGATAGTGTATGTGACCTAGACGAGGAAACACAAGGCTATTCTCCTCAAATTGGATTTCGAGAAGCCTAAGGCCGGGTTAGCTGGTCTTTCTTGAGGGAAATCCTGCTCCGGAAGGGCCAGCTTTGATGCAGGGTGAGTTCAGTGCATTGACGAAATAGGGTTTCCCCCCGCTTTGTATTACAAAGCAACCATCACCGATACAACCAACGATAGGTGCTGGGGCGGAAGCAGCATAGGCACGCCCAAAAGAAATGAAAGAGAATGACAAAAGAAACAAATGCCGACAACGGCGGATCAACAAAAACGAAGAAGCCTCGCCACCGCTGCGCCCACCGGGGATCTTCCACCAAGCTCCTAGACTCCGAAGCGCCGGTACCAATCAACACCTCCAAGAAGGGACGCGACGATGACGACGCTGCTGCCAAGGGTTTCCCCTAGTACGCGGCGAGGAGAGAGGAAGGGTAGCCCCCGACGCCCTCCAGGAAGGTCCGGCGGCACCCTCAGGCGCCACCGCGTCGGTGTCGGCTAGGCCGACAGGGATTTCTCCCGATCCCAACCTTCACCTCGGGCGCTCCGGAGCACTCCACCAAACAGTCCACCACCCTGCGCCAACACGGTCTTGAAGCTTCCACGCCGTCTCACCATGGCACCGCGAAGGGGGCCTACACAACGAAGAAGAGGAGCCGGGACTAGCGACAGCAGCACCGTCGGCACGCGGGAGGGCCCAACCTCCACCGTCAACGACGGTAACCGACTGGACGCGACAGCAGGAGCATACCAAGCCCGTGGGCCCACAGGCCCGGCCGGGCCCTCAGATGCCCGTAAAGCTCCCGCCGTCGCGCTGCAGAAGGCACGCCGTCGGCGCCGCCACCCCCCGTCCGAGCTGCTCCTCCTCCTCGCCATGCAGAAGACGTCGAAGCAGCGCCACTGGCTGGCCCGCTAGCACCCAGATGGGGCCCGCAGGGGCCAGATCTGGGCCGGGGGTGCGCTGCCGGCCACCCCACGCCACCACGCCGCCCCGCCGCCAAGGGGCAGCACCGCCACCTCGCCCGCCGCCGGCGACCGCAGCCGGGTCGCCGGGCCGCCGCCAAGCCGAGCAGCACCGCCGCTGTCCCCTGCCCCGGGAAGGGGAGACGCGCGCGCGGGGACAGGAGGTGCAAGTATCTTCCTTCCCTCCAGCACCCGCCAAAAAAAAAACTTCCCTCCATGGCTACTCATGTACTCTCGTGTCAACTTACTCAAGCATGTATGTGTGACTGGTCATCTAGTCACATAAATCAACTAATCAAGGACAACATTATGATTCTACAGAACGGCTGTTATGAGTCTTACGACATGTCGGGCTCATTCATTGTCTACTATCCGAGCGACATCGAACTGATGGACAAGACCATGAGCCATGGTCACATGGGGAGACCATGGTGTCCATCTATCTCCACCAGCTTCTCCCTCCTTCCCGTCGACGAGTTAATGGCATCAAATAACATACAACTACTATCATACGTATTATCACATAGCTCCAGCAGATGCCGAGCGAGCCGATCTCGTACAGCTAAAACTCATCTCCCAAAACGAAAAAAATGACCTCCGTGATTCCCGCACCCCTTGTCGGGGCGACCGGATGGCGATCACAGATCGCGACGGAAGCGGTCTCGCCGGTGGCGAGTTCCCATGATCTAGGGAGAGTGAGAATACCAGAAGAGAGAGGAGAGATACTGAGGATCGTGGAGGACCCACTGGGATTGAGGGAGGCTTGGGAGAGAACCAGGAAGGCGATCAGGAGGCTCGTGTTGGAAAGGAAGCAGCGACCCGGAGGCCTCGATGGAATTGTTGGCCGGAGACCACAGCCTGGCGAGGGGGGGTTGGAGAGGATCAGGGATAAAATGCTTACCATGAGAGAGGATCTGGATCGCGGGCTTGGAATAAAATCTGGAAAATCAGATCAGGAGGTCGGCCATGAGCAACAGGTACACACAACACATCCAGCATGTCCAGTAGAATTGCATGGAGTTAAGGAGGAACGGATCATGGATGTGACGGTATGTGATGCTGTCAAAGAGGAAGATATCCCGTATGACTCAACAACATATGTTCAAGATGAGAATGTGCATCGGCAAGAAAAGAGAGTCAACGAGCAACAATTTGACCCCGTGTATGAGATCCCTGCTAGTACAGACGTAGAGACGGATCACTTTCTGAATCAGATCAGAAGGAATTTAAATCTGGTTCAGCAGGAGAGAGGAGATCAGTGGGAGGAGGAACAAATCAGTCAAACCCAAACGGGTGATCCACCAGACATAGTACTGGGAAGCAGTGCAGTACAGGATGGAAAGGTATCTACAGTTCTGAGAGAGAAGCACCAGGAAGCAGTGGGTACAGGCCCTCAGGTGATGCAAACGAAGCAAGTGGAAAAAGGGCTCGTCGTGCTTCTGAATTTAGGTTCTGATAAAACTGTAACGACTGGGATCGAGAAGGTTGGGGACGATCTACAGTACCTCCCGTGTTTTGGCCTCGTTCCCCAGTCCCTTGCGGCTGTATCTGCTGCTGCTGTTACTCCTCTGAAGCTGACTGATGGGCAAGCTGCAGTGGACCTGAACCGGAACCAGGAGGAACATAACAAGGTGCAGATGACGGCTGAACTGAACAAGGAAGCAGGCAACAGAAGGAAAATTAGGGAGAGCGCAGAATCTGCTGCCTCGATCCTAGGGAAGAGAGGAGGAGGGAATCGGCAGGAGAGCACAGAGCAAGGGGGTGAACTGAATGAGAAGGAGACAGAACAGTACAAGAAGAGGAAAGGGTCAGATTCAGAAGATGAAGAGGATAGCAAGGTCAGAGATGGTGGACAGGAAGCAATCGGGCTCGGGGCTCCCGATCAACTGGTGGGCGCTAAGGATGGCGCCCACCAGGAGCCATGACGGTGTTGAGCTGGAACTGTCGAGGAATTGGCCAACCCCGTACAGTTCAAGAGCTAGTGAGGCTGGTGAACTCTCTGAAGCCTAAGCTAGTTTTTCTCTCTGAAACACGGCAAAACGATGATTACGTCAATAAGTTACGATGGAGGCTAGGCCTCAAGCATTGTATCCTCCATGCTGGCACCGGAAAGGGTGCAGGCATTGCTCTCCTATATGATGAACAAGTAGAAATAAAGAAGCTTGCCGTTGGCCCGAGGTACATCGATGTCTTGATTCGCCTCAATCCGAATAGTGTGCAATGGAGAGCTACTTTCGTGTATGGGGAACCAAAATCTCATGAGAGGTACAACATGTGGAATTTGCTGCGAAGGATTAGACAAAATGCTACAGAACCTTGGTTGGTGATAGGTGATCTTAATGAAACTATGTGGCAGAGCGAACACTTCTCGAGATCAAAGAGATCAGAGAGTAATATGGCTGATTTTAGACAGGTTTTGGCTGATTGTAATCTGCATGACCTGGGGTACAAAGGAACACCATGGACCTATGATAACAAACAGAAGGGGTGCAACAATGTGAAGGCAAGGTTGGACAGAGGGGTTGCAACCCCGGAGTGGAGTAAGGTCTTCGCGAATGCTTCTGTGGAACACATTTGCTCATCCAGATCGGATCATGTGCCTCTCTTGCTGCGGCTGGGCAATAGGAAAGAATGGCGGCCGGTTAGGAGAAGTTTTAAATACGAAGCTATGTGGGAGAGGAACACAAAGCTGGGTGATGTAATCAACAAATCTTGGAGTGAAGGAGGGGCTAGCTCGTCACTAGAGGACATCACTAAGAAACTAACGAACATGCAGGACGTCCTGAGTACTTGGGCTCAGAAGGAATTCTGTTCTATCCAAAATAAACTGAAAAGCTTGAGGGATAGTTTGAAAATGCTAAGAGCCCAACCAACCTCTCGTGTGACTGAGAATAAGATCAAGGAAATTGAAGCAGAGATGGATGAGTGGCTACTCCGAGAGGAGATTATGTGGAGACAAAGGTCACGTATTACATGGCTGCGTGAAGGCGACAGAAATACCGAGTTTTTCCATCGGAAAGCAAATTGGCGTAGGAAGAAAAACAAAATCCTTCAAATTAAAAAGGAGGATGGGAGTTGGGCAGAAAGCGAGAAGGATATACAGGAGGAAATAAATAAATTTTTCAAGGATCTATACAAGCGTGATGAAGGGGTGGCGGCCCAAGATCTGATCCAAATAATTCAAAACAAAGTAGATGAGAATATGAACAGGGCGCTTACCAAACCAGTTACCGATGAGGAGGTGGGCGATGCATTATTCCAAATCGGGCCGCTTAAAGCGCCGGGGCCGGATGGATTCCCCGCGCGTTTCTATCAAAGGAACTGGGGGGTTTTGAAAGGGGATGTGGTGAAGGGAGTGAAAAAGTTTTTTGATGATGGGATCATGCCTGAAGGAGTGAACGACACCACCATTGTTCTGATTCCGAAAAGTAACAATCCCTTGAGCGTGAAGGATTACCGGCCCATTAGCTTGTGCAACGTGATATACAAGGTGATCTCAAAAATTTTGGTTAACCGGTTACGCCCATTCCTTGATGATATCATTTCAGAAACCCAAAGCGCATTTATCCCGGGGCGCATGATAACGGACAACGCGATCATTGCGTTTGAATGTTTCCACAAAATACATCACAGTAAGAATCAGAGGGACAATTTTTGTGCGTACAAGCTGGACTTGGCCAAAGCCTACGACCGAGTTGACAGGAAGTTCTTGGAGGGTACTCTACAAAAGATAGGTTTTGACCAAAAGTGGATTAATTGGGTGATGACTTGCGTAAAATCAGTTCGGTTCTCAGTCAAATGCAATGGAGAACTCCTGCAAATGTTTTCACCATCCAGAGGGTTACGGCAAGGTGACCCGCTAAGTCCGTACCTGTTTCTGTTTGTGGCTGACGGTTTATCTACTCTTCTAAACATAGAGGTGATGAGCGGCTCGTTGACACCCATAAAGATTGCTAGGGGAAGCCCCGGGATATCAAATCTGCTCTTCGCTGATGATAGCTTGCTCTTCTTTAAAGCAAACATGGACCAAGCTGTGAAAGTCCGAGAGGTGTTGGAAGTGTTCCAGAGAAGTACGGGGCAGCTCCTAAGTCAAGATAAATGCTCCCTCCTCTTTAGTGAAGCTAGCCAGGCCAATGTCAGAGACGGAATCATGAGGACTCTGGGAGTAGTCTCGGCCTCTTTTGAGAGTAAGTATTTGGGGCTCCCTACGCCAGAAGGTAGAATGAAAAATGAGAAATTCCAGCCTATTATGGACAGGTTTGGCAAGAGATGCAATGTGTGGAATGAAAGATACATGTCCCAAGCGGCTAAGGAGGTGCATGTGAAATCTGTTGCACAGGCCCTTCCAACTTTCACCATGGGTGTGTTTTAAACTAAACCAAAGCTTCTGTGACAATTATGAGAAGGTTATTAGGGATTTTTGGTGGGGAGATAAAGATGAGCAAAGGAAGGTACACTGGATGGCGTGGGAGAGCATGATAAAACCGAAGAGAGATGGTGGAACAGGATTTCGGGATATGCACTTGTTTAACCAAGCATTATTAGCACGTCAAGGATGGAGGTTGATCCAGAATCCGGAGAGCCTGTGCGCTAGAGTTTTAAAATCAAAATATTACCCCAAGGGAGACCTTCTTGATACGGTCTTCTCGTCGGACGCGTCCCCTGCTTGGAGAGGCATAAAATTTGGATTGGAACTACTCAAGGAGGGTTTAATTTGGCGTGTGGGAAATGGGAGGAAAATACAAATCACGAGGGACCAATGGATTCCACGCAAAGAAGGACTAAAGACGGCAGAATTCACTAGACGGTCGAGATTAAGGTGGGTGAACTAGCTCATAGATCCTGACACAAATACATGGAATACGGAGCTAGTAAGGCAAATCTTCCACTCGTTTGATGCCGAGGAGATATGCAGAATTCGTCTACCCACTGTTGGTATGGAGGACCAAGTGGCCTGGCATTATGAGAAAACTGGCGTGTTCACAGTGAAGAGTGCTTATAAATTGGCGGACTCTCTCAAAAGACAAGGAACTAAACTCCCCTCAAGCTCAGCAAGTGATCCGGGTGATAGGAAAATTTGGGATGTGATCTGGAAAGCTCGCGTGCCGGAGAAAGTCAAGATTTTTGGCTGGCGAGTGGCAACTAATACTTTAGCCACAAAGCACAATCTCTTCAGAAGGACAATTGTTAAGGAAGATGTGTGTGACATCTGTGGAATGGAGAGGGTGGACGAGTTCCATGCAGTCATCACATGTACCAAGAGCAAAGCCCTGCGTTGTGCTCTAAGGACAAAATGGGAAATACCAAAGGAGTGTGAATTCAGATTCACAGGCAGAGACTGGCTGCAGATGCTTCTACTGAAGAACTCAGAGATGATCAGAAGCCGGATTCTGCTAATACTTTGGATGGCATGGCATCTTAGAAATAATATAGTTCATGGGGATGGGAGAGAGACAGTGACGGGAGCTGTGCAACAGCTGATTAGACTGGAGGAGGATGTGCACACGGCCATGCAGAAGGAAGCACCAGACGACAGTAAAAATGTGGTATCCTTGTTCTGCAGCAAACCTTGCAAACCGGTCTCGCCAGTGACTAATCAGTGGGAAGCGCCTACTCCGGGTATGGTGAAACTGAACTGCGATGCGGCGTTTGACGCAGAGACTGGAGACACATGGGGGGGCGCAGTCGCTAGAGACCACAGGGGGCTGGTTTTTGTGGCTGTCGGGCGTCGCCTGAACCAATGCCGATCAGTGGAAGAAGCGGAGGCCTCGGCTGCTGTGATGGGTCTCTCAGAATTTGCGAAGCTGTATCATGGGCCCCTTGTACTGGAACTGGACTGTTCGTCTGTTGGAAGGGACGTACTGCTGGACACGACGTGCAGATCCCCATGGTATGCTCTAATTGGAGAAATCAAAAGGGTCTCCTTGGCGTTCTCTAGCATGGAATGTTGTGTGGTCAGCCGCAAGAAGAATTTGCTGGCACACGAAGTTGCGGCTACTGCCCGACGAACAGGCGATCTCAGGACGATCGCAGACGTACCTGCGAGTATCAGAAAGACTATGCTGGACGAATGTAACACCTCCATGGCATAATGTGTGCCCATGGTTCTCAAAAAAAAAAAAAAAAAAAAAAACTCATCTTCCAAACTCTTGTCGGCCACCCGAGCAGTTGAAACTAAACCCTTTCTTTTTTTTTCGAAAAAGGCTTTAGCCCCGCTTTATAGATAAAGCACAAACCTCATACAATCGAAACACACAACACACGACCACAATGCACACATCCAAGGCAAGATACAATGACGCTAAAGAACAGCAACTACTTTTCAGTTGTCTAACTCTTGTGATGCTTAATTACCTTCATCCTGATCATTTGCTCTGTTTTTCGCTGCAACAACGAAGTCAGGCGCTGATCAAGAAGATCGCAGGATCATAAGTGCCGTGTAGGGCATGATAGCCGTGTAGTAGCAAAAACTCTCTTAGACAAGTGCTGATATGCGCTAGCTGTGTGTTGAGTCAATCTCAGGTTCCTCATCCACAATGCTTGGCATTACCTAGGACCAGTGACAAGACACCTTCAGCCTCAGGTTTGTGCAGAATCACTGTGGTGGATGGAGCTGCTGAAGCAGGTGGTAGGCATGATCACCTTGGACACGCTCTTCGTGGTGATGACACTACTGGTGAAGAAGGCGCTCAATGGTGACCTGAACCCCGTTGTTGTCATCGTTCTGCAACAGTTTGTAAGCCCAGCTTTAATACTCGCATGTCTCTGCTAGTAAGTGGCAGCAGTTTTAATTGTGTGTGTTCATAGTCGAGGACTAGTATTACTGTATGAGTTCCAAGTGGATCGCAAGCTGGTTATACTCTGTTCTGGACTAAGATATGCTATATCATCATTAATGTTTGCAATTTACTAGATCTTAATATGTGGAGTAGCTTTGGCTCGTCTAATCTGCTTCTTGTGGTTCCACTTGTGCAGACGGATGCTTGTTATGGCACTTCTAAAAGTGTCTTGTTTCATCATTGCTGATTCACTTTTAGTTAGTACTCCCTCTGTAACGTATTATAATTTTGGCAGGGAGTAACTTATAAAAACGTCTTATACGGAGGGAATATGTGCGTGGCTGTAATGTGACAGTAAATTTACACTCTGCACCCAGCCTTTAAATTTAGGTGTGCTGGTTCACTAAGGTTTGGAATACCAGCCTGCCTTGTGGTGCCTTCGTTTGTATAGCCTGACCTGGCAAATGAGTCATTCATATCAGGGATAAGGGGCCAATTACTAGTGGGACTGGACAATAGAAAAGGGAACTGTAGGTGGAATTTCTAGTTGGTGCTGACTCGAATTCATCCATCATGTTCCCGTAAAAAAAAAAACCATTCATCATGTTGCTTGAAAGAGCCTCCCATCAGTGCCTGCAGTTTTTTCACACGCCACTCCTCTTTGCAGGCAGCGTGCTAGTGCCATATCCGATGCTAGCAGATGTATTCCGGATTGCGGAAGTTTCTTGTTCATAATTGGTAATTCGGTTCTAATGAACTGAAGCCGCAAGCAGAAGTTAGTTAAATACTGCATAATTCTTAGCTGCTTGTGGGTAAACAGAAACCCAAAAATGATGCATTTGCTGGACCGAGAAAAGAAACACTGACACTTCTGAAAAACCTAGGCAAAGTTTTCTGGTGATCTCAAGACTTGCAACATCATCTTCACTCCACTGGAACTTGCAACCAGATAGTTGTCGTTAATTGCTGGTGTGCGGCATGTAGATAGATGTTGGTGCTGAAGCTGAATACAAAACTAAGGGGATGCAGAGCCCATTACACAAGGAAAAGCATTTGGACTCTGGACAGGAGCGCATGCTTCAGACAGATGATCAGAAATATAATCCAGTAGCTGATTAATCAAATCTTAAAAGAGTTGGACATTAGTAACAGAGACCTCCAAATTGGGTACCAATTTCCGTTGGCAAGCAACAATCTACACTGCCAATTTCGGTTGCTAGCTCCGATAGCTAGTTTCATCATCGTAACCACAAGCAAAGAACACCCCAAAATTCCTACTAGCAACAAGATTCTATAACAAAATCATTCTCATTTGAAAACACAAGACTCCATAGTCCATAGTATATATTATACTCTCACCGACCTACCTTCAGAAGTGGTGTGTGTGTGTGTGTGTATAAGCCCAGATTTATTCTTGTTTTCCAAAACTAAGCTTGTGGTTGGTAATAATCTGGCTATAGCTAGGCAATGACAGCGATTTCAAAGCGTGACACAAATCATGTAATTAACAACCATACAAACAAGTACTACATGACGCTGTTCAGCTTAATTACCGCAGGGAGTAAACATGCACATGGAACTGTGATCGATGATCAGAGTTCATCCCAGAAGTAATTCCCGCACAGGCGGGAGGACATAACGACGAGGGCCACTGGCACGGCGAGGACGAGCCCAACGCAGACCAAGAGCTGCACTGAGCCGAAGGACGCGGCAGCGACGTACGCCACTAGCAAGGCCATGACGTTGAGTGCCACAAGGATCTCGAGGGCCTTGATCTTGGCCAGCCTGAGCAGGTCCTGGCTGGCCAGCAGCAGGATGATGGAGAGGGACAGCGCGAAGGCGGCGGTGTTGCTGTAGTAGAAGATCCTGCACCTGGTAGGACTCACGATGAAGAGAAGAGGAATCATCTGTTCCCCATAGGTGGTAGGCGGTATAGTGGGATCTGATATATACGGAGGGACAAGAGGTGGAGGTGGAGGGGGAGGATTGGGAACTTGTACAATCTGCTCCGACACTTTCTCGAAGCCGCCTGGCGGGCTTAGGCCCGAGGCGTAGGTGATGGAGGCGATTACGGTGGCGAGGACCATTAGCCACCCACGGAGCTCCCGGATGGACACCGACACTACATCCGGCGTGGTGTGGGCCTTGCCGCTGGCGTCCGGGGTAAGCAAAGCCTGGGAACTGTCCGGTGTCATCCCCGGGGAGTCCGTAGACTGGACGACGAGCACATTTACACCATTTTGCAGGGATGCCGACTCCTGGACATCTTCCAGCACGTTGACGGCTTCGATCTCTTGCTGGTTCTGTTGGGGCTGCGCCGGTGGATCTGATCCACCGGCCGCGGCGGACGTCGCCGGTGTACCGCGGGCTAACATTGGCTTTGTTGCTGCTAACTAGTAACCTGCACTAGCTAGCTAGCTAATTGTGATGATGTTTCTAGAGCGATCCAATACGTGCATATATATACCAAGGCTAGGAAGTTGTTTACTCCTTACCATTGAAGCTAGCTAACTTGCCGGCCGGCCGGCCGAGAAATTTATTCATTCCAGACAAGGTAAAGCGGAAGGGGCGAGACAAAATTAAACAACGCGCGCGGAGACTGACTTATTAGCACAGTTTAAAAATCGAACTCTTGTAACCCGGGTTTCTTAGCGTTACAAGACGACATTGTAAGAAAACTCACGGAACCACACCGCCTGCCCTTATATATCACCTACGTATGGTGGTCAGACCGGCCAATCAGAGTAAATTGCAAACAGCTACGACATTCGCGTCATCGATCCGGTTTTGCCATCTCTTTGTGTTTTCTTTTTCAAAGGTAAAAGTATTTTATTCCAGGATTATAGAGTTACCACCAGCCGATTGTGGGGGCACAGCGCTGATATGGATGACCCGGTGGAACAGGAGTTACCACCGCCGTTATCTCCGTTGGCCTCGCCTACCGCGCCATCTGTGGCCGAGGGGGGTGTGAGGGGGGTGACCCTTCCTGCCTCGCCTTCTTCGTCTCGTCGGATTCTGCTTGGGGGTGCGGTGGGGGACAATAGGCAGGCGGCCTTGTCCAGCCCTACCAGCCCGTGTTGCCCTGGGCCGGCGCCATCCCCCGAGGAGTTCTCGGGGGGGTTGGCTTCGGCAAAGAGGGCGGCCTCACCTGGAGGTCTTTCACCCGTAGTGGGTATGCATCGGTCGAGGACTCCTGATTGCAGCCCGCGCGTGACTCCGAGGGGGTCTCCGGTGCCCGTGCGCTTGACTCCGAGGGGGTCTCCGGCGCCCGCACCCGTGGAGGCGGGTGCGGCTTCTCCGGTAGGGCAGATGGCAGGCGGCCATATCCCGACTGGCTCGGTGGACATAGGTCCGGTTGGGGATCGGGCAGGAGGCCTTACCCCGAGCGGACCTTCGCGGGACGAGATCGTCGCCTTCGGAGGGATCCCGGATCCCAGGTCTGAAGGTCGACGGATGAGCAGCCGTCTCCAGGATCAGCCTGACGTTGATGACCTACAGCTGGGTCGCGCCATGCGAGCGGCCAAGCTTCGTGACATTGAGGTCACTACAGGTATGTCAGTCAATACTTCCAATTCTATTTTGCATTTTTCTGAGGTCGATATTATGAATAATGCAAATCAGTTGGGAGTTTCGCTAGGTAGTAATGGAAAAGAAATTGCTAAATCCGTTAATGACCTACTTGATCTTGAGGCGGAGCGAGCCATGGAAATGATTAGAAGCTTAGCGGCTGTTAAACCCTTAAATGACTCGGAAATTGATGCATTGGGTGTTAGGGTTCTTGATAGTTTTTGTGAGGACCTTGCGCCTTCTCCCGCCCGGTCTGAGGAGGACGAGAGTTTTCATTCTCAGGAGGTTTCAACTCCCGTTGATCCAGAGGCATGTAAGCTCACTGAGCTCGGTTGTATGGACAGAGTTGATGAGCAAAACAAGCCTAAGCACAAGTGGAACCGGAAGATTTATCCGGCCTCGGCGGTGCGTAGAAGTGCTAGGATCCGGACCGCTAAAAAATTCTATGATGAAAAATGAAAGGAATCTTTTGGAATAGCAGAGGTCTGACAGACTTGGCTAAACGTAGGTTTCTGGCGGATGCATCTATAGAGCACAAGTTAGATTTCATAGCCCTCTCTGAAACTGGTAGAGATAATTTTACCTCTCAGTTTCTTGGCACCTTATCGGGAGGAGTTGATTTTGATTGGCATTGCTTACCCCCAAGAGGAAGATCCGGTGGGATTTTACTTGGGGTCAAGTGCGAAACTTTGGAGGTTCGGAACGTTGTTCTGGGAGAATTTGCGGTTAAATTTTGGGTTAGGTCGAAGGTTGATGGGTTCCAATGGGCACTGGTGGCAGTGTATGGAGCTGCGCAGCCTGAGCTAAAGCCAGATTTCCTGGCTGACCTGGTTCGTATTTGCGGAGATGAACGGCTCCCAATTCTGGTTGGGGGTGATTTTAACATCATAAGAAGGCGGGACGAAAAGAACAATGATAACTTTGATGGCAGATGGTCATTTATGTTTAACACTATTATTGAAAGCCTGGATCTTAGGGAGATCGAGCTTTTTGGTAGAAAATTTACTTGGGCCAACACACTGCCAAATCCAACTTATGAGAAGTTGGATCGTGTTCTCACCAGTGTGGAATGGGAGCAGAAGTTTCCTCTGGTGACGGTCCAGGCGTTGTCGCGAGCGATCTCTGATCATACCCCATTGCTTGTTGACTCTGGAGAGGCAACTCATGTGGGGAATAAAAATATATTCTCTTTTGAATTAGCATGGTTTGAGAGAGAAGGTTTCTTGGATCTGGTTGCACGGGAATGGGCAAAGGATTCAGGAGGGAGATCGAACGTAGAAAATTGGCAGAATAAGATTAGACATTTAAGACAGTTCCTTTGCGGTTGGGCCAAACATTTGAGTGGCGTCTATAAGGTCGAAAAGGAAAGGCTCCTTAACCTTATAGATGACTTAGATTTAAAGGCCGAGTCCTCCATTTTAGATACCAGCGAGCTGGAGGCTAAAGTGGAGGCGGAGCTGAGACTGAAAGAATTGCTGCGAGAGGAAGAATTGAAGTGGGCGCTTAGAGCCAAAGTGCGAAAAGTCGTCCAAGGGAACGATAACAAGCAATTCTTTCATATGATTGCGAATGGTAAGCATCGCAAGAAGAAAAAATTTCAGCTCGAGCAAGATGAGGGGACGATTTTGGGACAGGAGAACCTAAAATTATACATCACCAATTATTACAAGCAGTTGTTTGGGGCTCCTGAGGATAGTTTTGTGTCCTTAGACGAGTCGAGGGTTGAGGATATCCCTCAACTTGCGACGGACGAGAATGAGATCTTGTCCGCCCCGTTTTCGGAGAAAGAGGTGTTTGAGGCGATTTCACAGATGAAGAATAATAAAGCGCCTGGGCCGAATGGTTTTCCGGCAGAGTTTTATAAAAGGTGCTGGCATATTTTAAGGGTGATTTGCTTCCAATGTTCCATGATTTGTTTTCTGGGCATTTGCAGCTATTTCACTTAAATTTTGGAATGATAACTTTGCTCCCTAAGAAGACAGAGGCCGTACGGATTGAGCAGTTCCGACCGATATGTCTTCTTAACGTTAGTTTTAAAATCTTCACCAAGGTGGGGACTAACAGGCTGACGCAGATTGCACACAGTGTGGTGCAACCATCTCAAACAGCCTTCATGCCGGACAGAAACATCCTTGAAGGGGTTGTGGTCCTTCATGAAACGCTCCATGAGATCCACACGAAAAAACTAGATGGGGTTGTTTTTAAGGTGGATTTTGAGAAAGCGTATGATAAGGTTAAGTGGCCATTTCTTCAGCAGGCCTTGCGGATGAAAGGATTCGATCAATCCTGGAGAAAGCAGGTAGACTCTTTCACGCAAAAAGACAGTGTCGGAATAAAAGTGAATGATGATATAGGTCATTATTTCCAGACACACAAGGGTCTCAGACAGGGAGACCCGATGTCACCTATCTTGTTCAACATAGTGGTAGACATGTTGACAATTCTGATAGGAAGAGCTAAAGAAAATGGCCAAGTAGGTGGTCTTGTCCCGCATCTAGTGGATGGTGGAGTGTCCATTCTACAGTACGCCGATGATACTATCATCTTCATGGAGCATGATCTGGTGAAAGCAAGAAATATGAAGCTTGTGTTATGCTTATTCGAGCAGTTGTCGGGGTTAAAGATTTACTTCCATAAAAGTGAATTGTTCTGCTTTGGGAGAGCTAAAGACGAACAAGAAGCTTACAAACAACTGTTTGGATGTGGGTTGGGCTCGTTGCCTTTTACATATCTGGGCATACCAATTCATCATCGCAAGCTCTCTAACAAAGAATGGAAGTGCATTGAAGATCGATTTGAAAAGAAACTAAGTTGCTGGAAGGGCAAACTTATGTCATATGGAGGCCGACTAATTCTCATTAATTTGGTGCTCATGAGTATGCCAATGTTTCTCTTGTCCTTCTTTGAGGTACCAGTAGGGGTACGGAAAAGATTGGACTTCTATCGATCGCGTTTTTTCTGGCAGAGTGACGAGTTAAAAAGGAAATACAGACTTGCTAAATGGGATATTATTTTTAGGCCAAAGGACCAAGGTGGTCTTGGCATTGAAAATTTAGAGGTGAAGAACAGATGCTTACTCAGCAAGTGGTTGTACAAGTTATCTGTAGAGACTGATGCCACATGGGCCCAAATTCTGCGTAATAAATACCTTCATTCTAAGACCTTATCACAAGTGACGGTCAGACCAACCAATTTGCCTTTTTGGAAAGGACTGATGAGAGTGAAATCAGCCTTCTTCCATAGGACAAAGTTTATCGTTGGTAATGGTACTTCCACGAGATTCTGGGAGGATACGTGGCTAGGGGAGACGCCTCTAGCTATCCAATATCCGTCCCTCTATAATATTGTTCAGCATAGAGATGCTTATGTTGCAACAGTATTATTACAATCCAATCCTCTAAATATTCAATTCAAAAGGACTTTAGCGGGAAACCGCTGGGAAGCTTGGCTCCATCTTGTGAGAAGATTGATGGATGTCCACCTTTCTCAACAGCCAGATCAGTTGCACTGGAAACTAACCAAGAATGGAGTGTTTTCGGTAAAATCCATGTATTTGGATATTATCAACTCGGCCTCTATCCCTCGATCTGTGCATATTTGGAAAGTCAAAGTGCCCTTAAGAATTAAAGTGTTCATGTGGTTTGTCCACAAACAAGTCATTCTCACTAAGGACAATTTGGCAAAACGTAACTGGTCAGGATCGCGAAGATGTAGCTTCTGTGATCATGATGAATCTATCAAACACCTCTTTCTTGATTGCCCAATGGCCAAAATTTTATGGCGGTCTATCCATATAGCGTTTAACATTGCTCCTCCTACTAGCATCCACACATTATTTGGGACGTGGCTAAATGGGGTTGAGATAGAAACAGCGAGACACATCCGTGTAGGCGTATGTGCTTTATTATGGGCTATATGGAACTGCAGGAACGATTTGGTTTTTAACAGAACAACAAATATTCATTTCTTGCAGGTTATCTTCCGGGCCACTACGTTGATCCGTATGTGGTCGCTACTCACTCCGATGGATGCCAGGGAGCGTATGGTTACTGGATCTATCCGTTGGGAGACGGTAGCACGGGATATCTTCAACCGGTTCGGATGGCGGTCATGTAATAGGATAGGTGTTTAGTTTCCTATCTGTCTTTATGCCGCCGGTTGTGGCTATCCCGTTTCCTTGTTTTTAGCTCTATGTGAGCATTTTTTACTTTTTTGAGACTTGGAGACTTTGTTGAACTTTTTGCTTATTAATAAGATGGCCGCATGCATCATTCTGATGCAGAGGCCGGGGGATAACCTCCTTTTCAAAAAAAAAGGATTATAGAGTTACAGTCTAGAGGCAAGAATTCTCAAGTACATGGAGCTGTCTGTGTAGCCACACAGCTGTGCTATGCGGTCGATTCAGTTGGTGTGAGGGGGGCGACGACGGGGAGGGGAAGATCCGACGGCGGTGGCGTGCGGTGGGGTAGGATCCGGCCAATTTGGAGGCGGCGGCGACATGGAGGTGGTGCGGTGGTCGCGTGGGGATGTGGAGGGGAAATTTCAGTGCAGCGGTTGGCTGCCCACGCAGCCACATTTTGTTTTGCAACAGCCGCCCAACTGTCGCAAATTTGCAGCACTTGGTGTTGTATTTTGTAAGTATTGTAAATTTGGGGTAATTTTTTTTAGATAGGCGGCCTATTAGAGCGCTATTTTTGTCCCCTTGTGCCTACTGGAAGTAATGTTTCCAACATTTGACAATTAATGGACTCTTTATATTAATACAATAATACATACGCCCCCCCCCCCCCCCCCCTTTCGTAATATATAAAACACACGCATGCTGATATTAGCCTTTTCTAAAAGAAAAATGTTGATATTTTGCCTTTTTAAGACAAACTAGCAGGATGGCCCTTGCAAATGCGAGGGCAATATCTTTCAATTTCCATGAATATCTACCCGAAATTACTTAGATTATCAGTTCATATCAACATATTATTTCGATCAAAATAATGAAGAACTTAATTAAAAAATGACTTTTATATTGGTTTCGTCATTTTCCTTGATTCTAGGAAAATTAGGAATAATTATCTTTGGTACATGAGGCCCAAAACAACAAATATGTATGTTATAGTGCCATATACCTTGTTCGGCCATTTATTTCCTTTTTCACATACATATGTTTTGTTACATACAACTACCCTTTTGACTAAAAAACTACAAGTGCCCTTGATTTTTCTTGGATGATACCACTTCTCATCCACGATATAGACTTCAAGATGGTACTTTGACCATTAGATATTTTTGTGCAAGCAGTTCTCACATAAAAATTGCTACATTCTACAAATTTATATTTTCATGATAAATGTGGAAATATCAATTTTATGTTTTGAATACAAAAAATTGGTGGTATATAGATGTCAGCCTTATGAATGTGTTAGTGCTGAAAAGTCTAGAAACACCTCCATTCTGGATGAGAGGTAGTACAAAGGAGACCACACCGTACATACAAAGATTATTTTCCATGAAATTGCTACTTTCAAAAGTTATATTTAATTAGAGTATATACAATCTCAATTACACAAAGCTTCATTGGTGTACTTACAGTAGCAGTGGTCGTACATGACCGATTGTCTTTATGAAGCCCCGTATTGCAATGGAGCGAAGAGCAACTCAAATATATTTCTAAAATAGATAACTTTATTTGTAGCCCATAGTACAACATGGAAGGATCATAAAGTACATAGCACAAAATAGGCTTAGGTTATATAAGAAGCAACATCAGTGAGGTGGTGATGAACATTAGATCGTTGGCAGGACAACTATGAATTATAGGTTTCAATGCACCTAGAAGCTTCTACTCTGGTACTAAGGAAAACTAACTCATATGTTCCACTATCATTGAGCTAATCTAAAAATTTCAAGGATATGCTAGTGAGTTCCATCAGTAAAATTGTAACGTAACTTGGAATGCCAAAAAGATTCCCCCTTGATCTTTATAAAACTGTTAGCCAGAAAGGTAGTAAACCTTCATAGTATGAATACTATAGAATTAGATCCTATATTTAAGAATTGGTTTTTGATTGTACTAATTTCTCTACACCCTCGCAAATGTCACAAGCATAAGCATGTGGAATATATATGCAAGAGATGAAACATAAATGTACATAATTAAAGCCACGTTAACTATAAAATGGCCCTAAGGAAAGCAAGGCGGATGTGTTTGCATTTTGTTGTGATTATTTTGATAGAAGCAGTTATTTTGTCCCGTTTCTACCTTTGCCATGCATTGTGGTCAATCAATCAGTAAGATGGGATAGAAATCAGTAATTGCCATTCTTAAAATAATTTGTTAAGATAGACAGAATCTTATTTGTCCAATAATTTGTGTACATGAGTCAAACACTAAGCGAAGCGAGCTAGTTAAGTAACCCATAAGCAACTGACCTAACTGTCAATATGTTCTTTTTGCACAATGTACTCAAGAAATTAGGAGAGATCACGCCTCCCAAGAAAAGATCCTGGCATCATTTAAATGTCAAATGATATGTAGGACATCTCTAAAATTATCAACTATGAGATTATCAACTCTATTTACTGCAACATGGTAGAGTGACCAAGAGGTTACATAGAGAGCGATAAGAAATATACAAGTTCTTACAATTACTAAGAATGTACAAATTAAGTTGATTATCTAAATTTTATGTATAAAAGCTTATGTGTTGAATGCAAGGGCTTTATGGTAGCGGATTGAAAATCTTATCCAAAATTGAGTTGAATAGTGCTAAATAAGGTTTAGAATTTGTTCACATGTTTCTAATTAATTGAATGCATTGATTCACTATAACATAATGAGATATTTATACATTGAGTGCACATCGAAAGGAGGAGTAGCATTGACATGGATTAGGAGTTCATGACTGAAAGAACATGTGCTGCCCCCATGTTTGGTTTTGGTAATTGATGACAATCTCTATGGACTAATGGTTGCCTTGAGTTATATTTGAAGGGTTTGTCCATAGGCATTGCTTGAAGACCATTTGTTGGTTTCAAGGTTATTAGAAGAAGAATATGTGTTGACCAAGGTACTATTCAAGGATTTATCCAAAGATTGGTCATGTGAGTGTTGAGCCTATTGCAAGCATGTCTTGAAGAAGAAGATTCAAGACATCATCCTAATGAAGAGAGTTGGAAAGATTCAAGGTTGATCAAGACTAAATATGAAGAGTGATTCAAGTTGATCAACACACAAAGCGTAGAAGATGTACCAAGCGAGATCGAGTGATCTCATGGTATGGTAAGCATTGTCCATTAAGCTTTGTGTACTAACCCATGTTCTATGCGAGAGCTCTATGTGGGGTTAGGTATGTTTCCATGGGCTTGCGTCAAGAGGAAGATCTCATATAACCCATGGAGGATGACATCAAGTGGTGATCGTCATCAAGATTGCGGTGTGCAAGTTCAAGTGGAGCATCACGAAGAGATCACATGCTTGAAGCTTGCCGTCCATTGTGGTGACAATGGACTTGTGAAGATGTGCCGAAGAGTGGCTCACCCATAATGGAGTATGGGGGAGCAATCAACTAGTCTTCATCGAGCCGGCGCAATTAAGAAAGGTGGTCCAACTTGAGGAGGTCAAGATCGTCATCTTCTAGCTCAAGTGGACTATGCGCAAGGCAAAGGTTTGCCCTTGATAGGTTTTCTATTTTACCGGTCTCATGGTGTTAGTTGGGAGACCGGGTTATAGGATCGATAGCCGTACTATCAAGGGGGGCTCTCGAGTGAGTAGCTTGATCGTATCATTCATAGAGAGCTCAAACCATTGCATCCTTGGCATCATATTTCTTGGTTCTTGTTCGGTGTTTCTCTTTGTGAGTCTTTGAGCTTTTGGTCATCTTCATGACAAGCTCGAGGTCATCAAAAACGGAGTTCATCTATGCATCTTCTATGATGTTTTCGATGTTGGAGTTTATGCCGGTTCTTCATTCATAGAGGTTTCTCATCTCTATATGTCGCTGTTTGGATAGTACTCGTTATCTTCTATCTAACAAGCTTGAGTTTGCTCAATTCGGAGCTCATTTGCAGAAGTTATGGCAGTTCTGGTTTTATTTGTATCCTCTGTTTTCTGAGGATTTTCTGTGGCTTGCAAGCGGTAGTACCGCTGGTGCCCACGGTAGTACCGCTTATGCGGTAGTACCGCTGGGTACTTCCGTGGCACTGCCGCTTGGGGTTTTCCCGAGCGTGCAACTCTCTGTTGCCAGTTTGCCTTTCACGATAGTTGCCCGGTAGTAGCATGGTAGTACCGCTCTGGCGGTACTACCACCCTTACTACCGCCGCCACTACCGCTTGCGGGGTTTCCTTTTGTGCACGTCTCTGTTGCCGTTTTCTGTTAAACGGTAGTAGTGCGGCAGTAGTGCGGTAGTACCGCTCAGAGCGGTACTTCCGCCCTTCACTACCGTTCCTACTACCGCGTGTGTTTCGCAGAGGTGCTCTTTTCTCCTTAGCGGTAGTACCGCTTGGGGGACGGTAGTACCGCTTAGTGCGGCACTACCGCTCCAGTTCCGTGTTCTCGCCTGCTGCTGGCTGGAACTACAGCCTAAGCGGTAGTACCGCTCGCCCGAGCGGTAGTACCACGCGTACGCGTCCAGCACAGGTAACGGTTCGATTTTGGGGAGGCCTATAAAAGGGGTCTTCTTCCCCAACGGTTTTCTTACCTTTTGCAAGTTCTCTCTCCTCCATTGTTGACCTTCTAGAGCTTTGCTAACTCTCAATCCCTCCAATGATTCTTGCTCCTTCTTGAGGGAAAAGAGAGAGGAGATCTAAATCCACATTTCCACCAATCACTTTCTCCTCTATGTGAGGGGAACCCCTTGGATCTAGTTCTTGTAGTTCTTGGTGTTCTTCCTTGTTCTTCCTCTCACTTTCCTCCATAGCTTTTGTTGCTTTGGTGGGATTTGAGAGAGAGGGACTTGAGCACTTCGTGTGTTCTTGCCATTGCATTAGTTGCATCGGTTTGAGTTCTCCACGGTGATACGTGGAAGTTAGTAGTTGAGAAGCTTATTACTCTTGGGTGTTTGAGCACCCTAGAGCTTGTTCCTCTTGGGTGCCTTAGCGCCCTAGACGGCTTGGTGGTGCCTCGGAGCTCAATCATTGTGGTGTAAAGCTCCGGGCAAGCGTCGGGGTCTCCAATTAGGTTGTGGAGATCGCCCCGAGCAATTTGACGGGTACCGGTGACCGCCCCCAAGGGTTGCCAAAGTGTACGGGTTCGGTGACCGCCCTCAAGGGTTGCCATTTGTACGGGTTCGGTGACCGCCCTCAAGGGTCCCTTAGTGGAATCACGGCATCCTGCATTGTGCGAGGGCGTGAGGAGATTACGGTGGCCCTAGTGGCTTCTTGGGGAGCATTGTGCCTCCACACCGCTCCAAACGGAGATTAGCATCCGCAAGGGTGTGAACTTCGGGATACATCGTCGTCTCCGCGTGCCTCGGTTATCTCTTACCCGAGCCCTTTACTTATGCACTTTACTTTGTGATAGCCATAGTGTTTCTTGTTATATATCTTGCTATCACTTAGTTGTATATCTTGCTTAGCATAAGTTGTTGGTGCACATAGGTGAGCCTAGTTGTTGTAGGTTTTGTGCTTGACAAATTAACCGCTAGGTTTATTCCGCATTTGTTCAAGCCTAAACCGTAATTATTTTAAAGCGCCTATTCACCCCCCCCCCCCTCTAGGCGACATCCACGATCTTTCAATGACTATATCTAATCTGTAGTACAGTCAAAAAAATCTGATCTGTACTGGGTATGCTATGGAGGATATAAGTGGCTCAAATATGGTGGGATAAAATCGTCAAATCTACCATTCTTAAGAAGTTGCTCCCCACTACTCCCTATTCTCTCACCATGCACACTGTCCACATCAGCGATGTGGCACGTCAGCTACCAATGTCCAATCGGTGCTTCTATTTCCAACTGTAACAGCAGAAAGAGCTGGACTTAGTCATTGCATGCCGAGGCTGTGACTGCATGTCTTCTCCACTATTAGCCATTTGATTATTTCGTGAAGCCACATCCCCTTCCTAGGCCCACACCTTGCCCACGAGTCGCTTGCTTCCTCTTAATTGTCCCATTCGGACCCTTCCCCTACACGAGTCTTCTTCTTCCTTCAGTTACGATCTAGGCAATAGAACAGGCGCTGATCCAATAACCTGATCCCTAGACCTCTCCCCTTCAATCTATAAAGATTTGCTTCATGGCACTACAACATGGAAATCAAGATCCCCTTCATAGCTCTACTCCTCTTTCGGCTGCCCCCCTCCTCCACATCTAGCTTCATGAGAGTCGTAGACAACGCATCGGTCTCGCCGTATCGAGTCTCGATCTGGCCTCCAAGCCTAGAAGATGTAGTGTTGATTCCGCCGGCACCGTCGTCATCCATCACTGTTTTTCTTGTATTCACCCAAAAGTAACCGTACACCTGCGTCCCTCCATGGATATTTCGTATGGTTGGCAGATATTAGATTGCTTTTTAGATTATGCAATTGGTGCCTAGACCCTAGAAACATTCAAACCTTTTTTTTTGTGATAGCAAAGTGTTTAGTAGCACAGTAGTTTGATAGTTTTGATAATTTTAGTAACAATGGCAATAGTAACAGGAACAGTAACAGGAGCAGTTTGTGATGATTGTAATAGTAGTAGCAGTAGTAACTTAGCTAAGATCAATAGGAGAAAAGCATAGGCATTGGATCAGCGATGGATATTAGTGTTGGATGACATTCATTATGCAACAGTCACAACCTAGAGCGATACACAATAGATCCAATTCATCAATGTAATATAGGCATGTATTCCGTCTATAGTCATACGTGCTTATAATAAGAACTTGCATGACATCTTTTGTCCTACCCTCCCATGGCAGCGGGGTCCTTAAGGAAATTAACGGATATTAAAGCCTCCTTTTAATAGAGAACCGGAACAAAGCATTAACACATGGTGAATACATGAACTCCTCGAATCACAGTCATCCCCGGAGAGTATCCCAACTATTGTCACTTTGGGGTCTACGGATCAGAACAATAACAAGTGCATATAACTAGCAGATAGGATCAAGAACTCAAATATATTCATGAAAATATAGAGGGTTCAGATCTAAAATCATGGCACTCGGGCCCTAGTGACAAGCATTAAGCATAGCAAAGTCATAGCAACATCAATCTCATAACATAGTGAATACTAGGGATCAAGCCCTAACAAATTGACTCGATTACATGACAAATCTCATCCAACTCCATCATCGTCCAGCAAGCCTATGAAGGAATTACTCACTCCCGGTGATGAGCATCATGAAATTGTTGATGAAGAAGGGTTGATGATGACGACGGCGATGAATCCCCCTCTCCGGAGCCACAAACGGACTCCAAATCAGCCCTCCCGATGAAGAACAGGAGGTGGCGGCGGCTTCGTATCGTAAAACGCGATGAAACTTTCTCTCTGATTGATTTCTCCGCGAGACGGTGCTTATAGAGTTGGAGTTAGGGTAAACGGAGGCCTATGGGGCCCATGAGCTCACAGGCGCGCCCTGGGGGGCTGGGCGCGCCCCCAGAGCTCATGGCTCCTGGGTGGCCCCCTCCATCAGATCTCTTCTCCAATATTTTTAATAGATTCCAGAAATATTCTCCGTAAATTTTTCAGCCCAATCCGAGACCTTTTATTTCTGCACCATCGTAGTTCTGCTGAAGACAGTGTCAGTCCGGGTTAGTTTCATTCAAATCATGCAAATTAGAGTCCAAAACAAGAGCAAAAGTGTTTGGAAAGTAGATACGTTTGGGACGTATCATGCCCAAACCCTATTCGGCACTTATGGCGTCGTTTTCAGGTGTTTTCGCCAAGTGGCGCACATTCTCCCTCGTCGTTCGATTTACCTGGGCCGGCCACGTTAAGCGTCTTTGGAACGACAGCTCTTTTCCGGTTGGGAAGCTTCAGGCCGGCTTTGGGATGCTTCTAGAAGTTTCTGGTCCGGGTTTTTTCTACATGGTTTTTGTTTGGTTTATTTTTTTTCCTTTTTTGGTTTCTCACTTGGGTTTACACTTTTTTTTTCTTTTTTTCTTTTTGTTTTTTTCACCCTCTTTCATTTTTTTCAAATGCTTGAACTTTTACCTAACTTGATTTTTTTTCCAAATTTGTAAATTTTCCTAAATTTGTAAACCATTTTTATTTATCAAATTTCAAATTTCCAATTTTTTTCTAAAATTTAAATTCTTGGACTTTTTCTCAAATTGTGAGAACTTTCTTTCAAATGTTGTAAACTCTTATCAATTCATGATATTTTTTCATAAACTTTTATGACCTTTTTTCAAATTCATGAACCTTTTTCAAATTTATGATCTCTTTCAAATTTGTGAACCTCTTTTTTTCAAATTTTTGAACCTTTCCAACTTGGCAAACTTTTTGAAATCTTGTGACGTTTTTTAAATTCATAAACTTGTTTTCAAATTTAAGAATGTTTTCTAGATTCATGATTTTTTTTATAGTCAACAGTCAATTTGGTCACTGGTCAACTGGTCAAACATTTTTTTAGGCAAGTGAGCCAGGCGTGAGCGCTAGTTCTGTTCCTGGCACTACAAGAGCATTTCCTATTCGGCGCCTCAAGCGGTTGTTATGGGGCATTTCGCAACTTGCCTTGGAGTACACACACCCCCCTCAGCTCTTGGCCAGCGCATTTACTCTTTCTTGGGAAGATTCGGGCCGGTTTTGTGATGCTTCTGGAAGCTTCCGATCCGGGTTTTTTCTATCATTTTTTCTCTATGGTTTTTGTTCGATTTATTTATTTTTTCCTTTTTTCAATTTCTCACTCAGGAATTAACTTTTTCTCCCTTTTCATTTATGTTCTTTGTTCATCCTTTTTCATATATTTTTCAAATGCATGAAATTTTACCAAATTTATTTTTTCAAATTTGTGAACTTTTCTTAAATCTGTCAACCATTTTGAATAATCAAATTTCTAATTTGTGAACTTTCTCTCAAGTTGCCTGAACTTTCAATTCAGTATTTTTTTCAAATATTTATGAACGTTTTCCAAACTCATGAACTTTTTTCAAATTTATGAACTCTTTCAAATTTGTGAACCTTTTTCAAATTGATTAACCTTTTCAAATTGGCAAACTTTTTGAAATCTTGTGAACTTTTAAAAATTCATAAAAAAATTCAAGCTCAAGAATGTTTTCCAGATTCAAGATTTTTTTGAAAGTCAATGATCAATTTGGTCACCGGTCAATTGCTCAAACTTTTTTTAGGCAAGTGAGCGAGGTGTGAGCACTAGTTCGTTCCTGGCACTACAAGAGCATTTCCTATTTGGCGCCTTATGCGTCTGTTATTGGGTATTTCGCAAGTTGCGCACCCCCCAGCTCTAGGCCAGCCCATTAACTCTTTTTTTTCTGTTTTAGACCCCAAAAAAGATATGCGTGACGCGTGATTGGAACCATGCTCCTCTAGGTTTATTGTCGAACGCACTAACCAAGTGAGACACCTGACGACTCACGTGATGTGCTACCAAATAGGAAATGCAACGCCGAAAAACGCAGTTGTTTGGTTTTCCTTTTCTCTACTTTTTTACTTTTCAATTTTATTTTCATTTCTTAAATGTGCGAACTTTTAAAAAGCACAAGTTTTTTTTCAAATTCGATGAACTGTTATCAAAGCTGTGAACTTTGTTTTCAAAATTGATGAACTTTTTTTCAAGTTCTATGAACTTTTTTTCAAAGTTGATGAACTTTTTTTTCCAAAATTGATGAACTTTTTTTCTCAAATTAAACGGTGAATGAACGACAAAACTAGCGACTTTTTTAGCCGAACCGAGCAAGCGAGCGATCCTGCGGTCGACTGATCCAGCGAAGCGAGCGCTCATGCTAATGGAACCAGCGCTCGAAGCGCTGACTAGGAGCTCCCCGCTACAAGCGCTAATTAAGAGCTCTCCCGCTAGTGTTATATAGATGGGCTACAACTGTTTTTAGAGAGATAAATGGGCCACAGCTGTTTGCTAATCGAGTAATCTGCAACTTCCTCCGTCCGGAATTATTTGTCACAGATTTGGATGTATCTAGACGTATTTTAGTTCTAGGTACATCCATTTTTATTCATTTTTGTGACAAGTAATTTCGGACAGAGGGAGTATTAATTCCGCCCTGGTAAAATATATATATGGTCGTGAATGGGCCTGGCCATTTTCCAGGGATAGATAGGCTACAGCTTTTCTGGAGGGATAGATAAGACTTAATGGGCCGGGCCATTTTCCAGGGATTGCCCGTTATCCAGTTTTTTTTACTATGTTGCCTGTTATCTTGTTGGTTTTTCTGTTTCTGAAAAACACAATTAAACGAAAAAATGTTAACTAATTTTTTAAAAAATCATGAATGTAGAAGATGTTCATGAATTTTAAATTATTAATACATTTTACAAAGTATTCACAAATTTTGTAAAAAGATTGTTAATTTGAAAAAATGTTCATGTATTTTTTCAAAATGTACATTAATTGTTTAGAAAAATGTTCATTAAAAATATGCTTGTGAATTTATGAGAATGTTCATAAAAATTTAAGAAATTTTTACTTTGTGTGGCTAAACTTGTAATGATTTGACAACTACCTAGCATGATTATCACACGGCTTACTTATCTAGACTCTGAAGAACGCATGTTCCTGGTAGAGTAGTCCTAAATATAGATATACCTTCTCCCTCCAATCAAAAAATAGACAAAAGTCTATACTGGTTAATGAGTCACTTTAACAATAATGCTTTGTCTGAAAAGGAACAAAAACAGGAAAAATATTTTGGTCCCTCAAGCATTGTGAAAGTCAAAAGTTAGTACTTCAATTCTAAGACAAAAGAATATTTCTCCTCCAATGGTAAAACCTGTAGATAACATAAACTGCATGGAGGGGCCTGTCGATGCCCTGCCGAGGAGCAAGAAAGACGGCGTTGGGGGGGGGGGGGGAATTTCATGGAGAAGTCTATCCCACCCAACAACAGACAACAGAAACAATCAAGAAGTTTGTCTCATTTTGTAATGGTATTATTGCTTCATTACGCATATTGATGGAGATGGCACAACCGCAAGATTTTTTTTGCAGTTAACAATGACTTAAACCGAGCAAGCATAGTGTTGGTCTTATCGCAACTATCGTCATAGCAACTAAATTAAGCTGGTGGAAAAGGACTATGCCAAGCAAATGATAACATCAGGGATATAATGTCATGTCAAAGTACATCTTAACTTGTGGACAAAGTTGCGATGTAGTTGTACTCCTTACTTCAATCACAAGAATGTGGTAGCCAAGCAAATGCGCGGGCCACCCCGCTAGTTATATATAATATATGTTAACAATACATCTATTATATATAACTAGCGGAGTGGCCTGCGCATTTGCGCGGCTAGATTTCCTACAAATTATTATGTATATCTTTGCTGCCAATTGTTTTATTTGGGTATAATATATTTCTATATTTATAGTATCTAATAGAGCAGAAATTCGTGCCCGTATTTTTATTCTTTTCTACCCGTGCCTCATCACTATGCTTTCATCACTAATCTATAATAGGAAACCAAAGAAGGAAAAAAACACCTAATTGTGATGCATCCACAGGTCTAATCCAGTATTACAACTATATTACCCGGTCAAGGCATTATACATCCAGATGATTATATGCACGTGCATATACTTAATTTTTCTACTTTGCATGTGTATCCAAGGCAATGTATCCATTGTCATGTATTTATATATCAAACTTAATTAAGCTTGTGACTTTCTTTGATCGTGCGAATGTTGTTCTGTTCGGTTTATTATTTAGGGTGACAGAAATGACTTATCACGTACTTGGCATGATTTATCTTTATCTACCACATGTTTGCTAATTTTCGTGGGCAGAAGCAACCCATTCATGAACATATATCTGGTGCTCGTTACGCATATTGCACACTTAGTTCATCTTTCGGTTTTATGTCGAGTTGCACATGTAAACCCTGCTTATTTCCAAATAAGAACACTTTGAGTATTTATGGACTATATACGGAGTTCATAGGAAAATCAACGAAATTCCATGATATTTTTATTTTATTGCTTGGTATATAATGAGATATGTATGCCATATCCACATAAGAAGATTTTATTTATATGCAACTTATTCCAAATTTGTACTCGAGGCCCATCATGAAAGACAATGACTCTGTCCTAAGCATTCTTGACTTTCTCGGGTCTTGTGTTTCAATTGTCTTAATATTGTATAGGTGCTTGACTTCACGCTCTTGCTTGGAATACGATTAAATTGTTCCAACAAAGTTAGTTGTGTTACAAACATCTGATACATAGTCATAGACTTCGCGGTATGTGCAAAATTCTTTAAGGTGAGTACATACTTGAAGACAAATCAAATGGTGAAAGAATACCAGATATTTAAAACAGGGCCCAGGTTCGTATGCTCCCGGATGAACTCTAAATTTGACAAATCTAAGGAAAAACAAAAGAATTTGAGTGTTTTAACAACAAACATGTTCATTTCTTATATATGTGTTCAAAGTTTCTTTTGCGAGAACATGCAAAGTTTTCTACAAACTAACATATTTGTGTTCCGGGCCAAAAAAATTGTGATGTACAAAGGATATTTTGAAGCTTTCTAGACCACATATTTTGTTTTGAGTTTTTTCAAATCACAATATATGTCACTTTTTTAATGAAAATTTTCACGGATTTAAAAAAAACATGTTTGATCTTGAGAAGTTTAAGTTCTTTTAAAAAAAATTGACTTATGTTTTCGATTTTACCCTTAACCCAAGAGCATGTGCTATTGTGGTATCCAAAATGCTATCTCGTGTCCTTCTCTATTCAATAGTCAATACCAATAAAACTCATCATGCATGAATATTACATATAGATTATAGAGTTGTGTATTTGGCAATATATGTGCTCACTTGATATAGGGCTTGTGTAATCCCACCATCTAGATTCAAGCCCTCATAGACTCTTGCATGTACATTGTAGTCAAAGACATGTATTGAGGACAACATAAATTAAGCACGCCATGTATTACACGTATTGAGGACTCGTGTGTGTGTGTGTGTGTACACGTTGTTCTCATAAGACTGGAGAATATTTTTAAACCTAGAACATATCTAAAGTTTTAGCATTTATTTTAGTTGTGTTAGAATATATTGAATCGTGCATGCGAATCTTGTTTTAAGTGTTATGGTCATGTACATTAACGTTAAATAAATGTACCTTCGATGCATAATTCTTTTCAGGGTCTAAAGGGACCACTTCTTATCTCATACCAATATTACTAAACAATTGTATTATTTGCCAACAAATAAATGAGTAAATGAACTTAGGACATATGTTGAATGCTACCTGAATAGAAGAGACGAGTGAGGAAAAAGATTGCGGTGGAAACTGTCCTTGCAGAGCATCCCACGACATGCTCTCCTGCATATCTCCCACTGCGATTCGCACACATCAGCATCCTACATGGCGCCTCCCAGCCCACGCGTCGCTCGACCGTGTCCCCACAATGGTGCCTCTCTTTCTGACGCCGCTGAGCCTAGCGGCTGCGCATATGTGGATGTGGCCACCGCTCCTGAATGCATGACCAGTAGGCAGTGTTGCTTATCAAATTGACAAAAACCTACACTTCACAACGTAGTGGTACAGCTTGCCGTCGCAGTCGTACGCCTGTAAGTTTAGCTCAGGTGGCTCGTCCTGTTTTTTTTTCTGCTCCGCTTGGTGCACTTTGGGCATCTACTTCTTCTAGAAAATCTTGCCAAAGTGACCACCTCCATGGTCGCCACTGCAGGTCTTGGTCTTCCTTTTGCTATGATCCTTCATAACTTGTGTAGGCAGCTCTGTATGTTGACTCTGACGGCGTGGAACATCAATCCATACAGGACAAAGCAACGATACCGAGATGGCCGAGGACACTGGAGCCTATCGCTGATTGCATCATAGTCCAATCGGTACCATGCTCGTGTGGGATTCGGCACCCGTGGCTCGCCCATCAACATGGCCACGGGAGGCCGGAAAAAGGGAGCGGTGCACGGCGGGCTGTGCTCCAGGGCAAAAATCTTCCCTCGGTGCGCAGCCGCCCCGAGCGAGGCGAACATTACCTCTGTCGCTAGTCTCGACGCAAACCCTTGGCGGCGATTGGTTTTTCTTTGCCGGAGGTTTGATTTCTTTGATATATGGTCGGTTGTATAGAAAACGGGCACTTTTTTTTTTGCTTGGAATCTGATTGATTTTTTTACATGATTCTGATTGATTTTCATAGAGATTTCTTTTCGGGCATTGTCCTATATGAATTTTAGTTGCACCTTACGTGGAGATTGATCAACCTTTTATATTAGGAATCCTGTAGTTATAGATGTGTACAATTAGGATTCCTGTAGTGAATCATAGCCGGCCGGTTGCCTAATCTCTGTTTTTTTACGTGTAGTAATTGGTTAATCTTCACCATTGATACATCCTATTTTTTAGAGTGGCAAATCACCACCGTTCGTTTTCTATCGTTTTAAGTATATAATAGATAGATAGATAGATATAGAGCTAGCGTTTTGGCTCCCGGGTGCATTTGCACCCGGATGAACAGTAACACAAAAAAATATTAAATGTTTCCGAAAAATTCCGAAATTTTTTGTAGATGTTTGTGTTAGTGTCGCAAGCATGCATGACAACTTTCATGCGAAACGGAGTGGCGGTGTTTCGTCCGCAAAAAAAAAAAACAAATTTGGGGTGACATTTTGGTGTAACTTTTCGTGTTCAATTTTTTTTTTTTGCACAAGCCAAAATGCTTAACCTTTTTTCCTCAAAATTTGCGGGTAGCATTTGAATGTGACTAAGAACACATAAAAAATTTGTCTTGAATTTTTTTCATTTCAAAATATATTTTTGGCCCCGGGAGCCAAATTGACTTTCCGATAGATAGATAGATTATAAGACAAGAGACGAACAAGCGATTACGTTTGTCCACATAGATTAAATTATCTCGACCAATAATTTTAAATATAAACGGCTGAGATTTAAAGATATATACGTTGCATACAAATATGTTGTACATGCACTGTTTCGGACATAATAAATCTGTCACGTAGAAGTACCTAGCATGGAAACGTGCAATCACAATGATGTATGGAAGAAGGACACGTACGGTTTATGAAGCCATCATCACGTCTTGCTAAGAAAAGAAAAAAGCCATCATGATTGTACGTGTGAATAAGTGGGACGTACTCAAGTCCGATTCATATTCTAATAGGAGAAAAAACTACCGAAGCGGACCAACAAATCCCCTATAAGAAGAAGCGGAGCAAAAACAAAAAAGGAACAAGTGAGAAAAGTGAGGTAGTAAAACAAATAGAGGTTGATTACCAATTAACAACTAACACAACTTTTTCTATGTAAAATTCAAAACTAAAGAAAATACTATCCTTTTGGCCGTAGAATAATACAAAAAAAGGAAAAATTATGGATGAATAATACAAGTGCAATATACCATATAAAATGGAATACAAAAAAAATGTTTATTTGGTTCCCACACAAACTTGATATGAATATTTTCTAAATTATATTTGGAAACACAAGAGTCAACATAGGAAAAAATGATTCATCATATCAAGGTGGGACCTAATTATAGCGGTTGAGATTTAAAGGTAAATATAGACTATCATCTACAAAATATATATATACTATGAGTGCGAAGTGGTAGTACGAAGTCTATGTTCGCATATAAATGGAAGAACAGATTGATGACATCGGATTAAATACGAAGGAAGTTGTTCATGTGTATTTTAGGAAGACCTAAAAAAGGAAACATAAATGTAGCTGCTCAATAGCGCCGGTCACTACACTAATAAAATATGATCCACCGATTTCAACTATACCAATTGAGATTAAAGAGAGAAAAGTTACATACATACAAGTCTATAGTCCGTGCCACACGTCCTACACCACCATATGCCATGACCAACAAACACAAATCGTGATGTAGTAGGACAATTTTGTGTTTTGGCCAAGGACACTAACTACCCGTTTCCATGAAGGATACTACGAAAACCTAGGACACTAGCTATCACTTGCCATATAATCTCTCTGTAAATAAATATAAGACATTTTAGATATTTCAATATTGGTTACATACGTATTGAAATGATGAACAAATACACTAAAATGCGTCTATATACATCCGAGTTGGAAAAGAGTTAGAAAGTGTAATATATCTACATTTGCTTGCATCTAACACAAATACTAAAGTTATAAGAGAGAGAAAAAATCTAACAAGCAGTTTGAATATGATTTTAATATAAAAATTGAAATATAATAATATTAATAGTTCAATTATGATCCAAGAAAACTAGAAATCACCGCAAAATATGGAAACGAGCAATAAGAACAATCTATAATTTTAATAAAATTATTAATCGGCTTTTTATTTGATAAAAGTATATATATGTCAACGCCAAACAATATATCTATTTATTTATTATATTATTATTAAAACAAAAGGAGATGCAATCAATGACATTAGCGAGTCATTATGTATTGGTCATGCTTAATTTTCGAAAATAAAAAATAAAAGGAGGATTACACCCTGCCTCTCCATCGAGCACAATGCACTTAGCCATACTTAGTTTTTCAATTGGACACTATTATCTTCTTTTAGAACCGCCATGCGGGCTCCGAGATAGATACATGCAATTAATTTGACAAGACCATGGACCGCAGGCGTGCTGCAATTGGAGTATTTTTTGGTGCATGTACAAACCAGTGTAATTTCTGAGCTTTCACTGAACATGGATAAAATATAATTTTAGAAGCTTTATTTTCTCGCTTCCAACTTTACAACGTGGGTTCAACATGGCAAGCACAACACGTCAATAGCATGTAGGCACACGCACACGCCAGAAGCGGCTCAATGCTGCCCTGATGGGGCATGGCCCAACGGTTTCAACTGCCAAACACTTCTACGAGTGTATATTCATATTTTCAATAGGGATTGAATTTACCTACGGTTTTTCTACAATGTGATAAAATGCAAAAGCTAATGTTTTGACGAATCAAATCGGATAACAAGTTGCGGGAAAGGAAGTGTTGGACAAAAACACCAAACATAACATTCTAAATCTAGCCGCACTAATGCGCGGGTCACAACGCTAATTATGGTAATAATTTTGAATCAAGGTAAATGATACTATTTGAAAGAGTAAATGAAACTTTATACCTGTAAGAATTGCTGTTGTGACACTAGTTACCTCTTGTGGCTTTGCACTCAGAAAATTTAAGAAATCCTTCCACACTTCGTTGTTAACGTGAGCCATCTCAGCTGACCCACTTCTTTAATGGAACGGACGGCTTATTTGTCATACTTTGTATAGTGTTAAGTCTTCCTTTTGAACTTGTGTAATTTTAAAACTTCAACTCCACAGGAGTGAATTCAGCGCCAACTGCTGGGTAATTTTTCCAGGACAGAAAGTAGGTGGTTAAACCTAAAAGATAGAGGGCCGGCCTAGACACCCTGTTACCATCATGAAAGGAAGTAATTCGTAACCAGCCGCAGTTGGGTATGTGAGGGCCGATCTGATTCTCACAGGCGAGCTTGTCTGGGTAGGAAGAGATTGGATAGAGATTGCAGAGAAATGAGGTGAGAACGTAGAGAAGGTTGGAGAATATTATACGTTTTCTATCATATTCGATGACACACAAGTTGCGTGACACATGTTTTAAATACTGCAGGCCGCACTTTGTGGTCTGGCCCACACACTCAACTAGTGTCGAGTTGAGGATTCATCCTATTGGCCTGAGAAATTTGAAGGGGCATATAGGCGTGGGAGCATGCACCTTGGTGGCCACACAATTGCTTTGCGATTTTTATACTCGTTTATGCGGTTAGTCCTTAACTGATGTATACGGGGGTTCATGCATCATGGAAGCTTCTCCACCCATCCCTCATCTCATGTTTTTTCTTTCGACTTTCAAATTAAAATCTATTACATCTTTTCAACAAAAAATCAAATTTATGTTTTGTTTGCATATTTGTCTTCCTTGCGATGAGGAATTTGAAACAAGACCACTTTTGAATACGTTTAGAAAAGTTTACAAAACTTCATCAAGTTTCAACTATTAAAATTGATAGTCATAATATTAATTTTTAACCAAGTTTTACCGGTATCCATTTTTTTAGGGTTTAGGGTTTTGAATTTTAGTATTTGAAACTTGTCGGATTTGTCATTTGTTGTATCAAATTTTAATAGTTGAAACTTGCTTAAATAAAAAAATATTATAGATTCGAATTTGAAAGATATAAATAGAAAGTCAAATTTGAAAGATAAATTGGACTTGTGCTTCAAAAGATATAATAGTGTCCAATTTGAAAGCCAAAAGAAGAAGCATGCGAGGTGGGATGGGTGGAGCTACAAAAACTGTCATGCATGGACCCCATCTTTACCTAATAATAAAGCACGCAATGCTTCTACCCGCATACCCGTCGCGGTGTTTTTGCAGAAAAGCCCCTCTGTTTCTGAGAATTCAACCCGCAGTCCTATTTTAAGTGGGAATATGAGAAAATGCTTTGTTTTTGCAAAAACGCCCCTGCATTAGTTAGAATTCTACCCGCGATCCTTAATTAAACTGCTTCACCACCGGGCACCACCACCGCTTATCCATTGCCGTCCTCCACTGCCGGGCACGCGCCGCCGCTTGCCGCCGGCGTCCACGCCGCAGGAGGAGCCAAGGAAGGGGTGATGCGTCGCTGCGGGCGTCCGCGCCGCCCGAGCCCAGGAATGGGGCGAGGCGTCGCGGCGGGCGTTCGTGCCGCCCGAGCCCAGGAATGGGGAATGGGGCGAGGCGTCACGGCGGAGGACGATAAGGCGGCCGGCGTGCTCGCTTGGGAGGATGGAGATCGCCTCGCCGGGGCTCGGGCGCGGCACCACGGCGTCGGGCCGTTGCGGGTGGCGCCGGGGCCGGGGCGGTGGTTTGACGGGCGACGCGGAGGAGGTGTTGTCCTGGAGCCAGCGACGGCGGCTGCAGCGGGACGATGCGGGCGTCAACATCTTGCTTCAGGGGCTGCGGGCCATAGGCGGCGCCGTGCTCGCGTGCGAGACCTGTGTCTGATTTGGATCGAATTGCAGTCCGTTTTCTTGTCCAACACAAATCAAACAGAGGATCCCCCAAAATCGCTGGCTGTTGAACTCCATGCGGCCGCTCGCCCACCGCCAATCGAAATCGAATCGACGCCGGCGACGACACCGACCGACGTCCTGTCCTTTTCTCGGCCTGACCCCAAGCCCCTCCTCCTTCGCCGCCTCACCTCGCCCAGCATAGCCCTAGGCGGCTCCATGGGCCGTGGCGGCGTGGTGGCTGGCCGCGCTGGAGTCTCGGGGACGTGCCGGACGGCGTCGCGTTCCTGCACCTTGGTGATGGCTTTGGGTCGAATTCTCCTCTGTGCAATCTTGTGCTCCTTTGGTATGTGTGGCTTCGCCCATCTTCCTCCTCATGTTTTCTTCTGCTGACTGCTGTAGCCTTACTATGCATCCTAGAGCGACACCATGTATTCCAGCGCTGCTACATGAACACAATGAAATACCTGACCTTCAAAGAAAATGATACACCTGGCCAATTTGGTTTGGAGTTTACAGGAGGCTTTCAGATGTTTTTCTATGTTACATACCCTGTGTTAGCCAACAAAATAAGTCGATATTCTGTATGGATATAGGATTTGCATATTTTCTACTGTTTCTAGCGAATACAGACTAAATCTCTGATTATCTGCAGGGTGTTTCTAATCTTTCTGCCTTCCAGCATAAACAGAGGTATGGTGCCTAGACTTCAACATAATCCTAGAAGTCTAATCTTTCTGCCTACCGAATGAATATATAGCACATTCAAATAAATTTTCTTGCAATTCTAACTATGAAATCCATATTCATTCGGTAGTTTTTCTGTAACAATATAAATGATCTTTCAGTCGCAATACCAGTATTTAGAACTAAATCTGATGGGATTAAATTGCTAACAAAGCCATGTTGTATAACTTGACACACATGGAGGTTCTGAAGGCCCAACACTCTCTCCTTCCTGTTGCTCCAGGTTTCCATGGCGCTTGACCAAGACGAAGAGTTGTGCTGGGACAGCAATGCAGTCAGTTCATGGTCACAGGTCTGGTGCAAGCGATCGCTATAATTTAGATTAAGTCTCTCCAATTTATTAATTTGAGTTCAATATATCAGGTTAGCTTTATCCCATGGTGAGTTCATATATAAACTGAAGGTTGCGAATTCACGACACAGCAGCGAGCTACCCTAATGTCGCTCTAAATTTCTACATGACACCGAACTTCAAACAGAACGCCTCCATAGTTGATGATGTGCTCTTAGATTATTAGTTTCTTTGAAACGGTGATATGCTCTGCGTCCATTAGATTAAGGTTATATGCAAACGCATAGATAGATGTATCGATCCACTCAGACACAGTTTCTGTTTGGTAGCCTCCATGTGTTTGTAATATTATTATTTTGGAAAAGGATCATTTTATTAAGGCAACAAGCCAACACAAATAAGAAAACCTGGCCGCTACATGTTACTAACTCTAAACTGAAAAGGTTCTAAATCAAGCGACTTGACCGGAGCTCTATCTTAAAGATTTTATCATAACAGAGTTTGGCAGGTTCCCCCGCAAAGAAAAAAACAGAGTTTGGCAGGTTAGGTGAGACACGTCATTAGATTTGTTATGAGCATTGCGATATCCTAGGTTAGACAGGTAAGCAAATTAATCAAGATTTTCATTTAACATGTAGTAGAAATAGATACATGTAATTGTCAATATCAGTGTGCCGGTGAAGAAACTCAGTCACTGTCAAAGTACTGTTCACTCATGCTAAAGCTTAAAAAAAATTGCATGCACAATTTGTTTGTTTCAGCACAAGAAAACATTCAAACTTAATATACCTATCGCATCTCATGGTGTATGATTAACTTGCTCTTTGTTGTTTCTATTTGCCAAAATTTATTATTCATGGTCGGTTATTGCCGTTTTAATACAATCAACCTTTTCAAATATATTTGGATTATATTAGGAAACTGCAGCTATGTGTTTTTGAGTTAGAGCTCCTAACAGACTGCTTTTGCTTCCTTACTTGCTTCCATTTTAACTTTAGATCGTTATTAAGCTGGACCTCCGAGCCATAGAGTCCATAAGGAAGTGTTGAAATACTTGCAGATCATGCAAGTTAAGAGTGGCTTTAATACTTTTGAGTGGACATAAAGTAATTTTAAGATCAATAGTTGATGTTCTCTCTCTTAAAAAAAGACTGACAATTGATGCCAACGAGCCGAATGGTCCAGCGCACAATAATGATTTTTCTTCTTCTTCGTAAAAGAATTATGTTTTCTAATTATTATATAGGAGGGCACATAAAATGTTTTCAGTTCGTGCATCAGTTCCAAGCAAGCCAGGAACATTATGTCTTCTATTTTTGTAGATCAGAATCCTAGACGTGGCCAGTTTATATCATTTTTCTGGTACCTCTGTTCTGCATATATTTCTCAAACTAATTCTGCCATCGATTAGGAGTGACATCACCATGACATTTCCAAGCTTCGTCTTACATGCTTAGGTCGATGATACCTGAAATTCTTGGGAGTTCTTTCGAATCAAAACATTAGAAGATAAGCTTGTGGTGACTTTGTGAGGTTTTGGCATTGGACCGTTTGAAACTTTAGATTGGCAGAGAGCTAGAGACCCTGGTGCTCTGAAGGATTTTGAATTTGAGAACACAAATTATTGTTGTTAAATAATCTTTGCTTCTTTCATTTGGAAAATTTAGCGTTGTTGGGAGTTTGATGTTGCGGTGGGCCTTGGCAGTGGCGAGCTGGGAGCCGGCGAGGTAGGTGACATCGTCGACAAGGGCCGTCATGCAGGTGGACTGCTGGTCATTGATGCGGCGGGTCGGGCTCTTGCAGCAACATCTACGATATTCTCTGGATGAGCTGCAGGTAGGCCAGGCTGTAGACGAGGATCCGACGACCACCACCGAGGTATGCCCTCCTCTCCTTGCCCTTGGCCTGGCATCTCTGATCAGGTTGTAATCTGCTGGTGCAGTGTTGCTCTGCTTTGATTTGGGGATTCCTATGGGATCTATTTTTGATTGGTCAAAGCTGGTTTGTTGGCTGCCGGTTGGTTTAACATGATGCTATAATGCGCTACGGAGAGATATGTTATTCCAGTACAAGTGGCCGGTCAGTTAATTTGAGGATTTTTGCCTTTTGTTCTTCAGGCCTATAGCTTGTGGTTTCAGTCTGACAGTTAAAAGTTGCATTGGCTTGTAAAACTTCACGTGACTGGACCAGTAGGGGAGGATGATCTCATATGGAAAATACTGCTCCATGGTACTAAAATCTGTTATAGGTGTAGGAAGTCAATGCTAGGAGCTCCTGGGATGTGCTCATGCATGCTTGGTCGGAACCTTTTCTTTTGAATCAATTGATGAACCGATCGCATCAGACTATGCCGTATGTGTACTCCACTACATACGGATAGCCTGCTTGTCGTATCTCGACAGGGTGAAAACAAGTTTGATCGATGGAGATGGATTTCTTTCCTGTTGGTGCAATTGTATGTTCAGGTGGTTCTTTCAGGTCCATTTTCTCTCTAGCTTCTTGATGTTTTCTTTCTCAGGTGTAATTTAGTTGCCATTTGTAATAGTCAAATTTTCATGTCAAACATGATTTGAAGATTTTCTATGCCAATTGACATGTCATTTATTTTCTAAATAACCTATTGTTGATGGTGTCTGATCTCCTTTCTGACATCTTCCAAGAATAAGTTCTCATGTTCAGTAAATGCAATAATTTATTATTTTGAATTATTGCATTAGGTTAATAGGATTTAATTGTACTTAAATTTTGTTTTCCTCAGGGATACAAACAACAGGGTAACGACTCTAGAAATCTACATCTTAATACTGCCCTATTTTCAGGGATTCGAATCTTCATGGCTATGATAATGGTTCAAAACTCCATTTGACCTTGGAAGGGATATGTTCTTCATATGTTTTTGCAGCCCTTGCATGAACTATTTTAAGTCATGTTATTTACATTAAGGTCACCAATGTGCACCTTTCAGTCGAAACACAGTGCAAGGCTCCTTCTTTCTTATGTTGATAATATACTTGGCAACCATTTCAGAAATGACATTTTATAGTTCTGATTTGACCTACTTGACACAAATTAAATTTTGTTTGTACTTTACCTTTGGTTGTCCACTTTTAAAAATTTTAATGTCAGTTTTCTGTCAATTTTTCACACTGTGAATCCGACAAGAAGCACCTTCAGATAAAATAAATAAGAGGTATTATCTGTCTGTTTACTAAAGCCTTGAGAAGCAATGGCACAATGGCACTGGCAGACTGGCACTAAATAGCCTTATTTACATTTAGGACATCACTGAATACATGCACAAGTAAACCAAAGTTGCAATCATGTGAAGGTATAAACGAGACCAACACATTCCAATAGAGCTACAAACCTGGTGTGCAATCATTGCATCATGAGGATCAGAGGTAGTATTTGCTTACAAAATATGCTTGTGAAGAAGATCGTCTAGACTAAACCAAGTGTCTTGTGAGATTGCAGAAACCTCTTGTGAGGCCTTGCATACAGACATTGTTGTGAGTTCTATGAGTTTGTATTCCGTTTTCTGCTTTGGAATTGTGTCGTGCATCTTGGTGAGTAACTTAGTGATTTTGTTTTGCATAGACTTGTACAAATGTTTGCTTCCATTGAGCATCTTGTGTAGAGGTAATTCTGCACTTTGAAGGAAGTTTTTTGCTTTTCGGGAAACCAAAGTAGTTTATTTCGATCCAAATCCAATAAGAAATTTTGATCAGTTCCTGTATAATCGACGGAAGTGGCATATATTTCTCTGGATTAATCAGCTTGATTGATAAGCTGTTTTTTTATTTTTGCAATCTGTATCTGGTGAAACAACGACAGGTAAACTAACTATAATTAATTTTGTAAAACTGTTGCAATGCACCGGCTACAATTCATGGTTTGGATAACAGCCCATAGCAACGCACGGGCATATTTACTAGTCTAAAGTAATTAAGGGTCAAAGCACATGCAAAGACCATACCAATTTCCAAATCGCGAGGCAATGAGACGACCCACAATTTATTGGGCCCGCCCCTGCGTGTCACAAATCCTCTCCCCCATTGGATGTAGACTTGTAAAAGGCAGGGATATGACAGGTTATTTTTTGAACTACAACTTGCACATAAGCCATGGGAAAGTCAGCTACTGTGTGAACAGTTTAGCTGATGGAAGGGTAATAGTTAAACACACTAGTATCTCCCAAGTGTTCATTCAATGTTAATGCCTTATCTTTGTAAGAAATATCTCGCCTAAAGGAATCTCCAAGGCAAAACTTCAACAGGGCGCACTCATTTGTCCGCAGACACATCCGAACGTGTTCGTTAATCCAAACTTAACATAATTTATGTAAAGGAGTCTTCCTAGGGCGTGTCATGGAGAAGTTTTCAAATCAACTTGTGTTATATTTCGGCAATGTAGTCGCTTGCGTTTTCGTTGACCGGTTATCACAGAATCTACTTTCTAAGTGTGATTTCTTACTACCTTACACTGTTCGGCTGCGTATTTTGGTTTGTGCTTTATCTATAAAGCCGGGGCGCGAGCCTGTTTCGAGGAGGTTAAAACTAATGAGCCATGCGGAAAATGGATAGCTTGCAAAAAAAAAAGATACGTAAATGATTAGTGGTCACCATTACGCAGGACCGAATAAGCCGTAACTTGAGTCACCGCAAGACGGCAATATCGTGCAAGTTTTTGCACAAGAAATCTCTCTGCGTCTCTCAGATGTTTGCAGACTCTGCTTTTTCTCCCTGTGGTACGGATTTTGTAAGCTCATGCTCCATCTCTGCATGCATAAGGTGGTACTGTGTGCATGCTTCGATAGCTAACTGTCCTTGCTTGCTCTGTTGACCCGCCGTCCTACTCGACCCGCATGTTTGTGAGTTGTCTACGTGCATCAGGTGTGTGGATGTACATGTACTACTGAACCAGAGTGAACCTAAAACGACGCCATCTTGGCACACGAGTTATTCCAAACACAGCGATAGACTTTTCCACACTTCCTGTACGAGGTTCTTCACTGCAAGCGACTCATTCTTTCCCTGTGCCTCCCAAGCCTAGCTAGATTTGCTCGAAATGGTTCTCTCTTGAAAAGTAACAAGGAGAAAACTTCATGTCATCGACCGAGTTCATCATATAGTTTGAGCGGTAGGTATAATAGGGTACTTCGAGAGTTTTGACACAAAGAAGAGAGGGGCAGCCATGGAGTCCTTTTATACATTCAAGCACAAAGTACCAATAGTAGGCCATGTTTGAAATAGGGCTCAGTTACTCTGCCACCGGTTCAAATAATGCCTTTTTATGTTAAGAAATCCCCGGAAGACATGCTCAGGACAGGCACATGGAAAAACAAAGTTCAGTAATATAATATGAGTATGAACAAATGCACACTGCTTGTTGGTATGGTGTCGCTGTCAACCAGTCGAAGCTTTAAAAGCATGTTTTGGATAAAATCTGCCTCGTCGACTATAGGGTGAGCTATCCATCGAGCTAATGCCATATCTTAATTCTACCATAAATATTCACCTTCATCCATTCAACCCAGGTTGTTCTTGCAAGCACAAAATGCTTAGACTATGGATATGAATGCTTCAGACAAATGCCAAGATATTTATCTAGAGGTGTGCGGGAATTTGTTTTCAAATCCTGATGCAGATCAATGGTTTTGATTATGACTAATCACTTACTTAAGTTATAAAGGGTAAGATGGCCTACTATCTGCTAATCAGATTCGCCAAACTGGCCAGTTAACTACTTACCACCACTACTTTTTTTTTGAAAAGGAGGATTACCCTCGGCCTCTACATCAAGCGATGCACACAGCCATCTTATTAAGCCATACAAGTAACAAAGTACACAATTCAACTCAGGTACATAAGCCAAAGCAAAACATAAAGCCTAAAGCCACAACCGGCAAAAATAAGAAAAAATGCCTAAACACCTATCACATTATTGGATTCGCCAAACTGGCCAGTTAACTACTTACCACCACTACATTTTTTTTGAAAAGGAGGATTACCCTCGGCCTCTACATCAAGCGATGCACACAGCCATCTTATTAAGCCATACAAGTAACAAAGTACACAATTCAACTCAGGTACATAAGCCAAAGCAAAACATAAAGCCTAAAGCCACAACCGGCAAAAATAAGAAAAAATGCCTAAACACCTATCACATTATTGGACCGCCATCCAAACCAGTTGTATGTATCTCATGCTACCGTCTTCCAACGGTTGCTCCCAAAGTTCATATGCTCTCTGACTTCCGCAGGACTGAGTAATGACCACGTATGGATCGATGCAGATGCTCGGAAGATAACCTGCAAAAACTTTGTGATATTAGTTCAGTTAAAAACAACGTCATTTTAGAAGTTCCAAATGGCCCAAAGTAGTGTACAAATTCCCACACAAATTTGTGCCGCTGTATTAGCCTCTACCCCATTTAACCAGTCGCCGAACAAATTGGATATGCTAGTAGGCGAAAAAATATTAAAGTACCACCACTAATGTCACCGCAGATGACGATTCTCAATATGTCAGCTTCTGCAAGCATCGACAGAGCGTAAGATCACGTGCAAAGAAAAAAATAGCGCGCTATAGTAAAATTGTGCCATCCTTAAAATATGGTATAGCGAGACAATATATACCGATTTATTTAGTGAGACATTGCAGAACGCAATAGCCCGCTATTTTTCCCAGTGGTGCTAACACATGTAGATGGGCGGCCTACCACGGCTGCGTGGGTGGCGTGGAGGCGGCGGCGCTGCGGCGGCTCCTCGATGGCCGGCCGGAGTTCCATGGGAAGCGTCGTCTCCGTCTCGATCTGCTCCGGTTCGTGCTGGTTATGGTACTTGGAGACTGCGGTCGACGTTTACCGGTGCTGCCTGGACGGATCTGGCAGGTGGACATGGATCCGGGGGAAACTCCAGGCCGGCGTGGCGGCCGCACCAAAGTCGACGCCCCTCGGCGCCGATTACCTTCCTGGAGGCTTAGGTGTGGATCCTGCTCCTCCCACCTCTGCCATGAGCGCAGGCGAAAGCCTCTGTTCCTCTGTTTGGGCGACGATGGCACCTCGGTGTCGTGTTCCTTCCTGAAGGCGTCGGCCGGGGACTGCTCAGGGTAGTGGAGTTGCTGGTAGTTCGGAGTCGACGTGAGATGGCATGTAGGTGGAGGTGGAGCGGCTTCGTCAGGCACGGAGCTTCGGTGGAGATGTCAAGTCATGCCTGGCCGACAGGTGCTACGCTGTGTCATGCCTGTTCGGCAGGTGCTACGCACGACAGATCTTTCCGAATCTTCGTGTCTGGACGGACGAGCGCGGAGTGGTGGCGTCGTTGGGCGCCGTGGTGGCGTCGACGGATGGACGGACTGGCAAGGATGATGCGGATCTCTCTCCTGAAGATGGGTAAGCGGTTCGATGATGATGGCGGTGTCTAAAACGTGTGCATGTGGTGTACGCTTTAGGTCTTCTGCACCGGCTGTGCGTTCCGATACGTTATGTGGATGGATCGGCAACGGCACCGGTTTTAGATATGGGGAGTGAGAGCACTCCACATTATCGAGTTTTGTAGGTGTGAGTGGTGGCTTCGGGTGGCTTGATGTATGTTCTTGTTAGACCTATGTGGAATAATAAATAAAGATGGTCGTATGCATCGATTGATGCAGAGGCCGGGGGTCTTAACCTCCTTTTCCAAAAAAAAATCTCCAGCTAGCTAAATGATCTTCCACATGTTCTTGTTTCTGGATAATGTAATGCTTGATGTTTCTGTTGTGAGGACAAAATAGCAAGGAAGACAAACAGAGCAGCAAGCTGCATTCCTCTGTAGCATGACATTATCTGTTGTGTCTTTAGGTGATCGCCAGTTTACTATACAGTGCAACTGTAGCATGGAGTACTCCTTTGCTATATTAAGTGTTGTTGACAGTTTTGTTCCAGTCGAGATTTTTTTTTTCGAGTCATTGTCAAATTTTGAGAGTCATTCCGAGATCATTTTGGCTTGTGTATTTGAGTGATCACGTCAGTTTTGCCGGTAATTCAGTTTTTAGCAAGTAATTTGCTGTAAAGGAAATAGCAAATGGAGGTTGAAGTTTACTGATTGGGTAAGAAGTACCTGCCTGATGGACATGAAATATTCTGAAGCCTGCCATTGAGACATGAGTACAAGTATTTGTTGTCTCAAGTGATTTGTCTAATGTAAGAACCTCATAGCTGATGTAACAGTGGTAATAATTCCATCCTCTAATGCCCTGAATAATTCCTTTGCTTATTCCGACTTGAACCATGCCTAGTAATGTGTGGCAGTGATGCCTTGAAATTTAGGTTCACTGGTTCAGTAAGGTTTGAATAGCAGCCTACCTGGTGGTGCCTTTGTTTGTATCGGGTAAATGCGTCTACTAGTCTGCCAGAGAATTAGTTCATCTTGATGTTTTCTTCTTGTGGGAACTAAGAGAAAATACTACCGATGATCTATAAGCTTTGTGCGGTAAATAATCACGAAAACAGGGTGAGATGGAAGGTTTGTTGTAGCGCATGATAATAGCTAGTACTCCCTCCGTCCCAAAATAAGTGTCTCAACTTTAGTACAACTTTGAGTACAAAGTTGTACTAAAGTTGAGACACTTATTTTGGGACGGAGGGAGTACTTGCTAGGTGCAACAATATCAACGGCTACACGGATTGTAGTTGTACTTGCTAGGTGCTCAAACTGAAACAATGGACGCAAGGTCCAATTAGCTGCCCCTCTTTCTGGACATGAATCTTGTTAACCCGCTGAAGCTGAAAACTATATATAGACGCTGAGTCCAATTAGTTTTCCTTCTTTGTGCATTCACAGGAAAGTTGGAACTTGGAGTCTGGACATGAATCCATGAGACTGAGTTGATGTCAGTTCTTCACATGCGACTGCTCTCTTTTGGAATACCAACCGTGCGTAACATGTTAAGGGGAGCAGGGTGTGTCGTACTGCTGGTAGTTGCTGTTGCTTCTAGAGAGTGTGAGAGTGAGGATCTGAAAGTCTCTGAGTTGATGTTCTTACTGTGTTGTCTAAATTAACAGAGGCTGAACTCAACTTTATGTAGATGGGTCCAATTGGTAGCTACATGACCCATCTGTATTCTTAATTTATGTTATGAGTTGTCATACGTGTAAACTATTTATTGTGTGAATTGCTTCTTATATAAACTTTCTGGATGGAGTCACAGGATATTAAGAAAATATATGAGAAAGAATATAGAGCGTGAAATTTGCTTGCTCTGCTAGACATGGAAGATATACATAGAACGGAAATCGTTTAGAACTAGCTATACGGGGATATGGAGGTTGATTGGTCTGCTCGAGGACGGATTCCAGTAGACATCTTGAAGCCCTTTCCAAAGGGTTTAACACCACTTGTAAATGTTTCTTTCCTTGTGCCTCCCATGCTTAAAAGACTCGAAAAGGTTCTGCGTTGCAGAGACAAGGAGACCCCTACACCATGCCAGTGAGTTTCTTGTATAGTTTCAGTGTTGTGTATTAGCTAGGAGAGTAGAGAGTTTTGGAACAAAGAAAAAGGAATGGAGAGGAACATTGGTAATTGGTTCCTTTATGATGAATGACTCTCACATGTACGTAGCCCTCGAGTCGTCTTATACATGCAAATGTCGTGGTGCATTCAAACCCCTAGCACTACTAGGACGCTAGTAACTACTTCCTCCGTCCCATAATATAAGAGCGTTTTTGACAATAGTGTAGTGTGAAAAAAGCTCTTATATTGTGGGACGGAAGTAGTAGTAGCTTAGATGAATGACAGAGCTAATTGCATTTCCTACCTGCTACTAGTACAAAATCAATGATGGTTTTTTTTCTCTCTCCATTTTATTTTTGCGTTGTTAAGCCCTATAAAAGGATGGGTGCTCCTCCATGGTATCAACCAATCAAAGCTACAAAAGCATGCTTTTGATCAAATCTGCCGCGTGAACCTTGAGTCCTAGCTGTCTATTGTTCTAGTGCTAGGTTTATCATTTTTTGACAAAAACAATCAACTTTGCATTTTTTTAAACAGAGGCAAATGATTTTTCTCATAGATTAATTAAGAAAAAGAAAATTGCCTAGTTAATTAAAGGAAAATCAGGTGAAAATCGATACAAACTAACCATATGTGGACTGCTCACAGAGCATGCAACCCCATAAACGCACGATCAGCGCGACAACCATACCCAACGCGCAACGGCACCGACCCCCATGCTGCTACATCGCAAAGAAAGCCCGAACGAGAGTGCCCTTGCTGAAGACCACATGCACCACCAAATCCACGGAGACATTCCAAGAGACTGATGATCATCCATCAAGCAGTTGCGGATGCCTTTCCTGTGGCATCATTCTTCTTTCTTTTGCTCCTAAGAGCCTCCTCCACAATCATCTTGCCAGATCTAGGGCTAGCCATCTTCAAACGTGCGAGCAAGTTGTGAAGCTCTATCTAGAAAGGAATCCCACTGGCCTTGCCACGCACAGACTCCACCTGCCCAACGGTCACATGTGAGTGGGTGACCCTATTGTTGGAATCTCCACGGTCCACAAAGGCGAGCGGCTGGATGGGCTCCAAAGGATCAGGCGCCAACATACCGACTGCCTCAACATCATCATCCATAGGTACCACCGACATGATGGACTCAGGCAATGTGTTGATTGTTGAAGAATCATTATGAAAACTACTTAATGGGTCATCACTAGTGTAGCAATGCAGGAAGGAACTAGTAATGGCGAACACAATAAAATGGGTAGAACAAGTAGTTGCATCCAGTAGGTTTTATTAATGGAAGATGGCTAAGGATGACATGTGGAACCCCGGCTGGATAAAGCAGTAGTATGTGCATGTGATAACTTATCATATATTCATGCACATGTGGATGCATTGCTCAGCGCATGACTCCATCGACACTCTTCACCACCTAATGTCTAGATGTCCGTTACACCTTCCTAGTCTGTGCATATCTTGGCAGCTAGCCTCCAGCTCCTCAAACTATCACATGCTATCTCTAGTTGAAGAGTGTGAAACAAGAGGGAACAGGGCCGGAGTGATAAGCTCCTAAACATGGAAGCTACCCTTCCGATCGAGGGTGTCTAACGTGATACCATGTAGGTTGACCCGCATGTGAAGATCATCGTTGTTGTTCTCTCCTTATTTCTGCGCAAGGGAGAACCATTTCGAACAAGTAGGCATGGGAAGCACGGGGACAGAAAGATGGACCGTCAAGGATGCCTATAGCACTTTAGCTTTTTGTGTGGACCTCTGAGCCGAGCATTAACTAGTAAAACCTACTAGTCTCACTTCATAGCCCAGGACCTACTTACTACACTGACGGGAAAATTCAGCGTAACAACACATCAAATGCTGCCACATCATACAAAATGGAAGAACCAACATACATATAGGGGCAATTTTTTTTTTTTTTTTGCGTGTAACATATAGGGGCAATTGAATGTGCGTGGTCTAGTACTGAAATACAGAAACCTGATATGCACAAATAACTTATTCTGTCAGAATACTTCAAATTTAGCATACTTAATTAGATGAAAATGATGGGTGCTGAAACGTGCAATGCAAGCTGATGGTTGCAGGAGCAATAGGATTCATTTTTACAGCAGACGACGGATGCCTTGAACTGAAACAAGAAGTGTGTGCACACTGTACATCAAATATGTAACGCATTGAATATTTCATGCCCATCCAGCAAAAGGAGGCATCAGCTGGCAGGTACTTCTTACCGAATCTGTTGGCACAGGCCCGACGCCGAGTTCTATCCGCCGGCTACGCACACAGAGCATATACGCAAGAACACAACACGGCGACTTGATGGCTAAAGGCCCGTATCGAGCCTTTGTATTTTATTGCTTTTCAATCTGGTTTACAACGTAGGGGTACATGTACATATATAGTAGTTTAGAGCAAACCTATCCCTATACTACTTGGTGATTGTATCACGTCCGAGCCGGACTATGACGTGTGGTTAATTCCAACAATCACCCCCCTAACCACGATGTCCTCACTTCACAGCTTGGACGCCGATCCTTCCCCGCATCTCCGTGAACTTCTGTCGTCCCAAAGACTTGGTCAGGATATCTGCAAGCTGGTCGTCGGTGCAAACATAGTTGACTTCAATCTTGCCTTCTTCCACGCAGTCCCGTATGTAGTGATACCTCGTATCGATGTGCTTACTCTTGTCATGATGCACTGGATTCTTACATAGGGCAATCGCGGACTTGTTGTCAACATAGAGCACCACTCCTTCCGGTTCCTTGTCTGTGAGGTCACCGAGTAGCCGTTCTAGCCACACACCTTGACACGCCGCGGTTGCAGCTACAATATACTCTGCTTCACAGGATGATAATGCGACCACCTTCTGCTTTTGTGATAGCCAACTCACTATGCTTCTTCCCAGAAAAAATGCCACACCCGAAGTACTTTTACGGTCGTCCACATCTCCTGCCATGTCGCTATCACTGTAGCCAAGTAGCTCCACCATCTCCTTTCTCTTCTCTCTCAAATAGACACAACCGAAGTTTGTTGTCCCTTTGATGTATCTGAGTATTTGTTTCACAGCTACCCAATGTTCCGTCGTGGGTGCTTTCATGAAGCGACTCACTATGCCAACGGAATAGGCCAAGTCTGGTCATGTATTCACAAGATACCTTAAGCTTCCGACCACACTCCTATACTCCGTTGCATCAACCGCGGGTGATTGGCTTCTCTTGCTAAGTTTAAGTCGAGGCTCCATTGGAACATAAGCTGGATTGCAGTCCTCCATGCTAGCTACAGCTTTTAAGAACCTTCTTTGCATATGCCTCCTGGCATAGTGTAATCCCCTCCGGCTTTTGTTGTACCTCGATCCCGAGGTAGTAAGTCAAGAGCCCTAGATCACTCATCTTGAAAAGCTCCTTCATTTGTAGCTTGAATCTAGCAATCTCCTCCTCATCTGCTCCGGTTATCAATAGATCATCAACATAGATGCCTACTAAGAGACGATCCTTACCCTTGCCTCGCTTATACATAGCATGCTCCAGTGGACTTTTCTCAAAACCAAGAGAAATCAGTGTACGGTCAAGCTTGATGTTCCACACCCGAGGAGCTTGACATAGCCCGTACAATGCCTTGTGCAGTTTCAACACCTTGTGCTCCTCTCCCCTTTTGATGTAACCCGGTGGTTGCTTCACATATACTTCTTCTTTCAACTCCCCGTTCAAAAACGCGGATTTTACATCCATGTGATGTAGCCTCCAAAATTCCTGAGCCGCGAGAGCTATAAGTAGCCTCACCGATTCCATCCTTGCAACGGGAGCGAACACTTCCTCGAAGTCCACACCTTGCTCTTGCACGTATCCTTTGGCTACGAGCCTTGCTTTATGCTTCACCAAGTTTCCTTCGATATTTTATGGCCGTTGGGAGGATCCACAAGCTCCCATGTTTTGTTGTCTCGGATCGATCCCAACTCATCCATAGCACGACGCCAACACTCCTCCGTGTTTGCATCTTCAAATTTCGTCGGTTCCTCGACGCTAAGCAAACACTGTCGTCCTCTTCTTTTAATTTTCACCGGATTTACTGTTCAAAGAGCTTCCTTCAGATATAAATCCAACACTGATCGAAGACGGACTGGCGTCGGAGGATGTTCCCTTGTCTCTTGTTCTGTTGAAGACGAGGAATTTTCATCCGGAGTTGCCAAACTCCCAATTTCTGGCGATTCCTGTTCTTCCGAACTGGCTGTAGCTCCATCAGATGAACCATCCAAAACATCTGTACGTGGCCTTCATGTCCTCGTGGTGCAGCACGTGGGCTGCTTTGCTGCCTGCTGGAAACGCCTCCAGCGGACAGGCTTTTTGCTCCTGGGCTGGCCGGTGCTGAGCCACGTGGGCCACGAGCTGGGGTGGCATGTTCTGGCCCTCCTGGCGGAACAACGCCACCAGTACGAGCGCTACGCGCGCTGCTGCCAGGCGTGCCGTACGTGCCCTCGGGCGCGTCGGCTGCTGCTGCTTCTGGCTCGTGCCTCCTCGCGTCATCTTTTCTTGTCGCGCCGCTAGCGCTACTCATCGCAGCGCTCGACGTCTTCGGTTGATCACCAGTTTCTGCATGCTCATAGTCGTCGTAAACAACGTTGAAAATTTCATCGGAAGACGGGTATACCGGCTCGGTGGAGTTCCAATTCCATGACCTCGCGTCTTCAAAGACCATGTCACGCGTCACAATCACCTTATTGGTCGAGGGGTTGCACGCACGGTACGCCTTCGTGCCCGTTTCATAGCCAACCAATACCATTGGAGTACTCCGATGTGCCAATTTGCTAGTATGCCCGGTCACCGTTTTCACATGCGCCATGCACCCAAACGTGCGAAGATGATCAACCGCGGGCTTGTGTCCGTACCACTACTAGAAAAACGGCTATAGCTAATATGGACATTAATGGCGCACCATGTATGTGGTGCGCCACTGCTAAATAGCAGTGGCGCACCAGAATCAGGTGCGCCATTAATATTTTTTTACTAATGGCGCACCACTTGAGCAGTGCGCCATTGCTATTTTTTTCCCATCCCCCCCCACCAGACATAGCAATGGCGCACCACACCTAGGTGCGCCACTGCTATGCTACATAGCAGTGGCGCACCTAGGTGTGGTGCGCCATTGCTATGTGTGGTGGGGTGTGTGTCTGTGCGTGTCAGACATTAGTAATGGCGCACCCTCCCTGGTGCGCCATTGCTAGCAATGGCGCACCAGGGAGGGTGCGCCATTACTAATGTCTGCAGCAATGGCGCACCAGGGAGGGTGCGCCATTACTAATGTCTGACACACACAGACACACACCCCACCACACACACACAAACACCCCCCTGGATCGCCTTTTCAGTTTAAAAAAAATAAAATAAAATGATAAAAGATTCAAAAAAATTCAAAAAAATAGATGCCCATGTGTTATGTGTTCTAGTTGTTAGGAAAATTAACAAACATGAATTTTGAATTTTTTTGCAAAAAGCCGCCGTGTTTCGGTAAAATGGCCGTAACTTTTGCATACGACCTCCGATGAAAAAGTTACATCCGAATTTGACCGGCTACGCCCGTTATCGATTTTTTAGAATCCTCAAAACCTAACAGAAAAAAAGTTACAGCCATTTTAAGATCTGGAGGTAAAAAAATAAAAAAATAAAAAAAAGTTAGCAGTGGCGCACCAGTGCATAGTGCGCCACTGCTAACTTTCCCGCCTTCCAAATTCAAAAAAATTAAAAAATAGTAATGGCGCACCATGGGGTGGTGCGCCATTGCTAAGGTGCATAGTAATGGCGCACCACACCTAGGTGCGCCATTACTAAGGTGCATAGTAATGGCGCACCACACCTAGGTGCGCCATTACTAAGTCTGTGCAGTTTCAAAACGCCCACCTACCCCTACTATCCTTATCCACTTCCCTCCTCCTCCACACATTTCTATCCTCCTCCTCCTCCTCCTCTCCTCCTTCCTCCTTCTCCTCCTTACCTCTTCATTCTTCTTCTCCTCTCCTCCTCTCCTCCACTCCATCTCCTCCTCTCCTCCACCATACTCCCCTCCTCCTCTCCGGCGACCTCCTCACGGTGCTCTCCGGCGACCTCCTCCTCCTCCTCTCCGGCGACCTAGGTGACCTCCTCCTCCTCCTCCTCTCCGGCGAGGTGACCTCCTCCTCCTCCTCCTCCTCTCCGGCGACCTAGGTGACCCTCCTCCTCCTCCTCCTCCTCTCCGGCGACCTAGGTGACCTCCTCCTCCTCCACTCCGACGACGTAGGCGACCTCCTCTCCGGCGACCTCCTCCTCCTCTCCGGCGACCTAATAGGCGAGCTCCTCTCCGGCGACCTCCTCCTCCCTCCTCTCCTCCTCATGGTCTCTCCTCCCTCCTCTCCGGCGACCTCCTCTCCGGCCGTAATTTGAAAAAAATTCACAAAAAAAATTGCAAAAAAAATCAAAAAAAAAATCACAAAAAAAATCGCAAAAGAACGTACCAGAACGAAATTTGAAAAAAAATCACAAAAAACAATCGCAAAAAAAAATCGTGCCAGATCCAGATCCAAAATTCAAAAAAAAGTTAGCAATGGCGCACCAGTGCATGGTGCGCCACTACTATTTTCCCGCCTTCAAATTTCAAAAAAATTCAAAAAATTTCGTTAAAAAAAAAATTACCAGTGGCGCACCTGTAGCAATAGTAATGGCGCACCACATGGTGCGCCACTAGTATTTGGATTACTAATGGCGCACCAGAGGTGCGCCATTACTATTTAGATTACTAATGGCGCACCAGTGGTGCGCCATTAGTATTTGTTACTAATGGCGTGATAATAGTGGCGCACCTATAGTGCGCCATTAATAGGCAAAATAGGTGCGCCACTAACAGCCTTTTTTCTAGTAGTGTACCATGCTTCGTACGGCGTCATCCCAACCACACTCTTGGTTGGAGCCCGGTTCAGCAAATAAACGGCCGTATTGACCGCCTCACCCCAATACTTGCCGGGCATGCCTTTGCTCTTCAACATGCTTCGTGCCATCGCCACCACGGTTTGATTCCTCCGTTCCACAACACCGTTTTGCTGCGGTGAATATGGTGCCGTAGGATACCGCTTGATCCCTTGTGCTTCGCAAAATTCCGTGAAGGCACGAGACTTGAACTCACCCCCCCCCCCCCACGATCGGTACGGAGGGCCTTCAGCTTGGCTTCAGATTCTACTTCGGCCGCCATCTTTATTATCCTGAAGGCTTGCAAAGCTTGATCTTTCGTCTTCAATAGCACAATCCACATGTATCTGCTGAAGTCGTCGACGACGAGCAAGAAATATCTGTTTCCGGCAGGGGTGGCCGGTGTAATCGGTCCGCACAAGTCTCCATGGACCAACTCAAGAGCTTTACTCGCTCTAAAGTTTCCCTCTCTTGGGAACGGGGCTCGCCTTTGTTTACCAATGAGACAACCGTCGCACACTTGGTCGACATGGTTGATGCACGGTAGACCACGTACCATCTCCTTTTGTCCAAGTTGCCAAAGAGCCTGGAAATTTAGATGACCGTAGCGCTCTTGCCACTTCCATGCCGATCCTCCATGCTTGACAAGAGACATACTGGATCCACACGATCCAAGTTGAGGATGTAAAGCCTGTTTGGTGACCTCTGCACCTTCATAATTAGCATCCTCTAACGATCATACCCCCCATAGATAGCCATCTTCGAGCACAATCTTGCAACCATGCTCCTCGAGCTGACCAAAGCTAATGATGCTGCTTTTTAGCTTGGGAATATAGTACACATCCGTGAGTACCTTGTGACCGCCGTTCTTCAACTCAAACAGGACAGTACCTCGCCTGCAATGCCAACAGTCCGTCCGTCGCCAAACCGAACCGTGCCTCCCACAGAAAAACTGAGCTCAGAAAACTGGTCCTTGTCGCCGGTCATGCGGTTGCTAGCGCCCGTGTCGAGGTACCACACGTGCCTCGCCGCATTCATCCTCTTCTTGTCATGAAGATAAACCGCCTCTTCTATGAGCGTGACAACCTCCGTAGCCGGCGCCTTTGGAGCTGGACTATCCTCGTCCATTAGCTCGCATACTTCGACCATGAGCTTCATGTCTCCATCATCGCCTCCCTTGGCCATGAGAGCTTTCTCCTTCGGTGGCTTCTTGCACTCAGACTTAAAGTGCCCCATGATGCCACAGTTGTGACACTTGAACTTGCGCTTGTCGAACTTTTTCTTCTTCGGAGCGCCGTCGCCGGCGTTCTTCTTACTTCGTTCTTTTGGCGCACGATCTTGGCGAGCGTTACTGCTAGAGCCCTCGCCTCCTCTCCTCGAGTCCAGCGTCTGCCACTGAGCCCGCGTGAGCATGACATGCTCATCGTTCCTCCCGTCTCCGAGACTGTACCGCATACGCTCGTCATGAGCCTTGTAGCGTCCTACGAGATCATCAATGGAGAGGGTCGCGAGATCGACGCACTGCTCGATCGCTGTGACAATTTGTAGGTACCGGGGAGGGGCCGCGCGCAAGAACCGACGGACAACCGAGGTCTCCTCGAGGTTTTCTCCAAGTGCGCGTATCCGATTGACGAGAGTTGCTACCCATGATGCGAACGCATCCACGGACTCATCGTCGCCCATGACCAAAGTCTCATAGTTCCTTAGGAGAGTTTGGAGATTGGCTTGCTTGACGCGGGTGTGTCCCTCGAACATGAGCTTCAAAGTATCCCACGCCTCCTTCGCCGTTTCTTTGGCGATCAGGTGTTGGAGGACATCCATCGGCATCACCGAATAAATCGCTGACGCCGCCTGCCGATCCTTCCGGTGCTCGGCTCCCTCCTTCTTGAACGCGTCGCCTCCTGGATCAACCGCGTCCCATAGCTCGTTGGCGCAGAGACCACACTCCATGAGGGCCTTCCAGACCCCGAAGTTCTCACGATCAAATCATGGGTACGATGAACCGGGCACGGCAAGTACTTTAGCCGCGCTAGACGCTTCCACGATCTCCTTGCCTGCTCCCTTCGACATGATGCTCTGATACCAATTGTTGGCACAGGTCCCGACCTTGACGACTCTGTTGCCGAGTACTTTCTGGCAATACGCAGCGACGCAGCTAACTTGATTATCTTCCGAGCCGCCAGTCGGCGAAGCATGCAACGCTCGCGTACACAAAGCTAACTAGCAGCCAGGCTAGCAGGTGGATTGATTCTCCGGCGGTCACCCCGTACGTACGTACAAGTGCACGTACGAGCCGCCGACTGACGATTTGGATCGCTCGAACTCACGCGAGAACAACACCCTGAGATATTGCAACAGGAACGTGTCGTTCCTGTAACTTTATTGCTTTTGATCTCACGATCTGTTTACAGGGGTATACATCTTGAGTATATATACTAGCTAACCTCTAGCAACTAGTAATCCTACTCGGTGCTTGTTTAGGAATCCCTACACCGACACACACACATATACGTGCTCGGCAAGGACACGGACGTGGTCGCGTTTAACTCCAACACCCTCCATCCGGGTTTATTAGGCCTAAGAGCACCTGAAGCACGTCCGTTTTTATATGGCCTTGCTTAGAAAACCTACATGCATCCGGCCATTTCATTGGTTGTAGCAAGAGGCATTGTTGCTAGTCCCATGACTGAATAATAAATACGCTGCATATATGCTTTTTCATTGGCTGCATGTGAGAGCTAGCATGTGAGAGAGTGCATTAGAAATGGGATGAAAGGATTAATGGAAGCAAATTACTATGTACCTTGGTCCAAGAGAAATAGTCTTCGGGCCCAATTAACCCGGACGTAGGGAGTAATCAACAGCTGCGGGCAGGCCGACACTGTGGCCCATGAGTGCGCAACCCAGGCCGGGCCATGGGTGGTGCGCAAAATACGGGCTATGGGCTGTATCATTATTTATTTATTTTGACTTTTTCACTTATTGATGGCAACAGAGGGTAAATTTTGACAAAATAGGGGTAATTTGATAACGGACGGTCGAGCAGAACACTACAGAAGCTGTCTCGAGCCAACCTTCTTCTGGTATGTTCAGCTATTTCCGTTGAAGCTGAGATCCACTAGCCCTCATACATGCCCCATGTCACAAAGCCAGCCATCTGAGACTGACTCCTTCATGTACTCCCGTGTGTTCGTGACCATGGAGCACTTCATTGAAGTCCCATAACCACGGTAAATCCACTGATGCTTTAACACACTATTTCAATGCTCCTGACCACTGGAGTTGTAGAGGAAGCCGCCGGTTGGCTGGGCCAAGTTAAATGTGGATGGAGCCTTCGTCCATGCTGATGGAATGGGACCCACAGGAATAATTCTTTGGGACCACAATGGTGCTGTCATTTTTCTTCCTTGCCGGTTCTTACAGAGATGTTTGGATGCTTGGAAGCGGAACTTGTTGCGGTGCCGGAGGGTGTGGTGTTGGTACTGGGATGGTGCACGCATCCCTTTGTGCTGGAATCGGACTGTGCCACAGCGGTGGAGATTATTCTCAACCCGATCCAGGAACACCCACCGTGAGCGGCCATTGTTGCTGATTTTAAGCGGCTGCTCATTTCAGGAAGAGAACATTCTATATCGCATGTTATACGCGAATGCAATGTAGCTAGCCACACTTTGACCCAAATGGGCGTTCCAGTCCTCGCAAAGCTGTTTCTCTCGGTGCCGGCCATGATGAGATCGCCGGCAAGATTGTAATTACATTACTTGATCAATGAGAAATCCCTTATCTGCACAAAGAATAAAAACATGTGTGATGTTTCTCTTAATCATCTACATGTATGATATTGTTTTCGTTTATGAGCGTACATGTAGTATGTTGTAGTTTTTTTAAGAGAGAGAGAGAGAGAGAAAGATGTCTGATGTTTTTTTTTTTAGGTAAGAGAGATGTCTGATGTTGGTGCTAAAGTGTTTCTCGACTAAACACTTTTTTTTGGGGGGGGAGAAGAACGACACAGTATTATTTAGTTTTAGTAGCTGCGGTGAGCCAACAGAGATGACGGCCCAGTAGTCGTTCGTAAATGCCGGCCCAAGTTGTAGGCTGGAACCTCTTCGCATCCATAAGTTCCCTACTGTGACTGCGGGGAGCGCTCGTCTTCCTCGTTCTTGTCCGGCACTAGCGGGCGGTGGCGGAATCGGCAAAAGGAATCCATCACTAGCGGGCTGTGAGCTTCCCATTCCCTCTACCAATTCCATGGCTGCATCGATGCTCCTTTTCGCTTCTTTTTTTCTTCATTCATGTGCGTCCCGCTTATCGTCTCCTTGGTCCTTGCTGTACGAACTCTAGGTAGCCCGTCAGATGATTAGAGCTGGATTCAGCAACACACGCCATGGATCTGGGTGAGTTTCTCAATCTCACACTACGCCGCGCACTTCAGTTTGCATGTTACACATGAGCTTTGTCTTACCAATGTACAGATGAAACATTGGGCATATGATATGTTACTGCGTAGGATGATACAAGTGATTTTTTTTCTTTCGAAAAAGAGTATATATTAATATCAAGAAGATATCAATTACACCCAACCTCTGCAACAACGCAATGCCCTAATGGCACGACGGATGCACACAGCGAAAACTAAAAGAAAAAGAAGCAAAAAAAGAAAAAGTCCCGCTACAGAGTTCCAGTCCTTGCAACAGCAATACAACCACCACCAAGACAGCACCTGATGTCCAAGTTCTCCAAAAGCGACGCCTTCAACAAGGAAACAGTGCACCAGCGCCGTCATCGCCCGGTCGTAGATCTTGGGTTTTCACCCTGGAGAAAATCCCCGCTCTCAAAACAATGCCTTCAACAAAGCTATTGCCAGGCATAACCAGTTAAGGCCAGACCTTAGATTTTCATCCTGAAAGGTAGGACCTTGAACTTCACCTGTGCTGTCGCCCCCACATACATACCGCTGCTACAAATCCCGAAACTCCAAGCAAGTTCCTCAACGCCGAAGACTCCAATCACCATCACTAGTCCTCCAATCTCGGCTTGCAAGACGTACTCCGAGTGATACTGGGGGCGTTTTAGTTTGATCAGCCCCTCCCCTGAGCTCCTGTTCTAGCTCAAATGAGCCGCTGCCATTCCTCACCGGCCTCTCCGCTGGACACCGAGGACCTGCTCCGGGAGATTCTCATCCGTCTCCCTCCCCAGCCATCCCAGCTTCCCCATGCATCGGTCGTATGTGTTGGCCCTGTCCCGACACCGAGTACTTCCGGTGACGGCGATACGACTGACGATGAACGATGACGATGAAGCGAAGCTGGTTGAACTTGGTTCCTGCCGCAAGTCGGCCGAAGCAATATGTACGTAGCACTTCTGATCAATTTGATCTTCTAGTACTCATGCACACCTTTTACCAACACGCACGCACAACAGCCAATCGATCTTTGCTTTGATCGATTCCGCCGGGAACACACACGTACACGAGGAAGCCGGCGTATTGCCACAAGCTCGTATCGAGCCTATTTTGATCTGTATTACTTTCACAAATCACGGTACAATAGTTTACTGGGGTACCCAAGTATATATACTACCTTTCCTAGCAATCCTACTCGGCACTGATTCTGAAGCTAACACGGACTCGCGTGCACGTGCATGATTAGGACACGGACGTATACGTATTCGTGTTTAACTCCAACAGTATGCAAGCGCTGGCACAACATCCTTTCAGTGCCTCAATTCCTTTGCCAATTTCGCATACACCATCGGAACCTCGAGCTCCACGGCTTCTTTGACACAGGAGGATATGGCCGAGGAGTACCCGTCTTCTCTTCCCTCATGGAGCTGAAGCCCCATCGCATCCCTGCCACATGCTTCGCCATGCCAGAGGACCTAGTTGATTGGGGTTGGTGGGGCCCTGTTTTCTTCGGATGCCGCCATGGCCTCGCGCTTCTCCTCATTTCAAGAGTCGCGAGGCCGTTGTATGGGACCCCCTCACCGGTGTTCAGCACCGCATTGCTTTTCCACCAAGGTTCAAGAATGGCAAACGCAACAAAGTCCGGAGTGGTGCTCTGCCATGAACGATCGGCACGTGCATGACGGTTGCTGTCTTGGTTTGTTCAAACTGGTTTTGGTGTGCCATGATGCTAAACCCACAAATGCATCCACTTGTATCAATGATTCCAAGTCTGGTATATGGGGAGATATTATCTCAACAACGAATACAGATGTGATATCTATGAAAAGGCCTAGTATCCTAGTTGGGAATGCACTGTTGGTTACTTTTTGGAGGCAACATCCTTGAGTTTGATTTGGCAAGGCAAACCCTTGCTGTAATCAAGAAGCCATCAAACGCCCATGATATTGGTTCAGACTACACCGATTGGTCATTTTAGATCTTACGAGAAGGGGATAATGGCCTTGGCCTTGCTATTTTGTCGATTTCAAAACTGAGCATTCAATTCTGGGTGAAGAGATCCAACTATGATGGTGTCATCCTATGGTGCTACAGTAACGAGCTCATTTCACAACCCCCACACACGAAAGCATTGTTCCGTATGACTGGGTATGACGAGGACACTAATGTCATCTTTGTAACTTCGGGATATCATGACATCATGCTTCAGCTTGAGTCGATGAAGAGCAGATATATTGGTAGAAGAGAACACAACAGTAACAAAGTGTATTATCCCTATACAAATTTCTATGTGGCAAGTACCTCGTCTCTTGGCTCTTGCATTGCATACGAAACATAATAGAATTGCTTCTTTTACTGAGATTTTTTCTGAAAATTACCTACGATACATGTTTGCGTAATACTTGACTAGATATTTAAAGAAAAATCCTGGTGAAGACGTTTCTTTGAATACCAGAATAGCCATAACACGTCCCTCTTTACTTGGTAAATACTCCCTCCGTTCCTTTATGTAAGGTGTATTATTTTCGGTACGGTGACCAAGGCACATAATTATAGACATGTTAAGACTAAATTACCCTTGGCAAATTTATTGGTTAGTGGAAAGTGAATCAATTAGTCCAGAAAAGTATGAGATGCATGCAATCGACAAAGAGATAGTTTCCTTCTTTTACTATAAGGAGAGATACAGACAATTAGAAAAGAGATACTTTCCTTTTTTTAGGAGGGCTAACAAGGGAATTATGAGAAATCAGAAGAAATGCACCTTACATTCTGAAATTTTATCAAAAAACAAATACACCTTATATAGAGGAACGGAGGAAGTAATTACTATCGTTCTTCCTTGCACCATGCAATATATGTGGATTCATTTACATACTAGACGGAATGGCGCGCCCCGCCACGCCGGATTATAGCGGCGTTCTTCACACGTGAGTTTAGGTGGATTTAGGTCATGTACTATTCATGCAGGGTTGGAGTGTATGTCTTTGTGTATCATTTTTTTTATGGGGATGGTCATTGACTCATTGTGGGTCGCAGACTGGTCTATGGTGAACTTGTTTTGTTTATTTAACGTCAATATCCATGCTAGGTGTAAATGTTGTCTCGAGCACTGTCCATCTGTCGGGGCTACATGTAGCTTTTTGGTGTTTCTTCGGCGCGAGCTACGCGTCGCGTTGGCTGGGTGATGATCGGATGAATCATATCTCTTTTTTTTGGGGGGGGGGGGGGGGTAATGAACTGGATTTGTTTTTAGTGAAATGTATGTTTCTGGTCCCTCAACAATTTTTAGTGAAATGTGTGTTTCTGGTCCCTCAACAATTTTTGGGCGATAATTGGTTCCTCAAGTTTCAAAACCGGACAACTTACGTCCAAACCCAGATTTGAATGGTATTGAAGCTCACATGTCACTGGTTTTTGAATCGCAACTACCACACTCGCAGTAAGTCAAAATAAATATCTCTCGCTCTTGGGGATGCGCAGGAGCAGCAGCAAGGGAACCCACCTCAATGAACTGGGTTTGTTTTTAGAGAAAAGTATGTTCCTAGAGGAAGTGGTGCTCCCACCTCAATGACACTGGCAAGGGAAGCCAGCACGAGCGACGTCGGGGCTTCTCCTAGCACAGTCTTGGCTGGGCATGCAGATCGTGTTTGACGACAAGGTCGCCTCGGCTCCGGGCGAGCACCAGCCCCGCTACCCCCATCGCTCTCCCCCGGTAATGCTCCCCAACAAGCAGCTCTAGTGGCCCGCAGCACCACCTCGCCCCCTTCTGTGGCCTCTCTTTCCACATCTCCTTTCTCGCTGGAGAAGATGCGGCGGCGCCGGCCCACCGTAGCCAAGCAAGACAACACGGTCGTGATGCAGGGTTAGAGGACGCAGTGGTGCGCGCAGGTGAGAGCGACGCTGCCGCCACCTTCTCCCCTGACTTGTGCGCGAGAGGTCTGGTGGCGGCCGGCAGCAAGGCACGATATGAGTGACGCGAGCTCGGGGGGGCGGCGAGGCAGCATGTGGCTGTGAGGAGAGAGAGCTCGTAAAAAAACTGCCCATCCAACGTGGCAAGTAAGGGGAGAGAGAACCGCTGCCAAGTGTTCAGTTTTTCACTCAAATCTGGTTTTGGACATAACTTGTCCAATTTTGTGACTTGAGGGACTAAATGTCGCCCAAAAATTGTCGAGGGACCTGATGTATACTTTCGGTAAACTTGAGGGACCAAAAACATACTTTTCTCTTATTTTTATGACCCCAATATCCGGGTTTGGTGTAATCCTCTATGTGGTCTTCACATGTTGTCCCGAGTCCGTTGGGGCTACATGTAGTTTTTCTTGTCCTTTTAGGCTTGCCGCTACGCATCGGCCGGGGTGATGAAAATTCTGATACATCTGTTCTATGTGTTTTACCCTAAGTCTGGAGTAGAAATAACTAATAAACTTGTCTTCCTTGTGTGTACTCATACTGTGATGCAGATGAAAGTGCACGGGAGTAGTGAGACCTTCTCCTAAATATTTATGTTGTGTTTGTTCTCTTGCTTTGTACAAATACACCTAGGTATGGGATGCATTATAATTTTTATTTATACTCTCATGTTGGTCATGGTAGGATTGGCAATGTTGCTCTGCTTGGCCGCGGAGACGGCGCGCTTGTCCTGGACGCCTTGCTTGCGCACCACGTCCTCGTGGACGACGAGGTCGTCGATGGCGGTAGATGAAGAGGCGTGAACGTGAACGACGTAGCAGTGGGTGGAGAGAAGGCGTCGGGCGCCGAAGGAGTGTCGCTGGAGGTCGTGGTTTCCACCGGCAAGGGAGCCAGTGGCGAGTGGTTGTCGCTGACCAAGCAGAGGTGGGAGACATTGTGGACGAGGCAAGGAGGCAGAACGATCAGCGGCAATGGGCGGTTTGCATGTAATCTTGTGTCACGGCAAGTGGGGTTGCCGCAAAGGTTGGTGGTCCACGAGAGGCTGTAGGCGTGGTGGTGAGAGGCAGAAAGAGTGGGGCTCCCGGATGGGATGAGGTGTGGCTCTCTTGAGATGAGAGGGACAGAAGATCTGCTTGGCCGAGACCGCCGGAAGTGAGAGATGCTCGGAGTATTTGGTGAATACGCAGTGGGAGTCGAACCAAATCTTGTGTGGCAAGTCACCGATGGTCACCACAGAGGAGCGGAGGCCGCCTGTGTCCCTGTGGTATGTACCATGGATATGGGATGAAAGAAAGCCGGGTTAGAAGAAGGGTGGGGCGGCAGCGGCAGGAAAAGCGGAAGAAGACGGACAGATTTGCACCTTGAGGAGCGATGGCCAGAGCGCCAGAAGCATCAAGATATAATTTGTGAAGACCGACCATGTGACACAGTTTAGGAAGTCAATAGGATATAAATGTTCTTTAGCCACACACTTGGCACACAATTTATAGACCACTGCCTATATATATCGTGTGCTTTTCCTCCATTCTCCACTAGGCATTTCGATAAGCTTCAATCGACCTGTCCAACTACTACACCAACTGTCGGCACAAAGCATGCATGAAAATAATAATGAGATCAGCTTAAGAATAGGAGACATCAGAAAAGAAGTGTTTTGTACTAAGTTAACACTCTGCAATGCATTATGTGTTGCTCGGGTGTGACCCGATGTTGTAATGGAGATAGCTAGCCTTCCGGCTTTTGCCATCTAGAGAAGTGCGTAATTATAGAGGGGATGTTCTTCGACTTGAGCAAGGCGTTGGAGCACGTTGGTTTGCACGGCACCTCGGGAGTGGTGATGTACAAGGTTCAGCATAGCGTCAGGCTGTCAGACGAGCAAGCACATGCGCAGGAAGGGACAATTCTGAGAGCCGAGGGTGCGTGGCCCAGTGCCATTGCAAAGCCCAAGCGGGCGCATTGAGTTCGAAGTTACTTATGTCTCGTGTGTGCCGCATGGGGAAAGAATGATTGATCCAGAACATTAGGCAGCTACTCTCTCTATCAAGCACGCATCAAATTAATTGCCTTGCTTCTACTCAAAATTCTCTATCAATCAAGAATTGATGGAGACAACGACGCAGGCAGCTGTTGTTGGAGAAGAGGTGGTCGCAGCAGATCATGGTGCAGATGCTCAACCTGATCAAGGCACGCCGGCTGGCGCTGTCTTCAAGGAGATTCACACCCTCGCCGTGGTGCATGAGTTTTACAGCGGCTCTCCACCAAGATACAATGATCTCCTATCTCCTATTGTGCACTCAAGAGGAGACGAACCAGCAGGTTCTCACGAACCACTCTCACGAACATAGCTCTCTCTATTCCAAAGTTCAGATGTATGTGGAGAAAATCAAGATTAATTTGTTCAAAACATCTGCCGTACATAACCTTATATAGTCTTCTTCTCAACTAGAAAATCTTATCTCTTGGCTAGCAAGTTTTCTTAGATAACAAGCTTAATTCGTTGGCCAAAATATCAAGAGAAGTTGAGTCCATATCTGGTACGTACAGCTGAAACCAAAACGGTATTAATCACCCAAACTGAAACCAAACAGAGATCACAAATTCTGTTCAGAGGCGTCCCATCTGAACGAACGCGAAAATTGGCGTTGACTTGTTCACATGTCAAACAGAAAAATTACAGAGGATAAAATCCTAAAAAGCGATTAAGGACATTGTCAAGACGTTCATTTGTGACTTTATTCAGAAACCGAATCAGACAAAGTCTGAACTTCTAAAAACTAAAACGAGAACTGAAACTCTGAACTGCTGAATTCCAATAAATTATCCCTACTTATTTGCAGGTCACTATCGTGCACCTATTCCTCAAACTTCACGGTCATTGGATTACCTTCCTATGCCATTTAAGCTATAATAGCTTTTTGGAAAAATCGGAAACTATCTTGCTCCCGCAGATTCGCTACTGTATTTGATTTCCGAGCACGTGTAACATTTTAGTATCGTTGTGATAGTCATAGTCATTTGTCTTATTAGTTCATTTGATTTTGTGATGTGTTAAGTGGCTGAAAAGTATTCTGATGCTAAATTATCTTCATCCCGTTCCTTTGTTTTCTCCAAAACAACAATGACATGTGAAGAAGGACAATATCAGCAAGCATTTGGATGGTCGGCTACCAGGAAGAGCAGAAAACTGCATTTCCGTTTGGCATAAAGTCCCAACTGCAAGCCTCCGGTCAGCGATGTGCTCCTTCTAGTTATGTGCATGCAGCACAGTTTTCGAAGGAGTCAAGCAGGAGCAGGGTGTGAGATTTTTTAGTAGGGAAGCGGAGCGGCCACACACAACCGCCGTGTACGCGTGTAGAGGCCGCTCGCCACTCTGTACTTTAGCAGCTAGACTCAATCCTCCTCTTTTCATATTTTTCTGTTAGCGTCTGTATTTTAGCAGCAAGACTCAATTCTCCTCTTTCCTTCCTTATTTCCATGACACTTTCCTTCCTCTTTTCTGTGTCACGCCCTTTGAAATCCTCTCTACAGAGGAACATGACTCACTCCTGACCCTCCCTTCGCTTATTGATTCCCAAAATAACTTCTTGATATCCAAAAAAGTTGAAGGGCTATATTTATCGGAAGGATCAAGTGCAAAGGAGCGAGGTGGGACTATTTAAGAAGCGAAATAACCTTCTTCTATCAGATCATGAGCTACCTTCGTTTGTTGCACCATTGGTTACTGGACGGGATGTCGCGAGTTCAATTCACATACCAGCATCAATTTTTGCCTCCTTTCCCCACTGCAGCTGGTCGCCTTACACCACGTGTGTGACTTAGAGCATCTTCAATAGATGATGCAAATTTGAAGATGTAAAAATAGGTGTTGTATAATTTACACCATCAAAAAGTGCTTTTTCACATCTCAAAAAAGAGCCAACTCCAATAGATAATGTATATTTGTGATGTAAAAGTCCAACTCCAATAGGTGATGCAAATGTGAAGATGTAAAACCGGCCGATGGCCGCGTGGCTGTCTACTGCCACTGTACAGCCGCATTTCAACATCAAACTCATCATTTAAAGCAATACTTTTAGATTTCTACAACCAAAAGTGCATCACTTGGCTTATAGTAGGCCGAGGTGAAATTGGACTTCGCCGGCTTTATTTGATTTTCTTGTAGTGTCGGTAGGACGAGCGTGGTGAGGCGAGGTTGTTGCCCGCGGTGGATGATGACCCAAGGCCATGGAGGCAAGTCAGCGGGGCAGCAGGAAATTTCGGGGTGACGGTTGGGCTGCGCGACGCTGGATATGTATTTTGCGGCAACCGGCTGGAGTGTTGTATATTTGCAGCACGAAGGGGTAAAATATGTGGCTGCCCTAAACTTTGTGCAGCACCATATAGCGATAGGGCATCTGCTAAAGCTGTGCTTTTGGGTCCATATGCCCTAAAATGTTTTTTGGTACATTTCCTATTGTACATCATCTGTTAGAGATACTCTTAGGCCCACGTGTAACTGCATAACAGCTCACCGCGTGGTCAAATTAGTTAGATCCAGGTCTCATCATTGCTCACATCTGATGTCATCCACCGTGAGATAATTAAATCTGAGACAATTGTGCCCTAGTCAAACCATTATAGGCTTGAGTATACCAAGTGGAATATTTTTTTTAAATAATTTGTTTTCTACCATGCATGTATGCATTGATTGACTAGTTGAATGTGTTGGTAATTCGTGCATCCGGATTTTGCTTAGATACAACGAAACATTGCGATATATTAAGGTACCTCCGAAACAAGAAGATAATCCAGTGAAAACAAATAACAACCCAATAAGTGTATTCTTATTTGGCTGACGTAGTGGAACATGATGATACATTTTGAAATAAGAGAAAACCGAAACGTTTCATAGCACTAAAAAACAAAGACAAACTTTACCAAAACCAGGAAATGTAGCACGAAATCTAAATAACGGCGGGCGGCGAATACATGTACGACATACGTGATGCGATGATGTACTCATGAAGGGTAGGAAGCCATTTCTCACGCTAGTACCAGTATCTGCGTGCACAGACCACAGAGAGGCTAGAACCGTAGAACGTAACCAACTCAGACATCCAAATAGCTGCCATACTCACGGTCGCGGGTCCAGACGACGTGGTCCTGTGGCACCAAGTGGCAGACAGGCACGGTGCCGGGCGTCACCTTGAGCACCTGGAACGCGACGTGCCTCGGGTTCCAGCCGGCGGTGTCGGCGTGGCACACCGCGACGGCCTCCACCGCCGTGCCGTCCTCGCCGACCATCGACACTGTATAGGCCCTTGTCGCCTGCGTCAGGTGACACGCGAACACGGCGTACGCGTATGGCTCCGCATGGTAGACCAGGAGCCGGTCGGCGCCGGCGCGCTTCACGTCGGTCAGGGTGTACTCCTGCCTCGGTGTTCCCTCCTTACCGACGATGGTGGACACGGCCCTCAGGTGGCTGGTCCCGAGGCTGGACGTGGCGAAGCCGACCATGGACTCCAGTGACGTGGCGCACCACTTCTGCTCGCCCTCGGCCGCCGGCGCCTCGCAGTCGCGCAGCGTCTGTGCCATCTCCGCCGCCTCCAGGGAGTCCTGTTTCAGGGAGAAGTGGCTAAGGATCTCAGGGACCTTGTCGGAGGAGAACGGGATGGCATCAGCCTCGCTTCGCGGCAAAAACTTGTCTCCGGCGCCTCGGGTGGCCATGAAATGGAGCTTCATCAGCTTCTTCCGGCCGGCGTGCATCTTTTTTTTTCGACAAAGAGCATATATTAATATCGCGGAGATACCAATTACACCCAGCCTCTGCAACAACGCAATGCCCTAGCGACATTACGGATGCACGCAGCCAAAAAAAGAAAGAAGAATTACGAAAAAGAAAAGTCCCGCTGCAATGATCTATTCCCTGAAACAGCAGCACTAACACCACCAAGACAGCACCAGAAGTCCAGCTTCTCCAAAAGCGACTCCTCCAATAAGGGAACAGTGCACAAACACCGTCGTCGCCCGATCATCGATCTTAGGTTTTCACCCTGAAGAAAGTCCTCGCTCTCAAAAACAATGCCTTCAACAAGGCCATTGCCAGGCACAACCAATTAAGGCCAGACCTTGGATTTTCATCCTGAAAGAAAGACTTTGGACTTCTCCTGTGCAGTCGCCCCCACTAGCATGCCGCTGCTCCAAGTCACGAATCACCAAGCCAATTCCTCATCGCCACAGAGACTCGAATCACCATTGCTAGTCCTCAGATCTCAGCTTCCATGACATTCTCCGCCAGCTGACTTCACCATGGAACGAGAAAGCATACCCCATGATGGTAACAGCCAGCAGAGCTTCGCAGCGCTCCCTCTGAAATCAAACGGTCAGAGAAAAACACGGGTGCGCACGACCGAATCCCACCCGATCCAGCAATCTCCAGGCATGAATCGCCCAAGGGAGTTCCCGGCGGAGCCTTCCGGAACACGACACTGCAGCCAGATCGATGGGGACATGCATCCGGTCGATCAAAATCTCGGCGCGAATTGGAACCCTAGGACCGCCGCCGGAGGAGATCGGATCAGGGCCGGGGGCCCCAGATCCACCGCCGCCAGCCCCCAAGACCGGGCCCCAGATCCCCCAAGGTGCACGCACAGCCAGGAGATTCGGTGCCATCCACCTCCTTGCCGCCTAGAGATCGGGGCCGAAGCCGCCGCCCCTCCAAGGCGCAGACCACCGCGCCGATCCGCCACGCCGCGGCTGCTCCAGGCGAGCCGGAGGAGCCACCACGCCATGGTGCCCGGCCGCACCACACCCCGGCTCGAAGAAGTCGGCCCGCGCCGATCCATCGCGTGAGGGGACGAGGATGCCTCCCCTGCCGCCGGCGACGGCCCGACTTTGCCCGGCCGCGCCCTGGGGCGGCGGGGGAGGAGAGGGAGAGGTGGGGAGGGCGGCGGTTGGCGGCGGCTAGGGTTTTCCCCTCCCGTCGCCACGCGGGGACGAGAGGAGGGGACGAGAGGAGGGGCTTGGCCGGCGTGCATCTGCAGGTCCTTCTCCAAGAAGAAGAGCGCGGCGCTGGGGTCGTCTGGCAAGTGCAAGTGCCCCTCCGCTGTGGTGTAGGAGGTGAAAACCACATGGGATTTCTGACCGACCGTTGTGCCCCCGGGCTTCCCATGCCCGTAGATGACCAGCGACGTGCTGAGGAGCCGAGAGAGGGAGCTTGGCATGGGAGTGTTGGGAAGAGCGGACTTCCAGTACTGCTCCGGAGTCGGAGCCCCAGCTGCATTGTTTACGGACGCAGTCTGCAATATGGCTAGTGGAGTATTCACCAAATTATTTAGTCATAACAGCCATGGGATTAAAGAGGAGAACGTGTAGAAAGTGGTGGGCATACCAGTAGAAAGCCAAGGAAGCTGGCGAGGAGCCGACCCATTATTCAGAGCAGCAACGAGGAGGACGAAGCAGAGGATGTTGGCCATAATCTTTGACACGCGAGTGGAGCGGCCGGCCGGGTCGTACCTGAGGTAGTTAGCTGCATGCAAGGTTGTTTGCATGTTGGCATAGTCTTGTGTAGATAGGGTCATGTAGTTAGTGGTTTGTTAGTAGCGTGGTGTGAGTGGCCGCGTATGGTGGATGCGCTCGCTATTTAAAGATGAGAGTGTTGTGCCTTTGGGCGCAGGTGGTAGAGCCAAGAGTAGCTAGGAGAAACAATGTAGTCTCCGGTGGTCTCTCATGTGTGTGCGCTTAACATGAGGAGTAGTTAGAGTTAGTCTCTAGGGCGTGTAGTCTCCCAGTATGATCCGATGTGGTCTGGAGTCGAGTTTGAGCTCGAAAGAAAAGAAACGTCGTTCGTGTGAAGATGCGCCGTTTGTGCGGCGAGGCGTTTGTCACCGGAAAAACTTGTGTTCAGTGTGCTCGAGTTTGTCTCTCTTCCATCCGGTGTTTGTGTCGCCGGAGGGTCACTAGTAGAAAACAGGGCATCAGTCCCGGTTCCAGATGGCCTTTAGTCCCGGTTCTGCAACCGGGACTGAACAATCAAGACTAAAGGCCCCTACTTTTAGTCCCGGTTGGGTTACGAACCGGGACTAAAGGAGCTCCACGTGGCCGTTGTGGGCCCCCAGGCAGGAGGACCTCTAGTCCCGGTTGGTAACACCAACCGGGACTAGAAGGCAGCCACGCGTCAGCACTGCCAGGCGCTGGGTTTTTTTTTTTTTTTGAAAGGAGGGGTTTAGGTGTTTTGGAGGGTTTAGGGGTTTCATATTGTGTTTCCCCTTTTCTTTTTGTGTTTCCCATTCAATTCCTTTACATTTAGGGTTTTCATTTTTATTTTATATTTTTTATTCAACTCGACGCTGGCTACTACATATAGCAATGAAAGAACCATTACACAACATCGTCATGATCAATATATAGAGAGAAGTAACCTCTCTTTCTCCGTGCTTGGTCGAACAATAAGTTTTCGTATATCTATTCGACGCTACTACATATAGTACACGTTCATGCATATATACAATATAATATCTCTTACGATCCCTAATTTCTAATTACCAAAATCGCATTGCCAATCTCGATGGTATTCTCCGTCTGTAGGTATGACATGGTCAACAAAAAATCCCGCCAATTCCTCTTGAATTGCTCGTATGCGATCAGTTGGTAAGAGTTCGTCCCGCTTCCGCCGGATCTAATTTAAAGAAGGGGGTCAATATATATATATATGAATGAAACTCAACACAATTGATGATAATAAAATAAAAATGTGAATATTGTTTACGTACTTCAAATTGTTCTAAAGATCTGCCCCGCTCAGAGATCTCGTGGCGAATGTACTCGCAAACGTAGTATCCACATAAATTATTTTCGGGTTTCTGCCACAAGAACTTTACGAGAATAGAGTTCAATCAAAATGATAATCAAGCATGATAATGGTATTGAAACTAGAATCAATGAGAGATGCGCGGAACTAGCTAGTAGTACTTACTTTGGGGTGTGAAAATCGCAGCTCCTTTTTCCATTCACCCCTAACCTGGTTGGTGAACTTTTTCCAAACCCTGCCCCGCAAAAAAATGATTACTTGATATTAGGAAATTAACGAAAGTTGCCGATATGGTGCGATAATGATTGAACTTACTTCTGGAGCATTTGACTCATGTCCGCCCACTCCTTAGCCTCTTTACGTCTCGAGTCCAAAACAATTACTAGTCCCGCGTCAAGCTGAATGGCTAGCAGAATAAAGTGAAACCTGCGCACGCATAACTCATCAATTATACTTAACCTCGAGTAAGCGAAACAGAATGTGCACAAGACAATAACACTCACTGGAAGTTATAAGGAAATAGTATTTCTCTTTTGTTTTGTTGTCCAAGTAACGCCTTTAGCAAATAATTCTCTGTATCATCGGGGTTTTTTTGTACCGTATATTCATTTATGGTATTTGGGTTAATGAACCCAATGTCATAGATTTTTCCTCTGCATTCGCGGATCTTCAATCTGCATAATATAGTGTGAGGATAATTGTACATGCAATGAACGAGCTGAGCTAGAGACTTAATTACAGAAAAAATACTTACAGACAATAGCAACGGACGATAGTTTTGTCAAGGGCGTCTTGATTGTATAACTGAAATAATTCTTCATATTCAATGTACAACGCCTCGACTCCATTGAAGTAGTGCTCATCTTTAATTCTCACGCAGATACCGTCGGTCCCTTCCTTGCAGGCTTTCAAGTACCAGTTATGCAATGTTCGCAGCATCGTTGGTAGACGCGGGAGCTGCTCAGGTCTGACGAGAGGCTTCCCGTGCTCGTATCTAAAGGCTACCTCAGCCATTTCGAACTGTACCTCATCGCCTAAGTAATCAGCAAGAGTGTAACCAGGATGAGCGGCCGCTACCCCCGGATCATTAGCGATATCGGGAAACACCTTGAGCGGGGGGCACGATTGTTTTTCCTGTTCGCCGAGCTGGGGAATTATTTTCCCACTTCTTGCAGCACTGCTAGTACTTCCCGACCTTTTCGCTTCATGAAATGTCTTTACAATACAGCGGTCATAGTGTGAGAGCAGCGGAGGAGGTGGTGGTCGCTGAAGGGCATCCAGACAGCGCTTCGCTTTTACGGAATCTATTTTCTCCTTTGGATCTGGACGTTTCGGTGCAAGCAGGCGTTTCACATCGGCAGCCACGATCTCATTGTTTTCCTCCTCAGTCATGTCGTATGGTAACTTGGCAGGAGCCTTCTTGACACTTGGACCTGCTCTGGATTTCTTCGTTGTTGTACTGCTAGCCGCCGGAGCGGCGGCGGGTCTCTTCCGCCGTTGCTTTGGCGGCGGAGGAGGCGGAGTCAGCTGATGCGGCGGAGGAGGTGGAGTCCGCTGACGCGGCGGAGACAACTGAGGCGGCGGAGGATTCTGCTAAGGGGCCTCCTCCGGCGGAGTCCGCTGACGCGGTGGAGACAGCTGAGGCGGCGGAGTGTGCTGACGCGGCGGAGACGACTGAGGCAGCAGAGATAGAGATGGACTGTGATGAGGAGTCTGCTGAGGGGCCTCCTCCGGCTGAGTCTGCTGACGCGGCGTCCATTGTGGAAGCACGATGTTTTCCTTTCTCCATAGAATGGTAGTCCTTATGGCATCTACCAGATGAGTTTCCCCTTCACCTGTAGGGTACTCAAGCTCCAGCCCCTCGAATCCGTTGGTAACTTCATCCACCCCGACAATAGCAAAGCCATCTAGAATCGGATTGCAATGGAAAGTTCCATCAGGTCTAGGAGGTAAGACATAGCCGACCGCCACCTTCAAGGTTAGGTTGATGCATTTCGCCATTAGCTCACAATGTTCCCTCTCCGTGATATAATCCACGGGGTAGCGAGGAGCCGTGATATCAGGCCGAACGAGCTCCGTGGAAGCCACGCTGCTTTTCCGCTGAGATGGTGGGGTAGCTTCATGGGCAGTATCGAATGAAGGATCTTCGTGCTGCTGAGATGGTGGGTCGGTAGCTCGCTGACTGGTAAGTGCCTCTAGTTTCTTCTCTTGCAACGCTAATCTTTGTTCTACATTCTGCATCTGGTCTGCTTCCTCTTTCTTCTTTCTCCCTCGGCTTCTATAACCAGTGCTGTCGGAAAACCCATGCACCCACGGAACCGAGCCTGCTGTGCCTCGTGTTCGTCCAGGGTGTTCAGGATTCCCGAGGACGCGTGACAGCACGTCCTTCTCTCTGTCGGGATGGAACCTCCCTTCCTGCACGTCCTTGATTGCTTCCTGAATCTTTATGACGGGTGTTTCAAGTTGTTCTTTCGTGTAAACACACTTCCCTGTTTCTGGGTCCAAAGTTCCCCCATGCCCGAAGAACCAAGTCCTTGCCCGTTCGGGCCAGTTCAATGTCGCTGGTTGGATCCCTTTAGCAAGCAGGTCATTCTCAGCTTTGTCCCACGTAGGCCGGGCAACCTTGTAGCCACCTGACCCCGTAACATGGTGATACTGCTTCTTTGCAGCATTTAGCTTATTTGTCTGTGACCTGTTCTTAGCTTTCTCCAATTTCTTGTACGCCACAAGTGCGGGCCAGTGATCTTTTATCTTCGCATATTGACCGCTGAATTCTGGAGTCTCGTCTTTCTCGACAAACTGTTCGTTCAATCTTTTCTTCCAGTTCTTAAATTGTTCTGCCATCTTCTTAAGAGCCCATTTTTTGACTTTTCGCTGTATAACTGGGTTATTTGGATCCTCCTCTGGCGGTAGGCTGAAATTTATCATGAGCGAGTTCCAAAGCTGATCTTTGCATCTATTGTCGACATAGGAAACTCCATCATCCTTCTTCTTATTCCATTCTTGAATGCTGATCGGGACGCTGTCCCTAACAACAACTCCGCACTGATGTATAAATCGGTCTTGGGTCCGCTTGGGAACAGTCGGTTTGCCATCTGGATCGACTTCTTCGATCGTGAACCTTTCATTCTCGCCCAACCTTTTCTTCGGGCCTCGTCTCCTTATAGAAGTTTGGCTCGATCCGGAGGGCTAAAAGAAGAAAGAAGTGTTAATATATGTACATACAAAACAATTAATGCATCTAGTCAGCAGAGGCTTAATTAATATATATACCTCGCCGGACTTTGCAACAGTTAAGGCTCCAACACTGGCGGAGCCGTCATCTTCTCTTCCCTCACCGTCGGAGTCGTTGAGAAACTGTGAGGTGATGATATTATATTTCCTTGTTCATGATAATCGTTTATTATCCATTCTATAATTGTATTGATTGGAAACTCAAATACATGTGTGGGTACATAGACAACATTGTGTCCCTAGTAAACCTCTAGTTGACTAGCTCGTTGATCAAAAGATGGTGAAGGTTTCCCAGCCATGGACATGAGATGTCATTTGATAACGGGATCACATCATTAGGAGAATGATGTGATGGACAAGACCCAAACTGTAAACGTAGCATATGATCGTGTCAGTTTATTGCTATTGTTTTCTGCATGTCAAGTATCTGTTCCTTTGACCATGAGATCATGCAACTCACTGACACCGGAGGAATACCTTGTGTGTATCAAACGTCGCAACGTAACTGGGTGACTATAAAGGTGCTCTACAGGTATCACCAAGGGTGTCTGTTGAGTTGGCATGGATCAAGACTGGGATTTGTTACTCCGTATGACGGAGAGGTATCTCAGGGCCCACTCGGTAATACAACATCACAACGAGCCTTGCAAGCAAAGTGACTAAAGAGTTAGCCATAGGATCTTGTATTACGGAACGAGTAAAGAGACTTGCCGGTAACGAGATTGAACTAGGTATAGAGATACCGACGATCGAATCTCGGGCAAGTAACATACCGAAGAACAAAGGGAACAACATACGGGATTAACTGAATCCTGGACATAGAGGTTCGACCGATAAAGATCTTCGTAGAATATGTAGGAGCCAATATGGGCATCCAGGTCCCGCTATTGGTTATTGACCGTAGAGGTGTCTCGGTCATGTCTATATAGTTCTCGAACCCGCAGGGTCTACACACTTAACGTTTGGTGACGATTAGTATAGTTGAGTTATTGTGTTGGTGACCGAAGGTTGTTCGGAGTCCCGGATAAGATCCCGGACATGACAAGGATCTCCGGAATAGTCCGGAGGTAAAGATTGATATATGTGATAATAGTGTTTTGATCTCCGGAAGGGTTCCGGAATTCTCCGGAAGGAGTTCCGGATGTTTACCGAAGTGTTCGGGTGCGAGAACACTTTATATGGGCCAAGGGTGAAGCTCACGAGGTATTGGAAAGTGCAAAAGGAAGTTTTGCTACTGCCTTAAGCGGTACTACCGCTGGTAAAGGCAGTACTACCGCGTAAGCGGTACTACCGCTTGTGTGAAGCGGTACTACCGCCCAAGCGGTACTACCGCTTGTGTGAAGCGGTACTACCGCTTGTGCGCGGTACTGCAAGGATCCGAGTTGGACTCTTTCCCTGCGGGCCAAACCGACCTTGTGCGGGCAAAACCGACCTAGAGGAGGCTTGTACTCCAAGTTTAGACCCTTGGGCTCAACATATAAATAGAGGGGCAGGGCTAGCACACGGGACACATCAAGATTTCCCCAAGCCGTGTGCGGCAACCCTAACCCTCTAGTTCCTCCGTCATAATCTCCGTAGCGCTTGGCGAAGCCCTGCAGAGATTGTTCCTCACCACCATCACCACGCCGTCATGCTGCTGGAACTCAACCTCTAATTCACCATCGCTCGCTGGATCGAGGAGGTGAAGGCGTCATCAAGCCGTACGTGTGTTGAACGCGGAGGTGCCGTCCGTTCGGCACTAGTTCGTGATCGGTTCGAGGGACGACTTGCGATTTGGATCGCGGAGACGTTCGACTACATCAACCGCGTTTCTTAACGCTTCCGCTTAGCGATCTACAAGGGTATGTAGATTCACTCTCCCTCTCGTAGATGCTCATCACCATGGATAGATCTTGCGTGTCCGTAGGAAAATTTTTGTTTCCCATGCGACGTTCCCCAACAGTGGCATCTGAGCTAGGTCTATGCATAGATGAGATCTCGAGTAGAACACAAAGGAGTTTGTGGGCGTTGATATTCAGATTGCTTCCCTTTTTAGTCTTTTCTTGATTCAGCGGTACTGTGGGATGAAGCGGCTCGGACCAACCTTACTCGTACGCTTACGAGAGACCGGTTCCATCGACTGACATGTAACTTCGTTGCATAAAGATGGCTGGCGGGTGTCTGTCTCTCCTACTTTAGTTGAATCGGATTCGACAGAGGCGGTTCTTGTAGAAGGTGAAATAGCAACTTTTATATCACCGTTGTGGTTTTTGCGTAGGTAAGAATCGTTCTTGCTAGATACCCGTAGCAGCCACGTAAAACTTGCAACAACAATTAGAGGACGTCTAACTTGTTTTTGCAGGGATATGTTGTGATGTGATATGGCCAATTACATGATGAGATATATGTGATGTATGAGATGATCATGTATTGTATAGAATATCACGACTTGCATGTCGATGAGTACGGCAACTGGCAGGAGCCATAGAGTTGTCTTTAATTATTGTATGACCTGCGTGTGAATCATTAAGCGCTATGTAATGCTTTACTTTATCGCTAAACGTTAGCAATAGTCGTGGAAGCAACAGTTGGCGCGACAACCTCATGGCGACACGTTGATGGAGATCAAGATGATGGAGATCATGGTGTCATGCCGGTGACGATGGAGATCATGCCGGTGCTTTGGAGATAGAGATCAAAAGCACGAGTTCATGGCCATATCATGTCACTTATGATTTGCATGTGATGTTAATCCTTTTATGCATCTTATTTTGCTTAGGACGACGGTAGCATTATAAGGTGATCCCTCACTTAAATTTCAAGATAAATTGTGTTCTCCCCGAGTGTGCACCGTTGCAAAAGTTCGTCGTTTCGAGACACGCCGTGATGATCGGGTCTGATAGACTCTACATTCGCATACAACGGGTGTAAGCCATGTTGCACGTGCGGAACACTCGGGTTAAACTTGACGAGCCTAGCATGTACAGACATGGCCTCGGAACACAAGAGACCGAAAGGTCGAACATGAGTCATATAGTAGATATGATCAACATGAAGATGTTCACCATTGAAACCACCTCAACTCACGTGATGATCGGACTTGAGTTGGTGGATTTGGATCATGTTACACTCGAATGACCGGAGGGATGTCAATTTGAGTGGGAGTTTTTAAGTAATATGATTAACTAAACTCATTATCTTGAACAATAGTCTAAGTTGTCTTTGCTATATTTATGTTGTAGATCATGGCTCGCGCAGTAGCACCCCTGAATTTTAATGCGTTCCTAGAGAAAGCTAAGTTGAAAGATGATGGAAGTAACTTTGTGGACTGGGCCCGTAATCTAAGGATTATCCTTACGGCTTCCCAGAAGGCTTATGTCCTTGATGCACCGCTTGGTGATCCACCCGCTCCAGTTGAGTCTCTGGACGTTGTGAACGCCTGGCAGGCTCGTTCTGATGATTACTCAATAGTTCAATGTGCATTATTGTATGGCTTAGAACCGGGACTTCAAAGACGTTTTGAACGTCATGGAGCATATGAGATGTTCCAGGAGTTGAAGTTTATCTTTCAGATGCCCGGATCGAGAGATATGAGATCTCTGATAAGTTCTATGCTTGCAAGATGGAGGAGAACGGGTCTGTTAGTGATCACATACTCAGAATGTCTGGGTACTCCACCCGTCTGGCTGAATTGGGGATGCCCCTTCCGCCAGAGGCTATCACTGACAGAGTTCTTCAATCATTGCCACCTAGCTACAAGAGCTTCGTGTTGAACTATAACATGCACGGGATGAACAAGTCAGTCGCCGAGCTGTTTGCGATGCTGAAAGCCGCTGAGTCTGAAATTCAGAAGGAGCATCAAGTGTTGATGGTCAATAAAACCACTAGTTTCAAGAGAAATGGCAAGGGTAAGAAGGGTAACTCCAAGAGTGGCAAAGCAGTTGCTCCTCTCGTGAAGAAACCCAAGGCTGGACCCAAACCAGAAACTGAGTGTTTTCATTGCAAGGGAACTGGACACTGGAAGCGGAACTGCCCCAAGTATTTGGCTGACAAGAAGGCGGCCAACAACAAACAAGGTATATATGATATACATGTTATTGATGTGTACCTTACCAACTCTCGTTGTAGTGCCTGGGTATTTGATACCGGTGCAGTTGCTCATATTTGCAACTCAAGACAGGAACTGCGGAATAGACGGAGACTGGCAAAGGACGAAGTGACGATGCGCGTGGGAAATGGTTCCAAGGTTGATGTGATCACCGTCGGCACGCTCACTCTTCGATTACCATCGGGATTAGTCATGAACCTAAATAAATGTTATTTGGTGCCTGCGTTAAGCATGAACATTATATCTGGATCTTGTTTATTGCGAGACGGTTACTCATTTAAATCAGAGAATAATGGTTGTTCTATTTATACGAGTAATATCTTTTATGGTCATGCACCCGAAGTGAGGGGTTTATTCTTATTGAATCTCGACAGTAATGATACACATGTTCATAACATTGATGCCAAAAGATGTAGAATTGATAATGATAATACCACTTTCTTGTGGCACTGCCGTTTAGGTCATATTGGCGTAAAACGCATGAGGAAGCTCCATGCTGATGCACTTTTGGAGTCACTTGATTTTGAATCACTTGACGCATGTGAGCCATGCCTCATGGGCAAGATGACTAAAACGCCGTTCTCTGGAACAATGGAACGGGCAAGTGACTTGTTGGAAATCATACATACTGATGTGTGCGGTCCGATGAGCATTGAAGCGCGCGGTGGTTATCGTTACTTTCTCACCTTCACTGATGACTTAAGTAGATATGGGTATATTTACTTAATGAAACACAAGTCTGAAACGTTTGAAAAGTTCAAGCAATTTCAGAGTGAAGTTGAGAATCATCGTAACAAGAAGATTAAATTCCTACGATCTGATCGAGGAGGAGAATATCTGAGTTATGAGTTTGGCAGTCACTTAAGACAATGTGGAATTGTTTCACAACTGACACCGCCTGGAACACCACAGCGTAATGGTGTGTCCGAACGTCGTAATCGAACCTTATTGGATATGGTGCGATCTATGATGTCTCTTGCCGATTTGCCACTATCGTTTTGGGGTTATGCATTAGAGACAGCTGCATTCACTTTAAATAGGGCACCATCGAAATCCGTTGAGACGACGCCATATGAACTTTGGTTTGGCAAGAAGCCAAAGCTGTCGTTTCTTAAAGTTTGGGGATGTGATGCTTATGTCAAAAAGCTTCAGCCTGAAAAGCTGGAACCCAAAGCGGAGAAATGCGTCTTCATAGGATACCCAAAAGAGACAGTTGGGTATACCTTCTACCTCAGATCCGAAGGCAAAGTGTTTGTCGCTAAAAACGGAACGTTTCTTGAGAAAGAGTTTCTCTCGAAAGAATTGAGTGGGAGGAAGATAGAACTTGATGAGGTTGTTGAACCTTTACTTCAACCTGAGAATAGCGCAGCGCAGAAAGATGTTTCTGTAGAGCCTACATCGGTTGAAGAGGAAGTTAATGATGATGATCATGAAGCTTTGGATCAAGTTGCTATCGAACCTCGTAGGTCGACAAGGACGCGTACTGCTCCTGAGTGGTACGGCAACCCTGTCTTAGAAGTCATGTTGTTAGACAACGATGAACCTACGAGCTATGGAGAAGCGATGATGGACCCGGATTCCGAGAAGTGGTTACAGGCCATGAAATCCGAGATGGGATCCATGTATGAAAACAAAGTGTGGACTTTGAAAGTATTACCTGAAGGGCGTAAGGCCATTCAGAACAAATGGATCTTTAAGAGGAAGACGGACGCGGATGGTAATGTCACCGTCTATAAAGCTCGACTTGTGGCAAAGGGTTTTTCGCAAGTTCAAGGAGTTGACTACGATGAGACCTTCTCACCCGTAGCGATGCTTAAGTCCGTCAGAATCATGTTAGCAATAGCTGCCTTTTTCGATTATGAAATTTGGCAGATGGATGTCAAAACAGCGTTCCTTAACGGTTTCCTTAAGGAAGAGTTGTATATGATACAACCAGAAGGTTTTGTCGATCCAGAGAATGCTGACAAAGTTTGCAAACTCCAGCGATCCATTTATGGACTGGTGCAAGCATCTCGGAGTTGGAATCTTCGTTTTGATGAGGTGATCAAAGTGTTCGAGTTTATACAAGTTTACGGAGAAGCTTGTATTTACAAGAAAGTGAGTGGGAGCTCTATAGCGTTTCTAATATTATATGTGGATGACATATTACTGATTGGAAACAATATAGAAATGCTGGAAAGCGTAAAGGAATATTTGAACAAGAGTTTTTCAATGAAGGACCTAGGAGAAGCTGCTTTCATATTAGGCATCAAGATCTATAGAGATAGATCAAGACACTTAATAGGACTTTCACAAAGCACATACCTTGATAAGATTTTGAAGAAGTTCAAAATGGATCAGTCCAAGAAGGGGTTCTTGCCTGTTTTGCAAGGTGTGAAGTTGAGTAAGACTCAATGCCCAGTGACTGCAGAAGATAGAGAAAAGATGAGTGTCATCCCCTATGCTTCAGCCATAGGCTCTATCATGTATGCAATGTTGTGCACAAGACCCGATGTCAGCCTTGCCATAAGTATAGTCGGAAGGTTTCAAAGTGATCCAGGAGTGGAACACTGGACGGCGGTCAAGAATATCCTGAAGTACCTGAAAAGGACTAAGGACATGTTTCTCGTTTATGGAGGTGATCAAGAGCTCGTCGTAAAGGGTTACGTCGATGCAAGCTTTGACACTGATCCGGATGACTCTAAGTCGCAAACCGGATACGTATTTATTCTTAATGGGGGTGCGGTTAGCTGGTGCAGTTCCAAGCAAAGCGTGGTAGCTGATTCTACATGCGAAGCGGAGTACATCGCTGCCTCGGAGGCGGCGAAGGAAGGTGTCTGGATGAAGGAGTTCATGACAGATCTTGGAGTAGTGCCTAGTGCGCTTAATCCAATGACTCTGTTTTGTGATAATACTGGTGCCATTGCTCTAGCCAAGGAACCAAGATTTCACAAGAGGACCAGACACATAAAACGACGTTTCAATTCCATCCGCGATTACATCAAGGAGGACGACATAAATATTTGCAAAGTACACACGGATCTGGATGTTGCAGATCCGATGACTAAACCTCTTCCAAGGGCTAAACATGAACAACACCAGAACTGCATGGGTGTTCGATTCATTACAATGTAAATCACATAGTGATGTGAACTAGATTATTGACTCTAGTGCAAGTGGGAGGCTGTTGGAAATATGCCCTAGAGGCAATAATAAATTGGTTATTATTATATTTCCTTGTTCATGATAATCGTTTATTATCCATGCTATAATTGTATTGATTGGAAACTCAAATACATGTGTGGGTACATAGACAACACTGTGTCCCTAGTAAGCCTCTAGTTGACTAGCTCGTTGATCAAAAGATGGTGAAGGTTTCCTAGCCATGGACATGAGATGTCATTTGATAACGGGATCACATCATTAGGAGAATGATGTGATGGACAAGACCCAAACTGTAAACGTAGCATATGATTGTGTCAGTTTATTACTATTGTTTTCTGCATGTCAAGTATCTGTTCCTTTGACCATGAGATCATGCAACTCACTGACACCGGAGGAATACCTTGTGTGTATCAAACGTCGCAACGTAACTGGGTGACTATAAAGGTGCTCTACAGGTATCTCCAAGGGTGTCTATTGAGTTGGCATGGATCAAGACTGGGATTTGTTACTCCGTATGACGGAGAGGTATCTCAGGGCCCACTCGGTAATACAACATCACAACGAGCCTTGCAAGCAAAGTGACTAAAGAGTTAGCCATAGGATCTTGTATTACGGAACGAGTAAAGAGACTTGCCGGTAACGAGATTGAACTAGGTATAGAGATACCGACGATCGAATCTCGGGCAAGTAACATACCGAAGAACAAAGGGAACAGCATACGGGATTAACTGAATCCTTGACATAGAGGTTCGACCGATAAAGATCTTCGTAGAATATGTAGGAGCCAATATGGGCATCCAGGTCCCGCTATTGGTTATTGACCGTAGAGGTGTCTCGGTCATGTCTACATAGTTCTCGAACCCGCAGGGTCTACACACTTAACGTTTGGTGACGATTAGTATAGTTGAGTTATTGTGTTGGTGACCGAAGGTTGTTCGGAGTCCCGGATAAGATCCCGGACATGACAAGGATCTCCGGAATAGTCCGGAGGTAAAGATTGATATATGTGATAATAGTGTTTTGATCTCCGGAAGGGTTCCGGAATTCTCCGGAAGGAGTTCCGGATGTTTACCGAAGTGTTCGGGTGCGAGAACACTTTATATGGGCCAAGGGTGAAGCTCACGAGGTATTGGAAAGTGCAAAAGGAAGTTTTGCTACTGCCTTAAGCGGTACTACCGCTGGTAAAGGCAATACTACCGCGTAAGCGGTACTACCGCTTGTGTGAAGCGGTACTACCGCCCAAGCGGTACTACCGCTTGTGTGAAGCGGTACTACCGCTTGTGCGCGGTACTGCAAGGATCCGAGTTGGACTCTTTCCCTGCGGGCCAAACCGACCTTGTGCGGGCAAAACCGACCTAGAGGAGGCTTGTACTCCAAGTTTAGACCCTTGGGCTCAACATATAAATAGAGGGGCAGGGCTAGCACACGGGACACATCAAGATTTCCCCAAGCCGTGTGCGGCAACCCTAACCCTCTAGTTCCTCCGTCATAATCTCCGTAGCGCTTGGCGAAGCCCTGCAGAGATTGTTCCTCACCACCATCACCACGTCGTCGTGCTGCTGGAACTCAACCTCTACTTCACCATCGCTCGCTGGATCGAGGAGGTGAAGGCGTCATCAAGCCGTACGTGTGTTGAACGCAGAGGTGCCGTCCGTTCGGCACTAGTTCGTGATCGGTTCGAGGGACGACTTGCGATTTGGATCGCGGAGACGTTCGACTACATCAACCGCGTTTCTTAACGCTTCCGCTTAGCGATCTACAAGGGTATGTAGATTCACTCTCCCTCTCATAGATGCTCATCACCATGGATAGATCTTGCGTGTGTGTAGGAAATTTTTTGTTTCCCATGCTACGTTCCCCAACAGATATCATCATCTCCGTCGCGGATTATTTCCTCTAACGCCTCTTCTTGTTCTAAGTCTCTGTCGTGTTCCATAGTTTCTGCAAATATTACAACATGGCAATATACAACCATGAGAGATGGATTAGTGGCAAACATAGACCTAATCACAACAAGGAATCATAGGCATATGAGGAATGGTTTAGTGGATTATCGGGGTTATGTTTTAACGACCCCCTCCCCCCTCATGTCGAAGTTATACCAAAATTATCAGGGTTATGTTTTAACGACCCCCCCCCCCCTCATGTCGAAGTCAATGAACAACATGAAAATTTGTAAGTGATTGCTAAACTTTTATGCTTCATTTATATGAAGATCAATTATCCAATATAACTATGTTCGCGATATGAGGCATTGGACATTATCTAGAATCATATATATCTGATGAGTCGTCCTATCTTTCGGGAGGGGATACTTTGCGGACCGCCTCTCTCTTGCCTGTCCGACGTGCAAATCAGGTTTTCATATGCCTCAAAATCAAAGTTATCGGGGTTATGTTTTAACGACCCTCCCCCCTCATGTCGAAGTTACGACGATATTTGTACAAGATGAATACAAGATTTATACACAAGATGAATACAAAATGAATACAAGATGAATACAAGAGTTATACACAAGATGAATACACAACTCAACAAATGAACCAACCATCCTCCTATGAACAAAACTCAACATACAACAAATGGACACCTTTTGTCGAACAGCGGAGGGACGATCAGGAACCAACTCCACGGAGATGCAACACCACAACCTGTAATTCCATGGAGATGTAACACATGGCAAAACATGCTTAATTACTGAACTAATTCAAATGACCCCTAGATTTTCAGACTTAGTGATATTTGCATAGAGTGGCAGAAAAGAGATTCATGATGCAACCTTTGAGGCAAGTAAAATATATGCTACAGCAGTTTTTCATGGCAACAAAGAGCATGGCAAGCATGTACTAATTACCCTCAACAAAACACCCTTACTGATCATGATCCAAAGATGCACAGATTTATTGCAAACCTCAAGGCAAAATGCAAAGTATTAATACTGCCAATTTCAGATTTTTAGAGAAAAATAGCATGGCATATATGGCAGAAATGAATTGATAGCAAGTTTACAAGCTTGTAGCACTCACTACAGGTCCTAACATGGCATGAACTAAAATTTACTAGCAAGATGACATCAAAATGCTCCTACTTCATGTTCAAAGATTGCCCAAAAGATGCTTGCCTTAAAACATACAAAAAAGACAAAATGAACTCTAATGCAAAAAATTTGTTTTCAATTTGTTTATATGCTCACTAATTGCAATCTATATATATCCATACACATTGCACACACATTGCAATCTATATATATGCATACATATGCATTCATCCACTAATTGCAATATGCATCTATCCATACACATTGAGAAAAAACCAAGTCCAACATATCCATACAATGTATTCATCCACACAAATTAAAAAAATTAACTACAACATACCATACAATCTATCCATACATTCATCAACACACCTCTATTACTACCTCATATCCATACTAAACAAATTTAACATCACAAAATTTCAAACAAAGTGATGAACTAGGGTTCACCTACTGCCAAATAATGCATCAAAACTAAAAGGATCTGACAAAAAATATTTGGAGGGATCGATCAATACATCCATCCATGAATCCATGCATCCATCCATTTGGGGGAGAGGGGGGGAGGGGGAAAGGGTGCTCACCGTGGGGCGGCGACGACGAGGAGGGCTGGCTCGATCGGGGGCGGCGACGAGGAGCGGGCTCGGGGGCGGCGATGCTCGGGGAGGACGGCGAGGAGGTCTGGCGACGGTCAGCGGGCTCGGGGACGGCTCGGGGCAGGGCGTCGCGGCAGCCTGGCGGCGGCGTGCGGTGGTTCGGCGTCGGGGCAGAGGAGCGAGAGAGAAAGAAGATTGGGGAGGAAGAAGGCGGCGCGAGGTTTATATAGCCCAATCTTTAGTCCCGGTTGGTGGCTCCAACCGGGACTAAAGGCCTACCTTTAGTCCCTGTCCGAGCCACCAACCGGGACTAAAGGTGAATTTCACCAGCCCAAAGGGCGTGAAACCCAACCCTTTAGTCCCGGTTGGAGGCTCGGATCGGGACTAAAGGGGGGCCTTTAGTCCCGGTCCTAGCCACCAACCGGGACTAAAGGGTGGCACAGCCGTGGGGTGGTGAAAGTTTAGTCCCACCTCGTCAAGCGAGAGGAGATCGCACCGGTTTATATACGCGGCTGCGATCTCTCTCCCAAGCTCCTCTCTAAAGCAGGCAGTTAATTGCCTAACCTGTGCCCTGTTGGGCCTACTAGCCCCGTGGGCCTGCATCCTGACCCATATATAGTTGGGTTTCTAGTCGTATGTAGGCCGTGGTGTCTGCTAGTAGGCGGCTATTTTTTTATTTTTTTTATTTTTATGTTATTTTTTGCATATGTTATGTTTTTTTTTATTTTTTATGTTATTTTTGGCATATGTTATGTCAATTTTAATATTCTTTCATAACCACTATAAAATATATGGCACATGTTATGTCTTTTTATTTTTTATGTTATTTTTTATATTATGGCAATTTTAATTTTTTGCATATGTTATGTTTTTTTATTTTTATGTTATTTTTTGCATATGTTATGTCAATTTTAATATTCTTTCATAACCACTATAAAATATATGGCACATGTTATGTCTTTTTATTTTTTATGTTATGGCAATTTTAATTTTTTGCATATGTTATGTTTTTTTTTATGTTATTTTTTGCATATGTTATGTCAATTTTAATATTCTTTCATAACCACTATAAAATATATGGCACATGTTATGCCGACACCAATGTTCCCTATGTGAAGGAGATAGACCCTTACTATGAATCTTCTAGAAGATTCATAGTATTTTCTGTTAACCTAATAATGTTATATTTTCTTTATGTCATACAACGTTTCTCTCTTATCATATCCGATCAGAGAAACCACATAGTACCTCCAACTTTATGTCATACAACGTTTCTCTCTTATCATCTCCGATGCTTCTGCTGTATTCATCTATGTCAAGACGTTTAAGCCATGTCTATATTAACCTTGTTATTATATATGGAGCCACCAACCGGGACTAACCGCGTATGATCAACCTTGCAAAACATGTGACTGAAAGGATAGGAATAATTGAAATTTCATAACTTAATAAATAATTATTATAAAATCATGTTTCAAATGCCAAAATGCCCTAGCTAGCTCTTACAAAGATTCCCTCCGGTTTGTCCGAAGTGGCACTTTCCAGCTATAAGTCCGGAAACTCACACTAGAGAGAAAGTGATGGCGGTGAAGCCGGTCACATCCCAGAGTGGGATCTTGGGGTATAAAACTATTTCTTCGCGTGTGTCCCTTGCTTATTGCGCCGTAACCATGGATAATCTTCATCATTTAACAGGATGCTTGGGTCAGTCTTCACTCTGAAGGGAGAAATTTCATGAAACTTTTCTTAATCTTCTGACATGTTTGTCTTGTCCTCCACTCCCACGATGTTTCTTTTCCATGAAAGAACTATGTGGCGCTTCGGCTCATCGTATGATGTATTCGCTTCCTTATCTTTCCTTTTCTCGGTTTGGTAGACATGTCCTTCACATAGAAAACCTGCGCCACATCATTGGCTAGGACGAATGGTTCGTCTGTGTACCCAAGATTGTTGAGATCCACTGTTGTCATTCCGTACTGCGGGTCTACCTATACCCCGCCTCCTGACAGATTGACCCATTTGCACCGAAACAAAGGGACCTTAAAATCACGTCCATAGTCAAGTTCCCATATGTCCTCTATGTAACCATAATATGTGTCATTTGCCCTATTGGTGTTTGCTGCATCAAAGTGGACACCACTGTTTTTGTTGGTGCTCTTTTTATCTTGGGTGATCGTGTAAAATGTATTCCCATTTATCTCGTACCCTTGGAAAGTCAATACAGTCAAAGATGGTGTCCTGGCCAACAAGTACAGTTCATCTCCAACAGTGGTGTTACCCATGAGATGTGTTTGCAACCAACCGCCGAAAGTCCCCATGTATTCATGTGTAATCCAGTCGTCAGACTGCTCCGGGTGTTTGGAGCGTAGAATATTCTTGTGTTCATTGATATACGGGGCCACCAAGGTAGAATTCTGTAGAACTGTGTAGTGTGCTTGCGCCCAAGAATGCCCGTCCCTACATATTATTGAGTTCGGTCCTAGCGTGCCTTTTCCACCCAGTCTCCCCTCATGCCGCGATTCAGGAACACCAATCGACTTAAGGTCAGGAATAAAGTCAACACAAAACTCAATGACCTCCTTTGTTTGATGGTCCGTGGAGATGCTTCCTTCTGGCCTAGCACGGTTACGAACATATTTCTTTAAGACTCCCATGAATCTCTCAAAGGGGAACATATTGTGTAGAAATACAGGACCCAGAATTGCAATCTCGTCGACTAGGTGAACTAGGACGTGCGTCATAATATTGAAGAAGGATGGTGGGAACACCAACTCGAAACTGACAAGACATTGGACCAAATCATTTTATAACCTTGGTAGGATTTCTGGATCGATTACCTTCTGAGAAATTGCATTGAGGAATGCACATAGCTTCACAATGGCTAATCGAACATTTTCTGGTAGAAGCCCCCTCAATGCAACCGGAAGCAGTTGCGTCATAATCACGTGGCAGTCATGAGACTTTAGGTTCTGAAATTTTTTCTCTGCCATATTTATTATTCCCTTTATATTCGACGAGAAGCCAAACGGGAACTTGATACTGAGCAGGCATTCAAAAAATATTTCCTTCTCTGCTTTGGTAAGAGCGTAGCTGGCAGGACCTTCATACTGCTTTGGATGCATGCCGCCTTTTTCGTTCATACGTTGCTGGTCCTCCCGTGCCTCCGGTGTATCTTTGGTCTTCCCATACATGCCCAAGAAGCCTAGCAGGTTCACGCAAAGATTCTTCGTCACGTGCATCACGTCAAATGTAGAGCGGACATCTAGGTCTTTCCAATAGGGTAGGTCCCAAAATATAGATTTCTTCTTCCACATGGGTGCGTGTCCGTCAGCGTCATTCGGAACAGATTGTCCGCTAGGACCCTTTCCAAAGATTACTTGTAAATCCTTGACCATATCAAGTATATCATCACCAGTATGGAGGACAGGCTTCTTCCGGTGATCTGCCTCACCTTTGAAATGCTTGCCTTTCTTTCTTAAAGCATGCTTGGTCGGAAGAAATCCATGATGTCCCAGGTACACATTCTTCTTACATTTATCCAAATATATACTTTCGGTCTCATCTAAACAGTGCGTGCATGCGTGGTATCCCTTGTTTGTCTGTCCTGAAAGGTTATTAAGAGCAGGCCAATCATTGATGGTTACAAACAGCAACGCTCGTAGGTCAAATTCCTGCTGTTTGTGCTCATCCCACACACGTACACTTTTTATGTCCCACAGCTGTAAAAGTTCTTCAACTAATGGCCTTAGGTACACATCAATGTTGTTGCCGGGTTGGTTAGGGCCTTGGATGAGCACTGGCATCATAATGAACTTCCGCTTCATGCACAACCAAGGAGGAAGGTTATAGATACATAGAGTCACAGACCAGGTGCTATGATTGCTGCTCTGCTCCCCAAAAGGATTAATGCCATCTGCACTTATACCAAACCATAAGTTCCTTGCGTCACCTGCAAAGTCCGGCCACTTTCTCTCGATTTTTCTCCACTGCGACCCATCAGCGGGTACTCTCAACTTCCCGTCTTTCTTACGGTCTTCTTTGTGCCATCGCAACAACTTGGCATGCTCTTTGTTTCTGAACAGACGTTTCAACCGTGGTATTATAGGAGCATACCACATCACCTTGGCAGGAACCCTCTTCCTGGGGCGCTCGCCCTCAACATCACCAGGGTCATCTCGTCTGATCTTATACCGCAATGCACCGCATACCGGGCATGCATTCAAATTCTCGTACTCCTCACCGCGGTAGAGGATGCAGTCATTAGGGCATGCATGTATCTTCTGCACCTCTAATCCTAGAGGGCAAAGAACCTTCTTTGCTTCGTACGTACTGCTAGGCAATTCGTTATCCTTTGAAAGTTTCTTCTTCATTATTTTCAGTAGCTTCCCAAATCCCTTGTCAGATACACCATTCTCTGCCTTCCATTGCAGCAATTCCAGTGCGGTACCGAGCTTTGTGTTGCCATCTTCGCAATTTGGGTATAACCCTTTTTTGTGATCCTCTAACATGCGATCGAACTTCAACTTCTCCCTTTCACTTTCGCATCCTCTCTGTGCATCAACAATAACCCGGCGAAGATCATCATCGGGCACATCTGGTGCCTCTTGATCTTCAGCTTCCCCCGTTGCAGTATCACCGTATTCAGGGAACATAGGATAGTTGTCATCATCCTCTTCTTCTTCGTTGTCTTTCATCATAACCCCTCTTTCTCCGTGCTTGGTCCAAACATTATAGTGTCGCATGCAACCCTTCGAAAGCAGGTGGAAGTGAAGGGTTTTCGAGTCAGAGTAATCCTTCGTATTCTCACAGACAGTACATGGACAATACATAAAACCATTCTGCTTGTTTGCCTCAGCCACATCGAGAAAATTATGCAGGCCCGAAATGCCGTCGGAGGTGCGTCGGTCACCGTACATCCATTGCCGGTTCATCTGCATGCATTATATAATTAAGTATATCAAAAACCATTACAGAACATCATGACTAGAGAAATGACCAAATTAATACAAGTTCATCATCACATTAAAACCAAAGTACAGTAGTGATCAAATGTTATTACTGAAAAAATAAATACATAAAGTTCATACATAGTTCTCATAGAACAACATACAGCTCTCTAGAGCATCTAATTAAAACATACATTGAAACTAACATACAACTATGTAAAACATTTAAATGCAACAACAAATGCGATCAAAATCGCAACTAAGGTAACAATTGATCCAACAGCATAATGATACCAAGTCTCATTATCAAATGCATATTTTCTAATCTTTCTAATCTTCAAGCGCATTGCATCCATCTGGATCTTGTGTAGATCGACGACATCGGCAACATGCAACTCCAATTTCATCTTCTCTTCTTCAACTCTTTTCAATTTTTCTTTCAAATAACTATTTTCTTTTTCAACTAAATTTAACCTCTCGACAAGAGGAGCGGTTGGAATTTCCGGTTCACATACCTCCTAGATAAAGACATCTATGTCAAGTTGGTGGGCATAATTGTCATAAACACTAAATGAAACAAATAGTTATAAAAGATAATATACCACATCCGAATCATAGACCGGATGAGAGCCGACGGGGGCGGATACCAAAACCATGGCACTATATAATAACAAACAATAATACAAGTAAGAAAATTATACAAGTAGCTATATAAATCATACAAGTAAGAATTTTTTTTCTTTAAAAAAAAGGATAAGAACAAGAGG